>JARHVA010000088.1:2540000-3180000 GCA_037957365.1 Torreya grandis
ATATGCTAATAGAGAAATGCACTCCAAAAGATTTATTTATTTAAGTTTCCTCAAAAGGCAGATTACAACTCTATAGATCTTCACACTCACAAGAACCTCTTCAAAAACATACTAATTCTCCATTACTCCTTGGCTCTTATATCTTCTTTAATCTCCTTGTAGAGGGTTCGAACCTTATCCATATGCAACTAAGTTTATAAACTTAGTTTTTTTGTTGTGATGGACCTCAATAATCTCTCAACTTCCTTGAGGCTTTTCAAAACTTGCTTACTTTGTCATAATCCAATGTTGGATTTAAAGATAGATGTGTGTTATATTAGTCTTTAAAGACATTACATTGATTTAGACCCTCAAGGTCCCACATCAAAATATCAAGAAATTCTAAACATAATAAAACCTCCCAAACTCTTAGTTACAAATTCAATTTTTAAATTTCTTGGTTTTGGAGGGAAAACCAAAAACATGCTATAAAGACCAAATCTGAATGTCTAATGCCCTTATACACTTCATGATGGTTCTTACAAGACTTCCCACACTAATTCATAACCATTTTATTACAAAATGAAGCTTAGACAAGCTTCTTATTGATCTATTTATACCTAGTAAGATAAAATGTAAATAGTTTCTGATGATACTCCTACATCATGACTATTTCAAAATCTTCTTCCAATCTATGTCTTGCTTGTCTAGATCTATAAATGTGTCAAGATCATGATCAACTAAATATATACTTATTTGTCATTTCCATATTTAGCATACTTGTACTTACTATCTTTAGTTTATTTCAATTTAATAAATTTAGCATATGTTATATATGAGTTTAACATCTAATTGGCCTTCTATAGAGACAATTTATTATCCTTGTACCCTAGGCTATCTCTATCCCCTTTAACCCCATATAACCCCAATCTAGATTTTAGGCTTAAACAAGTACCAACATCAACTCCCACATGTTTCGTAAGAGATTTTAAAGAGACATATTTGAGGTAGGTATAATACATATTTCATCTTTTTAAAATATAGCACAAGGAGGAACTCTTTCAAGTTTGCAAATGGAGTAGGTACAATACATATATATCTATTGAGATTTGAGAGTTTGCCTAACTCACAAAGATCAGGGATACTAGATGGTTGCATTGTATTGGAAACAAGTTTTAGAGTGAAGGTTATCGACTCTCTAGATGCAAGGTTTGCAAATTTACATATATGTAATGTTGCTAAGTTTTTCAGTCCTTGTGATTATTATGATGAGATGGATGATAGAGACCGTCAAACAAAAAGATGGTTAACATATTTATGTGAAAAATTTAGTGTTGGGAACTCACCTATTATAGATACTATTGAATGTTTAGGTGAGATGGATGATTTTTTTTGTATTGTTTATAAACTATACCCCAAAAAACATATGTTTGGAGCATGTGATCTTTGTGGAGGTGAACTTGAATGATTTGAAGGGTTTTCATGTTTAATACAACTATGCCAAACTATTCTTGTTATTCTAGTGAGCACAACAATATATGAAAAAGGTTTCTCAAATTTAAATAAGATAAAGAATAATGATCGATCCAAACTTTCTTTCAACACATTGAATATGTTAATGTTTCTTTCCCTTTGTGCACCTCATGCTCTAAATGAGGTAGATTAGAATGCTATTTATGATGCATGGAAGCAAATAAAAGTGTGAAGGTCTCTTCCTCCAAACCAATAGATCCATTAGTACAACAATTTGGAATAGAAGAGTAGAGAAAAATAAAAACATTGCAATAGTTGTAGTCTTAGAAGAATTTTTTTGAATAGAAGTTGCAACCAATGATATAAGTTAAATAAATATATATTTTGTTTTTGTGTGTTTGAATCGTTTTCCAACAAATTGGAATCCAAATTTTTATAGTTCATATTTTTAGTGATCAACATTCTGTAAATGAAGTGAAAGTTGATTGGGATTGATTTTTTTTTATATAATTTGCCTGCAATAAAAAGATGCCAAAAAGAATTAACTTAGCTAAGAAGCAACATGAGAATGTCTAACTTCCTTTGAAGATGAATACTTAGAAAAATGATATGGAAAAATTTCAAAATATTTTTTTTGAGGCTATTTTACTTTATTTTTGACATTTTGGAGACTCTCAAAATATTTAAATATTATTTAAAACTGTTTATAATTATTAAAATAACATTTACATTTACATATGTTTTATTATTGGACTATGAACATGTACTACTAATTCCCTTCTTGTTGGATTGGGTGTAAATGTAGACGTAATAAAATAAGATGGTCTTGGAAGTTTATTGTGCAATGGCAAAGGTGGTGTATATAGGTAAAAATAACAACATGATGCAGTATGCTCACCCCATAACCAAACCCCTTTTCTTTCTTATGTAGATTGAATCCTCTGTTTTTCATCTTTTGATGGTGGGATAGTCTTATGTCATTTATGTGTTATTTGATTTATCAATTATAGATTTTGAATTATTTCATGAGTGAGAAACCAACCAACATTGAGTTAGGGACATGATTCAAATGGATGCCATTGTCATCTAAATGCACGCTAAAAGGATGTTGAAGGTCATGATACCCTTGAAAGTTTTAGAACTTCTCCATTTGTAAGCCCAGTTGAGGTTTGAGAACTTAATTTTTTTTTTCTTTGAAATTATTTTATTGGGTTTAGTCTATATTGAAAAACATTGGTTTTTACTATACCCCTTCTTGTACTTGTGGCCATTATGCTTCACGTTAATAATTTTAGTTGTATGCTCCAAGTTTGCTACTCCATTCCTACTTTCATCTCCAACTAATAGTTGGGGTGGGCAGGGATACCCACTAATGGATGGGCTCAATAGGTGCATGCACTGGGTCTCGACATACAGAGGAATTAGATATATATAAGTTATGAATATTCGAGTTGATATTGTAACATTGCATAGTTATATTTTATTCAACCTAGTCTTGTGATTTAAATATTTTCTTTTAGTTCATTCTTGGAAAATAAGAGTACATTTGATTTGTATAAAGTAAGATATTATGAATTATGATGGTTGTATCCTTTTGGGTGATTGCAATAATGTCATTGAATAAATTTTGAAGGTTATATTTTCAAAATTTCATTAAGTATTTTGATTTAATTTGATTTAAACAAAAATAAATAAATTGCACTTTCGAGACAACTGCTAGTAAATAAATAAATTATGTATTGTAGTTTATGAGAATGATCTAACAACTGTGGTCTTGGAAGAAATGTTTGAATAGAAATTTGTAACCAACAATATAAGTTAAATAAGTAAATATTTTATTTTTGTGTATTTAAATCATTCTCCAACAAATCAGAATCGAAACTTCTATAATTCATATTTTTAATGACACATGTACTAAATTTACTTTTATCAATCGAAATACAATTACTTTTTACAACTTTTCATCATCGAAATACTGGGTACATAAATACTCTTCAACTAAAACCAGCGCTTCAAATTTAATAGTTGCCCCCCACCTTCACCCTCCCGCACAACCACCTCTTCTTCTTCTTCTCTTTTTTTTGGTTGTGGGTCTAGTGGTGTTGTTTGGGAAGGGGGCCGATGGGAACATCACAATCCCACCCTTTAAAAGGTGAAATTAAAATTTGAACGGGAAAACAAAAGGATTATTTGGGGAGAGTCCCAACCCCTAACCAGCCTTCTCACGTGCCCGTGGTTTTGTGTTGGGTATATATATTCCCTGATTGTATTTGGGCAAATATAAATTCCACTAAACTAGGGGGAAAAATTACTAAAAATGGTAAGCCATTTGCTGTGTCTGAGAGGGCTTCTACAAGCTTGGCATGGCCACACATGGGAGATTGATTGGAGCTGCCATTGCTATTGCCATTGCCATCTGTATGCCAATCTATGCTATTAAGCTGTACAATGTTAATTTGTGAGTATTTTTTTCTTATACTATTCTCCGTCTACCATCTGGGCTCTGTTTGTTTTTTTTAATCTGAACCTGCATTTCTTTTATTTTTGCGGGGCTTGATTTTGGGGTTTGTTGAGAAAAGGGTTTGAGGGCACAAATGGCCGATTTACAAGCACAGGCGGGGCCTCCCGGTGGGGGTGGCACAGATATTCTGATACCCAATGCCATGATTTCCAAGAGGCAAAGACGCCCAAGTGTTCGTTTAAATGAAATAGGTGACCAGTCTGCTGATTCCTATCTCAGAAGAACAAAGCAGTGGAAAACCCTGGACGAAAATAAATGGAAGCCTTATCACGACGAAGCCAAACCTTCACTGCTTCAACACCACCAGCTAATTGGGTCTTCAAAGAGTGTCTCAGATATAGGATTGGCTAACAAAATGTCCAAAACGAGACCTTTAGGGCACCTAGGTAACAATGGCAGTCAGGGTGCAATGCAGGTGATACATGAAGACGAAACCCAAAATCAAAACATGAGTGGTGGTGGAGGTCCTAGTGATGTGCATTTGCAGCTTGTGGAATATATTGGTGGTGGGCAGATGAATGGCAGGAATATGGTGGCGAAGTCCAGGAATGTGAGTAGGAAGGTCAGTAGGCAGGGAAAAGGGAAGAGGGGTGGAACTAGGGGTGCAAGTGTTGTTGGTGCTAAGTTTGGTAGGGCTCTTAGGGTCAGTCCTGAAGAAGTTGCAGAGGACAATGGGAAGGGTTCAGGGGAGGATGGTTTTGGGGAGCCCTTATCCAATGCTTCTTATGATGTTGAGACTCCTGAGGGATTCAGGGACTTTGAGTTGGATACATCTGATAGCCCAGGAGACATGAAGGAGACGAGTGCTGTTAATGTTGATTCGCCGGAGAATGTGGCATTCAATCATCAGCTGGTGGCAGATGTTTATGGTAATGAAAGGGATGAATTCAGAGATCAGGGCAAGTCTGGGGAGACTTGGGTTGCAGCTCACAATGTTAAAGAGCATCATGCCCTCACCTTGGAGTATATCGACGGGAATGGATTGGAGATGCCATCTGATACAGAAACCAGGTCAAAGCAGGATGCACGTGAGTTCTTGACAAGGGAGACAAAACATGAACCAGAAAAGGAAAGTGTTCCTGTCAGCAGGAAGCATTGCCCTGCTTTTCAGGACAGTGGTGTCAGGACATGGTTAAATGGTCTTGGGTTAGGTAGGTATTACCAGCTTTTTGAGATGCACGAGGTGGATGGTGAGGTCTTGCCTCTGCTGACACTAGATGACCTGAGAGATATGGGTATCAATGCTGTTGGTTCTCGGCGCAAAATGTACAATGCAATTCAAAAACTTCAAAAGAGTTTTACAGTATAAACAGATTTATCGGCAGTATTTTCCCTTAGCCATCAGTGTAAGACATCTAAATCAAATGTCTCAAACGGTTGGCCTTATTTCTCTTAATGAATCAGAAATATTATACTTGAATGGGTCTTTCATTCTTAGATGCTGAGGGTGATTTCCTTTGCCTGCAAATCAGACTTGTGCTTGGTGAGACTTTTTATTTTCTGTGTCCTGATAATTTTTCATAGATTCCTTTCTGTGTTTTTATTTTTCTTCCTCATTCACTGATATTATGAAATTTATGTTATGTGCGTTAATGAGCTGAAAATTTTATGGGATAGAGTGCATTTTTGGTGTGTGTTTACTGCCTGCTGTTTTGCTTGGATGCCACCTATATATAAATTTGTAGGAAATTCTTTCCTGTCCCCACTAGTTTGTGCCTTTTAATATTTCTTTTGGAAATTGCTCTAAATTTGCAGGGCAAGATTATATCTATTAAACAATGGAATGAAAGCAAGAAAAATGGAAAGATATCAATCACATTTTATGTTGTCCTTTTGGTCGTGGATGCCACTTGGGTGACGTCTTAAGTATATTGTTGTATTATCTTGATTAGTATTTCTTTCCGGGGTTTTTTGTATATACTGCCATTGAGAGAACAATATCCAGATTTCTAATGCCATATGCATGCTTAACATTTTTGAGCTTGAGTTCCTGGGATGTTTTGCTGTTTAGGGAACATTTTAGTGGTATCGTCAACTATGGCATGAAATGTATCTTTCTGATGTTCTGTACAATATATTTTATCATTTATATTTCCAGTTTATCCCAATTTTTTATAATTGGCATTTATTCAAGATGTTTTCATTAGACATTAATCAGGAATTTGCTGATATCTATCTTAAAAAATTGATTTATACACATTCAAACATGTTGATGGGATTGCAAAATGAGATATTAATACATACACATACAAGGCAATAAATCCAAAGGTTATCTTTGCAAAATTTAGTGCATAAATACAACTTGCAATCTTGAAATCTATTTTAAACTCCAAACTTCGAGGATATGTAAATTGTGCAAATTGATTCCCCAAAAGGGTACTGTTGTATTAGCATACAGGAACATTTCTTCTATTAGCATACAGGAACATTTCTTCCTGGGCAGGCTTGATATCTTAAAGAACAGGTGAGGATGGCGAGAAATTAAACCTAAGAAGGGCAGGACTTTATAAATGAAGAAACTTATTAGACAGCCATTTCTTTTTATAGCCTAAAAACAAAGAGTGTAAATTTGGGAGAGAAGTGTGCTTAGTTTGGCCTGTGATTTGGGGATTGCCTTGGGACACAAGTTCAACCTAAGAGGGGCAGGACTTTATAGATGAAGATTGAAGAAACTTATTGGACAGCCATTTCTTTTTATAGCCTAAAAACAAAGAGAGTGTAAATTTGGGAGATAAATGTGCTTAGTTTGGCCTGTGATGTGGGGCTTGTCTTGTTCCATGCTATGCATCTCTAGACTTTAGCCTGTAATTGAGCTATTTGTAATCTTGAGTTTATCTTGAATAATTTTTTCATAGAGGGCTTGTGGATGAGATTTCTTGGTAATACTCATTGTTGTTCTGTTCAGTACTCTCAAGTCATTTCTTTGAGTGTTAAGGTGTTAATCTTCATTGTTGTTCGGTTCAATATTCTCAAGTCATTTTTTTGAGCATTATGGTGAGTGCAGTGGGTATTTATTGGCGAAAACATTATGTTGAAAGCTCATGGATGTTGGTAGGTTGGAAGAAACTGAGGAACATATTCTGTGATACTTCTAATAGAAATATAGGAATTAATATTTTTTAATCCAAGGCATGGGCCAAAACTCAACTTGCTAGTGTTTTTGTAATGTATATACTAGGCTATACATACAGCTCTTAAAAAAATTCAATTCAAAATTTAAAATGATTTAATGTTTAAGACTTTAACATTTTTAAAGAACTGGATTCATTACATTCATGTGTTAGGACAGTAGTACATAAATATAGGGATTAAACTTTAGATATTTCAGTTTGTTTCAAAGAATGATAGTATAAGGTTGGGATTTTTTAAACCTAAAAAATAGATCATTGAACATTAAAAACAGGGATCGAGTCTTTTAATATGTTGCATGAACAAGTCCAGCAATTCCTTTTTGAGTAACATTATTTGAATGATAAACTCTTGAAACCAGATTGAACAAAGTCTGATCCAAAGGCCAACTTAGATTGAGGATGGTCCGGTTTTGTAGAAAATAAATCATTTTTGTGCAATAACTCTCCCTATATTTGATTACATGGCCCGCTTATAAACACAGTGAGCTTGGTGCTTAAATATTCTTGTGGGATGGCTTGCTCCCTTTTTGACTACCTTTCCTATTATTCTTGTGTGTCAATTATTGATTGGGATGGTTGGGGATCAAATTATTACTGTCAAATAGCTAGTGGGCCCTTTAATAAGTTGGAGGGGTCATGTGATTAAATCAAGTGGGAGCTATGATTATAGGGATTGCTATGATTAGGACAAATGTTACTTCTGGTTCTTTTTGCCCTTATTGACTTGTGTTGGCTTCCTACATTTTTTGGTACATGTCTGCACCATGTTAGCTGAGTTGCCCGAAATGGAGAAATAGTTCTTGAAATGGAAACACTAGTTTTTAAAAACAGGGAAACAAGTTTTAAAATTGCATAAATATCCAAAAATAAAAATAAAAGCTAGAAAAACTGAATTGAAAAAGTCAAAATAATTAAAATATCAATAGTATGGTACTAGATTCAGTCAATTAAACACTATGGAAATTTGAACACACTCGATAATGGGTATACAACCATGATTTTTCTTGATTTATTAGAGAATACAGTTTTGCACACTCAATGTAATAACAAGATGGTCGATGAATAGCACAAGAAAAAAGGAAACCATGCAGTATAAACAAAAACAATCCTCCAGATGGTAAATTTTGTTACCAAAAATTTGGAATCCATTAAGAGTTTTTGACTAATATTGTTTTACAGTTTGCCTTTTCCTTGATTTTTGTTTACTTTTTGCGGTCCCATTTCTTTTCCTTTTATTCCTTTGTTTTCAACTTCTGCATGGGCCTCACCTTGCAGCACTGGGAATTACTAAGAAGCTGTTGGAAATTGATTTTTATCATCTTCGTCATTGGAGATTCCGCTTCCCAGCTCTCCTATATGCAATTTTATACAAAAGATTTATTAGGATAAGACAATTCAGGTTCCTATGGCATTTCAGTAACCAAAACGTTACTAAAGTTTCACATCTTCCATTAGTAGCTTTGGTTAGCTATAATTATTTTTTTTGCTATCGAAATGGCCGATTTGTTAGGCCTTCATTTAAATGTCTCCCAGCTAGAGTTGCATGGTTCATTTATCATATCAAAGTATCAAAGAGCATTTCAAGAATGAAGTCACTTATCCCCAAGAAATTGTAAATGTATTTGCTTACATGTACACCTAAACATCAGTTATGATGGTGAATTTTGTAATCCAATGCCAACTTCGATGCCATGGAAGCTTGCAAGGCTGAGGTTCCAAGGAATCTTAAAGTTGAGTAAGTCAAGGCTTTTGAGACAAATCCTAGGGCAAAATAATTAATTTGCACCTTGAAAGATATCATTGATAAAAAGATGCATTCATTTCTTACTTCTTAAAAACTGTGTTGAACTTGGAAGCTGAACCCATGTTCGGCTTATACAATATTCCATCAAAACTCATGAAGAAAACCATCAGCCATGGTAACATCAAGCTATTCCCTATGGTAGATATCCAAGATTTATCATTAATTACTAATTAGAGGTGTGAGAGGTGTAGTAAAATTCCTTGCAAGTTGAGGTCCTCTCTTAAACCTATAGCCATGAGTGAATTACATCATCAAAGAGGCAGTAAGACTAGTAAACAAGATTTATAAACGTTGACACATTTTATACGATTTGATTGATGTGAAATTGGCAATGTTACTGGTTCATTTTTGGTTCTTGTGCGGGTTCGAAGAACCCGGTTCGCTGGTACAGTGATTTTTTTTCCTTGGGTTCGTTCATACAAAAAATATATAAAAAAATAAAAAAATTTAGAAATTCTAGCTTTTTGGCAAAAAATATACAAAAAAATATAAAAAAAGGAAAAAAATAAATTAAAAAAAATGTTTTTTGGCAGTTTTGCCTGCTGGTGACTGCGGGTTCGCTGCCCCAACGCCCAGGGTTTGCCCCTGGGCACCCGGGTGCATTGGGGGTTTCTTCAGCGAACCGAATGCTGGACCCGAATGGGGTTCAAACCGGGGTGCCCAACGCAGGCCAAAAGCCACAAACCGGTAACGTTGGAAATTGGGTAAGAGCTTTGTTGAAGAGCTGCTAATTGACTGACTTTGCATAAGCCAAAGATAAAATAATGGTATTTTACCATAGCTATCTATGCTTCAGCTTTTAGTAATCAACAAATAAATTGTTTGCTATCCAAACATTTTCGCCTATATTCATATTCACCAGGTTAGGTTACTATTCAATCTTGTCCCTAAATGTCCTTTCAACTGATAGTCCTTACTATTTCATTTCTCAACAATCCATCTTCTGGCACATGGATGCATTTCTTCTCCATGAAAGGCATTTTATACATGTTTGAACCTGAATAGCCATTTTGTTTCTGAAATGGCTTCTTTCTCACAGTTGTAGATGTCTATTTCTCAACAGTCATACACATTTAATACATGGAAAAAAAATATTTTCTTGCCTTTTTAATCGAAAGACCTAAAAACACAAGTTCTTTTTATGTATGTTCAAATAACCGCTGTTGATAATGGAAAAACAACCTACGATCCATGGGATCATTAATGGCTGTTTGTCCTCATAAAACCAAGATTGTAGGAATAGCAGATGCATTTTTTATCCATGTAATTGCAGTCACCATATGGTAAAATACTGAATGGGTATTTTTTTCTCAGTTGGCTTCTTTGTCACAAAAGTAAATGTCCCAATCTTGTCAACAAACTCACAGAACAGATTTGCAAGAAAATAAATTATTTTCTTGCCCTGTTAATGTACAGCACCAAAAGTACAATACATGTGACATGAGTGGTTCAAATGGGGAGGACTGCAAACATCCTCCTAAGTGCTGACCATTGGTGATGGTTTTTTTTTTCTTTTATCTATCACATTGTAATTTTTGTTATATCATTGTCTTTTGCAAATATGAAAATTAAAGGAACCTTTTGTTTTTTTATTCTTATCAGTGGCTGTTGTCCATTAATTTTTGTTGCAGGTCTTGAGTTAGTATATCTATTGTATTTTTTAGGATGTAGAGTCCTTAGAGGGTTTGTAAATATTAAATAATGATGCATTTTTTTTTTTAAAGTTTTTTTTCTTGTTTCATGAAAGCAAGCCATTGAAATGTGTGTTTTCATACTGGAAACATTCAAATGTCACAGATGCGTATGGTGTGACTCAGGAACATTTAGCAAAGATTTTCCCTTGCAAAAATGCTGTGAAGTATTTCTTGTGATTTACATACTGCTAAGACGTTTCCCACCTGAAAAACCTTTTTTTGATGTCTACCGGGTGGGACCCACCCAAAAGTTGGAAAAAAGAAAAAGAAAAAATGGAAAGTAGCATAAGTTTGGAACCCGAATGGTATCAGAATTTTACAATATTGTTGCTGTTTTGGGCACCTTTTGTTCTAAAAAGACTGTTTTGCCTCTTTTATTTGTGTTTGATGTTTCACTGTCTTGTGAGCTGTTTGATAGTCAAGAATCTTTTCCACTATTATATCAAAACAAATTCCATTTGTGTACCATTGTGTTCTAGTTCTGTTTTCCATGTTGTTTAAGTAATTTAATGTGTAAATGTTATATTCTAGATTTTTTTTAAACTTTTTCTAAGTTTTAGTTTTTCCATTTTGATTTAGCCAATGTTTTATGAACATTTAAGAATTATTTAGACACACATACATAGCCACTTTACCTTTTTCTAATTTCCTAAGTTTTTTAAAGCTTCATTTCTGCTGAGACTGTTCCCAGTTTCAGGAAACCTGACTCTTTTCCTGTTTTTTGTGACTAGCAAAAAAGAATAAATCGTTTAGCAAAATTTTAACTCGTTTCTAATCAAAATGTTTGCGCTAAATTGTTTCGTAGCTCATGGATTATAATCCAAAAAGGGCCTATTTACAAGATGAAGATATGCACAAATTTACTCAAGCGTGGACCCTGCAGGGCTACCACTTAATGGTAAGCAAAAAAGAAGCAACAACTAACTTTAATGATATGTTCAGATAATAGAAACAAAAATGTAATAGTCCATACCTCATTTATTGTTGACTTGCATGAGCCACGCCTGTAATGGTTTTCTTGCATGAAGAGGTAGCGGTTTGTTCTGAACACAGGAAAGGACAATGTTTTGTATATGTTTTAACAAGGCTCTTTGTTGTTAGATCTGCTTGTGTTTTCTTGTTATATTTGATTTAAAAAGCAGCAATTGCCTTTGTCATTTTAAATATAGTCGACTTAGGGATAAGGACAGTCCTTGGTAGCTTATAAATTATAATTATGGCACAGATTTCCAACCTCTCCCCACAATTTCAGTCTCTCATCCTTTGAGTATTAGATGAGGTAAACGTTCTTTGCGTGGTGCTCCCATCTTCATTCTCTAATTGCCATTCGTTACATTGATAATGCTGCAGTTGGAAAAGCAGTGGCTTTGTTTGATTTCCTTGTTGCTTTGTTTGATTCTCTAAGTCCTTTGTTGACGGCTCTGCATGCATGCTCTTGTGTTGGTGGATCCTCCTAGTTTGCCTTTGCCATCTCTATTGGTTGTGCTTTAGGTACTTCATTGTGGACTTGTCTCTTTTCTTTGTTTATTTTGTGGCTGCTGTTTAGGTCTTATTTTGCTAGTCTATGGGGTGTTGAAGTTTTTGGGTTTTCTTCAGTTGTTAGTGTTTGGATTGCTGTTGCATTTACTTTTGGGCATTGTCCTAAAGGCAATTACTTGGTATTTCTTCTTATCTCAGAACACTGATTTTACTTTGTAAACAGCTCACTTCTTGGAGCTTGATATGTGAAGATCTATCATTTATCTCTGGCTGCTTTTCGAGCATTTGTTGGTAGCAGCTAGTGAATGACATGGTTGTGTTTTAGCTACTTCATCATGGACTTGTCTCTTTTCTTTGTTCATTATTTGGCTGCTGTTTAGGTCTTATTTTGCAAAGTCTATGGGTGGTTGAAGTTTTTGGGTTTTCTTCAGCTGTTAGTGTTTGGAATTCTGTTGCATTTCCTTTGGGCATTGTCCTAAAGACAATTACTTTGGTATTTTTTTTAATCTCAGGTTTACTTTGTAAACAGCATACTCCTCAGATCTTGGTATGCAAAGATCTATCATTTATCTCTGGCTGCTTTCCAAGCATTTGTTGGTAGCAGCTAGTGAATGACATGTACTAGAAATCTAAAGAATGCCACATTGTGAGCAACACCTATTCCATTTGTAGCAAACTTGAGGTTATATAAAGAGGCTAAAGTGGATTTTGCAGGATTGCATCTCACCTGTCTTCATACTCATCTGCATTTTCGAGTTTTGACAAATTAATATCTGATTGCAGGGTTGTCTGCATGTTTGCAGTGTGTTAGAAATTGTCATGTCCCCTTTTTTTGTGGACATTGACAGATTTGATGATTGGCCTATTATGCGACCTTCGTAGGCTGATTGGATGGATAGAGGGTCATGATGGAGATTGGCTTGGCTTTGATTTACAGAATTCCTATAGTTGGCTCTCATTTAGGTTATTTTAGACACATTAGGCCTAAGCTCCTATTATTTAGGGATATTTGACATACATCAGAGCACCCTTGTTTTGATATGATCATGTGCAGAATCACTCCCTGATTTCCCAGCTTCAGACGGTTCGAGGATCCGACATGTATTGAGGGAGATTAATATTTGATTGATTTAATCAAATATTAATTATTTGGTCTAATTTTAAATGAAATATTAATTAATTATTAATTAATTAATTATTTGGTCTAATTTTAAATTAGATATTAATTAATTATTAATTATTAATTAATTGGTCTAATTTTAAGACCCAAGTTCTAATTTGAGGAATTCTAATTTTAGAAGCCCAAGTTCTAATTTGAGGAATTCTAATTTTAGAACCCCAAGTTCTAATTTGAGGAAATCTAATTTTAGCAAGCACACCTTTGGAAAGGTATAAGAGTTTCTCATGGGAGAGAGTTTGGATTATGCATAGATTATTGATTATTGAAAATTGAAGAAATTCTTCTGTGAAGACTGAGCCAAGGGTTCCAGGATTCCATTTGCAGTGGAGAACGTCAACTCTTCATTGTGTGCGATTCAGAGGTTGTGAAAGATCAGCCGATCTATTGCCAAATTGAGAGATAGCTTCATCCAGAAGTTATCACAGAATTCCAGGGTTGAGAGATAACTTCACTCAGAAGTTATCACAATATTACAGGTATTTATTTTATTAGTTTTGATTCACTAAATTATACAGATAGAAATACTCTGTATTAGAATAGTATATTTTCAGATCAGGGTGTTCAGCAATCAGGGGTTAAGAACAAACAGGTTGGCGGCCGTACTAAATCCGTACAGGTCCGTTCAGATCAGCTCAGGGACCGACCTCGGCAGACAGAGGGCTACAGTGACCGACATCGGTCGACTGAAGACCGACGTCGGCAAAAAGCCGACCGACAGGGACCGACGACGGCGTCTGTGTGTCGACACAGAAAATTCGAGACTTCCAGAATTGCAATTTTATTCCCAGTTTGCATGAATTCAGGGTTTTAAGACCTCATCTGTAATAATTTTTGGTTGGCATAAGAAAGGACATCTATTGTAATCGGCTGGATGAATGATAAGATCTGTGATTTGTTTATGCATGTTTGAATCTTGTTTGCAAATTGTATCTGTGTTCAGAGCTTTATATGTTTATATGATCCCTATTAGTAGGGGACATCACAGTGGTATCAGAGTTATTGTGCAGATAAAGGAGCCCCTAAGAAAGGGACATCACAGTGGTATCAGAGCTAAATTCCTGCCATCCTGTTGGGCACATCAGAGCTAATGTCTTGCCATCCTGTTGGGTAGTTTGGGTAGATTGAATCAGCGAAGGATCATGATGCCTTCATATACTCAGAAACAGTGGGACAATGATATGAAGAAGCTGGAACACAGTTTGAAGCAGTTGGATGAAACCCAGAAGAGGATGAATGCAATTCTTTCATATCCTACATCCAAAAACAAACCCGCACGGTATATGACAGCGAAGGAGGAGTGGGAGTTAGTACCACCTCGAATTCAGAAGTTGTTGCCTTTTGATCGCTTTGTTAAGCATAGGAGAGAGCACTACAGATCACTTCAACGAAAGAGTAGCATGTCCCATGATTATTATGATTATGAGATAGGAGATAGTGAAGATGAGGATGAGTTTGATGCTTGCACTCAGAGTGTACAGGGGTGCTCAGATGTTAGTGCACTGAGGGTTGATGATCTCTCAACTATGGCAGAGATTGTAGCAGAGTCCCAGGATCCGATTATTGCAGATGATACTCAGGAGATTGCAGTGGATAGTTTTGAGGACTTAGTTTCACCGGTTGTTTCTTTCCATATGGAAGAATTAGACAGTGATGCTACAGTTGTTGATACTCCGTCTGTTGATATGAGCTATGGAGTTGATTCACAGAGTATGGATGGTAGTACTCCAGAGATCAGTGATTCTGAGTCTACTCTTTTGGACCATGCATCAGAGGAGGATTGTAGGAGACAGTCTAGCCAGTGCCACCATGTGTCTAGACAGCTGAGAGTTAGTGAGCGAGACATTGCTACCGCTTGCAAGCATTTCGATGATGCTCGTCAGTTGTTAGCAGTTTATGGATGGGGTTCTCCTACTAGCATCGAGCAGGGAGGTAGTTATTTGTCCTTGACAGAGATCCACTCTTTATGGGAGGCTATCCAGATTCTGAGACAGGATTATATGCAGTTGGTCGCCGACAGAGATTATCTTATGGAGTGGGGTAGCACAACATATGATGCATTGTTGGTCGAGGAAGATAAGGTGAGTGAGCTTACTCAACAGCTAGAGGCGACTTCTGAGATTCTTGAGACTACGCAGTTAGCTTATGAGGAGTCACAATTTCATTTGGCTGAGATGACCATGGAGTTAGAGCATTTACGGTCTTCACCAGCCCCAGACTCAGAGGTTAGTACATTGAGTGTTGTTGGTGAGTACGTTCCTATAGTTGTAGCTGAGGAACATGTTGTTGAGGCTGACACACCGGTTCAGGACTTGGGAGTACCTAATTCTGAGGGGTTTGGGATATCAATGGAGTCGAGTCTCCAGATTGATTCTTCTCACACATTTGACAGTTTGGTACAGTTGGTTGTGCCACCATTACAGAGGGATCAATTATGGGATGGATTAACACCATCTTTTGTAGATGGGATTTGCAGTTGCCAAGTACACAATCTACAGTATCGACACATCCAGGGCAGTTGTGATTTCAGAGATTGGTTGAGTTGTGTTCGCCAATTTGATTATGGGTTCCTCTTTGTTCTACTTCTGTTGATGTTACAGGTACTTGCATTAATTCACAGCAGTGCAGAGCATAACTACATTTGGGATCCAGGTGGATCGAGTAGTTCATTGTTCCGAGATTGCTTGGGGACAAGCAATTTTCGGAGGGGCGGATTGTCATGTCCCCTTTTTTTGTGGACATTGACAGATTTGATGATTGGCCTATTATGCGACCTTCGTAGGCTGATTGGATGGATAGAGGGTCATGATGGAGATTGGCTTGGCTTTGATTTACAGAATTCCTATAGTTGGCTCTCATTTAGGTTATTTTAGACACATTAGGCCTAAGCTCCTATTATTTAGGGATATTTGACATACATCAGAGCACCCTTGTTTTGATATGATCATGTGCAGAATCACTCCCTGATTTCCCAGCTTCAGACGGTTCGAGGATCCGACATGTATTGAGGGAGATATTAATATTTGATTGATTTAATCAAATATTAATTATTTGGTCTAATTTTAAATGAAATATTAATTAATTAATTATTTGGTCTAATTTTAAATTAGATATTAATTAATTATTAATTATTAATTAATTGGTCTAATTTTAAGACCCAAGTTCTAATTTGAGGAATTCTAATTTTAGAAGCCCAAGTTCTAATTTGAGGAATTCTAATTTTAGAACCCCAAGTTCTAATTTGAGGAAATCTAATTTTAGCAAGCACACCTTTGGAAAGGTATAAGAGTTTCTCATGGGAGAGAGTTTGGATTATGCATAGATTATTGATTATTGAAAATTGAAGAAATTCTTCTGTGAAGACTGAGCCAAGGGTTCCAGGATTCCATTTGCAGTGGAGAACGTCAACTCTTCATTGTGTGCGATTCAGAGGTTGTGAAAGATCAGCCGATCTATTGCCAAATTGAGAGATAGCTTCATCCAGAAGTTATCACAGAATTCCAGGGTTGAGAGATAACTTCACTCAGAAGTTATCACAGTATTACAGGTATTTATTTTATTAGTTTTGATTCACTAAATTATACAGATAGAAATACTCTGTATTAGAATAGTATATTTTCAGATCAGGGTGTTCAGCAATCAGGGGTTAAGAACAAACAGGTTGGCGGCCGTACTAAATCCGTACAGGTCCGTTCAGATCAGCTCAGGGACCGACCTCGGCAGACAGAGGGCTACAGTGACCGACATCGGTCGACTGAAGACCGACGTCGGCAAAAAGCCGACCGACAGGTACCGACGTCGGCGATATATCGACCGACGACGGCGTCTGTGTGTCGACACAGAAAATCCGAGACTTCCAGAATTGCAATTTTATTCCCAGTTTGCATGAATTCAGGGTTTTAAGACCTCATCTGTAATAATTTTTGGTTGGCATAAGAAAGGACATCTATTGTAATCAGCTGGATGAATGATAAGATCTGTGATTTGTTTATGCATGTTTGAATCTTGTTTGCAAATTGTATCTGTGTTCAGAGCTTTATATGTTTATATGATCCCTATTAGTAGGGGACATCACAGTGGTATCAGAGTTATTGTGCAGATAAAGGAGCCCCTAAGAAAGGGACATCACAGAAATATCTATATTTACACCAACACGATTGTGCTTGTAGATTCTTAGAAATAATTGCTGTACAATTTTTTTTGAAAACAATCCAACCAATGTAAAGATGTCAAAAGCAGTCAAAAGACCATCTAACCAATAAGATAGTAACACCTATCCTGAGACTTCTAGAAAATTTAAAGTGAAATCTAAAGTGCTTGAATTTACATATGTATTATGTACTCCTTTCTGCCTTTATGCATTATGTATTCTGTATATTGCTACTTATGGTTCTCCTTCCTGCCATTTGTCACCTCAGATTGCTGGTGTTCTACATTATATGAATCTTTTCCAATATTTGATGATCTATATTTTGATCTGGTTGGATTCTGCAACGTTCACATCATAAATTGTTTTATTTAATTTTTCCAAAGGATGAGATTTAGAAATAACATGGTTGTGTTATTTTCGTTATGGCTGTTTCAGCTATTGGTAGCTTCTGTTGGCTCTGTTTTCTGAAGGTATATGTTTGGATTATGGTCTGGATCTTAAGGCTGTTTGTAAATACAAATTGTTTTTAGTGTAATATGTGTTTTACTGCTTGAGAAGTGGATTTTATGTTACCCTGTATAATGTTTTCTTATTTGATCAACACTAATAATGAAAAGCTATGGTTTCTAAGTTTTAACAGGTAATGATGGTTCTCAATGAGATGTATACAACAATTAATTACTTATTTTTCTGAGTTGTTACTCATTCTATATTTGTCAGTGGCAGCTACCAATAGCCAAAATAATATTAAGGAAACTAGCACAAATATTTTTGTTTCTTTTTTGAAAAAGAAACTAAAGGATCTCGAATGTGAACATTGCAGATTCTGACCAAGTTCAGAATTTAGATAAACAGATATTGGAAGAGATACAAGTGATGTCAAACCCTAGCAATAAGAGATAGCTTATTTCAAAAAGGATAACCATATGTTGCAATATGCCATAGGAGCTTTTGGCCTTAGCTTTAGCATATACTATATAACAAACAAATCCAGAGACAGATTCCTCTCCAAGAATAACAAACAAAACCACTTATTTTAAAACATAAAAGATGTCCCTGATTTGACAGATTTGTCATGCTTGACTTCTAATGATTGTCTACCAACCGGATCTGTAAATGCTCTCATCCAGGTTTTCCAGATTCCTAATGCCACCGTATTTTTGCTCTAAGGAATATCTCTATTGTTTTTTGCTTACTAGCTCTCAGATGCACATATTGTGCATCCATGCTGGTTATCCAGATTCCTAATGCCACTTTCAGGGTGTCCTAGGGTTGTTTTGGCCATCTTCCTATTTGGCCTTACCTTGGAACATATTCTTTTATTGATTGGAATGAACTTGAAAGGGACATGACATCATGTTCATAATAGTTATTTTTTTGCTGGCTTCACTTTTCAATCATTATCCAGCTGCTTTGCTTTTCTCTTTATTGGCTTGTGATTTCCAGCAAGAGAACCAGTTTTATCTAAATCCCCAAATCGGTTTTTTACCAAAGGTTAACCATTATATATCCTGTAGGCTCAGCATTAGCAAATTATGTACGCTAGAATACAAAATGTTATGCACGTTTACCGTCTGATAGTATCTAATCATATGGTAGATATTACTTTAGAAGAAGAGTTAAACTATGGAACTCTTAAGGCCACCAAGATTTCTACTAGGCTTATTGAGTGAATTCATAAGAACGGGCAATTTAGCTGCCATCAAGCCCATCAATCACAACCAGCCATTCTGAGAGCAGCCATAAGAATAATGTGCAATACATCATCAACCTCATCATTCAGGACATCCTTTAGCAACATGTTCCTCAAATTATATCCGTTTTATTTAAGCTCTTGTAGCTTTGTCCTGCGATGATTGCCCAAGCCATAAAATATGTACTGCCGCTGGAACACATTGGTAAATGGACCAAGTGACTAATCTATGTAATCTCTGAGGCCATTAAAAAATCCTTGCTTAAATAGAGCAGCTGTTAGAATGTTATGCAATGTAGTTGTCAACATTATCATCTTGGGCAAAGCTTTGTCACCATTTTCCATAAATTATCAGTTACAATAAAAATCCCTCAAGCTGTGTGCTGAGGTTGGTATTCAAGATGGAATAGATGTTCTGCAGATACTACTGACATTTTAAAAAGTCTGTAAACAACTACTTCAACTAGGCGAGTCATTAGAGTTCTAGTCAATCAGGCTTATCCATCATTGGGTCAAGCTTTGCAGGTGTTTCTCTAAGTTCGTTGTATAAGATACAATTCAAGCGGGAGGATTACAAGCGTACTCCCAACTGCCCATGATGAAGGAGAATCAGCAGTCATCTATCACATTGTTTATGTCCATTTTATCATGTCTCTTGGAAATCCAAAAAGCAGTTCTTCTCGTCTGTTTCTTCTTATCACTGACTGTTGTCCTGTACTTCATTTGCCGGACAGGCTTGTACTAGTGTAAGAGTGTATTTGTTTTACTTTTAGGATCAGAGTCCTTGCTGTAAAAATTAAAACATTTGGTTTGGTTTCAAAAATTCTTGTGCTTGTTTCATGGTGAAGTCATTGAAATGCAAGGCATACCTTCTGTTTCAGTACCTGGAAACGGTCGTGGTATGGAAATGCATATGATAAGACTCCGAAACATTTTCCAGTATGAAAGTGCTGGGAATCATTTGGCATCCTTTTCATGAGTTTCCATGCTGCCGTGATGTTTTTGACTTAAAATTCATTTTGTTGCTGCATGGTGAGACCCACAAATGACTTAAAATAAAGAAAATAGATGAAAAGGGTAAAACTAGAGGAAAAATGGAAAATAACAGAAGTTTGAATCAGTATTCCTTCCAAATTTTCTACAATCAACTTTGATGCTTTGGGCCTCTTTTTTTTAGACGGACTGTTTATAATTCCTTATGCTCTTCAGATTTCACTCTCTTGTGAGGAGTTAGAAAGCACAGAATTGTACTATTTGGTAGATCAATACAGAGTTTGTTTTTGTAGGGGTACTTGTGTGTTGTTTGAATAATCATATGATTAGAGAAATAACATTTTGTAATCCATACTATTAAAGAGGAAGACTTCTGGAAAACTGTGAATTAAGTTTAAGACATCAATGTTACGGACCATAATTGGTGGTTTCATCATTAGGATGAATGATAAGGATATGAACCCGGCCTTTTATATAGATAACTTGGTTTACAACAATAGGAAAAGATAAACAATTAATCTTAAACGACAATGTTAAATAGTTGTCCAAAGAGAATTTAATAATTCATAACATCTATTAATTTTTTAAATCCGTGCTTTGGGTTAATGAATAATAAGTTTTCTTGAATTAATCAGTTCCAACTCTTTTATCGCAATTGAGACTGTTAGGATGCTTATCAATCTTAGTAGCCTCTCTCAGCTTTTACTGAAGGCACTTCGTTAACAATAGAAAGGATTGCAATGAAGTACAATCTAAAACCAACATTCACTCCACATAACAAAATTGGAAAAGCCTGTTAAAGTCCACCAAAGCTGAGTTGTGGGGTCTATCGGTTTTGACTGTGTGGCAGGTTCTACGTTGGAGATATAGGGAGATTATTTCAACAAAGGTTTAACGAAACATGGTTCATATATTTATAATGACCACTGTTAAGAACTCGGCCCATGTTGAACATGTATAAGTTGCCTTTCATGCCTTATACTTAAAAAAACACATTAATTTTGGTTAACGAGGAAGACTATATGACATAATCAAAGCTGAGTAGTTGTGTTTATTAGATTCATTGTGTGTGAAAGATCTTACATGGAAGAAACATGGAGATCATATTAATAAAGTGTTAAGGAACATGGTTTGGGTATTTATCATGACTGCTTTAAAGTACTTGGCCTTTGTTGAGCATGCACATGTTTTTTAAATAACATATACTTGGAAAAAATAAAAATGTTTCCTCTGGTGAGGGAGAAACATTATATGAAAAGAACGATGAGAGTGGAAAGTGAGATTGGTAAGCATTCTAACAAATCACAATAGAGAAGAGGAGTTGGAATTGAGTGATTCATGAAAATGTATTATTTATTTACTCAAGAACAAATTGAAAACAACACTTGAAAACAACTAATAAGTGTTGTGAGTCATTAAATGTTTTTTTAAAAATGTTATTTAATATTGTCATTAACATTAATTATTGACCTATCCCTCTTATTGTAAATCATGTAATCTATATAAGGAGATTGTGTTTGTAATATCTTTATTCTGTTGATTGGCCACAAAGGGTGGCCCCAAATGTCTATCTTAAACTTGTTCACAATTTTTCGAAACTTTTTTCCTTTAATCTTATGATTGTTATATTCTAGATTGTTTAACATCAGTTATTTTATTTTTATTTTTTCAATTCATAGATATATAAAAATACAAAAATGTAATGCCTTGAAATTGATGCAAGGCATCCTAGTGTGATAAACAATCTTGCATCAACCATAAATATGTAAGGGGGTGTTATTGTGTACTAATAGGCATGTTTTTAGTTGTGGAGGTTGAATTTGCCTTTGAATTTTTAAAAGGTTTTTATTCTAGGGATGAGGCCTATGAGGCACGATGAATGTTTATAATCCCTAAGGACTGATGGAAATCACCAAGAACTCTACTAGACTTTAAGGCCCAGTTAGGGTCATTGAAACAAAGGAAAGTTGATGAGTGGCAAGGTTACACATTGTTACTCCTAACGAAAACACTGTCTACTTCATCAAAGTGAAACATATGGTATACTTTATCAAAAGTCAAATGTGATTGTGTACATAAATTCCTTTCGAAAAGTAGAACACTTTAAAATTGATTGACACTTGTTTTTGAGTTCTTACGCAAAAGTTATAGCCTCCACAAGTTGTAGGGTTGTGCAATGAAGAAGTCATTGGTTTACATTAAAGGGAAGTTTTGCAACTTTATGCGGTAGTTTCATAATCATTAGGGCAGTTTTGTAACACTCGCGTTGTTTCACAACTACCGATTTGCATTAAGTGATAGTTTCATCCATGTTAGTTGCACAATGAAAGTATCGGTCCATAACGATTGGTTTTCTCACATTAGGAATTTCAATAGCTTGGTTCTTCAAGAGACATCTCCATGAATGCATAAGAAGGGCTATTGTGAGAGGGGAAGAGAAGAAAGGTGGAAAAACTCGGAGAAATACAAATCAAGATCCATTCTAGGTATCATTGCAATGTATTCTTCTTCATTGTTGGAGAGTTGTCCTAGCTTTAAGGCCGTACCTATTGTACAGAGTTTGTAAAGTTGATTTTAGTAATAAATAAGCTTCTTTCTCTATGCAAATTCTTCTTCAACAACTTGATGGTTATATTTCATTGAAAGTACAAGGCTATCATTCATTTGACCCTCATTCTTTGATTGCATTATATGATAACTTGGTTGCAATTCTAGGAAGAGGAAATGTTGAAGAAGAAAGATTGTTGGTAATGAGAAGTGTTGTGAAGAATGTTAAAATACAATGTTGAATGTGAGGCACCTTGTGCGTGAGAGGGGGAATTTGTTCTCCATCATGTGTAAATGGGTAAAGAACAAAGAGTTGAAGAAATGACTAGGAAAAAGGCGATTGGTTGAGAGAGAGAGAGAGAGAGAGAGAGCGAGTGACACAAACACATGATTTATAAATGCAAGTCCTTATATCATAGTTTAGCAAGCTAAGACCACCCTAATCATCCATGCACATTCCCAAACACGTAAACCTAATATTTACTTAAAGCATGGTAAGACTAATTTCTTTTGTTATATGCCTTTACAATTTATAAAGCTAGGGGAGCATAAACATAACACAACACCTTACCATAAAAAGCTTGTAGTCTCTCTTGTACCCAAACCTCAAGTTGTCTCTACACCTAGCTCAAAATCAACCATCCAGATAAAAAATATACTATTTTCAATAAGATGGGTTTTAAAGCTAGCCCATGCCTTTAGCAAACATTCCTTGGCATTGTGCTATGTCGATAGGAAAATTTGTGAAACTATAGACATTAAAATTTGGGAATTGGTGCTTGACAATGTTAGTTTTGACCTACTTTCAATGTACATGACTTGTGCATACATAAATGACTCTCATTTACCATTTTCTGATATCCACATGCTTTTTTACAAGTTTAACCCTCCTAAGTTGCTCTTAGTCACCTACACGAAACCTCAATGTTCTTGTCAAACCATATATTTAACTTACTAATATATCCCTAGATTATCAGATCAATATTTTTGTCTCTTGGACAATAATGTCAACTTCAAAACATACCGTATGATGGTAGCATATGAGTTTGATGGTTTCGTCCCCTACTAAGCAATGATCATATTTCAAATTCAAATCATTCCTATGGGTTGGCGCATCTGTCTAGTGTATTAGTGGCGTGAGAAATTACCCAAAGAATCTCATATAAATACAAAATAGGGGTAAGTCTATTACCTATTTAGTAAACATCTATCAAGCATATTCAAACACTTGCACATTGAAAGACACTGATATATTCTTTCCAATATATCAATTAGTCACAAAGTGCAAGTCTTAGCCAACCCTGAAGCACTCAAGAGCCAAGCCGAAGCTTTTAATTGCCAAGTATCAGGGGTTATATTACAGGTTGCATCCATTGAATGAACACTATTGCACACATTTACCTAACATGGAGAATTACATGCGGTTTGATTTCAATCTTCAGAGTATTGAATATGTAGGGACCACTCAACTATTCAACGGCGAGTGGTTGAGGTTAGTGCAATCCACATTTATTTCTTTTTTGTAGATTTAATTCTATCATTGCAAGTAGACCTAAGGTTTCAAGTGAAGGAAACAATTTTTTGTGAGTCACACATAATTAGACCTTAGGGTTGCACACAGAGCTTAAAGACAAGCAAATGCATCTACTTGTATTAAAACAAAGAGACAAAATCCATATAGACATAATTGATAGAGTAGGAACATAGCATCTAATGGTACTGACATGATGTTGACGATACTATTTGGCCACACACAAAGATCTAGGTCATAATACGAATGCCTTCCAGTCTAGTTTGCCATCCTTTCTATCACCTGTCTATAGTCTTAGTACTTCACATAGCAATTAACTACTAAGTATCTTATCTTTTTATTGTACTTTCTATATTTAGCAAGTGTAATTGTCAAATCAACGTTACTCCTTTACATTTAGATTTATGCTTATTTCTATATTTTATACAATCTAAAATCCACAATTTCTATCTTATTAAGGGTTAACATTAATCCAAAATAAGGTAAAACCTGTTAGTGAACAATGCGAAGCCCTACGTTGACTCTTGGGGTTTTTTCTCTTTCTAGGGTTTTAGGTTTATGTAAATAATTTTGATTTTTCAACCCCAATTTCTAATTTTCCTATGTGCACAAAATACACTTGGTTATAATAGATGAACATAGTTTTTATTTTTTACTCAAGTTATGATTTTAATCAAATTGTTACATGTTTTCCTTTGATATGCAAACTCTGTAACAAATATGTAATTCCATAGATCCAATCTTTGTACACTAATAAGGTTGAAATAATTAATGGACAATCTCAAGCCTTTCCTCAATTCATACTATTGTAATATCCAATCTGAGTTATTTCCTATCACCACTAGGCGTCAAAGAGCACACAACTCCTTTCGTGCCTCCTCCCCTAGACTTCAAGGTTGTCTCAGCGATCATCCCACCCCCATTATTTGACCAAGGCATATATTGGATTCCGCGGTCCATGTTGTTACTCCCTGAAGAGATAGGGTGCCTCATGCATGACAAAACAAAGATAGTCAACATACTCCTCCTCAACCCCCTTCATCGCCCATGAAACAAATCGTATCCATCAAAATGGTATGACATCATTGATCAACTAAAGAATACATATGCTAAGATTTTTATGCTCGAATTACTAAAGAGATATGTTGTTTACAAAGACATTTTATATGAGGCATTGCATGATACAACTCTTTCTAGTGATACATACTCTGCATACTTTGCTTCCATTATAAATACATTTAAGGATATGGAAAAAGTCACCTCTGATAAGGAAGACTTACCTAAGCAACAAACAATAGTGAAAAAATCTACCATTATTTATTCAAGTCTAAGTTCAAAGAAAATTAGTCAAACTTGTGTTGATTGATAATAGTGCAAGAATGATTGATAATAGTGCAAGAATGATATTTGCAACATCACTTTTTTACAACAATTGGGTATTGATATGGATAATATTAAAAAATCAGTTTAAAGTATAAAATGATTTGATAATATTCCACATCAAGTACTTGGGTCAATATCATTAGATGTACAACTATGACCCAAGATAATGTCTACAATATTTGAGGTTATAGCTAATCATCTACATTACAATTTTCTATTGGGGAAACTTTGGATATATGATATATACCATAAAAGTTGTACCATCAACATTGCAAAGATGTGTCAAATTCATGGATGAAGGATATTTGTATACATTCCCCATAGATGATGATCCTTTTAAATATTGCAAAATGACTATCTACTAATCAAAATCATTCACAATTACCCTTTAGGGATAATTCTATAGTACTCTCAACACAACCCATCCCACTAGATCATATGCATACATTATGAGATTCAAAAAAATTCAATGACAAGGAATCAATCATGAAAATTAAGGTAGAAACACAACAATAACCAAAATCCAGTATAATACCAAATGAAATAGTTCTAAATCTTCCTTTGGTGGTAAATTTAGAAAGTCAAAATGGCATAGTCACAAATTATTACGATAGTGATGGTGAGGATATTAATATGCAAGACAACATATATCATTGCGTTCATAAACTAAATTTTGATCCTATTCACCCAGATGAGTATTTGTCTCATACTTTATTCACATCTATTGGAGTCAAAAAATATCAAGATAATTCATATATAAAGAGCATGGATAATTCAAAGATTCCTATTCACTACCAATTTTCACGGGGCAAAGGAAAGGCAATAATGTCAGAATATCAATATAATCAAAATACAAATAGTAGTTACAATGTTATTTCTCACCATGATTCTCAAATGTTAAAAGCACCATTAAGACAAACCTATATCCAATCAAGCATGACTTGGGCACAAGAACAATTGTACATTTTGCATATAATAAAGGTTTTGGAAAAGTTGCTGTAAACAATGTGGGCTTTTCAGAGACCAAATCTTCCCCAATACTAAAAGTAACAAGTCTTCAACATAAACCAATCTCCATATTATAGTTGCTACTTAATAACAACTTGATTGCATTACCAATTACTAGATTGTCATGTCCAAAATTTTCATCCCAAAAACCTAAGTAAAACACGGTATTTTTATTGTTTACTTAATTGTTTAACTGTTGTTCCCAATCAACCAATGCCACCATATGATGTGGGAGACACAATTAATTATGTGACTAGTTAATTTGTTTGTTTATTTTATCCCTTAACAATACTTTCCATAATGGAGGTACACAAACATCTCTAATAGAGAATGAATTCAAAAGCGGTTTTTGAAATTACGACACTACGAGGTCTATTTTAATATCATTTTATTATCCCTTTTATGAAGGTGAAACAATAACACTAAAAGGTATAAGTATGATGTCCTACCATAAGGGCCTCTTTTAATTATATTTTCTTTTGATTCCTTAAGTGTAAGAAAACAAACTAACATTCTTCTAAGGTCAAACATACACTATCTTAAATAGTAATTAACATAGGTTACAATTACATTTGATATGGCTATCACCTTAAGGGTAACAAGGGAGAAGTCCCTACTATAGTATCAATGAAACATTTCTCATAGAGAGCACACAACCTAAAGAGGGGTCCACAATATTCGGAACATAGATTAATCATATTAGTTTTATTTAATTTTAATATTAGTGATTCAACAAAGAGTCACAAACTAATGTGAGGACAAACGACAAGACAACTCGAAGCTAGTCTATGACCTAGGACTAGATGCCCCCACATCTTGTGTAACATACATATCTGCTTCTTGAAATCAGGGTCATATACAATTCTTCACTTGAACTTGTGAAGAGTCTCCTCCATGAGATGTTTGCACCGAAAGGGAGTTGACGATTTAACCCAAAAAAAAAAAAAAACTTACGCATCATAGAGGAGCTTCTATAAGATCTTAATATAAAACTTGAAATAAAAACCGTCACCCTCAACAATCTTGCACATAAAACACCTCTACATCCTAAGGTCATCGTGCTAACACAAAAGCAGTGTTTGACAAGAGTACAAATGAGTGTCAACAAAACAAAAAAAAGAAACTTATATTTATTAATCCTAAATGCTTAAAAATGTATCAATAACGTTCAACTTCCACTATTTGGAGTAGCTTCAATTCTTAAGAGTATTTTCGTCAACGACCAAACCCTAATAGGATAAAGCCATATTTTCAAGTTCACCTAACTAGAGAAACAACTCAAATCACCACTAGATAAAAAATTATGGCCACTTATTTGATCACCCTTATGTTCTAAAAGGTTAATCGACACAAAAGAATGTTTAATATACAAGGACACCACAAGGTTAGTGACTAGAGCTCGTGCTAAGGAAAAATGCTATAAGAGATGGTAGTTAGTGCCTACATACTGCCTACATATCTGATATGAACACCTTAATATGTATAATCAGGGATATCTATAGCTCACCCATTACTAAAATGAGTGTTAATTCTATTGCAAAGGCAATCAACCTTCACCATTCAGCCCTACAACTATTGTTTACATAGTTACCCTTATGGGTAACACTGTGGCCACTAACTGGCCCATGCGTAGTTAGATGCTACCAAGAGTTATTACATGACACTATTATATGTGGAAGAAGGTTTACTAGACTACCTACGTTTGACACAATAATAAGAGTTCACTTTACTCTACTACTCAATGATAGCTTCTATATAGCTAAATAAAAACAACTAAACCAATACCCCAAAAAGTTACGTTTAAGGTCCCTAATTTGGACTAGGGTTTTAGAAACACTTATTAGATTAGCAAAAGTTTAAACTATCCACTGACTAGTTTTATGTTGATAAAACATGACAATTTCCAACAATGATTTAGAACACTAGTTTTAGTACATCTATTCTTGGCTAGGAAAAAGGATAGAGAAATGATGCCAAAATAATTCCCTAGGAAGGTTATTAGGTTAGTTAAATGATCCCACCTTATAAATAATACTAATAAAACACAAGGAATATAACAAATTTTATGCATGAAGGGAACATTAAATAGTCACGATGGAAAACAACAGTTTCAAAACATTATTTTTGCTGTAGTTTCAGGTTTACAAATTGGGTTCGAAAATGCCCTTAAATTAATTCACATAAGAGGTAATAAATTAATCTGGTGGTTAACACCTATTTTATAAGCTAGAAATCATACAATTTCAATGTTAAATATTTTCTATGTAAGGTAATTAGGAAATTAACCTATCATTCCGATATGGTTTTGAGAAGCTAAAAGTTTCATAGTAATTTCCTCTTACGAAATTGATTTAAAATTCATCCAATTTTAATTTAAATTTAAAATAATAAAATCATTTGCTTATTGAACTGATAAATTTTAATCATTTGAAATATATTTCAATCATCAAACTGACTTTATCAATATAGGGTAGAATGACGGGAGGCACCCCTTTATGACCTCGGCCAAATGCAAAGTAGATGCTATCCTTCAATTTGACTCGTGGATGTATAAGGAGATATTGAGCCTCAAGAAGAAAATGGAAATATTGGAACAAAATCAGGAAGCAGATCGGAATAAAATCAATAATATGGAAAAGCAGATGAGGGATATCCCTATCAAACTTAAAGACTATGAGAACAATCTAAGGGAACTCATTAAGGAAAACATAATGAAGATGGAGGAGGTAACCTCTAGCATATGTGCAGCTACTGTAAACATTAGAAAATGAGCAAATGAGAAAATTAAATCCTTGGAGGCGCCTAGCAAGAGAACCAGACAGAGCTCAAGGAAGAAGGCAATGCAAGAGTCGGGGGCTATATCTTTACAGGACACTGCTGTGATTGGAAAGGAAGCGGTGAAGATGATTTTGGAATTAGAAGAATAGGTTCTTTGAGTTCTTTCTGTCCTAGTTCTTTTAGTTGGATGTAATAACTGGTTCCATTTTCTGATTTTTTGTTTTCTTATCAAACTGGAGTTTCCAGGTCTCTGTAAAACCTGGGGTCTGTCTTTTGTTGTTCTTGAATGGTGGTTTCAGGAAACTGTAAAACCTGTTTTTGATACTTCTTAGAAGTAGGTTATAGGTTTCACCTGTGGACTTTATTGTTATATCCTTCATCCTTTGTTTTTGGGTTTCGGGGTCCCTTCAAAACCTGTTTTTACTTTAATCTAAAACATAGAAAAATACTAAAATTTGCTTGTAGAAAAAGAAGTCTTTAAAAAATGACCCAATTTAGTTGTAATTGTTGCGAACAAAAATCATTTAATTGTTAAACTAATATTTTATATTCATATGAAAATTAATTTAAGTTCCCAATTTAGAAAATTTTGACATTAAGATTATTTCAACCTTTAATATCAAACCCACAAGAAATCCAACTTAACTCATGACCTAACCCTTCACTAACTCTAAGCATCTAAAATATAACATAAACTATAATAATGCTAAGACTAAAATAGAAAATATCACATAACATATATTGTATTTAGGTACACAACAATTTATCATGTAATAAAGTGTTTGGGAGCTCTCTTATGGTTAGGTACACAACGACCTAACACCTCACATCTTAAAAAACATGGTACAAGTTTAGTTGTATCATTGACAAGGTCATGGCACAAAACAAAGAGCACAACAATAAAACAAAGAGGGCAAGATCAACGACATCAAGAGAAGATTTTAGACAAAAATGACTACCAAGATTTGATATTAAAATGCATCGAGTTAATATTTTGAAAAGTAAATAATATAGCAAATCATGTATGTTTAAAAAGTTAATGATTAAGTTATTTATAATTAAAAGAGTAAAATATACTTAAAAAAGATGAAAAATACAAGTTCAAATCGAAGATTTGATTCATATTGAGAAGGCATGCAAACATTGAAAATAACCTTCTATGTCCATAAACAATAGAAAGAAATTGTAGTCCGTGACCCTCACCATCCTACTATATCCACAAAATATTTAAAGAACTTAGTAAGCTCACAAGAGCAAGACACAAAATATTAAAAAGACATTCCAATGGAAAATAAATTTAACAAAAATTCCTCATATAGATTCCTTTTAATTATTATGAAATTATCATTGTTTAGTCCATTAAAGAACACAAATTTATCGAAGACATGATTTGATGTCCACGCTTGTAGCTGATTATTCCATATGTGATAATCATAAGCATAATTACCAAGCTCCTAGACTAGATACATATATACATTGAATGTTTTGCAACAATTTAACATTTGTGAATTGCATGCCAATGCAGACCACTTGGGCCACATCAGATGGAAAGAGGCATGAGAGACAATGCAAGGTAGCTAATGATAAACAAAGCACTGTGACTTGCGATGATGAGAACCATGTGATTTGTTGCTCGGTCTGTGCATAAAAATGGGAGCTTTGGAATAGAGAACAGGAATCCATAAAATAATAATTAAAAATAGATATTTTTCAGGTGTTGTAGTTGGAAGTAGGGGGCATGGGGAGTCACATCCCACCCCACACTCTATAAACGGCTATGTGCCCTACGTATCCAAGGCTATCATGGCTAAGACAATTATCTCCTGACCTTGCCATGTGTAAAGGCTATGGCCATGGGGGAAAGGTTAGCCAAGTTCAAAACATGACCCGTCTCTCTCTTTTTATTATATATATATATATATATATATATATATATATATATATATACACACACATACTCACTTGCGATATTTGAAACTCAGATGCATTAAGTTGTATGTGTATTTAAAATTTATAACAACTCAATACAATCCACTTGAAACTAAGTCTATATTAAATACATGTTTTCTATAACACTTAAACAAACTTTTTAGTAACAAGAGTATGAGAAAATATCATTTCAAACAAACTTATAAAGCAAAGAGAATAATTAAAAAAAGGGAAAGTAAGACTTAGCTCAAGTCTCCAAGCACCACTTGAGAACACTCGAAGACCTTCCTCCAACAAGCTTCCATGGGAAAAATGTTGTCCCCCACCAAATAAGCGAAAATTGGCAATTAAAGAGAATTCTTACTCACAAAAACTTCACCTAAACTTATTAAAGAAGGGGAGTTACCCTTCTTACAAAAAAATTTACTCTTCTTAAAAACTCCATACCTCTCCTTACACCTTTATTTATTTTTCCTTGCGTGTGCCATGTGGTCCCTTGCAAGTTCATTAAATATTCTTACATTTTTACTAATACACTCAATTAGTTACATAATCCCACCAACTAAGGCTATAATCCTAGGTCCTACACACTACCTAACAAGCCTAATTATTAGGGTTCATAGCTTTCCTAGAAGATCTGTGCACCCTCTAATGAATTAAATAATTCTTTTAATTTAAATTTATTTATCCTTTATTTTTAAATATTCATCTATGCTTATTAATTTTTTTTAAGACCCTTTTGATTACCAAAAGGTTTCAAGTTTTCACATAAGGAACTATATTCAAATTTAGCACTACAGGGTCATCATACACATTGAACGTGACTAATGAGCTGGGTTTGACTAGGGAATTATAGTCCAATACAGGAGGTATTACATAGACATCATGCAACATAAATTATATCACATCAAGAAGGAATATTATTTTGTGATTACCATAGAATCAATGGGTGTATAACAAACAATTTCACATCATTACACCATAAATTTATAAAATACAAGAATGAAGGGACCATTAAATTCATCACACTATAAAAAGAACATTCACCACTTAGTTTTAATGGAACTCAACATACAAATATAACATGAAAAGGCCATAAGCGCCCAAGGCAAGATATTTTAAACATAACAACATACATATAAGGCACTTATTGTCCACGGATTCAAATTGACACATATTAGTTCTAAAATATATGTAGCATTGCATTATTACGAGGGACATGAAATTAACAAATCATTTAATCCACATCATGATACATTCCTTGGACATATTAGTATACCAATTACTTGTGGAACAAAGTTTGTCGATACATCAATATGAGTGACACCTTCTCCCACCTAGTTTCCATTTACATTAGAACAATAATGGTTATACCTCATGCAAGCCAAAGTGAATAGAACAAATCAATAAATATCCTTTTTCCATAAATGGAATCTAATAAAAATGCAATTTGATGAAAATGGCACTCATCAAAAGGTAAAATCTTCAAAGATAGATACAAGCACAAAACTTGAACAACTAAAAACAATGGAAGAAAAGGAGGAAATGCGTCTACACAATATCAAGGACAAGTAGGGTGACACTAATGACTGGGATGACTTACTGGATTGATTCCCACACACTTTAATTCCAAATGTTTCAAAATACAAAAACATTTCAAATATTCCAAAAATACAAAAACATTCAAATGTTCAAAAATAAAAAATAAGGACTTAGCATGCCATGATTTCTTATTTACATTATTTGTATCTATTATTTATCATATGTTTGGTAAGTTACATATCTTTTTTCATATGCACATGAGTTTTATAGCACACATTAGTGATGTCTAGGGCATATAGATACACATAATACATGGAAAAAAAAGACGTTGGACCTTTCATACACCCAAGGTCCATGCCAATTCCACAAGTTACACTATTACATGTATTATATTTCTATGAGATTTTTATTTACCATGTTGAGCTACCTTGATTAATTTCACATGTATTGGTATTACTCATACTTTATATAGTGCTACATTGGTATGTACTTCACTATATTGTGACATTGACATACATTGGAAGTGTAGATTATAATGAATTGTTCTATGCTTCATTGATGGTGTTTCTCTTTCATGATAGGCTAGTCATTACTTGTCTATTATGTGCAACCACTCTACTTGTCTATTATGTGAAGCCACTAGGCCTTGTTGGTTGCAACATATTCATGTCCATTATGTGTATCCCCTTTGCCTTGTTGGTTGCAAAATATTTATGTCTCTTGTTTGTGGTCCCTTGGCCTTGTTTATTACAACATATTCATGTCCCTTGTATGCATCCCATGGCCTTATGTGTAATATTGTGTGCTATTTCATGTGATTCTATTGTATGCATCATGGCCATGACATTATATTTTGAGCTTGTTGAGCTTGTAGAGTTTTTTGAGTTGGCAGGTGTCATAATCCATATCATGCACCTCCCCATTTTTGTGTGATGTTATTAATCATGTCATGCATATTTTACTATATAGTCTTATATAGTGAATTTATCAGTGATGGATTCTACTACGTGCCTAATTTATATATCTATTTTGACATGACATTGTAGATACATAAAATTAATCATTAATTGCTTGAAAATATGAAAACTTGACATCCTTACCTTGTTTGGTCCATTCACCATTTTGATAACTCACAATATATAAAATAGCCTCTAGTATCTTGAAAGTATTAAAAATATCATATAAACATCCCTATTTCAAATCAATTCATCCCTAATCAACCTAGATGTTCATGCTAGACCTTTTCCAACATTCTCTGTCCTTTTGAGACAAGTCCTTGCTAGGTTGGATAGGGTCGCATTGTGTCTTTGTCCCTCTCCCTCCAACAATTAATTTTTCAAATTGAGACATTTCATAATGGATCTCTCGTATATTTTTTAAAGTTGGTTAACAAATATGTTATAAATATTCCCCTATATAAGTACATCGAGGCTTCTCCAAATACATCTAACAATCATTTGAAAATTCTACTGCACAATGAGTAAAAGAGCACTATTTCATCTAATTTCAAATATGTTACATTCTAATAATCATAAACCAAGTCTAGATATTGTTTATTTATGGTAAAAGGCATTTATTTTCAAACATTTCAATCAATCTTTTAGTAATATTTATATAGTTTTACAATCATAGATCACACAATCACCATAAGAGGGAGAACTACATTGGCCTGAGGTCTATTTGGGCTATGTATGCAATACTCAGATTATGTAAGAGTTTTTGAGAGTAACTCAACTATTCCTCTAACCTTATTCCCTCTTTGAATTTGATATTTATTGTGCTTATTGTGCAAGAGTAAGGGTCTGTGTTTTGTAAGTCTTTCACACATCAACTTGGCACACATAATTAATCACTCAACCCTCGTAAGAAGTCACACATACCTAGGTCAAGAAATTAGTCATAAAATCAACTAGAAGATTATTTTAGTTAATAGACATGGACATACTACACTCCTATCCTCCTTTTAAAGACTTGTCTAAACATAGATTAATTTACTAAATCTGGCCATGACACAATACATAGGTCCTTTCAAGTAGTTTCCAGTCACAATCAACCTGCAAAGTCAACATTAGATCTATTTTAGGGAGATTTTCATATCTGTAGGCTCATTTACTATTTTTAGAAAGTTTTAAATTCTATAAATTTTTGTAGCATACTGTATTCTATTATTAGATATGTATATACAAGAATTTAAATTTTAATAGTTTAGATCTATTAATTTAAATTCATTCATTTAAAATAGATTAAACACTCTAGTGAACCCTCTATTTTTATAATATTGATTACTATTTACTTGATTTTTTTTGTAGGATTTCATACATATTTTTGTAAATACCTGACACTGAAATAAAATAACCTTCAACTTTGGATATAAATCTGACACATAACGATTCAATTCTCTTTGACCTTGGAGTAATTCAAAATTGAAGAGATTGTCTTGTCACCTTGGATAAATTGGATACAAAATATTTTTCTTTCAACCTTGGGTTGAAATTTGTTGATATCTATACATAAAATTCTTTCACATTTTTTTTACTTTTTATTTTTTATTGCTTGTGCTTGTTTTAAAAAATTGAGTTTCGATAATTTTCAAACAACTTAGTGACTATCATGAAGGGCTACATGATGTTTTGTTTACAAATAATGTAGTGTGAGTGGTTTAACCCAATACTCATAACCATTGTAAAACACTAAACACAAGATTTAGTTATCATGTACCTCAAAATATATCAAAAATACCTAGGATCCCTTGTTTATACTATAGGAAGCTTCTCTTAGCCATTTGATTTATGGCACACCTGAAAAAAGCGTATCACCCAAGTAAATTAATTTCACCATACCTTAAAAAATGGGGTTAGTGGGGTATATGCATGGTTTTTTATCTGTAGTTAGTGTTATGAAACATTGGGTCAACACTAATTAAAAAATGAACAAATATATTTGAGAGCCCACACAATCATTTAAACCCTTAACATTAATTAATTTATATTTTATTGTATTAATTGATTTTTTCTTATATTGTATTCATATCTTTAACATTAATTAATTCATATTTTATTGTATTTATAGTTAATATAATATCTTAATTTATATTACTTTGTATGCCTCTAAGGTGTAGTGTTAGATTAAGTGGTATTTTCATTTCACATATGCATCTTCCTTTGGTTTCTTCTATAATGGAAAATAATGATTTTTTAAATTTCAAACTAATAATGCTAATATTAAAATTATCTAGTCTCGACTTGATAATGGGTGTGAGATGTCAAAGGAAAATAATAAGGATAAGATGTAGAGCTAGAGGCCACCCAAAAAGAGTAAAATAAAACTAAATTTTGATGGGGCCCCGAAAGGTAACCTAGGTCCAACAGGAGTAGGTGGGGTATTCTGAGATAGTGAAGGACAACCCATGATAATTTTTGATCAATCAATAAGTATTGAGTCAAATTACATGGCATAATCAAGAACAACTCATTTAGTCTTGAAAATAGTAGAAAAGTATGAATGGAAGAAGCTCAATTTTGAAGGAGATTTTTAAGTAGTGATTAGCACTCTCATTTTAGGGAGAGTAAAGGATTAGATAATTAGGATAATAATTGAAGATATATGAAAAATTATGAATAATATTGGGTCGGCAAGGTTTAAGCATGTTAAGAGAGAAGGTAATGCAATAACATATTGGGAAACTAATGAAGTAGTGTAGCTTAGGGAGAAGGAAAGAGCTAGATATAAGGAGTTTCCAAATGAGGCTCGTACCTTGATAAATGAAGATTTGAGAAGCTATCTATAATAAAAATAGAGGAAAATTAGGGAGGGAAGGAGATGTCAAATGTGGGATTTAAGTGATTTAGTAAGAACTATAGGCTCTAGGGTCATTCCCATAGTTGGAGCTTATCTCATAGCCCATTCAAATCTTTAATATGGTTGATATGTCCAGATGGTTTAAAAACAATTAAACAAAGTAGGGGATATCTAAAGAAATCTTTGGGAGAGATGACAATCATTATAAACTAATCATAAGGATGTGTGAAAGGATGGAGGACACATGCAAGAGTCATGATTAGTGTTCATTGAGAATGGAGAGATATCATTTTAGGGTGTTGATGAAGGCATGAAAGCAAGTCTAACCTTCTTTTGACAATGTGGTGAATTTTGAGCAGGAACATTAAAGAGTTGAAATTTTTGAATAGGAGACATGGACAAAGGAAAGAGGTTGTGACAGAAGGAAGGCTATGAGAGTAGGAATAAATTAAGAGAGATAATGGTTTCAATAGATTAGCTGACATGAGAAGTAATAATTTCTCACTTCTCTAAGAACATTGATAAGGAGATTAAGAATTCATTTATAAGGATTGGCTGAAGAAGATGTGGGAAACAACCGTAGGAATGGAGGAGGTGGAAGATAATGATATAGATAAGTTCATGATGGACTTCATGCTTGAACCTAAGCATTATCTTGGGTAAAGGAACATTTTTGATGTTGCTCAGGATATTAGTAAGGTTAATCTGCTCTCAAATGCAATAGGGTCCTTCTCTCTACATAAGGAATACCTAGACATTGAGGTAGTAGTGAATACAATGGGGTTAGAAGTGACTAAGAAAAATCATGTAATTATGGATGGGTTAGTGAATATGCATAGTAATTTGACATTCATGGTAAAGAGATTATGAACTAGCCTCCTGAGGGATTGTATCTTCATTCCCAAAGGTTGTTGTGATGTAGAAGATGATGAGGATAGGGAGGTAGAACCAATACTAGAATATGGAGTAGGTGACAAAGTAGAAGGAAAATCCAAGGTCAAGAAAGCAATACCGAAAGGGGTTGAGGTGATATGTATTGACTAATATATAATGCAAGCTATAAGTTCATGTGTAATAAATGTTCAAGACGAATAGGTATAGGGTGTTAATATTTTTTGGTATGATGCTACATTCCCTATGGGGCATTATAAGTAATTTGTTTTTTGATAAATATATGTTGTAATTTTTTTGGGTATAATGGTGGGTGTTTCTATTTTGATCTCCCTTCATAGGATAATAAATCGCTATCCTTATAGAGGGGTTTGAATCGATTTATGCTAGTAGGGTTTTCACCCAAGCTATTTTTCATTTATTTTTTTCTCTAGGGACATACCCTAGTTATCATAGCAAAAAAAACCACATGGTCTGCTAAAAATGAAGTTCATATTGAAACTAATAATGAAAGTAATGAAGATGACTATCATAATGAACACGAAACTCATATTGATCCACATGAGCTTAATGGAGAAGATCAAAATCAAGTGCAAAAATTATTTAAATTTTGTCAAGGTCTTCAATATAACCTCCATGAGGTGAATAAGATCATTAGTATACCTATATCCCCTAAAGCTGATCATCAAGATAAATTCATATCTATACCCCAAGAGTTTCCTTCTTGGGTTGTCAAATCCCCTACCTCTAATGTTGCTACTTCTATTATTACATCCATTCATATTTATACACCTTTATCTACTTCTATAACACCATCTCTTGGTTTGGGAACATCACTCAGTTTCCAAAACATATCTATGTCTATGCCTAATCATGTTACTTATACTCCTATTACTTCCACAAATGCTAATCTTGAGCATCCACTTCTTTCCTTACAAGCTAAGCTAGGTAACATTAAACAAACTATAGCTCATGCTAATCCATTTATGGACTCATGTTTCTTGTTGCATAACCATTTGGCACCCAAAATTTCATCTTATCCATAACATATTGGCTTTGTGGCTTCTAGCCTTCCTTTATATGAAGACAAAGGTGATACTAAACAAAATTTACATATATTCCATGTAACTTATATAGCCTATGAAGATAATGACTAATTGTTAACAAATATTTTTCTAAGAATTCTCAAAGAATATGCTCTTAAATTGTTATATGATTTCCCTCTTTAATCAGTAAAGGATTTCAACCCTTTGGAAAATCATTTTTTAACACACTTTTCTATTAATATTGGTGAAAAGTTATCATATGCTCAAATTGCAAAGCTCAAACAAGGGTATAATGAAATAATCAATGAATATAATCTAATATACAAGACTATGTTTAAAAAAATGACAAATAAAATGGTTGATAATGAGATTTAATATATCTTTACTCAAAGTTTTCCATTTCCACTTCAAGATTCATTTATGTTTGATAAGTTTAAATCTTTCGATGAACTATGTTATATATTTGAAGAGCGTGAGGTAAAATAAATTACTTTAAAAAATATTAAGTATAATTCAAATCATCCTTATACTTCAAATGCCAAATTTTAAAGCAAGCCAAATTATAAGAGGAAACCAAATGAAAGTAAGAATGAAGTTAAGGTTATAGTCAATGCTATTTCACAACCAACACAAAAGCTTCAATTATAAACCCCATCAAGGAGAAAATTTTCAAAGAAACCTTCACCTTCTCATGTTTTGTTGTAAAATTTATTTGAATGAAATATTATCACTCTTCCTCCACCATTGGAAGTAGACATGTTGAAACCACAATCTATTTTTTTTTATGGCAATGCATATTGTGACTACCATAGATGTATTGGTCATTCTATATATAGACACTTCAAGCTTAATCACAAGATTCAAGATCTTACTGATACAAACATTCTTAATATTATTATACCTATTGAAGAGGCTAAGCCACACATAAATGGCAATGCAAAACTAAAAATGTACAAAAAGTCTTTTTTTAAATCATGAAGCAAATAACAAGGACAATTCTGAAGTACATTATGCATATAATGCTCATCCTCTTCCTTATACATATGGACATCCACTTGATAACATCATTGGTATAATTACAAGTAAATAAGCATCACACCCTATGATTACATTTGATGATAGTGATTTTTTGATGATGATTCAAATATAAATGCACTCTTTATTTAAGCATATGTTGATGAGCAATCCATACATAGTATTATGATAGACAATAGATCAAGTGAAAAGGTGTGCACCATAACACTTCTTTACTCTCTTGGTTATACATAGTTATATTTAACATACACTTCTAGAGTTGTGAAAGAATTTTATGGTCATACACAAGATATTCTTGGGCATATAATGCTACCTTTAAAAGTGAGGCCCCTCATGATTACCACTCCATTCTTAGTTATATGAAGCAAAAGAGGATTTTATACGTTATTAGGACACCCTTAGATATAAAATATTAGATTAGTACCTTCTAAAATGCATAAATGTCTTAACATTATTCATGATAATCAACTGGTCAGAATTCTAGGTATCCAATACGAATATCATTTGGAACAAATAAAGATTAATTATTCTATAAAACAATTTCCTGACATAATCATTGAGTAACATGGCAATGATATAGTCTATTGAACCATTCAAGAACATGATATACATATTACAAAGTGAATTTTATAATCAATTTTTCCATCTACTTGTGAGCATGAGCATACTACATAATCATTTTCTCCATCTCTCTATGAGCATAATACAATTTCACATGAACATATTCAGTTAGTTCCAAAGAACACAATAAATTCTCCCAATTAAAAAGTGGATCATAAAATGAGGTATTAATATCTTAAGGAGCCATAAGTTATTCATAAATCTTCACCATATGTACAAGCACATGTTATAACATCTTTTCCTACTACACATGCAAATGCAAGTTTACATGGGCATCTGAGCAGTGGTTCAGAAGGTTATATTATAGCATATGATTTCAATTTATATTTAGAGGCATCTACAATTGGAAATTATTCTTCACAAGAAGTCATTATTAAATAAAATGCAATTGGGTATATATATGTGCATCCTCTTGATGCAATCCTCGGTTGGATAAAACTTTATACTTCCTCCCAATCCACTTGTTGCGCTGAGTCTTTTGATTAGTTATAATTTCTTTTATACATAGTTTCTTTACTTCTACTTCATTGCTAATTATTTTATTTTTTATACAAACATTATTTTATCCAGTTTATTTATATTTTACTTTGGGCACTTTCCCTCTTGATTTTAAAACCAATTTGAATAATCCAAAGTAAAAACCTTACAAATATTTTCTATGCTCATTTTTGCTTACTATTGCATCCACACCATACTAAATTTCATGACACTTACATGATCACATCTCTCTCTTGTGCATGGAAAACATGTAAATTCTTATCTATCTTAATCATTTGAGCTATATTTCCATGATTCATTTCCACATATATTTGGGAAAGATGGATTGCTTTCCTTTTTATCATACTATGATATTGCACCTTGTTGAGGATTGTTCAAATTCCTTTCACTTTATTTTCATATCCTTACTTATTAAGCAATTTTAAAATACAATAATTCAAAAATTTAAAAACATCAAAATACTTTCAAAAAATTCACAATCATGACCTAAAAAATATTTTCAATTATTTCTAGCTTACTTCTTTACATATGCTATTTATTCTATGTTAGATAGCATATTTTAGTTTTTCAATACATATTTATTTTTACAAGGTATTTGAGTGTAATATAAGACATAATTTTACATGGTTTCAATATCAAGCTTCCCTTATTACCTAATAACCTTGCTAATTTGGAGGCATCTCTTTGTTCTCTGTGAATAATTCAAACAAGTTGTATCTATCCATGATATTTATACCATGTTGAGCTACATATTATACAAATATTTTTCTAATCACTCATGTTATACATATGTTACATGAAATATGCTATTTTATAATAATTAAATTGATACATATTATATATCTACACTAGTATCATTTGTTTTATGTTTCCTTTTATTACTTTTATAGACACCTAAAACTGACCACCAATAACCTCTAATCAGGGTTTTGGCTAGTTTTCATCTAAAACACACAATTTGGCTTAAAAACACTAAAATATGTTAAATAATGTGAAACTGACATATTCAAGTGATGATTTTAGCTAGGGTATCCATAAATGGGGAAATGCAATTTATGAGCCAACTAACTTTGATTAGTTCATTTCGAGTCAAAATGCCAAATTTGCACCTGCGTGCTCTAGACTGCTCTTTCCTATCAAATATTTTACATAAGAATTGTGCCTTTGTTATTTTTTATTGGAAACATTATAAATGGAAATATGAATCCAACACATCTAACATGGACTTCCAATTAAAATATAGTTAACTTTAGGACTAATAACAAGGCATTATGATCAATTTAGGTAATTTGTGCATAATGTGCTTAATCATGCTTAAGAGCTAGTTAACCCAAATCAAGGCCTAATAAAAAATTATATGAAAACTTGTTGAATACTTTATTTTAGAAATAAATATTGAATATATTCATCATCAAATGACCTCATTTCTTGGGAAGACATCCCTAGGCCATAAATGCCATAAATATCTAGATTCATGCCTCCCATGCCTCATCAATGCCTTCCATGATGTCCTCCATTTCTCTTAATTTCACCTTATTCCAATGCCATGATGAGGATAATTACAAAATTAATTACAAAAACTTAATTAATCCTCAACCACATATCTGAATCTTGAGATGGATGGTTCAGGCTGATTATGATCAAATCCAAAAATATATAAATATGAGTCCTCACAACATCATTTCTAAGCTTAATTAGTGCAAATTTATAATGCAGGATTGGTTCCAAAAAGATTCAAGTAACTAGTGTTATAATGCCAAATTGATTCCAAGCCAAGCCAAGCCATAAACCAAAGGGGCCAAGGAGAGATGGAGGTTGTCAAGCTTCCATTGCCAAAGACTTTATGAGCACAAGCTGAGCAAACCACCACAACAAGCATTTTAGAACATCCAAGGAAGGTAAAAGAGTTTTATTTTACATTTTAGTTGTGTGTTTCATTCATGATTATTAATTAAGCTCTCTTTAGTGTCTAAGCCTAGAGATGTTATGCTATTAGTGTGTTGATTTCATTTTATTTTCATTTTGAAACTAACACCATACTAACCATCCTCTCTTGAGTTAAATTTCTAGATCACAACTTTATTTGATGATAATTTTAGAGCTTTTTTGCTTATTGTGTGGCCTTTGACTTTGTATACTCAAATTATTACTTTTATGGCACCTTTATACCATTTATATATGGCCCTTAGACTTGTGTGTCTATGTGACATTCATAAGTCCCTTGTATTGGCCTTTGGGTCTTATGTGTGATATTATATGAAAACTACATGACATTTATATAAGTGTAAATTTAGAATGCAAGCTAGCTAAGAAATACAATAATGAAGTCTAATCAAAATTAAAATTAACTTTATAGATAAAACAATAAATGAAAGAAAGTTTATAAACAAGAAATATTTATAATTGTGAATTATTCATCACCTTCTCGATTATCAGATTTGCTCTTGAATGCTAAATGTGGATGCTTAACTCATTTCCAATGCATATAGAATTGAGCAAAATTTTGTTATGCAAGATGATTTTGATGGCTTTGATTCACTTAAATTCACTTGATAATTTGATAACACTTCATTATATTGAAGGTGGATGACTGAAATTGATGAATTGCACGTTAATTTATATGCTTAGAAGAAGTTAATCATATAGTTGAAGATTATTTGGATTTATTGAATTATTAAAATAATCAATAACGAGGAATTAATTCTCATTTATGAGGATGATGAATAATTCTATGGGTTAAGAATAAAGGGGAATTAGTTGATTAAGTAGTAATAATGGGTTAAATTAGTTGGTTAAGTCAAATTAGAGGTTGAAATGTTGTAAGATGACTCACAAAGTAGTTGATGAAGTTGAGTAAGTAGTTGGATGAGTCAATGTATGATTGAGACAAAAGTGGAGGATGTCTGGGTCAGATGGAAAATCTATATTTTTAATTAGTTTTGGAGGAAAATAGGTGTGCATGATTATGATTAATTAAGAATCAATAAATTATTAAAATTTAAGAGGGAAATGATGTTGATTTTAATTTTAATTTTGGAATGAGAAAGGTTAGCATGTCAAAGGTAATTTTGATACTAAACAATGAAATTTAGGTGTCTACATTTTCTCCTCTTTGAAATGGTGTTAAAAATCAATATCGTTTCAAATAATAGTAAAATAAGTAGAGTGTTGATGATTGTTAAGAACAAGTTGCCCTGGATAAATAAAAATAAATGTGATGATGCCCCTTTGAGTGTTTATGTAGAAAATTAGATGAATGCTTGAAATGATTGAAGGGAAGATGATGAAGTAGTTTGATAAATTGAAGTATTAAAATTGATATAACACTTGCAAGATTTAAAACATGTGTAAACTGATGTGACCTAGTTGTTAAAAACTAAAAAATAGATCACAAAAATAATATTTTCCATTTATAGATTGCACACTTGGATGGTGCTTAGGACTTAGGGGTCAAATGAGTGGATGTGACAATGATATATCCTGATGATGGTAAGCTACAAGATGTAAAACATAAAATATAGATTTTATAATTGGGATAAATTTTTTTAAGATTAATATTTGTAAAAAGTGATAAATATTTTATCACTTTGATCAGTTGTTGGCCTAAAATTTGAATAAAATTAGTTTTAAAATGTGAAAATAATGATTTGGAAGGGAAAATACTTGAATGATGGGGTGGAGTATGTCACATCCTGATTTATCTTTAAGCTTAATAACCTATTGATTCATGGAGTATTATGATTATTATTTTATTAACTACCATTTGATTAAGATTTATTTTATATGCTGGTTATGGGATAATTATATGTTACTTAATTTACATGATTGATTAGCTATGGAGTTAGCTATAATTTCATACTTTGTATATGATGATCATGTTTGTTAGTTATAAAACAATATTCTATGGATTATATATATGTTTTGAGTTAACTATCTTCATTGTTATGAGGTGGATGTAGGACAAATCTATCCCTCAGAGTGTGATGGAAGGAGGACATCATTAGAGAGGGTGGTTTAGATGGAGGTGTTGGGGATGATAGAAGGAAAGACTAGAAACCCACACACACACCATGATAGATAAAATAATATATTTTATTCATTGCTTGATTTAGATAATTGTAGTATGTCTTGAGTTACTTGCATTTAAATGTTTGCTAATATGCTTTCTATTATGATCTTGTTTATTGTTTGATGATCATGTTGATTTAGATGTGTGTTTGCATGAATTTGGTTGTGTTACTACATAAATAGTTGTTGATGTTATTGCTTGGTTCATGAGTAAATATATACATGTTTTAATATGAATTATCATGGTCTTTGGATATAAAGGAATATTTATGAGATGGCATCTTATTTATAATACCTTGCTAAGGAACATAATAATATGTGTGTTTAGTAGACTCAATTTAGTTTCCATGATAGTTAAAGTATTAATTGTTTGGTAACTAAACATTATCATACTGCTAAATACCATATTATTATAGATTGTCATTATGCTAAAAAAGGTGACTATGTTTTGACTAATGGTTATTGACAGGGTCTTTGTATTTAATCATTGCTAATATTTTTATAAAAGTGCAAATAATTTAATGACCTTATAAAATTCAATAACATTATTAGTGATATCATTGCATTTCATTTATCTGGTTTGATAGACTTTTTATTTGGTTGAATGACTAATTATTGACTTTATACTATATCGACATAGTCATTTGAAGTTATAATGTTTGATGACTTTTTAAGTCGATGTTAATGGGTTGAACTCATTGTTAATAACTATAGTTAAATGGGTTCGGTGAATTCATTATTAATAATGAATATAGTTTGAAGAGTTTTTTATTATTTTAATTTTTAAATATGGAACTTTTGAGATGATTAGGGTTTTTGTGGTGTTGACTGGTGCTAACGAGAACTTAGGCTAAAACTAAGTATCATTATGAAATAATATGAGGAAATTAAGGGGAAACTATTCATTTTCTATTGTTGACTGTGAGTTGGTTGCCATGCATCTATGTAGTATTATATAACACTAGGAGTTGGTGGAGAGAAGTGTGTAATTATTTGCATGAATTAAGCATATAAACTGATAAAAAATGGAAGAAAAAGACTTGTGTGGGGATAGTTCGATGATAGAGGAAAGGAGAAGAAGAAGCTTGGAGAATTGAGAAAAAAATATGGTAGAGTAAATTCCATTGTGACTTCACACCAGGTAGGTTTCGTATTAAAATTTCATATATGTGTTTATAAAGTTTGGTGAAATTTAGTAAATATATTCCAAGAGTTTTAGCTGGTTTCATTTTAGTGAAAATTATTTTTATTAGGCTAAAAGTTTGGCCCTATGGATGGCTTGGCCATCCACATAATCAAACTTATATCTTGAGAACCCTAAGTCTAAAATGCCAATTAATATGTAATCCTTTGTTCTAAAACATATAGCCCAAGTTTGAGTGGAATAAATTCGATGTGATCATAATAAAAATAAATCTTGGTTTACTTCATTTATATGTTTTATCTAAAGGATGAATATACATGTTCAGGGGTATGTATATAATTCTACAGGACTTAAATGACCTGAGTTATATATATATATATATATAATTATATATAATCATATATGTTGAAGTGTGGAGCTAAAAGCTTCACCAAATGAGCAAGTTGCAGGTTGCAGGAATTACACAGTCACCGGCATCGATCAGGAGCGACTGACGTCGGTCAGGAGTCGAATAGGAGATGTCAGTGTCGGTCATGGATCGGCCGACATCGGTCACAGGGAGACAGGCAGAGACTGATGTCGGTCACTTGTGCATCTAGAATCTATTTTTGTGGACAAAACAAAATGTTTGCATGATAGGATTAAGTGTTAGTCTTAAGTCCGCATCTCTATCTTAAGTAAGACTGTTTTGAGTCCTTGATTAGGAGGTGCATCTAATGGCTGTAATTGTATGCTCATGTTTCCTAATATTATATATAGAATTAGATCTTCATAGATTATAGGAACAATATTGTAAAATATATGTGTATCAATCCAGGTTGTTGGAATTGATTGTAATTGAGAGAGAGAACTCTTGAGGGAAAGAGATCTGGAAAGAGATCTGTACATCTGAGAGAGGTGTGGAAGAAAAGAAGTTTATTCAATTGTATTCCTTCTGTAAAGAGTTTAATACAAGTTTTCAGGGTGGTTTCTTGTATCTCTTATTGTTTGCTATTTTTAATTCTAGTTACTTATCATTCTGGTTTAATTCTATATTTAGTTGCTTTCACATAGTAATCAAGATTATTGGTTGATCCCCAACAAGTGGTATCAGAGCATTTATGTTCTAGGTGCCTGACAAGTGGTATCAGAGCTCAGGTTGACTAATAGGTGTTTCAGATCTGGTTATTGTGTGTTGATTATAGGTTACTCACAGGGATTTTTGTTTGAGTGGGAGAAGCAATGGCAGAAGAAAGTAAACTGAGAATGGAGAAGTTCAATGGCAAGAATTACCAATTATGGAGAATGCAGATAGAGGATTATCTGTATCAAAAAGATCTATACTTATCGTTAGGTGGAGTTTCAAGGAAGCCCACAGACATGGAAGATGAAGAATGGGAAGTTCTTGATAGAAAGGCTCTTGAATCTATAAGATTGAGTCTGGCATCTACTGTGATATCTAATTTATCATAGGCAAAGTCAACGGTAGAGTTAATGACTACTTTAGAAAATTTATATGAAAAACCCTCAGCTTCAAATAAGGTATATCTTATGAAGCAGTTATTTAATTTGCAAATGCAGGAAGGTGGATCTGTATCTAATCATCTAAATGATTTCTATGGAATTGTAAATCAATTAAATTCAGTCAAAATAGTGTTTGATGATGAAATTAAGGCTCTTTTAATATTATGTTCGTTGCCTGAAAGTTGGCATAGCTTGGTAATGACAGTTAGTAATATTGCATATGTTTCAAATATTTTAAAAAAGGAGATGATGTCGTTAGTGTAATCTTGAATGAAGAAATTCACAGGAAAAGCACAGAGAAAACATCAGGGAACGCTTTAAGTTTTGAGAGTAGGGGAAGGCAAAAAGAGAAGAGCAAGAAAGGGAGATCAAGGTCTAAGTCAAAGATGAGAGGTAGATCCAAATCCAGAAATGGTAGGAAGCCACAATGTTGGAATTGTGGAAAGATAGGGCACATAAGCAAAGATTGCTGGTCAAAACCTAAAGAGGACAATCAGCATGAAGGTAAAGAAGAAGCAAAAGTTCCAGGTATTACACAAGATGCTCTTATATTCTATTTGCATAATAATATAGAATCTTGGGTTTTAGATTTTGGTGCCTCTTTTCATGCTACCCCTAATAGAGAATATTTTAGTGACTATGTCCATGGAGATTTTGAAATAGTTTATTTAGGGGATGATGAGCCTTGTAAAATTATTGGCAAATGAAAAGTGCAGCTGAAAATGTAGAATGGAAACACATGGGTGTTGAGAGATGTCATGCATGTTCCCAACTTGAAGAGGAATCTGATTTCTGCAAGAAAGTTAGGAGATGAGGGTTGTACAGTAACTCTCACAGCTGAATCTTGGAAGGTTACCAAGGGTGCACTTGTATTGGCCAGAGGTAAGAGAGTAGGTACTCTCTATTTATGTAATTGTATTACTGATAATTCTTCTTCTATATTATCTACTTCAGATGTGGATGCAAAGTTGTGGCACTCTAGGCTCGGCCACATGAGTGAGAAGGGAATGTCTATTCTTAAGTCAAAAGGTAAGCTTTCAGATTTGAAAAGCATAGATCTAGATTTTTGTGAGCACTGTATTTTTAGAAAACAAAAGAGAGTAAGTTTTCTCAAGACTGGGTCAACAAAGAAGAAGCACAAATTAGAGCTTGTTCACACAGACATGTGTGGACCGACTCAGGTTGCTTCTATTGGAGGATCACAATACTATGTCTCTTTCATAGATGATGCTACAAGAAAGGTATGGGTCTATTGTATAAAGAAGAAATCTGATGTTTTTGACACTTTTAAGATTTGGAAAGCTATGGTTGAGAATGAAACAGGTAGGAGATTGAAGTGCCTGAGATCTGACAATGGTGGTGAGTTCTGCAACCATAAGTTCAATTGGTATTGTTATATGCATGGAATACGCAGGCAAAGGATGGTTCCAAGGACACCTCAACAAAATGGAGTTGCTGAAAGGATGAATAGAATAGTAATGGAGCGTGCAAGGTGTATGAGGTTGCATGCTGGTTTGCCCTTAGAGTTTTAAGCATAAGCTATGGATACTGTAGTTTACTTGATTAATAGAGGACCCTCTACAGCTCTGGATGGTGGAATTCCAGAAGAGGCATGGATAGGTAAAAAGGTAGATCTCTCATTTCTCAAAGTTTTTGGTTGTGAAGCTTTTATGCACGTTGATAAAGAAAATAGAAAAAAGCTGGATGCTAAGTCTATGAGGTGCACATTTATTGGCTATGGCTCTGATGATTTCAGATTCAGGTTTTGGAATCTAGGAACTAAAAAAATAATTAGGAGCCGTGATGTTATTTTCAATGAAAAAGTGATGTATAGTGATCAGCTCAAGAAGCTGAATCAATCTAGATAGAGCAATGGAGAATTAGACGAGGTGACGGTCCAAAATGAGCTCGCGAGAAAGAATAATCACAGATAGGAAAACACAGAAACTAACGTCGGTCAGGTAGGAACCGACATCAGCAATACAGGAACTAATGTCGGTCATATAGTGACCAACGTCAGCCAGGAAGGAATCGATGTCGGTCAGAGAGAACTGACATCGACCAGTTATAGGCCTGGAGGTGATCGAGGTCAGTCACTGTCAGAGAATTTAGGTGGACAACGTATTGTGAATGAGTCTCAGACGCCCATCAAGAGGTCAGAAAGGGTAAGTAAACCTCCAATTCGATATTTCCTTTCATTATTATATTTATTGCTTACTATTAGTGGAGAACCAAAGAGTTTTGATGAAGCAATACATGTGGAATCCAGGAATCAGTGGGAGCTAGGCATGAATGAAGAAATTGATTCCTTGAAAAAGAACCAAACATGGGATTTGGTTGAGTTGCCAACAGGAAAGAAGACACTGAAGAACAGATGGATCTATAAATTGAAGGAAGGTGAGAATGGAAAGATGAGATATAAGGCCAGGTTGGTAGTGAAAGGATTTGCACAAAAACTAGGTATTGATTTTGGTGAGATTTTTTCTCCTATAGTTAAAATGACTTCTATATGGGTTGTATTGTCTTTAGTTGCTATTGAGGATTTGCATCTTGAGCAACTTGATGTTAAGACAATGTTTCTTCATGGAGATTTGGATGAAGAAATATATATGGATCAACCAGAAGGATTTGAGGTCAAAGGTAAGTAGAAGTTAGTGTGCAGATTGAAGAAAAGCTTGTATGGTCTCAAGTAAGCTCATAGACAGTGGTATTTGAGATTTGATAGGTTTATGATTGAGCATGGCTATAGTAGGTGTCAATCTAACCATTGTGTGTATTTTAAGAGATTGGATGATGGTAGATATATTATTCTATTGTTGTATGTAGATGATATACTGGTTGCAAGATCACACATGCAGGATATCTCTGAGCTTAAGGTGAAATTAGCTCACACATTTGCCATGAAGGATTTGGGAGCAGCAAAGAAAATCCTTGGCATGAGCACTAAGAGAGACATGAAAAATTATAGATTAATTTTGTCTCAAGAGGATTATGTGAACAAGGTGTTGAAATGGTTCAATATGCAAGATGCAAAACTGGTAAGCACACCTTTGGCTGGAGATTTTAAATTGAGTAAAGAACAATGTCCTAATTCACATGATGAGGTAGAGTACATGAGTAGAGTTTCATATGCTTCCATAGTAGGGAGCTTAATGTATGCAATGATATGTACTAGACTTGATATTGCCCAAGCAGTGGGAGTTGTAAGTATATGGCCAATCTAGAGAAGGAACACTGGAAAACAGTTCAGTGGATCCTTAGATATCTAAGAGGGACCAGTAGTAGGCATTTGTGCTATGGTGGTCTAACACTTCTCTACATGGTTATGTAGATTCAACTATGGCAGGTGATTTGGATGGCAGAAGAAGCACCATAGGATATGTTTTCACTGTTGGTGAAATGGCGGTTAGTTGGATATCAAAGTTACAGAAGGTTATTGCCTTGTCAACTATAGAAGCATAATATATTGCAGTCACAGAGGCTAGCAAAGAGATGATATGGATGACACGATTCATGGAAGAGCTAGGAAAGGAGTAAGAGAGTTGCAGATTATACAGTGATAGAGTGTAATTCATTTGGCTAAGAATTCAGCCTTTCATTCAAGAACCAAGCATATACAACTTAGGTACCACTTCATTAGACAGGTATTGAAGGATGGTGAGTTGAAGCTGGAGAAGATCCATATAGATAAGAACCCTGTTGATATGTTAACCAAGCCGGTAACAAAGGAGAAGTTGAATCTTCATTCAACTTTTGTAGGTCTTTATGATTGAGTTTGAAGATGGAGAAGCTAGAAGATGTTGCTGTACAGGTACTGGTGCAGCTATTTATCTCCAAGTAGGAGATTGTTGAGGTGTGGAGCTAAAAGCTTCACCAAATGAGCAAGTTGCAGGTTGCATGAATTACACAGTCACCGGCATTGGTCAAGAGCGACCGACATCGGTCAGGAGTCGACTAGGAGATGCCAACGTCGGTCATGGATCGGCTGACGTTGGTCACAGGCAGACAGATAGGGACCGATGTCGGTCACCTGTGCATCCATAATCTATTTTCATGGATAGAACAAAATGTTTGCATGATAGGATTAAATGTTGGTCTTAAGTCCGCATCTCTATCTTAAGTAAGACTGTTTTGAGCCCTTGATTAGGAGGTGCATCTAATGGCTGTAATTGTATGCTCATGTTTCCTAATATTATATATAGGATTAGATCTTCATAGCTTATAGGAACAATATTGTAAAATATATGTGTATCAATCCAAGTTGTTGGAATTGATTGTAATTGAGAGAGAGAACTCTTGAGGGAAAGAGATCTATACATCTGAGAGAGGTGTGGAAGAAAAGAAGTTTCTTCAATTGTATTCCTTCTGTAAAGAGTTTAATACAAGTTTTCAGGGTGGTTTCTTGTATCTCTTATTGTTTGCTATTTTATGATTCTAGTTACTTATCATTTTGGTTTAATTCTGTATTTAGTTGCTTTCACATAGTAATCAAGATTGTTGGTTGATCCCCAACAATATAATCTAGGTTTTGGTTTGTGGCATCAACCTATATATATATGAATCTTATGATATAAAATCATACTTAGATGAATATTTAAAGCCTATAAATGCATAGGATAATTAATAAGCCCTGAAAGTATATATATATATATACCAAAGTATATATACACTTGGATATGTGAGAATTAATGGTTACAAATTATGTTGAATTATTTTAGATACCCTTATCCAAACTTAGATAGGGACGTGTATTAGTTTAAATACTTATTATTATGAGGCATTTATGAGTCTTGGGCAGAATAATGAACTATGTATTTCAACTATATATATAATGGATATAATAACAAATCTAAAATAAAATTTGATTTGGAATGTATAATTTAGAGGTTGAGTTTAATTAGTTGACCATATAATCTTATTTTGTCAATATCATGAGATCTATATATCTTATCTTATGAATAAACTCATATTAGCTTTTATTATGAATGGGAGTTTAAAGACATCAAATAGATTTATAGATTGATTGAATGATGTCTTTCAAAACAATACAAATGGTAAAGCACTTCTGGCTAAGTTATATAGTTAGTTGTGTGTTTATGAAATTTGATTAATGAAAATTGATCAAACCATAATTTTCAAATAATTACAGTTGGCAGAGTTTTAATATATAACATTATACATTACCTTGAAATACTATGCATAATGACATAGTAATAGTCAAGTATTTTAATTTGAGTTTCTCTTTATTATGAAGAATAAATGGTAACGAAAAAATGATTAGTTGGTTATACATGATACTTTATTGAGGACATAATTTTGTCCAAATGGTTTATAACATATAATAAACCTATTTATTATGGTTGTTGACTTAAATAGTTTACACACAACTAAGTGTGTATGTGTGTGTGTGTGTGTGTGTGTGTGTGTGTATGTAATACCAATAGATTGTTGACTTAGTTCAAATCTGCATGCATATCATATATATATGGGATACCTATAGATTGTTGAATTAGTTCAAATCTACATGTATATCATATATATATGGGATACCTATAATGACATAGTAATAGTCAAGTATTTTAATTTGAGTTTCTCTTTATTATGAAGAATAAATGGTAATGAAAAAATGATTAGTTGGTTATACATGATACTTTATTGAGGACATAATTTTGTCCAAATGGATTATAACATATAATAAACCTATTTATTATGGTTGTTGACTTAAATAGTTTACACACAATTAAGTGTGTATGTGTGTGTGTGTGTGTGTATGGGATACCAATAGATTGTTGACTTAGTTCAAATCTGCGTGCATATCATATATATATGGGATGCCTATAGATTGTTGACTTAGTTCAAATCTACATGTATATCATATATATATGGGATACCTATAGATTGTTGACTTAGTTCAAATATATATATATATATATATATATATATATATATATATATATATATATATATATATATATATATATATATCAACTAGTAAATATTGCATTGTAAAATAACTACATATGGGTATATTTGGCTAAGTTCTGAATGTGTTTGAATGTTTTGATGACACATTCAATTATGTGGCATTTAGGATAAACACTAAACATATGATGATTATTAGTGTTTGAATTGGATTATGATTATACTTTTGATAAGTAAACACTATGCTGGAAATAAACATTATTTAGATGAAATAACAGTTGCAGTTACATGATTTAGCAAAGTATTATGGGTGATTTGTTATATGTTTAATGTTTTGTTGAAGCATTAAATATAAGGTATATGAAATATTAAATATAGATCATATTATGTTGTTATATGATTAGATTATTTTTATATTTATGAAATATAGAACAAAGTAAATAAGCTGTTGGTTAATGTTATTAGATGGATGAAATAACATTATGAGTTATATGTCATTTTTCTATAACTTGATGTCTAGATATGTTTCTTACTCAGATGTTATGATTCTATTGAGGACTATTTATTAAATCTATTTATTATTTTGTAACTTGATGTCTATATATGTTTCTTACTCAGATGGTATGATTCTATTGAGGACTGTTTATTAAATCTATTTATTATTTGATAACTTGATATCTAGACATGTTTCTTATCTAGACGATATAATTATATTGAAGACTATTTATTAAATATGTTTATTATTTTGTAATAAATTATATTATTTAAAATTCATTGCATTAAATTTGATGGACTAAATGTATGTATTTGATATTATATGTTTGCACATTTTAAATATGCTAATAAGGAATATTATACTTGAATCTGTTAGTTTTTATATTATATATATAGCCAAATCTCGCATTGATGCCCCTAAATAAGCAGTGTGATAGATTTCACTTGCTCTATTAGTATCGTTAATGCATAGATGAGGTATAATCTGATTGAGTGGTGTGTATGAAATTGACTGATCCTAGAGATCAATAATTATATGAAAACTTTGGCCAAAGTAATGTTTATAGTTAAATATTGTCATTTCATGTGTTTGATATAGTTTACATGTTTATATGATATCATGTTAGAATGGATTTATTTATAGTATGCATCATATATTAGTTATTTTACAACACATGGGTTCTAGTTTGTCACTCTAGATTCTCATACTATTATTATTTATGCATCTATGAAGGGAGGGATGTTCCCTTGTTGAGAGATAGTGCATAAGATTGATGCTCTATGGTTGGTGTGGAAAAACACTCAGATGATGCTCTCCCTCTTCGTAACAGTATTACATTAAAAACTACACTTTAGATTACCGATGGGTACTTGAGTTCTCTGAGACTCATGCTACGTGGAGCTTTGTATCATTATATTATTATTACTAAAAATGTACTATTTATTCATTTATAGTAGTGGCTATAATGTTGTATTAGTTGTGACTAAAATTGTAATATCACTGCTATGAAATAAATGCAGTCTTTATTATTTATTCAACATTGTTTATGTTTTGATATATCATTATCATGGTGATCATTAGATAAATGGATCATGTATAGAACTTTAATAAGGTTAACTAAAATAATATATTTAGTTAAAGATCACTTAGATAGGTTTTTCATGGTAAAATTTGTTAGATGAATTTATGTAATTAATTTTAATTTTTTACCCTATTCTAGTAAAACTCAGTGGAATTGTTACATTGTGCTATCAGAGCTGAGGCTCAAACTCTAAGACTTAATGTGATCACTAACAAAAACTTATTCCCTTGTTAACTAGGAAGAAGAATGGTGGGAACTAGACCAAGAGGTGAGGGTACCTCAAATACCAATCCTCCTATTGATCTAAATTAGTTCACCATTGAGCAAGTTGCAAAGTTGGATTAGATCTTTGAAACCATGTAAGAAACTAGGGACCGAATCATGTCCCTAGAGTAGGAAATGCATGGGCATGTAGAGGAGAATGTTTAGGAAGAACTTGAAGATAGGAAAAAACTCAAGAGTAGAGGCATGAAGAAGTGCCACAAGATGCAAGAGTTTAAGTAGCTACAAAGTTGGCAAAAGATATGAAAAAGGTAAATCCACCCAAGTTCAATGGAATGATATTTGGAGATGGAGATGAAGTATGGATAATAGATATGGGAAAATATTTCAAGATTTGAAATTACTTTGAAGTCACCAAAGTATAATAGGAATGAGTCAAAGGTCAAGGTTGACAAGTGTCTAGTCGAAGCTATTATTAGTTTACCTAAATTCACTATAGTAATGGATATGTATGATAAACCTTTAGGGTCATATGATGTGATCCTAGGATTCAATTATCTTGAAAATCATAAAGCTAAGGTTGACTATTATTTGAATAAGGTTGAGTGTCAATATGATTTTGGAAATCAGACATAACTTTAGGGTGAGAAAATGGAGTTAAAGCTTAGGTATATTTTTGTAATTCAACTCAAGAAAGCTCAGAAGAAGGGATGCCAAGACTTTATTGTAAATATAAATGAGATGGAGGAATATAAGGAACCATCCATTGAGGATTATTCTTTTCTAAATAAATTTTAGGATGTGTTTCCATAGGAATTACTTGGATTACCACCCAAACACGAGTTTAATTTTTTGATTGACATCATACCTAGATCAAAACCATATTCTAAGGCACCATATATGATGATAACCACTGAATTGGTTGAGTTGAAGTCTCAACTTCATAAATTATTGTCGAAAGAAATGATTTGACCAAGTGTGTCACCATGTGGTGTACCCATAGTATTTATCAAGAAGAAGGATGGTACTCTTCTCTTGTGTATTTATTACAAGATGTTGAACAAGGTGACGATCAAGAACATATATCCTCTACCTCATATTGATGATATCTTTAATCAGATGTGAGGGGAAACACTCTTTACTAAAATTTTTCTTAGAGCATGGTGTCATTAGCTGAGAATCTAAGATGAGAATATTCTGAAAACAATGCTCAAAATTTGATATGGACACTATGAGTTCACAGTGTTACCTTTTGGATTGACTAATGCTCCTATAACATTTATGAATCTCATGAATAATGTGTTTAGAGATTATCTAGATCATTTTGTGTTGGTATTTCTAGATGATATCTTCACATATTCTAAGGATGAGGAAGAACATCTTTAGCATATGGCACTAGTTTTGCAATGTTTACAAAAGCACAAGTTGCACAATAATTTATCCAAGTGTGCATTTTTATAAAATAAAGTGCAATATCTAGGATATATTATCTATGCAAATGGAAATTTAGTGGATCTAGTGAAGATAAAAGACATAATAGAATGGCCAATGCCTAAGAATATGCATGAGGTAAGGATTTTCATGAGATTAGTAGAATATTATAAGAAATTCATTTTGATTTTATCGAAGATAGCTAATCTAATTATTGTTGACCAATTTTTCCCATAGGCAAAATTTTGGTCACCTTCTTCCCCTGCTGTTTAATGCCAGTCATCTTCGGGTTGCACAAGTTCAATGATTTCAGTTCAACGGCCTTTTGGTTCAAAAGGTCCATCTTCAAGTTCAAGATTACCAAGCATTGAACCATTGAACCGTTGAACCAATTTTAGTTCAATGGTTTTGGTTCAATGAGCTTGGTTCAAAGCGACTAGTTTAATTTTCGGTTCAAGCGCCCTGTTCAACACTAAGTTCATCGGCTTTGGTTCACTAGTCTATCGGCACACAATAGTTGAACCTTTAAACCATTGAACCATTTATAGTTCAATGGGATTGGTTCAAGGGTATGTCTTTGGCTGAAGGGCAGTATTCAAGTTCAAAATGCCCTAGCGGAGGGTAGGCGCTTCAAAAGGAAAAAGTCTAGGTAAGTCTAAAATTTGTCTAAGTTCAAATTGGACTAAGTCCCAAATTCCTTCAGACTTTTTTTCCAAAGGAATTCAGGCACAATTCAATGCAAATGCCGGGCCAGATGGAATTTCCATAGACAAAAGTCCGTGGAAAACATAGAGGCAAACGAAACTCGGGAAAGTTGCCCGCAGGGACCCGGGGAAAGTCTGAGGCAACAAGAACCCACCAAAGTTCCTTGAAGGGAAGGTGCCCTTGCAGGGGACTCTCAGCCAAATTCAAAAGGACACTTCCAAATGTTGAAGTTTCACCTTCCCTTCGAGAAGGTGATAGAGACAAAGGAAAGAATGCCCGCGGAAGAATCGAGAAGGACAAGGCTAGCCATGAGGACCCAATGACATTTTGACGAGCCTGAGGATGTCCCAAAGGCTGTCAAGTTCAAAAAAGTAGATTAGCCATTGGTTTTCATGCTAATGATGACTATATGAATGTCAAAGTTAGCAAAATAAAATGGTCGTTTGTTTTCAAACTGTGAGAGCGCTAACCAAGGGGCCAGAATGCAGTGACCTGCTATAAATTCACCCCCAAGGGCCAAAGGAGCCAGAAGAGACAAGATAGGCAAAAGGACAAAATCCTAGGTGACAAAGTAGGAGAATGATAAGGTGCAAAAGAGTCAATGCAGTCCAAGTGGCAAGGGAAAGGTGATTTATTTCTTGATAATCCCCAAATGGTGCAAACAAAAAATGACATGGCTCGTGCATTTAAAAGGGGACAAATCTCAATCTGTTTCAAAAAAAGAGAGGCAGCCTGTGTTTCCACATTAATGCTTGAATGCCAAAGTCAAATTCGACGATTATATAGCATGGTTCCAGTAGGCCTCTTCTAGAAAGATGACATTGAAAATAGTGTTTTCCTCTTCCCAATGAAGGGATGCATGGGCCACTTGTAAAAAAAGAGTGAAAATGGGCCTCCTTGCTTCTCATATATATGAAAGACTTGTCATTTGTTAAAAAGGAGGATATTCCACATTTTACAAGGCGTAGCCCTGCTAAAATTTCCACCTGAGTCAATAAACACAATTTTTAACCTCTTCTTGGATGGATATTCTATGTATGTCCTGAGTGTTAATTTGTGTTTAGTCATTGTCTTTTGATGCTCTCACAGGTTTAACACCAACACACTAGTTATCTACAAGGCGCCATTTTATACAGCTAGCAGGATAAGAGCTCTATTTGGAAGTGTAGAATAGAGGAAGTTACTTGCAGTGTGCATCTCATAACACCTTTGGTGAACCTCTTTTCTCTATATTTTCATTCAAGCCTCCCTACCAATTTCTTACAGCCTGGTCCTTCTGCCAAGTGAGAAGTGTATGTATGCATTTGTATAAATTTTAAGTGTGGATGTGTGAAGCTTGACTTATTTTGGTGCATCACCTCTTTAGAGTAGGTTTGTTTTCCTGCACTCTACTTTTCATTTTCATCCCCCCATTACATAGCTGTATATATATATATATATATATATATATATTTGCACTTGTTGGAACAAACATGATGCATCAAAGAGAGCTAGCTCTTATCTAGAGACTCTCCCCTCCAGCTTCATCAGTCCCATAGGTGAGAGGGGAGTTTCCATGTTTCGAGGAGAAGGTAGGAGCTTGACTTCCTGATAAAGGGTGAAATTTCCTGCGTCAACAATTTTGGCACACCCGGTGGGACTCAATTTTACAACACAGTAAGGTTTCAGGATTGATGCTGGTCCTATTACAACAAATCAAAGTTTTTAGCATCTGGCGACTCTGAGTTAAATTTGCTGGTTAAGCAACTTGGTGCCATAAAAAATCATTTCTTGTATGTATATTTCCTTTACTCAAAATCATGGGTCTAGTTTTCCCTCATATGATTTCGATCAGACTCAAAATTTTTAGAGAATCACCTTAAGCAGCTCTCCTAGTTGCCCTGCAACGTTAAGAGAGGTGGCACTAGAGTTTGAGAATCAAACAATGGAGATTGATAGATTAGAAGAGCAGTACGGGTATCAGTAGGAGCTGATGTATAAAGAGGAGTGTTTGTTTAGGCAAGCACAGGCCTTGCAGTCCATTGAGGAGGAGGTAGCAAAATGGAGAAATCTATCTATGAGTAGCAGTCAGCCTTGTGCACCCCCTCCTATTCTGAAAAAAGCTCCCTCTTTTACACCAAATCCTTTCTATCAGATAGCACTTGCTTTTTCTAGCTTATCAAATACATCTACCCCCAATCTCGTGTGCCTGGCTTTCCAACACCAGATGACATCAAATCAACCTCCCATGGAGATGAATCTTCTCAACTCCTTAGATTGTGAATTTTCCATTGGGGGGAATACCAGCCAACACGTCCCTCTTCTAAATAATCCTCTAGCACACCAACAGTCTCTTCCTTACATTCCCCAACCTCCCCAAGTCCTTCAACTTAATGCACAAATCTCGAGTTGGAGGAAGGAATGCCAGGAACTATCCCATAGCCTTGAAGAGGATAATGCTAGTGATCTCCAAGAAAGGATCCTTCAAGAAAATATAGCCAGGAGAATTGTGGAGTTGGAATCCAGCGAGAAATTCCTCAGCCAATGTGTGATGGATGGCTCAGACCAAACAACACATTCCATGTCTAAACACACCCCACCTACACATTTCCAAGACAGTTATCAGGCCGTACCTGATATTGATGAAGTGCTAATCAAATGGAAGGAGGAGAATCATTCGATTCTAGCTCAAGGACTGCCTCTGCTTCCACATGTTTTCTCCACTTCACCTCTTCTCAAGGAAGAACCTGTTATGCAGGAGGTGAGTGAGGAGCAGAAAATCCAAGCTACAGTTCTTCAAGAGGCTATCATGAGCGAAAATGAAGGTGAAATCATCATTCATGCTCCTTGTGGAGACCTTATTAGAAATGGAGAAGATGCAGGTCTTGCATATATACAGATGTTCCAGCAATATGAGGAGGAACAAAAGTATGGTGAGCTCTCTTCCCCTCTGTTTGATGAACTTCCTTGCTGTTTTGATGATGAGGTCGACTACACTGAGGACCCTGAGTTAGAGGAGGATTAGGGGGATACCTTTGAACATCTAGAGGTCCCAATCTTTGAGGAGGAAAAAGAGAGGTCTATCTTTTTGGAGGAATGCCTTGAAGAAGAGAGCATTGAACAGAGATGTGATGTTCTATGGGATGAGCAATCATTTTGTGAGTCCATTTCAGACATCACCACTGTCACCCTTCTTCAAGAAGGCCAAAAGGAAGTAGAGGATGAGTCTGACAAAGTCTTCAACGAGGTAGAAGGAGACAAATCAGATCATGATACATTGCAGAAGGAATGTGCAGATCAAAGGGCTTTTGGTAATGAGCCAACAACCATTGATTTCTTGGTGAGGAGCACCAATATGAAGGATCAGCATTCAATAGGCTTCCAAGGACAAGTAGAGTACATATATGTCAAAAGCATGTTTGATTTTGACCCACTCAAATACAAGCCAACTCAGGTGGCAGGCAAGATGAGCAGGGCACCAAATCTCTTTTTCATTTAGCTACTTTCCTGGCACCATAAGTCTTCTTGCCAAGAAGGGGACTTAAGAAGTTTTCCCTTTGATCTAGGAGGAAGATGAACATTCCTAGTTAGCTACATATAGTAGTTTGTTTTCAGTTTATTTTCCTATTTTCCTTAAGTGTAGTTTGCACAGGTAGTGTTTTTTTAGCCTTGTGTGTTTCCCTTTGCGTGTGGGGTAAAAGCTTCATGATTGATTCTCAGATCTTTGGGGCTATTGCTAACTCTTTCATAGCTACATCTGACTCTGTGCCTAATGGACTACAAGGCAAATAGGTTCTAAGCATAGCAGGCATGCTTCCCCTATGAGTCACTAATTTGTTGACCAATTTTGCCCACATGTAAAATTTTAGTCACCTTCGTTCCCTGCTGTTTAATGCCAGTCATCTTCATGTTGCACAAGTTCAATGATTTTGGTTCAACGGCCTTTTGGTTTAAAGGGTCCATTTTCAAGTTCAACATTACCAAGCGTTGAACCATTGAACTGTTGAACTAATTTTTGTTCAACGGCTTTGGTTCAATGAGCTTGGTTCAAAGCAACTAGTTCAATCTTCGATTCAACACTCAGTTCATCGGCTTTGGTTCACTAGTCCATCAGCATGTAATAGTTGAACCTTTGAACCATTTTTGGTTCAACGGGCTTGGTTCAAGGGTATGTCCTTGGCTAAAGGGTAGTCTTCAAGTTCAAAATGCCCTAGCGGAGGGCAAGCGCTTCAAAAGGAAAAAATTTGGGTAAGTCTAAAATTTGTCTAAGTTCAAATTGGACTAAGTCACAAATTCCTTCAGACTTTTTGTCTGAAGGAATTCAGGTGCACTTCAATGCAAAGGCTGGGCTGGACGGAATTTTTGTAGACTTTTTGTCTGTAGAAAAATGTCTATAGACAAAAGTTCATGAAAAACATAGAGGCAAACGGAACCCAAGAAAGTTGCCCACGGGGACTTGGGGAAAAGTCCGAGGCAACAAGAACCCACTGAAGTTCCCCGAAGGGTAGGTGCCCTTGCGGGGGACTCTCGACCAAATTCAAGAGGACACTTTCGAATGCCGAAGGGTCACCTTCCCTTCGAGAAGGTGATAGAGACAAAGGAAAGAATGCCCGCGGAAGAATCGAGAAGGACAAGGCCAGCCATGAGGACCTGATGACATTTTGATGGGCCCGAGGATGTATCAGAGGCCGTCAAGTTCAACAAAGCAAATTAGCCATTGGTTTTCACACCATTGATGGCTGTATGAACGTCAAAGTTAGCCAAACAAAATGGTCATTTGTTTTCAAACTGTGAGAGCGCTAACCAAGGGGCCAAAATGCAGTGACCCGCTAAAAATTCACCCCCAAGGGCTGAAGGAGCTAGAAGAGACAAGATAGGCAAAAGAACAAAATCCCAGGTGACAAAGCAGGAGAATGATAAGGTGTAGAAGAGACAATGCAATCCAAGTGGCAAGGGGAAGGTGATTTATTGCCTGATAATCCCCAAATGGCACAAATAGCAAATGACATGGCCCATGCATTTAAAAGGGGACAAATCTCAATCTATTGTAGAAAAAGAGAGGCAGCCTATGTTTCCACATTAATGCTTGAACACCAAAGTCAAATTCAGTGATTATACAACATGGTTCCAGCAGGCCTCTTCTAGAAAGATGACATCGACAATAGTGTTTTCCTCTTTCCAATGAAGGGATGCATGGGCCACTTGTAAAAAAGGAGCGAAAATGGGCCTCCTTGCTTCTCATATATATGAAAGACTTGTCATTTGTAAAAAAGGAGGATCTTCCACATTTTACAAGGCATAGCCCTGCTAAAATTTCCACCTAAATCAATAAACGCAGTTATTTACCTCTTTTTGGATGGATATTCTGTGTATGTTCTGATTGTTAATTTGTGTTTAGTCATTGTCTTTTGATGCTCTCACAGGTTCAACACCAATAAACCAGTTATCTACAAGGTGCCATTTTCTGTAGCTAGTGGGAGAAGAGCTCTATTTGGAAGTGTAGAACAGAGGAAGTTACTTGCAGTGTGCATCTCATAACACCTTTGGTGAAACTCTTTTCTCTACATTTTTATTCAAGCCTCCCTACCAGTTTCTTGTAGCTTGGTCCCTCTTCCAAGTGAGAAGTGTATGTATGCATTTGTCTTAATTTTAAGTGTGGATGTGTGAAGGTCAACTTATTTTGGTGCATCACCTCTTTAGAGTAGGTTTGTTTTCCTACACTCTACTTTCCCTTTTCATCCCCCCATTACATAGTTGTATATATATATATGTCTGTATTTTGACTTTCTGGAACAAACATGATGCATCAAAGGGAGCTAGCCCTTATCTAGAGACTCTCCCCTCCAGCTTCACCGATCCCACAGGTGAGAGGGAAGTTTCCATGTTGCGAGGAGAAGGTAGGAGCTCGACTTCCTGCCAAAGGGTGCAATTTCCTACGTCAGCAATTACCTCTCTTCAATGTAAGAATCATAGTTTTATCTAGTTAGATAGGTGTGAGATAGACTTTAAAGAGATGAAAAGGAGGCTTAATGTGACACCAGTGCTGAGTTCTTGATCCTAATTCTTAGTTCTCAATGATCACAAATGCAAGTAGGGATAGACTTGGAGGAGTTATTATGCAGGATGGTTCATTTTTAACATATGAGTCCAGGAAACTAAAGTCTCATGAGGTGAATTATGCACCTCATGATTTGGAACTTAATAGTACATGCCTTACAAGTTTGGAGGCATTATCTATTTGGGAAACCTTTTGAACTCAATATTAACAACTTGGGTATAAAGCAAATTTTCACCCAACCAAACTTGAATGCATGTCATAGACATTGGTTAGAAATTTTATCTAATTATGATTTTGATATTAACTATATCAAGGGAAAGGAGATTAGAGTTGCTAATACTCTAAGCCATAGAAGATACATAGTAACCATGGATACTATTAAGAGTAACTTATGCAATTATATAATAAAATTATTACTAGGAGATGAATTCTATGATCAGGTCAAGAAAGTATTATTAGAGAATGCTCAAAATCTTAGGTATAAAGGATTTAAGTTAGAGAGTGATGGTATTTTGAGGTATAATGGTAGGATGTATGTGCCTAATAGAGATAATATGAGGAGCACAATGCTAAAGGAACTACACAATGCCTCATATTTAGGACATCTAAGTGTAACCAAGCTCATGACTGAGCTAAGACCACTCTCTTTATGGAAAGGGATCAATAAATATGTATCAAACTTTGTGTCTCATTATTTGGAATGATAACATGTTAAACTTGAACATGTGAATCTGATAAGATTGTTATATCCTCATGATGTACTAGAATGGAAGTGGTAGGCATTTATCATGAAAATTTTCCAAGGGTTGCCATTATCACAAAATTGACATGATATGATCTTGGTTGTAGTTGATAAACTAACCAAGGTATCCCACTTTATACCGGGAAAATTTATAGATGATGCACCTATGATTTTGAATATATTCATGAAAAAGGTATATCAATTGCATAGATTTCCAAAGAAAATCATTTTGGATCAATATCCAAGAATGACTTCTAGTTTTTGGTTGACTCTAAATTCAAATCTAGGTATGCAAATGAATTTCAACACTACTTATCACCTAAAAACTAATAGATAAATAGAGTTAACCAAGTTTTAGTAGATCTCTTTCATATGTAATGCATGGATTAATAATATAAGTGAGAGGAGTACCTTCCATTGATTTGCTTAAAATAACACATATATATCAACATTAAGGATGGCTCTGTTTGAGACATTATATGAAAGGAGGTGTAGAACACATATTAGTTAGGACAAGTTAGAGGATATGGTAGCCTTTAGACCTGAGATGCTTGTGTAAATGGAAGAGCAAGTCAGGATACCCAATTAAAGGTTGGTCAAGGTCAGTGATAGATATAAAAGTTATGTTGATCTAAAGAAAACAACAAGGCAATTTTATGTAGTGATAAAGTGTTTCTATGGGTTAAACCTTAGAAAAGCTTGATTAAGTTTCAAAAGTCAATAAAACTTTCATCTAGATATGTGGGAACCTTTGAGGTTTTATAAGTGGTCAGTACTGTAGCATATAGGCTTGCATTACCACCAGTTCTAGCTATTTTGCATAATATCTTACATGTTTTTTATCTTAAAAATTATGTTGCTGATCCTTCACATGTGATAGATTAGAATACTTTGTAGGTTCTAGATCTCAAGGTGGTCATGTTATAACCAATTAGAATAATTGACACCCACAAACTTAGTTTGTATAATAGAGAAGTGTCAAAGTACAAGGTCTAGTGGGACCAATATCATGAAGATAGTGCCACTTGGTAAGACTATGATATTTATACATTTATTTTCTTGATTTATTACTGCATATTATGTTATTTTCTATTGAATAATGTTTTAAATTCAAAACTTATGCATGAATAAGTGTCATTGGGATGATGACCAAATTTAGGGGAAAAAGATGCCAGATCTTGATTTCTCTCTAAGATTAATAACCTATTAATTCATGAAATATTATGGTTATTATTTGATTAAATATTATTTGATTAAGCTTTATTTCATATTCTAGTTATGGGACAATTATATGTTGCTTAATTTACATGATTGATTATTTATGGAGTTAACTATAATTTCATATTCTGTACATGATGATTGATTTTTTTAGCTATACAATAGTAATTTGTGAATTATATATATGTTTCGGGCTAACTACCTTCATTGTTGTGAGGTGGATATGGGAGAGATCCATCCCTTAGAGTGTGACAAAGGGAGGGGCTCATCAGAGAGGGTGGTGTAGATGGAAGCATTGGGGGATGATAGAGGGAAAGGCTAGAAACCCACACACACATCATGATAGATAGAATAATATGTTTTATTCATTGATTGATTTAGATAGATATATCATGCATTGAGTTACTTGTATTTAAATGATTGTTAATTTGATTTCTATTATGATCTTTCTTACTATTTGATGATCATGTTGATTTAGATGTGTGATTGCATGAATCTAGTTGTGTTACTGCATTAATAGTTGTTGATGTTATTGCTTGGTTGACAAGTGAATCTATACATGTTTTAATATGACTTACCATGGTATTTGGATATAAAGGAATGTTTATGAGATGACATCTTATATATAATACCTTTCTAAGGAATGTAATAACATGTTTGTTCAATAGACTCAATTTAGTTTCCATGATAGTTAAAATATTAATGATTTGGTAACTAAACACTAGCATACTATTAAATACCATATTGTTATATATTATCATTGTGCTAAAAAAGGTGAATGTCTTTTGACTAATGGTTATTAACATGACATTGGTATTTAATCATTGCTAGTATTGTTATAAAAGTGCAAATGATTTAACAACCTTATAGAAGTCAATAACATTATTAGTGATATCATTGAGTTTGATTTATGATGTTTGATAGAATTTATATTTAGTTGAAGGACTAATCATTGACTTTATACTATATCAACATAGTCATTTAAAGTTATAATGTTTGATGACTTTATAAGTTGATGTTAATGGGGTCAAACTCATTGTTAATAACTATAGTTAAATGGGTTTGGTGAAGTCATTATTAACAAGGAATATAGTTTTAAGAGTTTATTATTATTTTATTGCTTAAACACGGAAATTTAAATATGATTAGGGTTTTTGTGGTGTTGACTGGTGCTAAAAAGTGCTTAGGCCAAAGCTGAGTTCAATTCAGAGGCTGAGTTTAATTAGTTGACTATGTAATCTTGTTTTGTAAATATCATGAGATATGTATATCTTATCTTATGAATAAACTCAGATTAACTTTAATTATGAAAAAGAATTTAAAGACATCGAATAAATTTATATATTGATTGAATAATGTCATTCAAAATAATAGAAATGGTAAAGCACTATTGGCTGAGTTATATAGTTAACTGTGTGTTTACGGAATTTGATTAGTGAGAATCGATCAAACCATAATTGTCAAATATATACAGTTGGCTGAGTTTTAGTATTTAATAATATACATTACCTTGAAAAACATAAAATACTATGCATAATGACATAGTAACAGTTAAATATTTTAATTTGTGTTGTTATTTGTTATGAAAATAAATGGTAATGAATAAAGGATTAGTTGGTTATACATGATACTTTATTGAGGACATAGTTTTGTCCAAATGGATTATAACATATAATAAGCCTATGTATTCTGGTTGTTGACTTAATTAGTTTACACATAACTGAGTAAATGATTAACACACACAGACACACACACACAAGATACTTGTAGGTTATTGACTTAGTTCAAATTTGCATGCATATATATATATATATATATATATATATATATATATATATATATATATATATATATATAGACACACTCAACTAATAAATATTACATGGTAAAACACATATATATGGGTATATTTAGCTAAGTTTTGAGTGTGTTTGACTATTTTAATGAAACATTCAATTATGTGGTATTTAATATTATATACTAAATGATGATTATTAGTGTTTATATTGGATTATTATTATACTTTTGATAAGTAAAAACTAAGCTAAAAATAAATGTTATTTAGATGAAATAATAGATGCAGTTATATGATTTAGCAAATTATTATGGGTGCTTTGTTATATGTTTAATGTTTTGTTGAAGCATTAAATATATGGTATCTAAAAAATTAAATATAGATCATATTATGTTGTTATATGATTATCTTGTTAATAAATTTGTGAAATATAGAACAAAGTAAATAAGCTATTGGTTAATGTTATTAGATGAATGAAATAACATTATGAGTTACATGCCATTATTCTATAACTCAATGTTTAGGTATGTTTCTTACCTAGATGGTATGATTTTATTGAGGACTATTTATTAAATTTATTTATTATTTTGTAACTTGATGTATAGATATGTTTTTTACTCGGATGGTATCATTCTATTGAGGACTGTTTATTATTAAAAAACTTGATGTCTAGATATGTTTCTTACCCGGATGGTATGATTCTATTGAGGACTATTTATTAAATCTATTTATTATTCTATAATAAATTAGATGATTTAAGATTCATTGCATTACATTTGATGGACTAAATGTATGTATTTGACATTCCATGTTTAGCATATTTTAAATCTATAAATAGGAAATATTTTACTTGAATATGTTGGTTTATATATATATATATCAAATTAATGACCCTAAATAAGTAGTGTGATAGATTTTATTTGCTTAATTAGTTCCATTAATATATAGATGAGGTGTAATCAAATTGAGTGGTGTGTATGAAATTGACTAATCCTAGAGATCAATAACTATATATTTTTTTTGGCCAAAGTAATGTTTATAGTTAAACATTGTCATTTCATGTATTTTATATAGCTTACATGTTTATAAGATATCATGTTAAAATGAATTTATTTATGGTATACATCATATATTAGTTATCTTACAACACGCGGGTTCTACTTTATCACTTTGAATTCTTGTACCATCAATATCTACCCATCCATTAAGGGATGGCCATTCCCTTGTTAGGAGATAGTGTGGGGGATAGATGATCCATGGTTGGTGTGGAAAAGCAATCAGATGATGTTCTCCCTCCATGTACCATTAATACACTAGAGACTACACTTGAGATTATAGATGGATACTTGAGTTTGTAGGGAGTCAAGCTCCATAGAACTTTGTATCATTGTATTATTATTATTGAGATATTATCATTGATAAAACTTAATATTTACTCATTTATACATTTACAAGAGTGGTTGTAATGTTGTATCATCCATGGCTAAAATTGTAATATTACTTTTATGAAATAAATTTAATTTTTATTGTTTATTCAACATTGTTCATGTTTTGATATATCATTATAATGGTGATAATTAGCTAAATGAATTAGTTATAGACATTTAATAAGGTTAACTAAAATAATACATTTAGTTAAAGATCACTTGGTTAGGTTTCTCATAGTGGAATATGTTAGATGAATTTGTGTAAATAATTTTAAATTTTTTTACCCTATTCGAGTAAACCCCAGTGGGGTTTTTACAGAGTATAAATAAGGGTAAGGGTTGTTTGAAAATCATTTGTGAAAATTAATTTCTTTATGATTAATTTTTAGATTGAATTTGTGTGATTTTTCTCTAGGGTTAGAGAGAAAAATGGATTGTATCCTTGTACATCAGCATTGCAATGAGCGAGTGAAGAGATATCAACAACTAGAGAGAAGTTGGAACCTGATAAACATAATTTTGAGTTTTGTGCTATTATTTTTGGGGCATTTAATGCTTAGATAAGATGAATAAAAGGATATCACTATTTTTAATTTGGAAAATTAGATAGCAAAAGTGGAAAAATTGATCAAGTGAATAGCAAAATTGTTGAATAGGGTAGCAAAATTGTTAAACTTGGATTAAAAAGTAGGAGAAAAAAATTTGCTTACCAAAGTAGAAAATTCACTCACATAAGTGATAAATTCATCTAGGAGTATAATGAAATTGATAGGGATAAAGTAGAAAAGGATAGTAGTGAATTCATTTCATATAGAAGCTAATTCATTTCATGTAGAAGTGAATTCATTGAATGCTACAATGAAATCATGTAGATGGGAAATGAAACCATCAAGGGAGATAGTGATTAGGGTTAAAGAGACATTAGATTAATTTTATTAGTATCTAGGATACATTGACATGATTTTTAAGGTATGATGATCAATATATGAGAGAATTTATAACGTAGTTGATTAGGATGGTTTAAGTAGATGATTTTAGGATTAACATTGTGCTAATATGCTTATATGTAGGAGGTATTACCTATTTTAGCCACACTGGAGTAGAGGTCAAGAGAATTGACATGAATTTCTAGATTCATAAAGTATAAGTTCAAGGTACTAGAGGTGATAAGATTACCATACTTTATTGAGATGATATAGATCTAGGTGGATAGGGCGTTATTGACAGATTTGGTAGAGAGATGGCATAGTGAGACCAATACATTTCACCTTTGATAGGTGAGATGAATGTTAATTTAGAGGATGTATGGAGGATTTTGAGTATCCTAATAGGGAGAGATAGGTTTATTAGGGTTAGGGAGCACATGCAATTACTTTATACATGATATTTGTAGAGGAGTTGATCTTAATTTTAAGAGGACGGGTTGATATAGAATATTATATGGATATAGAGAAAGATGTTATATCTATGGTACTCATGGTTATTTTTAGTGAAATTAAGCTATCAGATAAGAGCAGAAGATTATGACCTATTGGACTCTTGGATGTGATTAGTGACATGATGGAGATGGGTGAGTGATTTTTATGGGGTCCCTATGTGTTAGCTCATTTGTAAAGATATTTACACCATAAAATATATGTAGATGGGAGAGAGATTGGATCTTCAACATTACTATAGGTATGGGTATGGAATCACATTATGGTGGAGCATATTGTATGTCATATGAGTGTTAAATTAGAGGAGGAACCAATTGCGTATTGATGGCATGTGATCATAGTTATTAGAGAGCACATTTGGGAGATTTGGAATGATATAGGAGAGTGATGGATGAGCTTATGTATGATTAGATCATGTGGAGGCCTTATAGGAAGATTGATTTTCACTAGGCACAAGATGGGATTTATATGGACTATGTGATGACACAACATTGTATTATGGGTATTCATGAGTATGTGATCAAGTGATATAAGTTAGATAGGGTTATACAATAGTTTGGTATTAGAAAACACGTTCCAATGAGACCACATGTTTGTGAGGTCTATGAGAGATATATATAAGTGCAGGTATTGATCTAAGGATAACATAACATAATTAGACACACTTACAAAGAATGAAATTTAAATAAAGGAAGGATGTGGATAATGCAAGGACAATAGATGGTTATGATTATTAGTGGGATAGACAATATTTGATGATATTGATAGAGCCATATGATCTTTCAAAGACATAGAGACAAAGATTGGTGGAAAGTTTGGTGAGGCAACCATGAGGGATGGGATTAGGGTCCAAGATTCGTAGAGTTACAATATAAAAAGGGGAAGATATGCATAGATGAGCTATGAGCGAGGTATATGATAAAAAAAGGAGATATAAGAGAGATAAGACAAATATAAATTATGTGGAGATGGGAGGAGATACTAGTATAAATGAGGCTAGAGGTGAGGAGATTAGAGGTGATGAGGGAGAGGACTTAATGATGAGATCCATAATAGAGGATCGAGTAGGAGGGGATGAATCAGGGTCATCAAGGCCAATGTGATTAGTAGAGGAGTAGGTACTTATTGATAGGATACTCAAGGAGATTAGGGCATGTGAAATTGATCTAACAAGGTTATAGGGGGATAAAGTAAACATGGATATCTAGTTGGGGATGAGATTAAAAAAGATCATATGACTACAAGAAGAGATAAATAGACTATAAGAAGAGGTTAATAGATGAAAAATAGAGGGGTATGGTAGAAAAGGAGGGGTATACACATAAGATGTATCCACATAGATTCATGATGACATATGTATGATTTAGAGATATATAAGAGAGAGAGATAATGCACATATTGAATTAGCAAAGGTTAGAGATCTATTGATAGGACTCAGATAGTTGGTAGCCTTAGAAAAGGCCATGAGAGCTATAGATCAGGTGAAATATTATAGGAGTTTGTATGAAGAAGCAATACCATAGGCACAATGAACACCTTATTTTAGAGAGTACTTGACTAGGAGGTCAATAATAAGGAGATTAATGCAACTAATAGAGCTTGAGAGATCGGTTGGAAAAACATCACAATGTGTCATGGTTCCTCCTAAGAATACATCATGATAATATGAGTTGAGTCTAGCTACAAATTCCCCATCTGAGGGTCAGGGAGAGACATGAGATGATGTGTACATATTTTTGAGATGTATCATATATATTGATGTACTATAACACACTCCAGACTTATGTATATATATGATTCATATTCTGATTTATACTTGTGTTATGGATATGTGAACGGATATGTTTTGACATTATAAATGTGTTTTAATTTTACATGTATGGTATATGGTTAGATGGATAGACATGCTTACAATAATTATTTTTCTTACTTTTAGTATATTATAACACATGTCAATCCTTTCAGTGCTTATTATGGTATACAATGAAATGGAAAAAATGTAGTTATGCATGGTTAGATAATTGCCTTTGTTGTTATGATTTGATTTGGATTTAAAACAATAATTCCAACATTAATAATCGAGTAAGAGTTTAGTAATATTTATTTAATATATCATAAAAAATATGCACCAATGGTATGAAATAAACATGATGATTATTGTGTTTTACGTGTAAGGACTAAAAGATTCATATATGTAAGACTTAGTGCATCATGATATAGAAAATCATAATCACACCATTTGTAATAAACATAATTATCTTGACTCAAAAATAAATAAGAAATTAAAAGAAAGAATTTTTTTGTAACAATAAAATCTATGACAAATAAGGAAAAGTATCACAAATTAAATTTTCATCCAAAAAATAAGTAGATGATGAAGCAAGTAAATGAAAAAATGCATAAAGGTGAGCAAATGAAAAAAAACACAAAAGAAAGCAAATGAATCAAATGACATGTAAATTTAAGAAAATGGATTTGTGAACATCCTATGATAGAGTTGAATATTTGGTAATCAATATCCATGAAAAATTGATCATTTGAAGAGGAAGTCTGAAGACCATGTTGTTTTGGATAGTGATGTGGAAAAGTGAAATCATGCTTGAGATGATGGGGGGGTAGTGGAAGATATGACCCTAGAGACTCCATGTCTCTAAGTGCTACCTACATAATCTAGGTGGAGATATCAAACTAGATGTAGTTCTCCTAATATGGGAATGGATGAAAAATTAATGATGCAGTATAAAGTATAAATAAATAGATGAGTGATTTCCCTCCCAAGAAAATGAGTGAAAGATGATGTTGTTTGAAAGATATATGTATTATATATTTGAATATATGAAGTATTATTTGTTTGGATGTATAGATAAGAATGTGTGAATAATGGAAACACACAAGATATTCCTCTAAGCATGAGCAAGGACATGGTTACATAAGTGAAAGGGTCAACCCTAAGTTAACATGTCATTGGTGTATGGTGGAATAAATGACTAAATGGAAATATACAAGTGATAAATGTGATGGGATTCCCCCAAGTAACTAGGGTGTATATAGATAATGGATTACACATGGTGTTAGAAACTGGTTTTCACCATGGTACTTTCCCAAAGTGCCAGTAAATTGGTTTTCACTTTTGGATGCACTATTTTTATTTCTCTTTTTTGTTGATTTTTTTGACACTTAAGATATATACAATAGCACTATAATGATATGTATAGAATTTTTTAAGGTGCATGATGTTTATGGGATCATCAATCTCCTCTTTATCTTCAATAGCCAATTTATAAGCTCCAGATCCATATTTAATAATGATTACATATGGGACTAACTAATTCAGTTTGAATTTTCCTTTCTTCTCCCATGCATTAGTATTTAATTGATTTTATTTGAGAACAAGATCACCAATTTCAAATTTCATGGCTTTAATCTTCTTATTATAACTATGGTGAAGGCAATTTTGGTAGACTTGTACTTGGTTTTAGCATTGAGGCATTTATCATCAAGGAGATAGAGTTTGCTTAGGAGTGAAATGTGATAAGATTAATCATCAATAATATATTTTAAATATATGTGCATGGACATAATCTAAACTTTAATAGGTAATATGGAATCACTACCATAAACAAGTGAGTATGGGGTTATGCCCATGGGTATGCATATACTTTTGTGGTATACCCATAAGGTGAGATAAGGCTGTGTATGCCAGTCATGACCAACTACATTGAAAACTCATTTAAGAATTTTAAGGATGTTTTTATTTGTTACCTCTACTTGGCCGTTAACCTATAGGTAGTAAGGAGTGGGCCACTTATGTTTAATATGATACGTAGTGTAAAGGGCCTTTATGTATTTATTTTTGAATGATTTTATGTAATCAAAGATGATAGTGGATGGGATTCTAAAATAATAGATAATATAGTTTATGATAAAATTGGAAATCTATTTTTTAGTGACATACATTAAGGGAATTGATTCAACCCCTTTGGTAAAGTATTTTGTGGTGGTAATAATATGCTTGTGTCCATATAAATAATTGGGATTGATTTTACCAATGAGGTCTAACCCCCATGTGTAAAATGGACAAGGTGTAGTGACGGGTTACAAAACTTGCAAAGGAATATGTATAATATCACCATGTTTTTGGCAAGGCACATATTTCTTAACATAAGCATACGAATCAAATTCCATTATATGCCAATAATAAGCTACATGTAAGAGTTTCTTAATGAGACTATACCACTAGAATGATCACTGCTAATTCCCTCATGAACTTATCTAATGGCTAAGGTAGACTCTTCATAATTTAAACACCATAACAAAGTTCCATCATAACTTATCGATATTGGGTTTGACTAAGGATAGTATAGCAAGATGTTCATTGGATAAATGATTTAAATTGGTTATGAGTTAAGTTGGATGAAATGGTGTTGTTATGGAGATATACATAAATGCCATTATACCAAGGAGAACTAGGACCAACCACCTCACACACCATCTTAGAATTTAGTGTATCATAAGCTGGTATCATCAAATACTCTACAAAAAATTTATTGTGCTTAGTTTTGAGATCAAGTAATGAACCATTTGTGGCCATGGTATCAACTGCTATGTTGTTATTTTTTGTCACTTGTTTAAATTATATATATGTAAAGCATAACTTAAGGATATCCACCATCCTCTTGTATGGGATTAGTTTGTCATCATGATCTTGAAATTCATTGGTGACTTGATTTATGATGAGTTTTGAATCACTAAAGATAATAAGATTTTAGATACTCCATTGTATTATAAGTTTAAGACCAACTAGGAGGGATTCATATTATGCTATGTTATTTGTAAAATGGAATTCAATATGGGATGATTTTAGAGTTAATTCCCCATTAGGAGTAACCAATAAGATACCTACCCATAAGCCATGATTTGTGAAATAGCCATCAAAATATAACTACCAAACTATGGATTCATTGATTGACATAATTACTTCATCTATGAAATCTATGTCTAGAGGTGTGTGATCTTTTAGAGGAGCCTATGCTAATGCATATGTTAGTAATTGTCCCTTGATTTATTTATGATTTACATACTCAAGATCAAACTCACTAATAAGCATGACCCACTTATCCCTTATACATGTTAAAACTATTTTGGATAAGAGTCAAATTTGGAAATGATTTTTATTTGATTATTGAGCATGTAGTGATGAACCTTTCAAGAAGTGAAAACAACCATGAGATATGATTTTTACATGGGAGAATAATTAATCTCATATGACACAAAGGTTATGCTTAGGTAATAAATTTATCATTCTGATCCACTGTCATCATGTTGTACAAACAATTCCCCCAATGCATACTGTGTAGTGAATATATACAAAAGGAAAAATCTGCCTACAATAGGTGCATTAAGACTGGTGGATTAGAAATATATTGTTTAATATTTTCAAATGCCCTATTAAAATATTAATTCCAAGTGAACAAAGTGAATTTATTAAGCAAGAATGTGAATAGATGAAAAATGTTTGCAAGCTTTGATATGAACCATTAGATTGCCTGAATTTTACTTTATAAACTATGAAGTTACTTGATATTTTTATGTGGAGGCATAGTAATGATAGATGAAACTTTGGAAGGATAAAACTCTATGATATGGCATAAAATTATGAATTTAAAAGAATTTCTTGATGTAACCCTAAAGACACACTTCTTTAGAGTCAAACAGAGCTTGTTCTCTCTCATTCTATTAAAAATTCTATGAAGTATCTCAGGATGATCTATTCTAGATTTGGATTTAGCAAGAATGTCATCAATATAGTCTTCTTGATGTCATGAAGCATATCATGGAATATATCTATGGTATGTGGCTCCAATGTTTTAGATACCAAAAGGCATTACTTGATAGCAAAATTACTCCAAAGTGTTGTAAATTCTATCTTGTGTTGGTCTTCGAAAGATATTTTGATTTGGTTATAACCCATAAAACCATCCATTAAATATAACATCTCATGACCAGCAGTGGAGTCCACAATCATGTCTATATTTAAGAATGGAAATTCAACTTTGGGACATGCCTTGTTTATATCCCTAAAGACTATACATAGCCTGATTTTAGATAGTTTTCTTGATATCAACACAACATTAGATATCTAATCTAAGTAATCTATGGATGTATGAAGCCAACCTCTAATTATTTTTATAATTCCTCCTTCACTAAGAGTGAAACTTTGGGATACATTTTTATAAGTTTATAATTTATTGGTTTTGTATCCAAATGAACCATAAGATGATGCACAATAATTGAAGGATCAAGACTTGGTGTAAACACTCTAATTTGGTCAAGTAACCACAAGTACCATGTCTTTTGTTTCTCTTTCACATGAGGGTCTTAGTGATGGTTATAGTTCTTGTTCACATGGTCATTTTGAGTCTTTTGATCTTTATTATTTATAATTTCCCCTATTTGTGACACTCCAAATAGTTAGAAGTAATATTTTCACACTCTTAAGGCCCTATAACCTATCCTCCCTAATTTTTGATCCATTCTGAGCCTTAGGATGGAGTTAGTGTCCACTTGTGGCTTTAATTTTTGATAGGCCCTTTCACCCATGTTTGAGTCCTAACACCCTTGTGAGCCTTATCTTATGTTTTTTACATCTTTTTCATGATTTTTTGGTAAATGATTAAGGTATTATATTTAAAATAAATATCCTCATATATAAAGATCCTCATAAGGCATTTTACATCTAGCAATTACTATTTTGGCACTTATTTACATAAAATCAACTAATAGTACAATTTAAATACTCTACATGGTACTCAGTCTTCACACCTATACATTTGCATGCTTGATTGAATAAGGGCCTAGGAAAAATTCATTCTAGTATACTGTGCATGTTGATGGTGCATATTTCCTAAGGGAAAAATGCATGTGATCTGAGACCCCTAGTATTGGGGTTAATGTAGGTAGCAACCAAGACAATAAGGGTTATGCTATGCATGCTTATAACATCCCAAAACCTATATTTTTCTTTCTTTTTTGAATTTTATTAGTTAATTTTTTCATGTGTGTAAGTATTCATTAAGTATTAAAGAATATTTAACCAAAATAGTGACATATACGAGCCCCTGCACAACACCAAATCACATATAGGACCTCTAGAAGCTCTCATAACTTCCTTGAAAGTTTCAAAAGGTCACCATAGAAATAAAATTAGCACCATAACTATAAATTAGTTCCACATGGTGCTACTATCCTGAGATGGGTGCTACTATCTGGAGCTAGATCTAGATAAATAGTCAAAAGATGAAAGATTCCTATGTGTCTGCTTGGCTGTTTCCATTACCTAGATCTACAAAAAACTATGTATATCTCTAGATAAATTCCATTTCTCCTTATACTTAATATTTTGGGAAAGTTCCATATAATCAATAATTTCCAATTTTATTCCATATTAACAACAAACCCAAACCTTTAATCTAGCTTAGGATTTGCATAGTAAAACCCTAAAAGTTTAAAACATTTGGTGAACCCATCTTACTTTGAATATTACTTCAAAACCCTAATTTTTCTTAGGGTTTACCTTATCTAAATTTTGTACATTAAATTAGGTTTCAAAAAATTTGATTTTTTTATTTTTTTGGCCTAACCTAGCTAATTTAATTAATCCTATCCTAGGGTTTCATTTATTTAATTTAATTTAAATATTTACAACACAAACCCTAAATCAAAAACCTATATCTACATACCATGTCCCTATACATACAAATATTAGAAATTAGGGTTTCAATCACAATCCTATTTTATATTATAAACTTTGTTAAAAACTTTCACACATTGCTCACATACTTATGTTAGATTATATTCTACCTCTTATATGTTTGTTATTAATTACTTAAACTATCTTCTTTGGCAAGTTTAAAATGGCATCTAAAGAGTCTTCTAACCCTCATCCACTTGATTCACTCTTGAAATTCTCTCATGATTATAATAGTGAATGGAATAATTTTCAAGATTGTACATTATAGCATAATAATGACTTCATTTATAATGATAATGATGACTATTGTTATAATGATGGATATAAGGATTACTATGAGCATGAAAATACAAATGAACATGAGGATATATTAGATACATCATCTTCTCTTTCATCTTATTCTTCTCTTACTCCTAAAAATCAAATTAAAAATATAATTCCAAAAGAACCTCTTGTCGATAGTGTTTTATTCTAATGTGATCCTAACTTTTCAACTACTTTTGCTACTTCATTATTCAAGTTAAATCAATAAAGTTCACTACATCAAAACCAATTTTTCATGATTCAAGTAAAGTATATAGGAACACTTCATCTTATTTACCCTTCTCAATTACATTTGAAAAAGCAAATACAAATGATATTACACCTTTTATCAATGCATAAACTAAGGTAGATGAAATTAATTTATCATCCTCATTCAAATTTCAAGATCAATGCAATGATTATTTACAAATAATCAATAATGTACATGTCTCTAAATCTTCTCCTCTATGTCATAATATGCAAAAAGAAAACATGGTTGTTACTTCTCTTTCCATTTATTAAAAAATTAAAAATGATAATCATGTTTGCATTTCAAAAATGACTAGTGAAAAAATTCCTTGCATTACACCTACATATGATGATACATTACATAGTAGTAAAAAGTTAAAATATTCTTTTTCTATTTATCTTAATGAGCATGTGGATGCTACTTTTTTTTACTCTTATAAAAATGACTCAAATTTTGATTTTGATGAACCATTGGATAATGATTATTATTTTGATTATGATGAAGATGACATAAAATCTACACCTTCTACTTCTTCTCTTACCTCACATATCTATCTTGTTCAACCAAACAATATATCACATAAAAGACACACACATACTTATTATTATGTGCATAATTTACATTTATTAGAAAATAAAGTACCTTCTATTCAAATAGTATGTGATACTCCTTCAAAACTTAACAATATAAAAGATACCAATGAATCCCCCTTAACCCCCCTTACTACAGTAGAACCTATTTCTCAAAAAAACATAAATGAAGGTGGTAGCTCATTTACCTCTAACTAGGTCCAAGCTATCACACCTCTAAAGGTTATTGAGAGCACACCAACCCTTTCTAGGCAAGGTTTTCAATACAATGTGTCAGTGGCTAAAATAAATAATAAAATTCAAGCATTAAATGAACCCTTTGATAATGATAATATATATTGACAAGTGTTAATTTATTTAATTCATGCTCTGGGTGATTTGAAACAACAAGTACATCATCTAACTTTGGAAAACAAATCATACAAATCTTAGGCTAAGGTCAATGTTATACATAATAATCCTATTCCATGTAGAATCTCAACTATGAGGTTGTCACACAACTTTCAAATACTAGTGTTACCTATATTTGATGGACAAGGAGATCCATACTTATACCTTCATGTTTATGAGAAATACATGAATCATATTACAAATAAATTAATTATACTATAAGTTTTTCTATAGTCCCTAAATAGAAAAGCACTAGATTGGTTCCAACATATAATCCCTAGTGGATATTTACATACATATGAGGAGCTAGACATAGTCTTTCTTAGGCATTACATACAGAATAAGGGACCTCTAGTCATACATGAGAGATTACCTTCATTACATCATGGTGAGATAGAGCCTACATCTAAATACATTCTATGATTCAAAGCTTGTTTGCATTAACTAATTTATGAACCACAAGATTTAGAAGTACAATACATATTTGCTAGAAGTTCAATCTATCCTCTGAAGGAGAGATTGATATATCAGACATCTAAATAATTTATACATCTATGCAATACATCTATAGCATTAGAGGAATAATTAGGATTAGTAATTACATAGTCATAAGTAGATTTGGCTAGAGACCCCTCATAGCCTTAATCATCAAATTTGGTATAAGACCCTACTCCATTTCCAATTCATAAACTAGTGGAATAGAAATAACCAATAAAAATACTCAGTAAGGGCAAAGATCCACTCTACACAACATTGTCTATAGTGAGTAGAACATAGGATATACATGAAGGGGTTATAAAATTTTAAGAAAGGCTGGACCTCATGACATCTTGCTTACACTATCAGATAGGGGATGATCACACTTAATTCAACTAATCATCATCCACCACATTGTTTTCATCAAGTACCACATAAGCCATATTATCATTTTCACCAAATAAATGGACATTTAGCTGATCATTATCATGTACTCTGAGCTTGCATCGACTAGTATGTTACTGGAGGCATCATAGAGTTTACACAGGGGGAATCATGATATCATTCACCATACTCTCCTAGATCACACTCATTTATGATGGAGTTATCTTAGTATGTTCTTTTAAATAACCATTAGTTATTCATTATACAAGCCCTGCGACTTCTAAGACATCCATTTATTACCAGTCCTATACATCACAACCTCAATAGTGATGGCAACTAGTTCATAAAGTTTAGAATGCACCTCTAGTGCATGAACCAATTAAGATATTTGGGAAAAAATACAAACCCAAGGGCACAATTTTAGTACAATCACCAATAAAAATCTATGGAAATAATTACAGAGCTCAGAATTTCCCTCTAGTGCATACACCAATTAAGATATTTGGGAACAACTATCAACCCAAGGGCACAATTTTAGTTTGACCACCAATAAATATATATGATAATAATTATAGAGATCAAAACCCAACTTTAGTTTACACATCAATTAAGATAGTTGAAAAAAGTTATAAAAATTAGATTGTAGTTTCAGAATGTTAACTAATCAAGCTTTTTACATCAAAGTCTACACAATCATACAATAACAGTGTATCATAAGCAACTCCAATTTCATAGTCTATGTCTACATCGACATAGAATGAGTGGTATGGTCATTGGTTCTTCATGCCATCTGGGTTCAAATAGGGCATATTACCATCACATGTTATACATGTAGATATCTTACGAAAGATAAACAAAAACCATATACAAATAAAATATAAAAACTTAAATATCCTACACATATGCCTAAAACATTCATAAAACATATACAAATAAATTAAATTTACTCCAACCAAAACAAATTACAAATATCAATATTTCAAACAATCAAACTAATTCAACATATAATAATATAAGCAATATAACAAGATCTAGTGACCGGTACATAATGCCAAATTAAAAAATAATCATATATATATATATAAATAAGAACATCATTTCAATAAAAATATGGTGCATCACTCAATGATGTGAACATGACTATTGGGACCAGTTCCCTCACTCTCACTCTCAGATAAATCAAAACTAGAACTAGAGGCCCTTATATCCCTATTTGACCTTGACGTATGTTTATACCTACTCTCTCTGTCCTGATGCATGCCCAAATTAGCCATACACTCAACATGCTCTCACTGAAGTCATATGTAGTTGGCTACTATACAACCACTAGCCCCACCTAGAGCATTAAGAGAAGGCATGGTATGCCTTTATATCTCAGCATGTAACTCATATCTACCTATCCTCACTTGCCTAAATGTTGTATTCACTATCATAGCTTGATCAAACAAATGGGCATGCACCCAAAAAACATTGGTGGCCCTCTCCACCAATCCGTCCTCCACGACATCATTAGGGATATGCCATGTCAATTCACAAAGTGACAAATCAATAGTGACCTCCCAATACTTATCATATCCTAAACCTATAAGTATACATTTAATTCATAAGAATATTTAATATAAACACATAATAAACTTTACATAGAACATATAAACATGATATTTATCTTACCATCAATAACCCTCAAGGGCTCTACATCCAATACCTCATCCGTAATCATCCTACCTCTTGAAAATAGAGTTGCCACCTATGGTCACTCCACTAGGATGCATAGGTCTAAGCCACTCCAACATCATCTATATCTGGTATCTCAATATCAAGATCATGCTCCATCAATGACATAAGATATATCTCAATAATAGATGGCCTCAACCTACTACCTAGCCTCCCAAGAGCTTGAGAACTCCTCAACCATATCACAGGTAATGGGGGCACATCCTATACAACACTTAACTATTAGGTGACCCTCTCCTTCTAAAATCACTCATATACATTATCCCAATGATCATGTATCCAAAAACTAACTTGAATCTACCTCAGCTATGTGCTATCCTTAGGTCACCCCTAGCAACCATTTTAGGGTCTCTAGATGATATCCTCTACTATCAAATTATCTACTAACTATTGACACTATATAATGCTCCTCCTCATTATATTCCCTATCTTGGTCCATATTTTTTAAAACACCTATGGATGAGATCCATCTCATGGACGTTCCGTTGGTCTAATCATAACTATGTTCTCCTATGCCCAACAATGTAATAGCATCTATGCATTGATACCCCCACCACTCATCTCCTATGTAAAGTGGTATAGATCACTATATAGATGAGATAGCATGGTACAATACCAAAAGTACATGGTGCCATGCTCTATGATATCCTAAACTATATCATACATCTTATAGGAAATTGAGACACCATTCCCATCTATAATAGCAAATGATGACAATAACATAACTAGGAATTTCTGCAATCACAAAACATCAACCATCACAATCATGGTTAATAATATATCAATTTGACTCTTTGTATGATGAGTCCCCACCATCATGACATATAAGTACCTAGATGCCCTATGTATATCCTAAGGATTAGTGGCTTCCTGTAATATAGCCTATTGCCCAAAAATTAGCAACTACAAAATTTTATATACATCCTCTAGTTTCATAGTCATATCACCCATAGGTAACTGGAACATACATGTGTCTACATCCCACCTTTCACATAATGCAATAATCATATATTTATCCCAAGGCATAGGCTCCAAGAAATCATCATATCTCAAGCCTACTCTCTCGAGTACCTCTATATCTACATCATCTAAGGTTAAACACCACAAGGTCTCCATCATCTTCCCTATGTAGAACTCTCTCATATGGGTATCAACCTGCAAAATTACAACTGAATCAGGCATCAACTAAATAAAACTAAACCCAAAAAATAACAACATGCATCAAAAGCCAATCAACAATGCTAAGCATCACATATTAGGACTACTAGAAACTATCACTACCTAGAGGATAGTAACAATGGACAATAATGCCACACCTTGGACACTAGTGCTAGGACCTAGATAGTAGCACCCAGAATGGGACACTAGTGCTAGTCTATGCAAAATTGCTCTAAAATAATCCCTTTCTATAAAAAAAGTAAACAAGACAATTTAACAGTGATAAAGAAAGGAAAATTTTTGAGTGCCTTACCAGGTGAACCTCTTCCCTGACTTGAATCTATGCCTCAACCTCCTCATAATACGAAAAGCTAGCTCCTTGTCTCCTTGGCATGTTTCTCTTAGTCAAAATAAAATGATTTCAACTCAAATGATCCAAATGAATTAAAAAATGATTTAAAATTACATATTTAATTCATAACTTACCTAATGCCACCTTATTAAAGTTACCCCTACGTGCCAATTTTGCTAATTAAGACAAATCTCTTATTATCACCATATCTTGAGAACCATAGCTCCAATTTTCAAACCATTTCTTGCACATGGGACTTGAAAATGATATGATATGTCCCCTATTGGTTAAACCAATCCCCTCATCCTTATCAAATCTACAAAAATGACAAAAACAATCACAATATAATTAACAATACAACATACCAAATATCTATCCAATTACACATTAAATTATCAACTTTGACACAATAAAATACATTATTCAAACCTAATACAACATTAAAAATACTAATAAACACTAATAAAATTGATCATTACAACTTTTGGTTATATATCCTTATCATATTTTTGGCTCTCTCACCAAAATGGAGGGGGAAAATAGGTATAGATTTCTTTAGACATACAAAGTTGCATTCAAATGTATAGACACACGAGTATACATAGGTTTACACAAGCATTCAAATTCACATATTTTTAGATATATAGACACACATGTCTACACATTTTTACATATGTATTCAAATTCATAGATTTTTAGATATACAGACACACAGGTCTATATAGGTTTACACAGGCATTTAAATTCATAGATTTTCATATTTACAAACACTTAGGTCTACACAAGTTTCCAAAGGAATTCAAATTCACATATTTTTAGATATAAAAAAACATAGGTCTTCAAAAGTTTACACAGACATTCATATTCAAATATATTTAGATTTATAGACACATGGGTCTACATAGGTTTACACAAACATTCAGATTCATAGTTTTTTAGATTTTATTGTTCCCAAAATCTGTTACTCATTTTTTGGGACAACATTTGAAATATTTTGTATCCATCTAACAGAACTACAGACTTTGTGACTGATTTCTACAGACTCTGCAAGCTGATTTCTATGGATTCTACAGGCTGATTTCTATGGACTCTACAGGCTGATTTCTACGAACTTTGTAGGCTTGTTTCTATGAACTCTACAGGCTTGGTTCTATGGAATATGTAGGTTTGTTTCTATGGACTCTATAGGAAAGAAACAAGTTCCCAACACTTAGGCAATTTCAAGGTTGGTTCGACGCCAAGGTTCAACCAAAAGGTCCATCGGCAAGCTTAAAGAGTTAAGCGCTTTGACAAAATTTCAAAGTTCAACTGCTTTGGCAAGTTCAACAGCTTTAAAGGACTTAAAGAAAAGAAGAAAGATTTAACTCATTGAACCATTAAACCTTGAACCAAAATGGTTCACAGGTTCAAGATTTAATGAGTTCAATCAAAGTTTGAAGAGTTCTTCCAATCAGTTGGTTCAAACAAATGGTTTAAAGTAGTTGGTTCAATCGGTCAATTGAATGAACAAAACATAGTATTGAACCATTGAACCATGGTTGGTTCAATTGATCAGTTCAATTAGAAGGTTCAAAGGAGTCCCCCAAAACCCAAAGGGCAGGTACCCTTATGGAGGGCAGTGAACAAAAGGGAACAAAAAGATACCTTTCAGAAAGATTTTCCATGGTGAAATTTTACAAGTGAAATCCTTCAGACAAATTGTCTGAAGGAATTCCTTGGGACATTTTGTCTGAAGGAATGATCAAAGGCCTGATGGGAAGCGACTAAGGCAAAGGAAAGAAATCTTTTAGAAAAAATGTCTGAAGGAATTTTTTTAGACATTTTGTTCGAAGGATTTGAATAAGAAGGCCGCTTGAAGGACCTCGAAGGGTAGGTACCCTTGCGGGGGGCTCTCAGTGACTAGGGATTAGACCTTTCTCAAGGCCCAAAGGGACACCTTCCCTTTGGGGGGTCCTAAAGACATAAAGTTGAAGGAATTTCAAAGCTCGAGAGACTTAGAGAAAACAAAGGCTTCTAAGAAAGAGGATGAACCATTAAACCTTGAACCAAAATGGTTCAAAGGTTCAACAGGTTCAATAGTTCAAGGAAAGTGAATGAACCAAATAAATGATTGAACCAAAGAAGTAATGAAACTAAGGAGCTGAGAAGGCCACCTGAACCATTGAATTAGTGAACTAATGACGTCCCTGTAGACATCAAATTTAGGGTAATGAAATATCCATTGATTTTCAAATGTGGCATGGAACCTAAAAAAAAACTTAGTGACCAACTGAAGAGGGAGATAAAAGAGCCAATAGAAAGGGAAAAGATAGCTTGAGAGCTCAAATTTCAATAGGAATGAGAGAAAGACTAGAAATATCTACATAGGAGTTATTTCTAGTAGGTGGAACAATCCACCAAGTAGGCATCTGAGCTCACAAGCATTAAAAGGGGTGGCCTATTTTTCTCCCTTAGAATAAAAGTGAGGGGACATCTCTGTACATATTGGGAGAAAGATAAGATGACCCATGTTAAGGAGAAGATATTTGGGATGAATTGACATGCCACAGTTATGGTAGATGCCCTGTTCTAGCATGGCCTCTTTGACTGAACTAAAAATGCATTCAAGGCATTGAATGCAGCATGGGCTGTTCCATGAAACAAAGTACCAAGTCTTTCTTGGCTGCTATATATTGAAATCTCTTCTTTTATGCAAGGGAGATATTTTGGTTATAGAAGCAAAACTCTGCCAAAATTGAGAGGGGATCACTGAGACTTTGAGCTCAGATTGTTAATCATATTTCTTTATTTGAATGAGAAAGTAGGTTACTTTTAGACTTTGTGTTGTAATAACTTGTGTAATTTAAGAAATTATTCCTATATCTATTTCCTAAAGGTGTTCTTGTCCATTGAATTAAATAAGTAGAACTAGTGGAAGTAATTAGGAAGGTGTTCCGAAGCCAACTATGAGAAGACTTTGTGCTGCCACCATTGTCTTTAGTGTGTTTTTTATTTGTTTCTATGTAAAGGATCTTGGGATGACTTTGTGCCCCCATTATCGTTCATATTTCACTCTTGGGTAGTCAAGGTGCAGACTTTATGCTACACCTTTTTCTATTGGTTACTACGCTCCCTGTTACCAGTTACTTGTTACTTATCAGAAAGAACTCCAGCTGTTTGCTGTAAGAACACTTCTGAAAGAAGAGAAGTGCCTTCAGTGTTTTCACCTATATTTCTCCTTTGTTTATGAGCATCATCTCTGAAAAAATAGAGATGGATGGTGTTGTCCTACCCCTGAGTGTTATTTTTTGCATATATATAATATATATATATAACTCCTCATAGTTATAGGGAACCTCCCCTTGATGAGAGGAGAGATTTGTCCCCTTTTGATGTGGTAAACTTGCACACTTGGCTGACCAATCTCCTTATGCTATGGTTGAAACTACCTATTTTGTTCATCAGTTAGCTGGTGACAAAATATTCACCCAATAATTTTTGGTGACTCCACTGGGGAAGAGTACGCAGTTTCAAGCCTTAAGCTTCAAGCTGAAGTAGGGCAAGTTCTTTTCCATTTTTATTCTACAATTTGAAAAATACACACTATACAAGAAGCTAGAGAGTGCAAGGTGTTGTTGACCCTATTTTTGAGTTAGTGTAGCAGGGCAATTTTGATTTGTTTCCTCCACAACTTCAAGTTCAACAAACTAGAAATCTTCCTCCTACCAATACCAAGTCACCAATACAAGGCAGAGCTTCTTTTTCTATTATTAACAGAGCTTTGCCTATACATACTCCACCTAGATTTGTTATCTCCACTTTTCATAATCAAATCATGGCAGTTTAAGGCCCTTGGGGTAACTCTTTTGGCCCACTCAATTTAACTCCACCTCTACATGAGCTACCATGTAATTCAAGGAAGAATTTCCCTAAATTTTTTAGCGATGGGAGAGTTCATCCTGATGAACACATTGTAACTATCGGCATATCCTGTGGTGTGATAGGTGTGGAATATGAGGACATAACAGTCAAGATATTTGTAGAAACAATGCAAGGTGCTACTAAAAACTGGTTCTATCATCTATAGGCCTAGACTATGACTGACTGGATCACTCTCAAAGCTAAGTTTGAAGCAAGGTTTAAGCCTGCAAAAGATGCATATGCCCTATTGGCCTAGCTCACACAGATGAAGAAATAACCTCATGAACCTATGAGGGACTTCGTTGCCAAATTTGACAAGCTGAGGAACATGATTCCTACCATTGCTCAGCCAACACTTGAGAACCTTAAATGTTTCTTCATCAACTCACAACTACCTGAAGTGAGTTTTCTACTGAGACGTGCTAGCCACATAGACCTTACTGCTGCTCAAGATTTAGCCACTGAGGTGGAAGATGACCTTATCTTGGTAGGAAAGATAAAGAGAGATCCTAATAGAGGTAAATATTCTTCATCTTCCCCAATCAGTCATACCAAGGCAATGCTACCAAGAATCAAGGGTAGCCAAATCATCTTCCTCCCCTTCAGGGGAAATCAACCATTAAAGCACCTCCAACCAACTCAGTAGTTGGATATCTTGAAACAAAATCTAATTTCTCCTTCCAGATTGAGTTGAACCAAGAAGATGACGCTAATCTCTTCACAGAGGGAGGAGAAGAATTAGCTAGCGACTCCAACATTGGTTTTCTAAATTACCAAGATGAATCTAGAAGTGAAGGTAAAGTAGTTGAGGGATCATACATTGTGTTCACCTGCTCTAAGAATCAGTCAACCCAACAAGATGATAAAGAAAAAATAGAGGAGCGAGCTCAACCTACAATTTCAATTTCCAAATGAAAAACTTCTTTACCTTTCTAGCCAAAGGACCCAGTGATTACTAAAAAAGTAAGTACCCCAAACATTTTTGCACCTTCAACTTCAATTTCGTAGATCAGCCCTTCCCCCCTAAAAACCAAAAGGATGAATTGCCTTTCCTTGTTCCTAATTCATTTCAAACGTTTGACATAGTCGACCATATCAAGAAAACTAAAATTTAAATGTCTGAATTTAAATTCCTATAATCCAACCCTAAATAGTTGGATAAGTTGGTTTAATATGTAAGGAATAAAACTATCCCTATAGGACCTACTGCTCCAAAGGTAACTCCCACATCCACCCAAAATAACCTTGTCATTGCTCTTCTTGCTGCTTCCAAAAGGACTGAACCATTTTATGTCTCCCTGCTGATAAATGGACACCAACTAAAAAATTGCATCATAGACTCATGTCCATTTGACAATGTCATGCCTACCAAAGTGGAAAAATCCCTTGGTCTCACACTGACTAAGACATTTGGGAGATGTTTCTCCATGGAGAACAAACAAGTGCCACTATTGGGAAAAATCAAGGATGCCCAATTTGCATTTGCAACATTCTCAAACAAAAGGATCAAGATGATAGTCCTAGTGGCTGATGTTCCAGCCTCATACGACATTCTTTTTAGAAGATATTTTTGCAAGGAAATTGGTGGTGAATCAAGTATGGACCTATTTGAGGCAAGGATCCCAGTCAAAGGTGTTATGCAGAGATTGCTCCCTGAGAAGGAAGCAAAATATGTGGTCACTCAAACATCAGCGCCTAAAGCTCAAATTTTGTTTGAGTCTTCAGGCATGGGTAATTACTTCTTGACTACAAAGGATGCTCTTGTCTTAGCTGATGAAAATTTTGAAAATGACAATCTAAAAATTGATTTAGGCAAAACAATAGAAGAGTTAACAGGACATAGTGCAAGCCCAAAGGAATCCTCCCCTCCAAATGAAAAAAAATCTAAGGTAAGGTCAACTTCTGATGATGTATGGATACTAAAATTTGATGGCAACTATTCCTCTACCAGTTCAAGAGCTGGGATTGTTTTGATATCTCTTAAAGGAGATATTTTTCCTTCTTCATAAAAGTTTTAGCTCAGCAACACCAACAACACTGCCGAGTAAGAATCTCTGTTGATTGGATTGAAGGCCACTCAAGACAAGGGTGTCAAGCTCCTTCATGCCAAAGGAGATGCTAAGCTGGTGGTTTTTTAGGTGAGGAACCTGTACCAAACCAAAAATGAGAGATTTCACCACTATCACAATTTGGTTTGAGATCAAATTGAAAGTATTGATGCTTTCAACATCTCTGTAGTTCCCAAAGAATTCAATGACCAAGCTAATGCTTTGGCTATTTCAGTAACTCTTTTGGTTCCTCACTCATATTTTAAAGGAGATAGGTATACTATCAAACTGGTCTTTCATCCAAGTGTGCCTAATAATGCCAATCATGGGCAAGTGTTTAATGGTGACAACTATATAATTGCCTTCCTAAAATAAAAAGATAGCTTTAAATAGCTTCACTTTGAAGGCAATGAGCCCCAGAAACTTAAACCAACCCCTGAATCAAGTTTAAATGTAGGTAAAGAATTCCTAAAGCTAAAAGGGAATAAAATTACTAAAGGATTGGTTTTCCTTGAAAAGCTATTTGACAAGCATGATAGATTCATCAAACAACAATAGATGGACTTCAGCTCCTCTCAGGAGTTTGATCAGATAAATTTAGATACCAAGGAAAATCTCAAGATGGTGAACATTGGGAAGTGCTGCACTCTAAAGGAGAGAATCCAATTTGCTACTCTACTCTGCCAGTATATGGATGTTTTGGCATACTCCTGTGATGATCTAAAGTCACTTAGGCCTAAAAAAATTTGTCATGAAATTCCTCTCAAGAGTGATTTGGTGCCTTACAAGCAAAAATCTAGGTAGTACAATCCCAAGATATTAGGTAATATTTTGTCTGAAATATAGAAAATTTTGAATTCTAGAATAATTTTCTCAATCCATCATTCCACATGGATTGCAAACATAGTCCCTATGAGGAAGAAGAATGGCAAAATTCACCTCTGCATGGATTTTAGAAATTTGAGTCAGTCATCCTTAAAGGATAACTACCCTTTGTCCATCATGGATCAAGTCCTTCAGATAGTGACTAGTTCAGAGATGTTATCAATGCTAGATGGTTTTTCAGGGTACAATCAAGTAGAATTCGGTGAAGCAGACTAGCATAAGATTGCCTTCACCATGCCTTAGGGCACCTTTGCATATCAAAGAATGCCATTTGGCCTGATAAATGCCGGTGCCACTTTTTAGAGAGCAATGGACCTTGGTTTCAAAGATGAAATGGGTAAGTTCATTATGGTGTATCTTGATGATTTAATAGTCTTTTCCAAGCATCATCTTAATCATGTATGCCATTTGCAACAAGTGCTGGAATGATGTCATCAGAATGGCATTTCTATAAATATCAAGAAGTTGATTTTTAGGGTAACAGAAGGGAAACTTCTTGGACACATTATATCTTGAGAAGGCATAAATATTGAATCAAAAAGAGTCAAATCCATCTAGGAATTTACACTACCCACAAGTAAGACTACAGTTCACTCTTTCTTCAAAAAGGTGAATTTTTTACAAAGGTTCATCCCTGAGTTTGCTAAGAAGACTCACCATATTGTAAACATGATGAAGGGAAAGGCCACCTTCAGCTAGACTGAAGAAGGAAAATTGGCATTCTGAGACATCAAGATAGCTATTACCCATGCCCCAATTCTAGTTTGTCTAGATTATACCAAGGATTTAAATATATACAGTTATGCTTCTGAGTACACACTTTCAATAATTCTAGTTCAACAAAATAAAGAAGCTATGGAATCTCCCATATCTTTCATGTGCTATCATCTCAAATCTCATGAACTAAAGTATTAAAATATGGAGAAGCATGCTTATGTAGTGGTAAAGGTAATAAATCACTTTCATTTTTACATCCTAAATTCACACACTATTGCCCTAGTTCCTGATACCATAGTCAAATCCATATTAACTCAATATGAGTTTGGAACCAAAAGGGGTAATTAGATTGATAAAATCTAGGAGTTTGATCTCATTATCAAACCAATGAATCTTGTACAAAGGGCCTTTGCTAATTGATTACTGACAATAGACCCGAAGAAGCAGGGCATGAAGAAATAGAAGTGGGAGACACGCCAACAATCCTCTTTGTCACCACCATGAATGAGTGGTATTCAAATATTGATCATTTCCTTACCTATGGTGAGTGTCCTACTCACTTGTCTCATAAAGAAAAGAGGACTATTAAATTGAAAGCTACCAACTTTGTCCTACAGGGCAACAACCTGTATAAGAGGAACCTTGATGGAGTGTTCCTTCGCTACGTGGATAAAGAGCAGCAAAACCAAATTTTGGAGTCCTTCCATAATCTAGCCTGTGGAGGACATTTTTTTACACTTGTAATTACTCATAAGATTTTATGAGCTAGGTATTAATGGCCTACACTATTTCAAGATGCATACAAATGGGTATGAAGATGTGAACTATGCCAACAATTCATTGGAAGACCCAAGTTGGTTGCTCTACCTCTTAAGCTAGTGGTAATAGAAGAGCCATTTCAGCAATTGGGAATCAATTTCATTGATGCTGTAAACACATATTCAAGTGCTAGACATGATTATGTCCTCACAGCCATAGATTACTTCACCAAATAGGTGGAAGCCATTCTAGCCAAGAATGCTACTTCAAAAGTAATATGCAATTTCCTCAAAGAAAACATTATTTCTAGGTTTGGGGTCCCAACCAAGATTATGATAGATAATGCAGCCTATTTCTCTTCCCAAGAGATTACTCAGTTATATTTTTACTATGGGATTGCCCTCTTCCACTCTTCTGATTATTTTTCACAAGGGAATGGCCAAGCTGAATCAAGCAACAAAAACCTGATGACCATCATCAGGAAGCTGGTGGATGAAAACCAATGAACATGGAATAAAGCATTGGTTGATGCTTTATGGGTAGACAAAATTACACCCAAAATGGAAATAGGTATGTCACCTTTCCAAATTTTATATGGTCTCAATGCAGAGATACCAATCACCCTAGAATTACCAGCATTGAAATTGGTAAAGGTAGTCGAAGATTAGACATATGAAAGCTCCATCGATAAGAGGATCATGTGCTTAATTGAGATGGATGAGCAATGAACTATGGTGGTGGAATGAATTTCTGTGCATCAAAGTCTGGTGAAGAATCTTTTCAACCAAAAAGCAAAAACCCATGATTTCCAGATGGGAGATCAAGTTCTGTTATGAGATAAGAAGAGAACCAAAGGGAATGCATGGGAATTTTGATTCTCTATGGAGAGGCCCATTTATTATCCATCATCTCAATGGTGAAAATAGTTTTCTATTCAAGTATCAAGATGGCACAGCCTTTTCTCTACCTCAAAATAGGTAGCATCTAAAGCACTTCAATCCTTGAAGTATCAAGTGACATCAGTTGTGCATATGTATATTTATATAGTCTTTGGTTCTATTTTGTGCTTTCATTTTTATTTTTGGAACCTTTATTTTTTGGGTAGCATGACTCCATAGCCCAATGGCATACTTAAAGGCACTAGAGATTCTAGTCTCTACTCCCTTCAATTATTTTTACAATCAATGGAAGTTTTCTAACTGGAGCTAGTTGTTGTTCCCAAAATCTATTACTAATTTTTTGGGACAACATTTGAACTATTTTTTTCTCCATCTATTAGAACTACAGACTCTACAGGATAATTTATATGGACTCTGTAGGCTAACTTCTATGGACTCTATAGGTTGATTTCTACAGACTCTATAGGCTAATTTATACAGACTATGTAGGCTTGTTTTTATAGACTCTAGAGGCTTGGTTCTACGAACTCTGTAGGATTATTTCTATGGACTCTATAGGAAAGAAACAAGTTCCCAACACTTAGGAAATTTCAAGGTTGGTTCAACATCAAGGTTCAACCAAAAGGTCCATCAGTAAGCTTAAAGAGTTAAGTGCTTCGACAAAAGTTCAAAGTTTAATTGCTTCGAAAAGTTCAACAGCTTCAAAGGACTTAAATAAAAGAAGAAAGATTTAACCCATTAAACCATTAAACCTTGAACCAAAAATGGTTCACAGGTTCAAGGTTCAATGAGTTCAATCAAAGTTCAAAGAGTTGTTCCAATCAATTGGTTTAAATGAATAGTTCAAAGCAGTTGGTTCAACCGGTCAATTAAATGAATGACACACAGTATTAAACCATTGAACCATGGTTAGTTCAATCGGTCGGTTCAATCAGAAGGTTCAAAGGAGTCCCCCAAAACCTAAAGGGTAGGTACCCTTATGGAGGGAAGTGAATAAAAGGGAACAAAAAGATACCTTTCAAAAATATTTTCCACAAAAAAATTTTACAAGTGAAATCCTTCAGACAAATTGTCTAAAGGAATTCCTTGGGACATTTTGTCTAACGAAATGATCAAAGGCCCGATGAGAAGTAGCTAAAGCAAAGGAAAGCAATCCTTCAGATAAAATGTCTGAAGGAATTCCTTCAGACATTTTGTCTAAAGGATTTGAAGAAGAAGGCTGCTCAAAGGACCCCAAAGGGCAGGTACCCTTACGGGGGGCTCTCGATGACCAGGGATTGGACCTTTCTCAAGGCCTGAAGGGACACCTTCCCTTTAGGAGGTCCCAAAGACATAAATCTAAAGGAATTTCAAAGCTCAAGAGACTTAGAGAAAATAAAGGCCTCTAAGAAAGAGGATGAACTATTGAACCTTGAACCAAAATGGTTCAAAGGTTCAACGGGTTCAATGGTTTAAGGAAAGTGAATGAACCAAAGAAATGAATGAACCAAAAAAGTGATGGAACCAAGGAGCCAAGAAGTCCACCTGAATTGTTAAAATAGTGAACTAATGACATCCCTACGAATGTCAAATTTAGGGTAATGAAATATCCATTGATTTTCAAATATGGCACAGAACCTAAAAACAAATTTAGTGACTAGCTAAAGAGGGAGCCAAAAGAGCCAGTAGAAAGGGAAAAGATAGCCTGAGAGCTTAAATTGCAATAGGAAAGAGAGAAAGACTAGAAATATTTGCATAGGAGTTATTTTTAGTAGGTAGAACAATCCACCAAGTAGGTATCTAAGCTTGCAAGCATTAAAAGGGGTGGCCTATTTTTCTCCCTTTGAATAAAAGTGAGGGGATAGTCATGTACATATTAGGAGAAAGATCGTATGACCCATGATAATGAGAAGATATTTGGGATGAATTGACATGCCACAATTATGGCAGATGCCTTGTTCTAGCATGGTCTCTTTGACTGAACTAAAAATGCATTCAAGGCATTGAATGCAGTATGGACCATTCCATGAAACAAAGTACCAAGTCTTTCTTGGCTGCTATATATTGAAATATATTCTTTTATGCAAGGGAGATATTTTGGTTATAGAAGCAAAACTTTGCCAAAATTGAGAGGCGATCACTGAGACTTTGAGCTCAGATTGTTAATCATATTTATTTATTTAAATGAGAAAGTAGGTTACTTTCAGACTTTGTGTTGTAATATCTTGTGTCATTTAGGAAATTATTCTTATATCTATTTCTTAAAGGTGTTCTTGTCCATTGAATGAAATAAGTAGAAGTAGTGGAAGTAATCAGGAAGTGTCCTAAAGCCAACTGTGGGAAGACTTTGTGCTGCCACCATTGTCTTTAGTGTGTTTTTTATTTATTTCTATGTAAAGGATCTTGGGATGACTTTGTGCCCCCATTATCCTTCGTATTTCACTCTTGGACAGTCAAGGTGGAGACTTTGTGCTACACCTTTTTCTACTGGTTACTATGCCCCCTGTTACTAGTTACTTGTTACGTATTAGAAAGAACTCCTGCTATATGCTATAAGACCACTTTTGAAAGAAGAGAAGTGCCTTCAGTGTTTTCACCTAGATTTATCCTTTATTTATGAACATCATCTCTAAAAAAATAGAGATGGATGGTGTTGTCCTACCCTTGAGTGTTATTTTTTGCATATATATATATAATATATATATATATAGCTCCTCATAGTTATAAGGAACCTCCCCTTGATGAGAGGAGAGATTTGTCCCCTTTTGATGTGGTAAACCTGCACACTTGGCTGACCAATCTCCTTATGTTGTGGTTGAAACTATCTATTTTGTTCATCAGTTAGCTGGTGACAAAATATTCACCCAATAGTTTTATAGACACATAGGTCTACACAAGTTTACGTAGGAATTTAGATTCATATATTTTCAGATATATAGACACATGGGTCTACACAAGTTTGTGCAAGCATTTATATTCATAGATTTTTAGATATATAGACACATGAGTCTACATAAGTTTACATAGGCATTCATATTCATAGATTTTTGGATATATAAATACACAAGTCTCATAGGTTTATGCAAATTTTCACAAGTTTTTAGATATTTAGATACACAAGTATACACAAGTTTATGAAATTTTACAAAGGTATACCAATTTATTCATATATTCAAATATGTAACTACACTTAGATATCAAGATTAAGGGGCATAATGTAGATCACACATTCTTATTCCCCATTTTTAGATTTATCATGTTAGACTTAGTATCGTTATCAAGTTTTTACCAATTTGGGCCACAAGACCATCTACAATAGTTGATCCATAACATTACACCAGACCCAATTTACATACTCAGATTTATAGTGGGGGAAAGTGATCATTGTTTATCCATGCATTCAGTCTACATACTCAAATTTAGAGTGGGGGAAAGTGAGCCTTATTTCTCCATGCATTTAGTATACACACTCATATTTAGATTAGGGGCAAGTGAGCCTTGTTTCTCCATGCATTCGGTATACGTACTCAAATTTAGAGTTGGGGAAAGTGAGCCTTATTTCTCCATGCACTGAATTTACATGATCAATTTCAATATAGGGGAAATTCACACCATATGTATCCCCTTCACATGTTACACTCCAATTCTTATCCACTTCTTTGGATAAGAAGTGGGCAAAATTCCTATTTTATTTTACTTTAGTACTTTCATTTCATTTCACTACTAGAATAAAAGGGGGGAAAATGTAAACACCCTAACTTGGTCAAACAACCACAAGTACTATGTATTTTGTTTATATTTTAGATAAGATTCTTAGTGATAGCTATAGTCCTTGTTTACATGGTCATTTTGAGTCTTTTGATATTTATTATCTCTTATTGCCCCTATTTGCACTACTCCTAGAAGTCACAGTTCACTTTTTCCTAGTCCAGGGGCCCCTAGCCTGTACTCCCTAATTTTTACTCTGTTATGAGCATTAGGACATTAGTGCCAATTTTAGGATAGTAACACTTCATGACTCTAGTTTCCACTTGTAACTTCAATGTCTAATAGTCCCTTTCACTCGTATTTGAGTCATAATCCCTCTATGATCCTTCTCTTTTATTTTTTATATCTTTTTCATGACTTGCCGACCAATGAATAAGGTATTATATTCAAAAAAAATATCCTCCTATATAAATAGCCTCACAAAGCATTTTAAATCTATAAATTACTATTTTGGCACTTATTTACATAAAATCAATCTATAGTACAACTCAAATACTCTACATACTACTCATTCCTCACACCTAGACATTTTCATGCTTGATCAAAGAAGGGCCTAGTCAAAATTCATTTTAGCATACTATGAAAGTTGATGGTGCATGTTCCCTAAGGGATAATTACATGTGATCTAAAACCCCTAGTATTGGGGTTAATGTAGGCAATGGCCAAGATAATATGGGTTATACTTTACATGACTGTAACATCCCAAAACCTGATTTTTCCTTTCCCTTTTACATTTTATGAGTTCATTGTTTCATGTGTATAAGAATTCATTAAGTTTTTGAAGAAGATTAAGCCAAAATAGTGACACAAACGAGCCCCCACTGTTTCTACCTCAAATTTGCTTTTCAGACTTAAAAGAAAGAAACTAAAAGAAAGTAATGGACAAGGCTTGGAAGTACCTGGACTAAAGATTGCGCACCGTAAATCCAGACGTTTGTGGGCACTCCTCTTTGGCTGTGGAGGAATGACACCTGCAAAAGAAGAAAGAAACTTGGACAAGAAAAACGTTAGACAGATAGGTAGTGGGTTGCCAAGCAAAGGCTTGTTCCCAGAAGTGTAAAAACTTCCTTAAGGGAGGTCAACCCACTGTTTTGATGAGATAAGTGACTGATAAAAGATAGAATGCCAGAATACAGAAGTGATAAAGAAATTAGAAAGGAAAGAAAAGACAAAATGATTACCTGAAGGAGTTGTCAGGCTGAAGACAGTCGCCGAGGTCAGAAATGTCACCGATGTCGGTTATCTGACCTGCCGATGTCGGTTGGGGAAGTGACCGGCGTCGGTCGGGGTTGTGGCCTGTAGTCGGGTCTGGGTTGGTTTCTGGACTGTGGACGGGTCTGGTTTGTGAACGGGGTCGAGACAGAGTTCGGGGACAAATTTAGAGGGACTGAGGAATGCTCTGGTTCTGGTTGGGTGCCTTGTGCAAGGTCTTTATTGACAGGGGGATGAGGGAGTTGTCTGGGATTGGATTAAAAGAGGGACAGGAAAGAGGAAGATACACAGAGGATAGGACTTGAGAAAGCTTTGTAGCCTCTCAGGGGGAAGAATAGAGGGAGTAGAAGACAATAGATAGGATAGATAACTGAAAACTAAAGAAATGAAATGAAATGAAACACCAGACTGTGCTTACCTTTGGCTTGCTGACTGAAGAAAGGAGGAGCTGTTGTTGGAGCCACGAAAGACTTGTTGCAAGAAGAAATCCCTGATCCAGAGCCTTTGCACCTGTTGCTACTGTTGCACGAGATCTAGACAGAGGAGAGACGAATGCCAAAATGCCAAGAGAATTCTGCTTGCGAGCTCAAGGGTCCAGGGGCTGCAACGGATGCAAAAAGGGGTAATGAAGGCTGCCGACACTGGCATTTTCACCGACGTCGGCCGAAGGGTCGTCGACGTCGGTGGTCGCAGGATGGGGACAGAGGCTAAAAATAGCCTCTGCCCATTCTTGCATGCCGCCGGGCGAGGGGTTATGGGAAGAACGGTCACGAGGATGCCTAAATGGGCGTGGGGGGAAGATAATGAAGAGATTTGGCCTAATAAATGCTAGGGGGAAGGTGGAGGGATTTAAGGGAGGATCCAAGGTGGGAAGGGTAGGGTGGAAAGGGGGCCACTTGATTAAAATATTTAGGTTATTTTAATCAAATGGAGGCCAAGGGTTAGGATAGGGGTTTGAGGTGGACAAGGGGGAGAACCAAGGTGCAGACACGTTTGCGGTGTCTACATTTGCCCCTTTTTGTCTTGTTGGTTGTTTTAGACGAACTGCAAGACAAAAACAGGAGTTGGTTGCCCCAAAAAAAGGATGAGGTGTTCCCCCCTCAAAGTGATAGTCGAGAGAAGGGAACTGAAGATCGAGTGTCGATTTGACAGAGAAATGGATAGAAGAGAGTGAGTGAAAACTCTGCCATAGTCGTGATTGCACGTAGTCCACTTCACGAGAGGGTCAGGTTAAATTGTCGTATGTCGAGGGTCAAGGAGTGCCAAAATTGAAGTAACCGGGCCCCAGCATTTAGTCATCTGCTGATCGGGTCACTCAATCTAAGCTGAAGCTCCAGATGGTCGTCGTGTTCCAGGTATCCAGGGCTCAGGAAGTGCTCCTAGAAACACGAAAAAGCCACAAGTAGTAGGGATCAACCGGCTTGCGATCCTATACTTGCGAAGGGTCAAAAATAGTCTGCAGACAATTTTGCTAACCAGCCGTGAGGTAGCACACACGCAAAAACAACCAAGGCAACATTGGCTAGGAAGTAGTCGAAGGTCGAAGGAGATACGCATGATCTCCAATGGTCATTGGTCAAGAGGATGGACGGACGAAAGGATGTGGCCGAGCTAACCCCAGAAGACCCCATGTCAACTGAGTGCTGCCTACATAGCCCTTGTGTGAAGGGCCTCAGGCCGAATGTAGTTCTCCCTAAAAGGGAGGAAGGGTCAGAGGGATTGATTTGTCTTGGTCAAAGTCGATGATTGGTCTTGGTCAAAGTTGACGGAGTTGGTCGTGATAAGAGTCAAAGAAGAGAAGGTTTGTCCATCAAAGAGACGAACAAATGGGGTTGGTCGAGCTAACCTCAGAAGATGTGGTATCTGAGTGCTGCCTACATAGCCCTGGTCATAGGGCCTCAGACCAATGTAGTTCAGACAAAGAGGGTCAAAATGGTCGATGATGAGATTGGTCATGTGTTGAAATGACGAGGGGAAGATGAGGATAAAAGGATGCTACAGATGGTGTATTCTGTAGAAGTGGTCGAGAGTCTTTCATCTCTAGCAAGTTTCCATAGTCGCGATGGATGTATGCTAAAAATGAATGAAGGGTCTATTTATGCTTCAGCAAGTATTGGTTTATGCTTAACATAAATTGGGTCTGGTCGGTAGTTTCCATGTGTATTGGTGTCCATGGGAACTATGCGAAAAGGACAAGGATGATGCCTGATGTCATGTTGAAAATGTTGAGGCTGGGTTGAAAAATGTTGAAGTTGGCTTGGTTTAAGGATGAGTCGACAATTGACGTGGCCAAAGCGTGACCAAAGTGTAGAGAAAAGGTGAAAGGCAAATTGCTCTTTCATTGACAAGGACCAAAAAGGAAGCATAGATAGGGGTTGTTAGAACAAAAGCCCCGTTCATGCATTACGTCGTTGACCAGTATTGAGTTAGAATGGTAATCGAATCACTTTGACATTAAAGTGAGCTCGAAGTCCCTTGAGCCGGTGATAGGAGGAGGATAGGGTAGCCCAGTGTAAGAGCAGGAATAACCTTGCCCCTTTTATAGGAGACCCTGAGACAACTACAAGCCAATGTCCGTGACTCTTTTTTTTTTTTTGCGCAGACTGATCGATGCGGGAAGCCTGCATAGAGATGTCATTTGATGTAATGGTCATGTTGTGAAGCTGATCGATGCGGGAAGCTTCTAAAATAGTTGCTGTTTATTGCCAGAGTAGTCATAGCCATCCTTCGAGGGAGTGGTCTATATTTTTGTTTGATAATGTTTGAAAAGTTGGCCTAGCTGTCCTTCAAGAGATCAGTCTAGTAATACAGCAATGCTAGTACAGCTGTCCTTCGAGGGATCAGTCTGTCTTTTTGATTTGACTTGATTTAGTGACCATGGATATGTTTTGACATCTTGACTTGGATTTTGATAGAAATGAGAGTCACAGACAAGATTGTAGAAGCTCAAGGACGCCCCTTTTATTAGGATAAAGCATCACTGCATCCTAAAAGGGTTGTAGAGGACTTGTTAAGGGGGAATAGGGTTGAAAGGGATGAGGATTAAGAGGACGAGGATTGCTCAAGGGACGAGCTCAAGTTACGTGTCAAGTAGACGAGTACTCGACTAGCAGAAGAATGGTCGAAGATGCAACGCATTAAGAGGCTCAGGTTCTGGCCGTCCGTCAAGGGAAGATAGATGATAAGTCCCTGACCCATACTTGTGCGTGATGATAAAAGGTCCAAGCCAATTGGGGGTGAATTTGCCTCGTTTACTTCGCTCCATATTGGTCACGTGCTGATTCTCTTTGAGGACGAGGTCTCCGATGTTGAAATCTCATTCTCGCAGATTTTTGTCATAGGCCCGCTTTATGCGACTTTGGTAGACATGGAGATGATTAAGGGCAGCCAGACGGCGCTCGTCGAGTAACTCAAGTTGAGCTAGGCGATCTTGACGAAAGTCGTCGTTGGAGAGAATGTCATGCAGGGAGATATGAAGAGACGGGATCTGTACTTCGAGAGGTAAGACAGCCTCTGTTCCGTACACGAGAGAAAAGGGAGTAGCACCCGTAGAGGTTCAGATGCTAGTGCGGTAGGCCCACAAAGCGAAGGGGATATGAACGTGCCAATCCCTTCCTGTATCATCGACCACCTTCATGAGAATTTTGGTGAGAATTTTTTTGGAAGCCTCGGCCTGCCCATTTGCTTGTGGGTAGTAAGGCGAAGAAAAGCTGAGTTTGATGCCAAATGAGTCGCATAGTTTTTGGACAGTCTTGTTTTTAAAGGACTTGCCATTATCGGTGATGATTTTGTGAGGGACACCGAAATGACAGATGATGTGGCTGGAGATGAAGTCGACAATTTTGTCAGCTTTTGTGGAGACAAGAGGAATGGCTTCCACCCACTTGGTGAAATACTCAGTGGCAGTGATGATGGACTGATGACGAAGAGACGAGTGAGGGTTGATCTCACCGATGAGATCCAAGCCCCACTGAGAGAAAGGCCAAAAATCCTGAGTGACTTGCAAGGCGTGGCTGGGGAGATGAAGCAGGTTAGAGTGCTACTGACACTTAATGCAACGCCGAACATAATCGCTACAGTCTTGATGAAGGGTGGGCCAATAATAACCCAGGCGAAGGAGGCGCTTGGCAACCGAGTTTCCACTGAAGTGTCCACCACAAATCCCATCGTGGACTTGCTTTACGGCATGAGAAGCTTCAGCGGAGGTTAGACAGCGAAGAAGGAGACCGTCGAAGCCTCGCTTATAGAGAAGGCCCCCTAGAATGGTATAGCGAGCTGTGTGCTTGATGAAAGCTCGCCGCGCATTACTAGAGAGGTTGGGAGGAGTGACAGAAAGAGACAAGTAGTCCACAAGTTGCTTATACCAGTCATCTTGTGGGCTAGAATTGATAGTGTTGATATGGTCGATGTGAGGAGAGATGTATGAAGGCAAAGGTACGCAATGCACTGTGACAAAAAGGTGGGATGATGATGATGAAGACGGGATATGCGAAGCGAGAGAAGCCATGGTGTCGGCAAACTTGTTCGTAGAGCGTGGAACAGTCTGCAAGAGGTAATGGTCGAAAGATGCCAAAAGAGTGTCAGCACGATTCTTATACCTCTGTAAAACTTTGTTTTTACAGAGATACGAACCGTTAACTTGATTAACGATGAGCTGCGAGTCGCCGAAGATGTTGATAGACTTGATGTGGAGAGAAAGGGCAGTCTGAAGTCCCAAAATTAAGGCCTCGTATTCGGCCATATTATTGGTACAATCGAAGTCAAGCTTGAAAGATAGAGGCATGGGCTCCCCATCGAGTGGGATGAGGATGACCCCCGCACCCCCACCGAGTTGACATTTGGAGCCGTCAAAGAACATAGTCATCTGGTAGATGGTGTCATCGGTGGAAAGGGTAGCGATGGACTCGTCAGGGAACTCACAGTGCAAAGGTTGGTTGTCGGGAAGAGGGGAATCTACCAGTTGGTCAGTGATGGTTTGCCCCTTGATAGATTTCTGTTGGATGAATACGAAGTCAAACTCAGCAAGCAGCATGAGCCACCGAGCCATACGTTGATTTTGATATGGCTTGGAGTGCATGTACTTGAGAGGGTCGGTGTGAGTGACGACAAAGGTTTTGTGGTTGAGAAGATAGTGGCAGAGCTTGGTAGTAGAAAAGACTAATGCCAAACAGAGTTTCTCAGTATGAGTATACCGAGTTTCATAGTCGACCAGTGTTCGGCTGATGTAGTAAACCGCTTGCTCGCGATGATGCTCGTCTCGATGCGCGATCATGGCACCTAACGAATGGTTGGTAGCAGAGATATAAAGGTAGAAGGGTTGGTCATCCTTACGTGGAATGAGGACTGGTGGAGAGACCAGATAGCCTTTGAGGGCTTCAAAAGCCTCTTGACAGCCCTTATCCCATTTAAAGGAGACGTCTTTCTTAAGGAGGTGATGAAAAGGTTGGCAACGGTCTGAAAGCTGCGAGATGAAACGGCGAATGGACTGGAGCTTCCCTTGGAGACTGTGAAGCTGCTTGAGATTGGTCGGGGGTGGCATTTCGAGGATAGCGCGGATCTTGGCGGGATCTATCTCGATACCACGGAAGGAAACGATGAAGCCGAGAAGTTTGCCTGAGAGGACCCCAAAGACACACTTCTTGGGGTTGAGGCGGACATTGTATTGAAGGAGACGAGAGAAGATGATTGTGAGAATGGTCAAGTGGTCACGGCGGAGCTTGGACTTGCCGAGAAGGTCATCCACATAGTCCTCCATGATTTTGTGGAGGAGATCATGGAAAATGTAGGTCATGGCGCGCTGATAAGTGGCACCAGCATTTTTCAGGCCGAAAGGCATGACTCGATAGCAGAAAGTCCCCCATGGGGTGATAAAGGTAGTCTTGTGCTGGTTTTTTGGTGCGATCAGGATTTGATTGTATCCTGAAAACCCGTCCATGAGAGATAGCATCTCATGGCCAGCCGTAAGATCAACAAGCTGGTCAATGTTAGGCAGAGGAAAGTCGTCTTTGGGACAGGCTAGGTTAAGGTCGCGATAGTCCGTGCAGATCCGAATCCCCCCAGTTGCTTTAGTAACTGGGACAATGTTAGAGACCCACTGTGGATAATCGATGGGTTGGATGAAGGAGACAGAAAGAAGGCACTGAAGCTCCTCTTTGACAAGAAGCGCAACGTGAGGATGCATCTTTCAAAGCTTCTGCCTAACAGGCTTAGCCTCTGGTTTGGTGACAATGTTATGAGTAGCAATGGTGGGGTCGATGCCAGGCATGTCGCTGTAAGTCCAGGCAAAGGCCTTGCTATGGTTGGAAAGGAACTGGGCATAGTCAAGCTGCTCCTGAGCGTCTAAAGATTGGCCAATCTTTAAGACGTGAGGAACATCGGAAGAAGAAGGGAGGTTGATGTCAATGGTGGATTCATTTAACATAACCTGGGTCTCGGAAGGGAGAAAATGCTGGATGAAAGAGTCATCGGCACCCATGTAGGAAAGGATGGCGTCATCGTCAACGCAGTGGACAGTGTGAATGGTTGCTGACTCATCCTCTACCATGCTAGGAAAGATGAGAGGGAGAGACCTGGGCACCCCATTGAGCTGATAGGTCAGGGGTTCCAGGCGGATGGTGTTTATGGAAAAAAAAAACTAGGAGGGATGGAAACCACCGACTCCGTAGGTGACGAAGGGGAAATGGGCGAGTCTAGAAGAGATTGGTCAGTGGTTGGTTCGGGACAAAGGTCGGAAGGAGCCTGAGTGGGGTCATGATATCCCAGGCCATACTGTTTCTTGGCATCGTGATCATTGAGCGGCTCGATGGGCTGATGGGAGCCCTACTCATAACGTCCGAAACCAAAACCCTTCCATGCACACCTGTGAAGGTATGTGTGTGCAAAGGCGGGGTTGCCAAAAAACAAGAAATCAGATGTGAAAGGTTGGGGTGAAGAGAGGGAAGTGCCATAGGTAGGAGCTTGATTAAGCCCCCCATAGACAAAGTTGGTTTGGAAGTGAGGAGGACCATAAGGTACGACCGTCCCGATCCGATGGTCGTAATTAGGACTGAGGTGAAGGCGTCCATACTCTTGCGGAGTTTGGAACATGTCGAGGGTCAACAAGCGATATTCCCCAAGTGATAATCGTTGGAAGATGTCTTCCATGGGGTCTTTGGTCGGCGCTTGAAGAGGAGGGGTGAGGGCAACCGCCGATTGCGAACTGGTCGAAGCTTCCGCAGAGGGAGGCGGTGCCGGAGTGGACGGCTTGATGGGAATGAGGACGTCATTAGGACGGTAGGTGGTGTTGCAAGTCTTGAAGGGTGAAGGGTCAGCGGGAATGGTGTGGACTTGCCCGTCATGTTCAAACTTCACACAATGGTGCAGGGTGGAGGGTATACAGGCCATGGCACGGATCCAAGGTCGGCCCAGTAGAAGGTTGTATTGAAACTCTCCTTCGATGATATAGAAGAGCTCCGGGACTGTGCGTGGACCAACGCGAATGTGGAGGATGACTGTGCCAATGGTCGTGGCGGTGGTGTCATTGAAAGAGCGTAAGATCGCATCAGTTTTGGAGACGCAGTTCTGAGGAAGAGCCAGCTGATCAAAGGCGTGGGTAGAGATTATGTTGATGCTAGCACCGCCATCGATCATAACGCATTTAATGCGCGTTCGATCAACATAGGCAGTGATGAAGAGGGTGGCGTCCTGATCTTCCGTGTTAGATGTGGGAATCTCAGAATCGCTGAATGTGATGGAAGCGACAGGAGACAAGGAATGGACGAGGGCAGCGAGTGGTTGGGGGTACTCGGGTTGGACCTCCGCTGCCTGTAAGGCTTGGATAAGGGCTTGACGGTGCTGAGGCGAGGTTTGGATAAGGTCGTAAAGAGACATCTTCACAGGTGTCTGGTGAAGCTACTTCAGCATGGAGTCATGAATTGGCGCAGAAGAGGAAGATGAAGAAGGTTGGGTCGTGCCAAGGATAGAGATTTTAGGCTTGGGCGCAAGGGGCGGCTTGACGAAGGGATAGGTCCAAGGAATGGTAGCTTTTTCCTTGGCCTTGTCCTTTTGCTATCTAGTGGTTATACGGACAGCATTGATTTCAAAAATGGGAGGCGAAGAAGGGGTCATGTCTTGCCGGTGAGATGTTGACGTGTTTGAAGAAGTTAGACAGGAAGGAGTCGGGGTCTGGTCAAGAGTGTCCTCAAGGAGAAGAGTGTCTTTCTCCATGTGGCGGCGAATGACAGCCTTGAGGGCACAACAAGTCTCGGTATCATGTCCTGGTGTACGATGATATAAACAAATTTTCATATCGTCGAACCAGGAGGGCTTGGACCCGAGAGGTTGGAAAGGCTTGATGGGCAGAAGGGTTATGTCAGAAGTCTGGAGAAGTCGGCGCAATATCGATGAGTATGAGCCCAATAGAGGGTCTGTGCTATTTGATATGCGCGAGGTTGGTGACATTTGCTTAGGCGAGGTTAGAAGAGGTTTCCGTACCACCTTATGGGTTGATGGCGCGGTGACAGATGGAGACGGCTCTTTCTTGACGATTGATACCGCCTTTTTGGGAGAGGGACAACTGGAGGTAGGCAGAGGAAGCAAAGGAGGCAACGAGTTTTGGTTGAAGGCCAGAGTGGGAAGGATACTAGCCAAGGTCGAAGGATGGGGGCCCAAAATGGATGGCAATGGTGACGGAGAAGGAGGCGTTCATTTCTGCGGTCTGGCAGTCTTCTTCACCTTGGTCGGAAGACTACTACTGGTCAAGGTCTGGCCTAAGTCCACCTTCACTTGCGGGTGAGTGAGGGAGGAGATAGGACGAACGCCAAATGACTTGATGGGTTTGGATGAGATAGATGCAGGCTTCTGTTTGGACGGGTTTGGTTGAGGTTTGAGAGTCTGGTCTTTGTCAAGAGTCTGACGAGATTCCGCCTTGGGAGGATTAGCGGCATGTGATGAGAGGGCGCGGGTATGTTGAAGGACTTTAAGACGCTCCCACAACACCTGAGGCGTCACTTTCCTCGAAGGGAGAAGTTCAATCTTCTCCACTAACCGGGAAAATGGCTGAGAGGAAGATGTTGATGGTTGCGAGGTTGAAGACGAGATGGGTGTAGTGGTCTTGGACACATGATGTGGTGAAGTCATGACAGATGTAGGTGAAGATGAAGGGGAGACAGGCTCTTTCCTAGGTGGAGAAGAAACTGGGGAGTGAGACTCCTCCAGCGGGTAAAGGGCAGGGATGACGGTGCCCTCCACTTGCGGCTAAGGAGTAGGAAGGGTCAGGTCCTCCATAGGCTGTAGAAAGGAGGATGGCAAGACTGGTTGTGCTGGTAAGGCCGAGGCGTCCTCCAAGATGAGAGAGGTCAATGGAGAACTAGCCGGGGAGAGAGGCTCGTCCACATGTGACAGACTGATTGATGGACTAACCTCCAGAGGTTGATTGGGGATGAAAGGAGAGACCGTATTGACTGTCCGAATATTGTGCTCATGATTGTCGTCAATTAAGGTCTGGACATGGTTCTGAGTTGGCGGATGATTGGGGAAAGGTTGTTTGAAGATGTCAATGGCCTGATTAGGGGGTGCATTTGGATTGTCTAAGATGAGATCCCCCTTTTCAAGCATGTCTTGTATTATGTTCTTAAAGGTCTTGTAGTTCTCCGTGTCATGGCCCTTAACACGGTGAAAGCTGCAGAAGTCTTGCTCCCTATACCACGCGGGGATGGTGTGTGAGGGATCGAATTGCGGAGGAGGTCGGGCTTGAGGGAGATTGAGGACTCCCTGTTTAAGAAGCTTTTCCAGCACAGACGCATATGATTCTCCAAGAGGAGTATATCGTCGCTGCACGTATCTTTACTAGAATTGCCGAGTAGCGCTCTGAGATGTAGAGGGCTCAGGCTGATTGGACGAAGAAGATGAAGGTCTGACAACCACGGCATTAGCTGAAGCCTTGGATTTAGAATTAGATGATGATGGCTTGGCAGAAGAAGAGTCATTGGTCTTAGAGCTGGGATTCTTACTCCGCAGCTTGACTTTGTTCTCCTCGATGGCACGCAACTCAAGTTTGCGGGCCATCGTGAAGGCCTCGTCAAAAGTGCGGAAGGTTTGAACCCTCAGAGTGGAAGAGATATGTCGGGCACAGGCTTGAGAAAAGAGTTCAATAAGCTCGGCCTGGGGCAAGGAAAAGGAGAGTTGGTTGATAAGGCCTCTCCATCGAGCCACGAAGTCGGCTATGGACTCGTCCTCGAATTGCCGAATAGAATAGAGGTCCGTGATCGAGACCTTCTTGGTTATGTTGATGGAAAAGTGATCAAGGAATAGCTGAGCCAATTGTGTGAATGAGAAGAGAGAATGACTAGGAAGGGAGCTGTACCAGTCAAGTGCAGCACCCGAGAGAGACATAGGAAACGTGCGTAAGAGTAACGCATCGTCATGGCCAATGAGGTAGCAGGCGTGTCTGAATGCCCGCAAGTGTTGTTGTGGGTCTTCCTTGTTTTGAAAGCGAGAAAACTTCGGAAGCTCCCACTGGCTAGGATATGGTCTGATTGGGACAGAAGGATGAATGGGCTCGTTACAGATCTGCTCATATGAAAGAGTGTTGCGCGAGCCGGAAACAGAGGTCTCAAGACTGGTCATCTTGTCCATCAGCATCTTGATGATGTCTGCCGACGGATTAATGGGTTGCGCGCCCCCTAAGTTGTAGGGCGCTTGGAAGAGGTTAGAGGAGGTGTGCGACATAGTCGGTTGTATAATATGCGGATGACTAATCGCAGGGGCATAAGTGAAGGCTAAAGGTGGTTGGTTAGAAGACATAGCTGGGCCCGTTGTTGCCACGAGAGGTTGGACTGTGGTAATGGGGGCCAAGGGGTAAGAAGCCACCCTGGTGTTGATAGGGGCTAGGGTAGGCGGGATAGAGACGACAAGGTTTTGAAATGGAGTGGATAGAGGTTGAGCGGGTTGGGGTTGACAGGGGGCCGGAACCCCGGTGGAAGTGGGCCCAATGATAGAGGGAGAGGCCACACCTGGAGGATTGGTCAAAGTCTGGTCAGTGGTCAAAGCGATGGCTTGAGTGTCCGAAGGTTGAACTATGGATGTTGTCGATACAGCTGTAGTCGCGACAAGGGAGGTCGGCATTCCGTAGATCGGATTGCCCAAGGAGTCCCGCGTTCGGCTATGTGCGAGATAGTGTTGCAAAGCCTTGACATTGAGGTCCAAAAATCGCTCGAAGTCTTGGTCCCCTTCTTGGACAATGGGAGTCTGCGGTGGGGTTGGATGGACAGGAGTTCTTTCGGTCTCCGAGTTGAACTCCATTGTAGGCTTGGTCACGGATGGGGTGGATGGAAGTGGTTGACGGCTGGCGTGGTTGACAAGAGCCTTGGCTTGGCTACGAGTGAAAACCATGCAAGGCAAAGAAGGTTCAGGTCTCAGGAACTGTGTTGCTCAGTTTCAGAAGACCAGGATGAAGTCTTTGACAGAGAAAGGATAGGTTTCAGGTTGCTGGTTTTGAAGAAAAAGGACAGTGACAGAGACCGACGTCGGTTGAAAAACCGATGTCAGTAGGAAATGAGGCCGACGTTGGTCAGATAACCGATGCCGGTAACAGATGAAGCCGACGTCGGTAGCAGGACCGATGTCGGTGACAGGAGAAGCCGACGTCGGTGGAAGAACCGATGTCGGTGACTGTGTTTTCCAGAGAACCAAAAGGTTCTTGGAAAAACAAAGAAGAAAGCGTCCTCACACACTCAAACAAATAGATGAGAGGAGGAAAAACAGAGAAAGACAGACAAGCCTAAGCGATAGACCCTAGGAATTAACCTTAGAAACTTGTGGCTTATGCCTTAGATGAATGTTTGGGGAGATTGGCTGAAAAATGGGTCCTAGAAGAAGGCGGTCTAAAGATAGTTTCATGTGTTGTTTTAGGTGCTCAAAGATCTGTGTTAGGGTCTGGTACGTGGCCTGGTGCTAAGGAGCAAGCTCCCCTCACTTCACGATTCCAGTGGTTAGCTGGTCTCGCTTAGCCAAGATATACCTCGCCTAGAGTTTAGACTCCGCCAGAGAACGGAGTGGGCTTCCCCCTTGGTGATGAAATCCAAGTGGGGTCACCGGGACGGGTAAGGTATCCGCTGGGTGATGAAATCCCAGTCGGGCCTTGTCTCAGGTATGTTTTATGTTTGTTTTAGTGCATGTGATTAGGTAGTGTAACATAAAGTGTCTACGGTTTATTCAATATGCGCCTAAGTTACTAGATGTGGACTAATGCAAGCACAAGCAGAAATGAAAGTGCAATGTGTTTTAAGCCCAAGTCGAAATGTGATATTGTTATGAAGACAAGATGGAGAAAGGGATGAGAGTATGATATTTAGACTAGTCTAGAATGCAAGGAAGAAAGGTTCGTTTTAGTCCTGCTTATAGTGACATTTGGAATAGAAGAAAGAGACAAGAAGAAAGGAGCCTAAATGCACCTAAATGAATGAAAAAAGAAAAAGGAACCTAGGAGGAACCTAGGGTCCCACCGGGCGTGCCAGAGATGTTTCTACCTCAAATTTGCTTTTCAGACTTAAAAGAAAGAAACTAAAAGAAAGTAATGGACAAGGCTTGGAAGTACCTGGACTAAAGATTGCGCACCATAAATCTAGACGTTCGTGGGCACTCCTCTTTGGCTATGGAGGAATGACACCTGCAAAAGAAGAAAGAAACTTGGACAAGAAAAACGTTAGACAGATAGGCAGTGGGTTGCCAAGCAAAGGCTTGTTCCCAGAAGTGTAAAAACTTCCTTAAGGGAGGTCAACCCACTGTTTTGATGAGATAAGTGACTGATAAAAGATAGAATGCCAGAATACAGAAGTGATAAAGAAATTAGAAAGGAAAGAAAAGACAAAATGATTACCTGAAGGAGTTGTCGGGCTGAAGACAGTCGCCAAGGTCAGAAATCTCGCCGGCGTCGGTTATCTGACCTGCCGATGTCGGTTGGGGAAGTGACCGGCGTCGGTCGGGGTTGTGGCCTGTAGTCGGGTCTGGGTTGGTTTCTGGACTGTGGACGGGTCTGGTTTGTGAACGGGGTCGAGACAGAGTTCGGGGACAAATTTAGAGGGACTGAGGAATGCTCTGGTTTTGGTTGGGTGCCTTGTGCAAGGTCTTTATTGACAGGGGGATGAGGGAGTTGTCTGGGATTGGATTAAAAGAGGGACAGGAAAGAGGAAGATACATAGAGGACAGGACCTGAGAAAGCTTTACAGCCTCTCAGGGGGAAGAACAGAGGGAGTAGAAGACAATAGATAGGATAGATAACTGAAAACTAAAGAAATGAAATGAAATGAAACACCAGACTGTGCTTACCTTTGGCTTGCTGACTGAAGAAAGGAGGAGCTATTGTTGGAGCCACGGAAGACTTGTTGCAAGAAGAAATCCCTGATCTAGAGCCTTTGCACCTGTTGCTACTGTTGCACGAGATCTAGACAGAGGAGAGACGAATGCCAAAATGCCAAGAGAATTCTGCTTGCGAGCTCAAGGGTCCAGGGGCTGCAACGGATGCAAAAAGGGGTAATGAAGGCTGCCGACACTGGCATTTTCACCGACGTCGGCTGAAGGGTCGTCGACGTCGGCGGTCGCAGGATGGAGACAGAGGCTAAAAATAGCCTCTGCCCATTCTTGCATGCCGCCGGGCGAGGGGTTATGGGAAGAACGGTCACGAGGATGCCTAAATGGGCGTGGGGGGAAGATAATGAAGAGATTTGGCCTAATAAATGCTAGGGGGAAGGTGGAGGGATTTAAGGGAGGATCCAAGGTGGGAAGGGTAGGGTGGAAAGGGGGCCACTTGATTAAAATATTTAGGTTATTTTAATCAAATGGAGGCCAAGGGTTAGGATAGGGGTTTGAGGTGGACAAGGGGGAGAACCAAGGTGCAGACACGTTTGCGGTGTCTACATTTGCCCCTTTTTGTCTTGTTGGTTGTTCTAGACGAACTGCAAGACAAAAATAGGAGTTGGTTGCCCCAAAAAAAGGATGAGGTGTTCCCCCCTCAAAGTGATAGTCGAGAGAAGGGAACTGAAGATCGAGTGTCGATTTGACAGAGAAATGGATAGAAGAGAGTGAATTTCTCCATGCACTGAATTTACATGATCAATTTCAATATAGGGGAAATTCACACCATATGTATCCCCTTCACATGTTACACTCCAATTCTTATCCACTTCTTTGGATAAGAAGTGGGCAAAATTCCTATTTTATTTTACTTTAGTACTTTCATTTCATTTCACTACTAGAATAAAAGGGGGGAAAATGTAAACACCCTAACTTGGTCAAACAACCACAAGTACTATGTATTTTGTTTATATTTTAGATAAGATTCTTAGTGATAGCTATAGTCCTTGTTTACATGGTCATTTTGAGTCTTTTGATATTTATTATCTCTTATTGCCCCTATTTGCAATACTCCTAGAAGTCACAGTTCACTTTTTCCTAGTCCAGGGGCCCCTAGCCTGTACTCCCTAATTTTTACTCTGTTATGAGCATTAGGACATTAGTGCCAATTTTAGGATAGTAACACTTCATGACTCTAGTTTCCACTTGTAACTTCAATGTCTAATAGTCCCTTTCACTCGTATTTGAGTCATAATCCCTCTATGATCCTTCTCTTTTATTTTTTATATCTTTTTCATGACTTGCCGACCAATGAATAAGGTATTATATTCAAAAAAAATATCCTCCTATATAAATAGCCTCACAAAGCATTTTAAATCTATAAATTACTATTTTGGCACTTATTTACATAAAATCAATCTATAGTACAACTCAAATACTCTACATACTACTCATTCCTCACACCTAGACATTTTCATGCTTGATCAAAGAAGGGCCTAGTCAAAATTCATTTTAGCATACTATGAAAGTTGATGGTGCATGTTCCCTAAGGGATAATTACATGTGATCTAAAACCCCTAGTATTGGGGTTAATGTAGGCAATGGCCAAGATAATATGGGTTATACTTTACATGACTGTAACATCCCAAAACCTGATTTTTCCTTTCCCTTTTACATTTTATGAGTTCATTGTTTCATGTGTATAAGAATTCATTAAGTTTTTGAAGAAGATTAAGCCAAAATAGTGACACAAACGAGCCCCCACTGTTTCTACCTCAAATTTGCTTTTCAGACTTAAAAGAAAGAAACTAAAAGAAAGTAATGGACAAGGCTTGGAAGTACCTGGACTAAAGATTGCGCACCGTAAATCCAGACGTTTGTGGGCACTCCTCTTTGGCTGTGGAGGAATGACACCTGCAAAAGAAGAAAGAAACTTGGACAAGAAAAACGTTAGACAGATAGGCAGTGGGTTGCCAAGCAAAGGCTTGTTCCCAGAAGTGTAAAAACTTCCTTAAGGGAGGTCAACCCACTGTTTTGATGAGATAAGTGACTGATAAAAGATAGAATGCCAGAATACAGAAGTGATAAAGAAATTAGAAAGGAAAGAAAAGACAAAATGATTACCTGAAGGAGTTGTCAGGCTGAAGACAGTCGCTGAGGTCAGAAATGTCACCGATGTCGGTTATCTGACCTGCCGATGTCGGTTGGGGAAGTGACCGGCGTCGGTCGGGGTTGTGGCCTGTAGTCGGGTCTGGGTTGGTTTCTGGACTGTGGACGGGTCTGGTTTGTGAACGGGGTCGAGACAGAGTTCGGGGACAAATTTAGAGGGACTGAGGAATGCTCTGGTTCTGGTTGGGTGCCTTGTGCAAGGTCTTTATTGACAGGGGGATGAGGGAGTTGTCTGGGATTGGATTAAAAGAGGGACAGGAAAGAGGAAGATACATAGAGGATAGGACCTGAGAAAGCTTTGTAGCCTCTCAGGGGGAAGAACAGAGGGAGTAGAAGACAATAGATAGGATAGATAACTGAAAACTAAAGAAATGAAATAAAATGAAACACCAGACTGTGCTTACCTTTGGCTTGCTGACTGAAGAAAGGAGGAGCTGTTGTTGGAGCCACGAAAGACTTGTTGCAAGAAGAAATCCCTGATCCAGAGCCTTTGCACCTGTTGCTACTGTTGCACGAGATCTAGACAGAGGAGAGACGAATGCCAAAATGCCAAGAGAATTCTGCTTGCGAGCTCAAGGGTCCAGGGGCTGCAACGGATGCAAAAAGGGGTAATGAAGGCTGCCGACACTGGCATTTTCACCGACGTCGGCCGAAGGGTCACCGACGTCGGCGGTCGCAGGATGGGGACAGAGGCTAAAAATAGCCTCTGCCCATTCTTGCACGCCGCCGGGCGAGGGGTTATGGGAAGAACGGTCACGAGGATGCCTAAATGGGCGTGGGGGGAAGATAATGAAGAGATTTGGCCTAATAAATGCTAGGGGGAAGGTGGAGGGATTCAAGGGAGGATCCAAGGTGGCAAGGGTAGGGTGGAAAGGGGGCCACTTGATTAAAATATTTAGGTTATTTTAATCAAATGGAGGCCAAGGGTTAGGATAGGGGTTTGAGGTGGACAAGGGGGAGAACCAAGGTGCAGACACGTTTGCGGTGTCTACACCCACATGACATAAAATCACACACAGGACCTCTAAAAGATCCTAAAACTTCCCTAAAAGTTACAAATAGTCACCATAGAAAGGAGTTATAGAATTGGACATTAGTGCCACATGGCATTACTATCTTAAGAGGGGCATTACTGTTTAGAGCCAGATCTTGACAAATAGTCAAAAGATGAAAGATTCCTATATGTTTACTCAACTATTTCTAGTACCCTGATCTATGAAAAGCTCTGTGTATCTCTAGATAAGTTCCTTTTCTCTTTATACTTACTATTTTGGGAAAGTACCATAGAATCAATTATTTCCAATTCTATTCCATATTAACAATAGACTCATCCTTTTAATCTAGATTAGGATTTACATAATAAAACCCTAAAAGGTTAAAACACCTAGAATGTATACATAAGAACTTGTAAATACGTCAAATAATTATTTAATAAAAGGGTGAAGGTTTACTATTCTTCTTGAGTTAATGATGTGGCAATCTTGATTATTTTTGGATTTTCCTCTGTCCTAATGTTAACTGTAATGGTGTCTTCAACTAGGAGAGTTAATTCGTATTGATATTTTGTGGATAGTGGAGAAAGGTTAAGTTCCTCTACAAGGTCTTATTCTAATGGTGTTTTTGTATTATTTATTTGAGATGTGATAATAGTTACCCAAAATATTAAGAATCATCTAACTATATGTAAAAACCCTTATGATCACTTACCAAAATATGGTCTCTTGTTCTTAAGAATTTAGATATTACTTTATAATTTTGAAAGGGATCAAGAAAAGGTATTGATTATTGGTCTAATTGGATTAGATTTTGATATTTTAGGTCAAGTGTTAAAACATAAGTTTTATGGATTAAGTTGGTCATGGATAGATATTCAAATCAACTATAGATGGAACCCATTTTAGTTTCCAATGAGCTTACCTCAAACTCACTAAAAGAGACACTTTGGAAAAGTGTTATGCTTACATTAAGTGGGTTAAATCCTATATCATGGAAATCTTCATTGGATTTTAGTGTGATAGGTTCTATTAGTCCTTGTTTATGAAGGCTAAGGCCCTTGCCTTTATAATTCATTATATCACACATGATAGATTTGGCTATGGGATATTGATTGTTAAGGAAACAAGTAGCTTGTTCATTGGAATAAACCAAGAAGGAATTTAAATATTCAATTTGTTCATTAGAAAGAATACAACCTTATACAAATTATATTTTACCAAAGTTATGAACCACTTAAGTATACTTTTGATAATTAGGCCTACCATGATTTTTTAGAGTCATGTGAATTTTACCTAAGTAATTAACATCTTGGATTTCATACTCATCCATTCATTTCTCAAAATTTTTGATTTGGGATGGAAGAGATGACATGATTTTTGAAGTGAAATGCTGATTGGATGCTTTACTTGTAGATGGAGTATCTATGGAAGTGGATGTGGATGGCATATTCAACCAACCACCAAGTGGAGGTATTTAAAACAATGTATCAAAATGGATGTAGTTATTAAGCTTTGATGATTCCTCAATACGAACATATGTGTCTTCAGTAATAGGGAGATAATTGGATTTTTGATAATGTCCTTTTAATAATTTGTATTATTGTAAGGGTTGAGGATCACTGGGTATGGTTTCTTCCATGCCATCATGAGAAAATTTTAAACACTAGTGTAAAGTGGAGGGGATAGTGTTCATAAAGTGGATTCATGGATGTCCAAGAAGTAAATTATAAGGTAAAACTAAATCAAGCACATGAAATAATGTCTTTTGAATGATAGGCTAAACCATCAAAGGAAGATATATGGTACCAATAGACTCACACTAATTATTGTCATAAGCCTTAATGGTAATAATATTTGATTCTAGTGTTGTTATAGGATACCCCAAATGTTTGATCAATATTTATATATATAAGTTTAAATCTGGGACATTGTCTATAAACACCCTTTTTACTTTGTGTTTAGATATTGTGACTTCTATATATAAAGGTAAATTATGTAAATATCCCATAGGAGAGACATAAAAATGATCAAATTTAACTTGATTGGTAGTGTATAAATTTTCAACTAATGCTTAAAAATTTGATGGATTGATGTCTTGAGGGACTCTCGACTCTTAAAGTACTTTATACAAGATATATTTATATATAGGGGAGGTTTTGAGAAGCTTTAAAATGGATATATGAGTGGGAGTCTTCTCAAGGTGGTATATGATATTATACTTGATCTTAATAGTGGATGAGGAAACACTTGGGGTGGTAATATTTACATGCTTTATTGTAATGGTGAAATCTTGAGAATTTAAAGTAATGACAAAAATATGATGGTTTGCATAATCAACATAATTAACTATAGAGTCAAAAGAGTGATTTGTTTAATTGACATTGCTTGCTTGAGGTTGCTCTTATTTTTGTTTACCAAGCCCTTTCTCATGTTTGGTAAATGAATCTTTATATATGCCCAAATTTTGGTTATTAGATGATGTGGATGGCTAAATTTCAATGGCTATGTACCCATGATCTATGAGATCCTAAAAATAAATTTTTAGACTCATACATTGATTTTTTGAATGTCATTTAGTCCTATGGTATTCATAATATTCATCATCATGATACCAATCAGGTTTGGGATCATTTTATTTGAAGGTTTGGTGTTGGGTCAAATGATCATGTTTTCTTGGGCCAAATTTCAAAAAATTGATTAATAAGAGGTTCTAAATTGAGTGAACTTATGCTTGAAATTTTATTATTTTTTTGATCGCTAGGTATTGTGATGTTGTTAATGGGTTGTGTGTTTTGAACTTGCTTAAAATCAGTCACACCATCACCCACAACATTTTTCTTCTTGGCAAAAAACTTGGGTTTTTATGTTTTGTTTGAGGAATTGTTGTCATGTTTGAAATTTTTTATAATACCCTTAGTAATTAAATCTAGTTTTATTTGAAATCTCTTTTTGATGATTTTTGTGAAAGGAGTTTAGATAAATAAGTTATAAGTGATGACCCAACTCAGAGTTCAGGTTACTCGTGGAGATAAACAATGAGTTATTTTTTGGGAAAATACCAATGAAAATGACTTGCCAATGACCTCCATATTTGTAATATAGAGCCAAAGGTTTAACTATTTCATTATTTAATATTATAAAGATCAAAGATGGTAGATTCCTTTTCAACATTATATGAGACATGATGAATTTTTTTTTTGGATAAGTCTTCAAAGGTGGATATTGATCCTTTGGGTAAATATGAGAACCATTCAAGGGCTTGACCCCTTAGACTACATGGAAAGAGTATCACCATGTATTCATTACTATAGTCAACATTGAGACTTGCCATATATAAGTATTTAAGATGTTTCCTAGGATAACCCTTCCATTTGTACTTGTAAAATTTAGGGAGTTTACAAATATTTGGGAAAGGGTGTTGTCATATTAATTAAATCATATGGATAGGGACATGTTTCCTCAAACTTGTATTGTTTTTTCCTTGAAAAGGTACCATATTACAAGCCTTGGATCTTATCCTTCATGTTCTACTAATCTTAAATGAAGTGTGACAAGATTTGATTACTTTGGCTTGAAGAAGAAAACATGTTGGAAGTTTAAACTATAAATGGGTTTGAATTGGTGTTGTCTTGTGAAAATGAATATTCTTTATGGGGTGTATTGTTGATGATTTGGTTAGAAAGTGTGTTGAGAGATGGATTGGATTATTGTTATTATGTAAAGGTGTTTGTGTTTATTGAATTAGTGGAGAAGTTAGGGTTTGTTTAATTTGGATTTGAGGTGAAGTTAGGATTTTTGGAGAAGTTGGGATTTGTTTGGTTTGTGAAAGTAAATGAATTTGGATTGATTTGACGTGAGGATAGATTTGGGTTGGTTTGGATTTGGAAAAGGGTGTGAACCAAAAATTTGATTTGAATGAGTCTTAGGGTTAAATGGTTGATATTTATTGAAGGTTGAATTGGTGTGGATGAGTGCGTGTTTGATTTGAGTGTAATGAAACTAACTGTACAAAATAATTTGGACTTAAAAATTGATCTAGTATACTTGCTAAAGATTTTTTTGATTGGTGGGTAAACTTAAATAAGCATTCAAGTTTGGATTTGAAGTTGATTCCTTAATTAGTGAACTAGAATAATAATTCAAGTTCATATTTTGATTTGGATTGGTATGTTTGATTGATGAACTATGGAAGTTCAGATTTTGATTTATTGGAAACCTTGAATAAATATTCAAGTTTGGATTTGATTGATTGTTGGTTGGTAAAATTGAATGAGTATTCAAGTTTGGATTGGATTGATTGATAAACTTGGATTAATATTAAAGTTCAGATTGGATTGATTGTTGATTTGTAAACTTGAAAAAGTATTCAAATTTGGATTGGATTGGTTGATGATTGAAAAACTTGAATGAGTATTTAAGTTTGAATTGGATTGGTTAATGATTGGTAAACTTGAATGAATATTCAAGTTTGGATTGGATGGGTTGATGAATGAGAGTAAATTTAGCTTCACAATAAAACTTAGATTGGGGTTGGAACTTGGATTAACCAAAGGATTTCTTTTTTATTAGTCTGGATATTTGCAATCTCTCAGTTGATTTGATGGGTATGGGCTTCCTTAGAAAACCCATGGCTTACTTTGGATGATTCCTCATTGAGAATGCATTTAATTTTGTCTTTGAAGACCTAGGGATTAGAATTAGAGGAACCCATGGCAACCTTAATAGACTCTAGAGAGCTTTGTGATATGGATTGGTTTTGAATGGGTGATGAAGAGTCTCTCTTAGAAATTAAGTGGTGTAGATTTTGAACATCAAAGTCAGATGGAAGTTTGGCCCCAAAACTTAAGGTTTAGAGTAAAATTTCATTTTTATTAGACATGATGTATTGATTAAATGGAGAAGGAGAAAAAAGGGCCTTAGGGATACCCTCATAGTGATAAGGTCCCTCTTTTTATTTATGTTTATAGATTTTGTGTATCTCAACATGGTGACCTTAGTTTTGTTGACGACTAAATTAAAAAGGGTCATTTCCAAAAGACTCATCCCTCAACCTAGGATTATTCAACATAGCTATGTGCCTTGTGATAGGGGACATTACTAAGGGAAAGGTTTTGACTCACAAAATGAAAAAAAAAACTTGACTAAAGTAAAAGATCAAAATGACCAAAAATATAATTGATAATAAGATACTTTTGAGTTTTAATTTTTTTTGAGACTAAACTTGTGATTTTTTAAACCTTTTTGGATTAATTAATTAATTTAAAGTCTCAAATTTTTTTTGGTTTAAATCAAGGATTTCAACACAAGATATTTTACAAGGAAGTAAATAAACAAGTTATACTCTAAACACACATGCATTGCACAAAAATAGATAAAAAATAGGCAAAGGGACTTGAATAGTTCGTAGGACTCCCATGTCACTTGCTTGTTTATTGTATTAGATATGGAATAATATTTCAAGGCACTAACCATGGAGGATCCTATAATTCCTATGACCCACTAAGCCTGATTTCAGTGGAAAGTAACTTCTTGGTGTTAACTAATAATTGATACATTACAAATTAAATGATAAGAATGACTTTTTTAGGCTTAAGGTTTAAACAAATTTATTTAGGAGAGTATTTTATATAACTTTTGGTATAATGAGGCCTAAAACATTAGAATAAGCTAATTTGATAGATGTACACAAATGGGTCTAGTCCTAATGTGCCCAACACAATCATAAGATTTTAGTGTGTTGTTATCAAAAAATCAAACTTTGAGTCATGCTATCTAAGGCCTAGCTATAAGAGGATGAAACCCTCTCACTTCACATGTGCTTAAAACATAACACTGCTTACCCAATAATGACAACTCTAACTTAATTTATATACCCTATTATTATATGGAGTTTTGCTTACCATGTGATGATAAAATCCATAGTTGATAAAGCCCCTATAAAATAAAAAATAAAAAATTAATGCTTGTCTCTATTTCCTAGGTATGATCACTAATGTGATGTTAGGAGAAGAACATACTCATAAACACAATTTAAGAAATAAATTCACAAAGTTAAATTTTATTTTTGAGTATTATCACCAATGTGACACCAAAGAAAGAACATACACAACTTTGTGATACCAAAAAATAAGTTCTTTTGCACTAAATTGAAATGTGACTTAATTACTAATTTGCAAAAAAAAAAGAGGAAAACTTGAAATAAACAAAGTTAGCAACCCATAGATAAACAAATAAAAACATTTTTTATTTTTCTTTTCTTTTGATTTTAATTTTTAATTTCTTTGGCAAGCATCCTACATAAAATAGTTAGAAAAATATGTGTGAAGAGCTAGGCAACCTGCAAGTTAGCCAAAAATATTAAGAAAAAAAATATAGAAACTTAAAGTTAGAAGAAAAAAGGAAAAAAACTAGAAAATAAAATCAAAATAATAACCATTATTTTCATGATATCTCCTAAAATATGATCTGGTTTTAACAAAATTTTGATAGCTTATTTTATTATAAATCCAAACAACCTTGAAAAAAATTAGAAAAAATTTAGATTGAAAAATAAAAATTATTTCCATTTTAACAGTTGTAATTTTTTTTTACCAAATTTAACTAACTAAATAAATTTTTTTACAAATATTAAGATATCTCTTAAACTAAAAATCATATTTACATAACATTTTAACATGTTAGAGTTAGTCTAAAGCTGAACCAACTTAAAAAAGTAGAAAAAATAGATTGTAAATTAAAAGTTATAACTATTTTAATAGTCATGTATTTTTTGTTAAAAATTAAATTAGATTTAGAAAAATAAAAATTACATATAAAAATAAATAAAAATAACAAGAAAATTTGATCCAAATTAGCCTAAAACCTTAAAAAAAAATAGATAATATGAAAAAGATTTGGGAATCATCTTACCAGGCATACCAAAATATATAAGCATAAATTTAGAATGCAAGATAGCTAAGAAAACTAATAATGAAATGTAATCTAAATTAAATTTAACTTAAAATATAAATCAACAAATGAAAGAATGAAAATAAACAATAAATACTTACAACCATGAAGTATTCATCACCTTCTCCATTGTGATCAAATCGAGATTTGCTCTTGAGTGCAAAATATGAATGCTCAAATCCTTTCCAATGCAAAGAGAATTAGGTAGTGTTTTGGTATGCAAGATGATTTTGATGGCTTTGATTCATTTAAATTCACTTGACAATTAGATAGTACTTTATTAACTTGAAGGTGGATGATTGAAAGTGATGGATTGCACATCAATTTATAGGCTTATGAGAGGTTATTCAAATGGTTTCAGATTATTATGATTTTTTAAATTATTAAAATAGTCAACTATGAGAAATTAGTCCTCATCCATGAGGATGATGACCAATTCTATGGGTTGAGAAAAAAGGAAATTTGGTTGAGTGAATCATCATGAATAAGTCAAGTTGGTTGAGTTAGGTTGGATGTTAAAGTGTTATAAGATGGATCATAAGGTAGTTGAATAAATTGAGGAAGTAGTTGGATGAGTCAAAAAATGGTTGAGAGAGTCATGGAGAATGTCTAGGTGAGGTGGAAAACCTAGATTTCTAATTAGTTTTAGAGAAAAATATGTGTGCATGATTATAATTAATTAATTAAGAATTAATAAATTATTTAAATTTTTGAGGGAAATGATGTTAATTTGAATTTGAATTATGTAATGAAAAAAGTTAGCATGTCAAAGGTAATTTTGACACTAAATGGTGAAATTTAGGTGTGTCTACACCATTATATAAAATTGCTTGTATATTCATTGTTTGTTACTATGGTGCCATGATTCATATCATGCATTATTTACATATTATATTCTTACTTTAATTTCATGATACATATCATACACACTATTTTAATGTGATTCAATGATATATTCAACTAACACATGAAAATTCAATGATATATTCAAACACTATGATGTAATATATTTAATATTTCAAGTTATACTAGATGATTACATCTTCTACATATTACAATATTTTTTATTTTAAGCTAAGTGATTCACAGACTATGTCTCTCATCTCAAAATGGGGGCATCACAACCAGATTGTCTTAAGAATTCAAGGTTTATGAGTAAAATTTTATATTTATGGCACTATATAATTTCAAAAATTATAATATGATTTATAATTTTTAGATTATGGGGGCATGTGACATGCATGTGCACTCATTCCTATAGTTACAAGTGGAAAGTTTCAACTGTTACATGTTTCAATGGTTGTAAATTTTAAATGGAATTAAATATCAATTCAACATAATATAGAGGTCATGATGCTCATTCATGTTCAATTTTATAAATGGTAGATTTAAATTTCTCAAATTTAAATTTTTTAAAGTTTTACAAGTTTAAAAGTTTCAAATAGAATCTAGAACTATCTGTAGTAGTGTGATTCATCTTCATGTTACAAGTGATTCATGTTAGATTATAATGACACTCAATGTCTATGTTTGTATTTTTTCTATGTAGTGAGCCAAAATTGGTGGTTCTACCCCTTCAAATATTTTACAGAGTAATCTACATAGTCAAATGAGAGTTCAAGCATACAATTAATAGCATTCAAAGGTTTTCAAATTGAGACTTGATCACTCTCAATTCACCATAGATTCAACATTTTTACAAATACCTCAACAAGAGGTCTAACACTTATACATTCTCAAGTAATAGAGAAATTAATTTGTATACGCTTGTAAGTGTATAATTACTCTCTTTTCAAAATTCAAAATTCAATTTTCATATTTCCAAATTTCATATATGAACAATAAACACTTTAATTGACATTTCTACAAGATTTTCATTAAGGCTTATTGCACAATCAAGTTTCACATTCAAAGACAAAGTGTGTATACACATTCATGTTCACCTCTACTTTACTCTTGTAATTTAATTTTTTTTCATCACCAAAATAAATTAGGAGAAAATGTACACACACAAAATTAATAATTAAGTGTTTGACACTATTTAAACTTGACATTTGTACCCCACTTGATCTATTCACCATTTTGCTAACTCACAATCTATAATAGAGATTAATTTTTTTTTAAGCACTAAAAATATCATACATACATCCTAATTTCAACCCCATTAACCCTTATCAAACCTACAAGTTCATTTCATACCTTTTTTAATAGTCTCTATCCTTTGGGAACAAGTTCATACTAGGTCAGATAGAGTCACATTGCGACATTGTCCCCCATGCTGCAACAATTACCTTTTAAAATTGAGACATTTCATAATGACTCTCCATTGATTTTTTTAAATTTTTTTAGTGAATATATTATAAATATTCCAATATATAAGCACATCAAGGCTTATGAAAATACATTTATCAATCATTGGGGGCATAAGCACAAGTCATATTATCACTATTATAGTTATCAATTGCAATTGATTCATGGGGCATGCACAGTTTTCATGCACAAACACACTATTAAAATTTATTTATTTGTAAACATAATCAATGGAAACTAAAAGCGAGTAACCTTGAATCTATAAGTCTATCTACAATGATTGATTCATGTTTTTGAGATAATGTGATTAAGGTTTAATGATGCTCAATGGCATTGGAATTACTCATAATCATCCAATATGTGGCTACATTTTCATTACAGGTTTCCTTGGAGTAGGCTACATGTTTGAAACATCTCCCAAAGATAAATTATGTTTTACACACTCACATATGTTTATTTATCCTTTTACTATAGTACTTGTTTTGATTTCAATACTATAATAAAATGGGGAAAATGTATACACTCATATGTTGTATTAGACACTTGATAATTTTTAATTTGAAAAACCTCTTACATACTTGACTTATGTTTACATACATGAATCTTGTTCATTTTCTTCCTTATCCATTTATCCAAAAATGTTCTCGACCTTTTATTCATGGAATATTTTGTACATGGTACAAAATGAGTATATTTTGTCAAAAATATAATGGATAAAACTCCTATATTATTAGGGGAAGATTCCTTTATTGAAAGTAGATAAAATGGAAATAGAATATTTACAATATTCATATTCAAAATTTATTATTTTTTTGTTTATGAATCTAAAACTAAAAATAATGAGAGAAATGAAAATGCACATGGAAAAGTGGTCTATCTTGCATTATGTCTCCTCCAAACAACATTCTCCTAACCAATAAAAATTCAAAATCCCCTAACTGACCTTCTAACCCTGCCTCTCAAGAACCTAGTAGATTTGAGCCCTTAAATTCTAAAGATGACCACCCAGATCAAACAAATACTTCAACACATTCACAAACCATGTATAGATATAATAGCTCCATTATTTACTCATAAGTCCTTGCTATTGGTCCTCTTCCCATTTACTATCATCTCGTTGAACACCTAGGACCTATGATAGGTGAATGGTTGGTCAAGGTTATGATTGTTGACCTAGTGATAATAATAAGTGGTGTCCCTAGTCTAAATGGCCAACTAATGAATGGATTAGGAGAGGTGAATGTCTCTCATGAATTGATCAATGGCTTGGTAAGTTCATATCTCTAGGTTGGGAACTGATATATCAAGAGCTTTAGGGGTTTGGATGTCATAGAGATAAAAACTATGGTGGAAGCTAGATGCTTGAAACCAAAATCCTTTACTAAAGTTATCCCCTATAAGACATCATCAATATTTAAACCCAAACCTTTCAATCCTAAATAATCTAATCTTATATTCATATTCAATGATGAGGAGTCCAAGGAAGTGATGAAATTAGAATAATACTTCTTACCTAAAAGATCTATATATAGATTCATGGATTAATGACCAAAACTTCAAGAACTTCATGCCTTGATCTTGAATAACTAACATCCTCTCCTAGAAAGTAGTTTTGAAATCTACCCATACATAAAAATCTTTTTTATTATTTTCTTTCATCATATTAAGGATAAGGAGAAGATTTAAAACTAGTTTTGGAGCTTGAATCACCACCCCTTGGTCTTGCAACCATGGTCCCCAAACTTCAACCCTCTCACTGAACCACTTAATGTAAACCCCATCTAGGTTTGCCTATCCCATTTACCTCTTCAATTTTGGACATAATTCAGTCTTAAAGCAATTGGTAAATCTCTAGGTGAGTTTTTACAAATACATAGATCAAATTTCCTACACTAGTTTTTCCAAGATTATGGTGAACATTAACACCTTAAAAAACCTACCTAAAAAAATGTTTTGAAAGTGGAAAACAGTTCATGTTATTAGTACCTTGGATATTATTATCACATAGATTTTGAAAAAATTAATGATATAATGGGAAAACCTCCAAGCTATTGAAACTTGGAAAATTGAGGTAAACCTTTAGAAAAATCTAGATTCCTTTCACTAAATTTGATGCAATTAATAAAATACTAATTTTATATAAAATCCACTCCTTTAGTGTTCTTGCTCCTAAACTAGGGTTTGACTGGGGAAAAGAATTTGAGAATGAAATTTGCAAAACAAAAAATGGTTATTAAACCAAATATTTTTATAGTGGATTTTAATTCTTGATTGAATGAACACAACATAATAAAAAATATATTGAAATTTGTTTGAGCACAAACTCATACAAATGGGAAATTAGAGAAAATATTTTGTTATTTTTCATAGAAGGGAAAAGATTCTCTTATTTTATCAAAAAATATCTTAAAAGGGTAGAAAATACCACAAATGAATTTGTTGTGATCACAACAGGAATCAAAACTTCCACAAATATTCAAATAACTTGCATACATAGGGATTTCTCAGACAAGAAAGACAAATATTCAATTATTTTTCATTCTCCAAGTTACAACTTGTAGAAAATATATTCAAAATATAGAATAATATTACTAATATTAAAAATATAGATTGGGATATGGGGTCCTACCAATCTTTATATAAAATATCTCATAAATGATATGAAGTTATCAAAACTTCAATGCCCAATAGAATAATCATACAAATCTGGAACTTCATGTAAAAAGAGGTGTTATCTTCAGCTTGTAGCATCCTTTGACTTGGTAAAATGGTTTGGAAGAGATCATGCAAGAGTTAGGCATGATATTTAACTTGGTGTGGCATGGATATAATTGATAAATATTCATGCAACACCTCTTTCTCTCCTTCATGTAGCTATAATGGCTCTTCATGTAAATGGGAAGCCAAAGTGGAAATCATTTATTAAATAAATGATAACTAAGAAATAACTTAAGTTACTTTTTGCAATAGGAACTGAAAGTCGGGCTACAAAATCTAATGAGGATGAAGAATGTCCTGAGAAGAATGAAAAAGATGATGTTAATATAGAGGAAGATTTTGCAAATAGAACTGAAGACACTGAGGAAAACCAGAAAGAGGCGGAGTCTGATTTTGTCCAGGATGACCCTGTTGAGGACCCAGCATCAAAGAACGAAAAGGAAACCATAGGGTAGGAAGATAATCAAGATATGGAAATGGAAATTCAAAATGGAATTAAAGAGTGGGAACATAAGGGTCGAGAAGATATCACTGAAGAAGACAGGAACAGTCCTAATAAAAATTCTGAAGAATGGAGGGGGAAAAAATTGAATGATGAAACACATACACCAATGAACTAGGTTAATTGTAAAGCAGAGGCATCTTCTCAATTTGATTCTTGGATGTGCAGGGAGGTTATGAACCTCAAAAGGAAAGTGGAAACAATGGAAGATACCTTGAAAGAGGTATGGAACAAAGTCAACAATATGGATAATCAGATAGGAGAGATCCCAGCCAAGCTCAAAGCCTATGAGAAAAACCTTCGAGAACTAATTAAGGACAATAAAATGAAAATGGAGGAAGCCACGTCCAATATTTGTGCTGCTGCTATCAATATTGGTAAAAGAGCCAGTGAGGAGACTAAATCTTTGGAGGGACCCAGCAAAAGAACGAGACAAAGCACTAGAAAGAAGGAAACACAAAAAGGAGCAATGCTGGTGGAAACCACTACCCAGGATACTGTTTTGAAAGAAAAAGAAACAATGAAAATGATATTGGAACTGGATGAATAATCTGGTTCTTCTTGTTGGTAAAGAATCTGGTCTAGTTCTTTGTTTTTTTGTTTTCGTCCTTTGTCTAAGGTGGTGCCAGATCTCTGGTTTTTTGGGTTGTGACCAGTTGTCTATCTAGTGGTTTTAGGTCCATTTAAAACCTATTTTTGCTACTTCCTTGTAGTAGTTCTTAGACTTTGTCTGTGTATTGGTTACTCTATCTTTTTTCCTTGTACTAGGGTTTTGGGGCCCCTTCAAAACCTGCTTTTACCATAATCTAAAACTTAAGTTACTTTTTTTTGTAAAACTCTAATTTGAAATTTTCAAGTGAGAGTTTTACAACTCACAAGTCATACCACTTTTTCAAAATTTGATTTGCAATTTCCAATATGTACTTTTACAACTTAAGCATTTATAACTTGTCAAAATAAAAAGTGTAATTTGTAAGACTATTTTTTTACAATTTCCAACCTGTCAAAATAAAAAGTGTAAAATACACATGGCTCTTTCTAAAAAAGAGTTGTAAAAAAAGATAGCTACAATTTATAGTATATTTTTTTGCAACTTTACAATGTTTTTACAATAATGAAAATACAATATATGAGAATGTTTTTAACATAAAGAATTAGTAAATTTCCAATACTTCTTCTATCTCTTTATCTTTCTTAGCCTATAATTTATAAACATATGCATAAAAAGCCTTGAAAATGTCCTGGATTCTCTCTTCATCTATGTGAAAAGAGTAGATGTTAGTAATATCAAAATCTACTGATGTGTTGAAAATTTCCCTCCTCAAAGTACTAATTTCTTGCATATCTTTACCCATCTTATCCAACATGTTATGATACTTTATGTAGTAGTGGTTAGAGCTCAAGGTAAAGACTGGATATTTAGCATATTCCTATTCTACCACTTATTTGAATTTGATCTAGACCTATTCTACTAAAAATAGGTTATATTCATAATCTATTGGCTTACATGACAATTTACTCAATAATTCTTCAATGTCATACAACATGTCAATGGCCTTGTCATGGACAACTTTAGCTTTATGTGTAATATCTTTGAGTAAATTTATTTTGAATTGTGTAGATTTGTCTAATTCCTATTTATCTCCATCATTCTTCAGTATATTTTTATCAAAGAGGATGTCTATGTTAATCGAGTCTACAACTGTCAATTTGGGACAGTAAAGATTCAAACTTTCTATTTCTCCTTCATATTTGTTAACCAGTTTTATCAATGTGACCCTTATTTCCTTTATAATTGTATAATGGTTAATTATTATATTCATAATATTATTACCTTTGGAGATGATCTCCTCTAACCATTCTTTAGTATCCCTTCCCATGCTTGCAGTTTATGTCACTACATCAAGTGTTTCTTGGTCTGTGATCTTGGTGACTGACTATGCTAGTTTAGGTTGTGGTGATGGACCAGTGGGATCTATAAATTTATTTAGTGAAACTATAAGTTATTTAGCCTTGTTTTTAAAATCATCCTTAGTGACCTTGTCTCTATCTATTTTCTCAAATAGGGAGTTGATGTTGGATTGAACATCATGTTTCAATCCCGCCTTCATAAGATGCCCAAAGTGAATCTTTGATACCTAGTAATCTACCACCACTAGATCTTCTATATGTTTTTCTGGTGGGGGGAATACAATCTCCACATATATTTCCCCTAATAAGTCACACAATATTCTTGAGAAAGTTTAGGGAGTAGTCTTGGATTTCTTCCATGTGTCTGAAAGACCAAAATCCACTATACTTAGGGAAATAATTTTCTTGCATTTATTCCCCACTATTTTTGCTAACCAAGTAGGTGTAGTATCCTAATGTGTAGACACTATCACTTAGGAATATAAATATGAAGCTATTACACTAGTAGGCACTATGACAAGTGTTGAATCCTATGTTGATGTTGTCATTGATTGATCAATAGATGTGTGTGTAATTTCATTTCCATCTATAGGTTTCAAGTCCACATTTGCATCAAGGACCTATTTTTCACCTATTTACACTAAAGGGGTTGGGGAAAATATGGAAGTGGAAGAGGTGGGGACAATAGGAATATATGTGTCTACTAGGGGCATAGGATATGGAAGTGATATTAATGGGGGAGTAGACAGATGGACTCTAAACTTGGGAATTGGTGGATGTGTGGAGGCCAAAGAATCAATTGAGTCAATTAAATGGGTTGGGCCAATTAGGGGTGGTAAGGTAGGGAAGATGAAAGGGGATGAAGATGAAGCAATAATTAAGCCAAGAGTTATGATGGCCATTAGAATTGAAATCAGAATGGTTGAGTCTATGAATATATATTACTGAGTTGTGTTAGAAATCAATGGGGATGGAATAGAAGGAATTACAAATGGAATGGAAGGAAAGAGTGAAATTATAGGAAGGGAAAGTGGAGTGGAAACCTAAGATCCATTAAAGGGGGAACTTGAATGTCCACTTAACTTGGTTTCACTAGTTTCAATAGACTTATTATTATAGGTAAAGTGGTAGGAATGAAGGGTGGAGTCATTTGAGATGCAGGAGTGGAGATAGGAGGTGGAGGTACATGAAAAATGTAAATAGGTGTGGGGTGAACTAAAAAGATAGGAGTTGTGACTATCATTGATATGGGGGTTAAATCTATGGATTCTCTAACTATAGCTATGCCCTCATATGAGATGAAGATCAATTGATTTGTTGTTGCCCCATCTTTATTGGATTGACCCTTCTTATATTTAAATTTCTTCTTTTTTTTATGAGATATCACTGGCCTCTCTAATTTCTCTCTTACTATACCATTGGGACCCTTTATTTATGGAGGAATCCCTTATTCCTTGAGCTTTAGTACCTTCTCTATAATACTCACTGTATCTTTAGTCATTTGGACCCCTTTACACCTGAGCCAATTTAATGTTCTAATGTTCACATGTGTAGTTTTATCTATCAAAGAGAAAGATTTAAGGACAAACCACGTTAATTCTAGAAGGGGTTATGTAATAATTTATTCATAGTTTTTCTTGTCCATTGGGGAATCATCATCTACTAAGTCCTTGGGGATTAGTTCAAAATCAAAAGATTTGACCTGATACAAGGTCATTCTAGAATGGTCTTTCAATTTGACTTTCTCTTCATCATCTAAATCCTCCCAATAATATTCAAAATATGGAACATGGGAATATGTAGAGATTCTTAGTGTGCTGGTGATGCTACCATAAACATCATATTATGGCCTTGTCTCCGAATCCCTCAGTGTCATCTATATCATTTTTTCCTTAGCACACTTGGCTTTGAGTAACGAGGAATTTGTGTAATTTCCTATACTAATTAAGAAATGAATTCTTGACTTGTGTTTAATAGATAGTAGCTTATGAGTTTCCACAAGTTGTCTTACTATCTCCATTAATTCCCAATTATTAATAAAATATATTTTGAGGGTGTAAGGGTAGCCCTTGAATCCACATACCTTGATATAGGAATAGGTGGGGAACTAAATGAAGTAGAAGCCTCATTGGGTGATTTTTGCAGTAGCTACATCTAAGAATCTCTTTCTCCCAAGTTCTTTATCAAACATTATTATGATGTAATAGATGATTACATCATTAACCCTCCTAAAGCATTGCATCGATCCAAAAATTGAAAGCTTTATTTGAAAGATAATTCAAGAAACAAGAACAAAACAATTCAAATAATGCTATCTTTGATAAGAGATGTTTTATTGATCAAATTTGCAGACCCAAACATATGCTTATCTCTGAGAAGAGATGTCTACTTTCCATTTTGGGTTAAATATTCATTTATACATGTTTTGAAGGTGTGGGGAGGATGTGGAAGGTCACTAGTCTCGAGGGAGATGAATTATTTTGACTTCCACTATTTACAACAATACAAAATTTGAGGAATTACTATTTTTAAAAACTTACTATTTTTAGATGGCATTACTAAAATTGAAATTTGGGACACTTAAATTGGGTTTTAGGGGGACAAATTTCATAAAGTAAAGATCCATGCCATCTCATGATGTTCCCCTCATTATTAGCTTTCCAACGGTTCAAATGGTGTGTCAATTAGAGCTACGGTGCAAAAGTTATTGCACCCAAAAGTTTCACCATCAAGTGGGGTGGACCCATCACCCAAATTGTCATCTAAATTGTTGTCTAGATCATTCCTCCCTCCCTGAGAAGCAATGGTCCCCATTTCATCAAGATTTTTCATCAAGTGTGGCAGTTTTACTTCAAATTTATTCTCGATGCATATTTGGAAGGGACTGTGATTTATGGAATTGTGCAGGGCCCGATTGTTCACCATTTCTGTCTGACCATTAGTCTATGGATGGAAGGCCATGAAATTATTTAGCTTGGTATCTATTTGCTTCTATTGTTGTGTTGTTTATGTAGTCAGAGATGTAACATCAGCCCTTTTGTATTCTTGTGACTTGACCACCATGAGAACAAATTTCTTGGCACTAATCAGAGAGACAGATGTAGAAAGTGATACTTCTAGTACCCTATAGCACTTTGTTCCAAGAGTGAGATTGATCCTTCTATTTCTTGATTCATATATAACATGTTGATCATACATGAATGGCTAACCAAAGAGTACATCACAAACATCTAGATTGACCACATCACATAAGACCTCATATTGGAAGGGTTGTATTGCATATGAGAGAAGACATTGGTGGGTGACACAGAGGTTTCTCCATGGACTCAACCATCTAATACTATATGGTTTTGGGTGAGGCTTCATGGACATATTTAGGCTTTTCAAAACATTAACAGAGATTAAATTCTTTTAACTTCTACTATCAAGAATGAAATGCAGAGGCTTACCTTTCACCCATAACTTAGAGTTAAACAACCTTTCCTTGTCATCTATCATCTCGTCGTGTGTCTATGATGAAGCAACAATGGCTTCAGGATTAGCATCCATAATTTATTTTTCAACCTCTTTGACTTTAGGTCTATATGAGGTAGACTAGTAATTGTTGAGGATTGTGACTCAGAAAGTAGTGATTTGATAGCTCGACATTCTTCTTTGGAGTGAGTTCTAGATTTATGATAATCACACCACTTCCCAGTCTTTCCTTCCTTTTGCTTCCAATTTTGGCCTCATGTTTGACCTTCTTTGTCACTTTTCCATTTTGAAGACTAATTCTTTATGTTCATCCTTCTATGCTTCTACTCAATCTTTACTATGAACTTGTATGCCTCACTAATGGTTTTCAAATTAAAGAGTTCCATTTCTCCCCGTATGTACCATTGTAGTCTGCCATGATATTTGAGAACCTTGTGTTTCTCACTTTCTTGGATGCTCAATCTCGTAGATAGAGAATAAAAAATGTCAATGTAATCTTGAATAGATTATTCCTTACCTTGGTGAAGTTATTGCCACTTTATATATAGATCATCATATGCTCCAATGGGGTAGTATTCTTCCTTTACAACATCTATGAAATCATCCCATGTAGGTTTTGTCACAAGGCCAATATCATCTGCACTGAATCTCTTTTTGTACACTTCCCACCAATTTTTGATAGGCAATGATGCTTTCAGAAGAGGAAAAGTAATCTTCTCTTTATCAGTGAATTTATTTAAAAAAATAATATGACAATTCATCCAACTAATTTTATACTACATCAACATTGATTTTTCCTTCAAATGTAGGGATATCAAAATTCACTTGAACCTTGAAGAGTGTTGGGGCACTGAAAGGATGTGTGGGTGTGGATGAGGAGCCAAATTTTCCCATCAAGATTTGTTGGAGAATTTGAATGAATTTTTCTAGCATTTGCACTTTTTGCTATTGGAGGGCTTCATTCACCATTTCATTGAAAGGATTGGATGCCTCGGTGTTGTCCACCATTTAAAGTCATTCGGAGCGAACATATGGATATTCTGCTGGTTCTATTTTCCACCCAAGCTTCCTATAATCTGACCTCATCCTCAAGATCATACACTCTAAAGACAAACCACTCTGATACCACTGATTCAAAACATGAAAGCTTTGGTTGAAAGATAATTCAAGAAACAAGAACAAAACAATTCAAATAATGCTATCTTTGATAAGAGATGTTTTATTGATCAAATTTGCAAACCCAAACATATGCTTATCTCTGAGAAGAGATGTCTACTTTACATTTTAGGTTACATATTAATTTATACATGTTTTGAATGTGTGGGGAGGATATGGAAGGTCACGTATCTTGAGGGAGATGAATTGGTTTGACTTCCGCAATTTACAACAATACATAATTCGAGGAAATATTATTTTTAAAAACTTACTATTTTTAGACTGCACTACTAAAATTAAAATTTGGGACATTTCCTTTGGGTTTTAGGGGGCCAAAATTCATTAATAAAAGCTCCATTCCATCTCATGATGTTCCCCTCATTATTAGCTTTCCAACAGTTCAAACGGTGAGTCAATTGTAGTTGCAGTGCAAAAGTTATGGTTCCAAAAAGTTTCACCATCAATTGGGGTGGACCCATCACCCGATTATCATCTAAATTGTTGTCTAGATCATTCCTCCCTCCTTGAGAAGAAATGGTGCCCATTGCATAAATATTTTTCATCAAGTGTGGTAGTTGTACTTTGATTTGATTACCAATGCATACTTTGAAGGGACTGTGTTTTATGGAATGGTGTAGGGCATGATTGTTCACCATTTCTATCTAACCATCAGTCTGAGGATGGAAGGCCATGAAATTCTATAGATTGGTATCTATTTTCTTCTATTTTTGTGTTGTTTCTGTAGTCAGGGCTATAATATCAGCCCTTTTGGATTCCTATGGATTGACCACCATAAGATCAAATTTCTTAGCACTAATCAGAGAGATAGATGTAGAAGGTGGTACTTCTGGTACCCTATAACACCATGTTCCAAAAGTGAGAGTGATCCTTCTAGTTCTTGATTCATATATACCATGTCGATCATACATGAATAGCTAACCAAAGAGTATATCACAAAAATCTAGATTGACCACATCACATAAGACCTCATCTTGAAAGGGTTGTATTGCATATGAGAGAAGACATTGGTGGGTGACATGGAGGTTTCTCCCTGGACTCAACCATATAATACTATATCATTTTGGGTGAGGCTTCATGGATAGATTTAGGCTTTTCAAAACATTAGTAGAGATTGAATTATTTTGACTTCCACTATCAAGAATGAAATGCAGAGGCTTATCTTTCACCCATAACTTAGAGTGAAACAACCTTTTCTTGTTATCTAGCATCTCATCGTGTGTTTGTGATGAATCAATAATGGCTTCAGGATTAACATCTATAATTTCTTCTTCAACCTCTTTGACTGTAGGGTTTGTATGAGGTAGAGCTATAGATGTTGAAGATTGTGACTAAAAAAGAAGTGATTTGATAGCTCGACATTCTTCTTTGGAGTGAGTTCTAGATTTATGATAATCACACCACTTCCCAGTGTTTCCTTCTTTTTGCTTCCAATTTTGGCCTCGTGTTTGACCTTCTTTGTCACTTTTCCATTTTGAAGACTGATTCTTTATATTCATCTTTCCATGCTTTGTAATATCCCCAACCAGTAGGGACTATTGAAACTCAAATAGCTCTGATATATAGCGATAAAAAGCTCTGATACCACTGTGATGTCCCCTTCAAATAGGGAATATATAAACTCTAAAGCTCTGATCAAAGATCCAATTTTTGTAGAATAGATTCACATATGCATAAACAAATCACAATATAATATCTCAATAGCAAATCAAAGATCTTATCACTAGTTCAGATGAGTACAATTATAGTCCTCTCTTGTGCAAATCAAAGAATATTACAGATGTGGTCTTAAAACCCTAAATTCATGCAAACTGGGAATAAACTTGCAATTTTGGAAGTCTTGACTTTTCTGTGTCGACACACAGACGCCGTCGTCGGTCGATATCTCACCGACGTCGGTCACTGTCGATCGGATTTCTGCCAACGTCGGTCTTAAGTCGACTGATGTTGGTCACTGGAAGCTCTCTATCTGCCGAGGTCGGTGCCTGAGCAGATCTGTATGGACCTGTACGGACTTAGTACGGCTGCCAACCTGTCTGTTCTTAACCCCTGATAGCTGACAACCTGATCTCAAGAATATAGATTCTAACACAGAAGATCTATATCTGTATAATTTATTGGATCAAAAACTAAATTAATAAATACTTGTAATACTGTGATAACTTCTGAGTGAAGTTATCTCTCAACCCTAGAATTTTGTGATAACTTCTGGATGAAGCTATCTCTCAAATCTGTACCTCTGTGATAACTTCTAGATGAAGCTATCTCTCAATTTGGCAATAAATCAGCTGATATCTCACAGCCTCTAAATCACACACAATGAAGAGTTGACGTTCTCCACTGCAATGGAATCCTGGAACCCTTGGCTCAGTCTTCACAGAAAAATTTCTCCAATTTCAATAATCAATTCATACATAGCATAATGAACAATGGCCTCCATGAGAAACCCTTATACCCTCAAAAAGATATGCTTGCCCTAATTAGGGTTTCTTAAATTAGCATTAGGGTTTTCTAATTTAAAATTAGACCAAATAATTAATAATTAATAATTAATTATTAATTAGACCAAATAATTAATATTTGATTAAATCAATCAAATATTAATGTCTCCCTCAATATATGTCAGATCCTCAAACCGATCGAAGCAGGTGAATCAGGGAGTGATTCCACACATGACCATACCAAAATAAAGGTGCTCCGCTGCATATCAAATATCCCTAAAAAGTAGGAACTCAGGCTCAATGCGTCTACAATAACCTGAATGAAAACCAAATGTAGAAATTCTGTGAATCAAAGTCAAGCCAAGCTCCATTATGACCCTCTATCCATCCTGTTAGCCTACGAAGGTCATATAATAGGCTAACCATCAAGTCTGTCAATGTCCACGAAAAAGGGGACATGACAATCTGCCCCTCCAAAAATTGCTTGTCCCCAAGCAATCTCGAAATAATGAACTACTCGATCCACCTGGATCCCAAATGTAGTTATGCTCTGCACTGCTGTGAATCAATGTGAGTACCTGCAATATCATCAAAAGTAAAACAAAGAGGAACCCATAATCAAATTGGTGAACACAACTCAACCAATCTCTAAAATCACAACTGCCCTAGATGTGTCGATACTGTAGACTATGTACTTGGCAACTGCAAATTCCATCTACAAAAGATGGTGTTAATCCATCCCATAACTGATCCCTCTGTAAATGTGGCACAACTAACTGTACCACACTATCAAATGTGTGAGAAGAATCAATCTAGAGACTCAACTCCACTGGTATCCCAAACTCCTCAGAATCAGGTACTCCCAAGTCCTGAATATGTGTGTGAGCCTCAACCACATGCTCCTCATAAGCAGCTATAGAAACATACTCATCACCCATACTCAGTGTACTAACATCTGAGTACACCTCCACACTCTGAATGCAAGCATCAGACTCATCCTCACTGTCTAACTCCTGAGTTAAACTCACCTTAAGACAAAGCTCATCCACAACATCCTTAACTACTCCTACCTGTGAAGATAATGCAGATAAATCATTACCTGTAGATGTGTTAATATCTCCCTGTACTAGATCAGCATGACTGTCTAACTCATCATGCAAGTGGCTGCATGTAATAGGGAAAGCACTACGATCCTTGGGCCTATTAATTAAATTCTTTAACCACATACAAGCTCTAGGTGAGACATTTTTCCCTTTTGTCCAGACATACCATAAATCTTCTGCCAAAAGTTTAGAAATTTTATCCTCCTCCTCAAACAAGATTGTGAACATAATAGAGTGCATTGATGCCAATATATTGCTAGAATGAAACTCATCTAAAATATTCCAAAATATTTTAAACATCATGCGAATTTCACCAATACAACCTACTAACATCATAATGTTTTCAAACCCATACCTTGCAAATGTTTCAAGTAACCTTGCCCTCCTTGAGAAATGAGGGTCTCTAATGTTATCCAACTTTTCGAAGCTTTTTACCATGGCATAAAGTACCTCTCTCATAATCTGATCATCATTAAAATCAAAGCCAGCTATGATCCTCATGATTTCACTAATACGAGAGAGAGTTGCAAGTCTTACCACCTCATCATGATGTCTCAATAATCGGGGCTTCACCAACGAATCAAATGCTGGAGATAACGCTGTTTGCATCTCATAAGAATTTAACTACTCAACCTTGCTTAAATAAATTTCTAACTCCTCCAAAGTTTTTAGAATGTCATCTGCTTGCTAGAATGGATTATCTAGCTTCTTCTTCACATTGTGCATTCTTTCTTCCAAATCTTTGACATCTGTTAAAGCCATACTGATACCCAAGCTACCCAACAGGATGGCAAGACATTAGTTCTGATGTGCCCAACAGGATGGCAGGAATTTGGCTCTGATACCACTGTAATATCCCCAACCAGTAGGGACTATTGAAACTCAAATAGCTCTGATATATAGCAATAAAAAGCTCTGATACCACTGTGATGTCCCCTTCAAACAGGGAATATATAAACTCTAAAGCTCTGATCAAAGATCCAATTTTTGTAGAATAGATTCACATATGCATAAACAAATCACAATATAATATCTCAATAGCAAATCAAAGATCTTATCACTAGTTTAGATGAGTACAATTATAGTCCTCTCTTGTGCAAATCAAAGAATATTACAGATGTGGTCTTAAAACCCTAAATTCATGCAAACTGGGAATAAACTTGCAATTTTGGAAGTCTCGGCTTTTCTGTGTCGACACACAGACGCCATCGTCGGTCAATATCTCACCGACGTCGGTCACTATCGATCGGATTTCTGCCGACGTCAGTCTTAAGTCGATCGATGTCGGTCACTGGAAGCTCTTTATCTGCCGAGGTCAGTGCCTGAGCGGATCTGTACGGACCTATACGGACTTAGTACGGCTGCCAACCTGTCTGTTCTTAACCCCTGATAGCTGACAACCTGATCTCAAGAATATAGATTCTAACACAGAAGATCTATATCTGTATAACTTATTGGATCAAAAACTAAATTAAGAAATACCTGTAATACTGTGATAACTTCTGAGTGAAGTTATCTCTCAACCCTAGAATTTTGTGATAACTTCTGGATGAAGCTATCTCTCAAATCTGTACCTCTGTGATAACTTTTGGATGAAGCTATCTCTCAATTTGGCAATAAACCAGCTAATATCTCACAGCCTCTAAATCACACACAATGAAGAGTTGACATTCTCCACTGCAATGGAATCCTGGGACCCTTGGCTCAGTCTTCACAGAAAAATTTCTCCAATTTCAATAATCAATTCATACATAGCATAATGAACAATGGCCTCCATGAGAAACCCTTATACCCTCAAAAAGATATGCTTGCCCTAATTAGGGTTTCTTAAATTAGCATTAGGGTTTTCTAATTTAAAATTAGACCAAATAATTAATAATTAATAATTAATTATTAATTAGACCAAATAATTAATATTTGATTAAATCAATCAAATATTAATATCTCCCTCAATATATGTCGGATCCTCAAACCGATCGAAGCAGGTGAATCAGGGAGTGATTCTGCACATGACCATACCAAAATAAAGGTGCTCCGCTGCATATCAAATATCCCTAAAAAGTAGGAGCTCAGGCCCAATGCATCTACAATAACCTGAATGAAAACCAAATGTAGAAATTCTGCGAATCAAAGTCAAGCCAAGCTCCATTATGACCCTCTATCCATCCTGTTAGCCTACGAAGGTCGTATAATAGGCTAACCATCAAGTCTGTCAATGTCCACGAAAAAGGGGACATGACATGCTTCTACTCAATCGTTACTGTGAAATTGTATGCCTCACTGATGGTTTCCAAATTGAAGATTTCCATTTCTCCCCATATGTACCATTGTAGTCCACCATGATATTTGAGAACCTTGTGTTTCTCACTTTATTGGATGCCCAATCGCGTAGATAGAGAATGAAAAATGTTAGTGTAATCTTGATCAAATTGTTCCTTACCTTGGTGATGTTTTTTCCACTATATATATATAGATCGTCATATGATCTAATGGGGTAGTATTCTTCCTTTACAACATCTATGAAATCATCCCATGTAGGTTCTATCTGAAGGCCAATATAATCTACATTGAATCTCTTTTTGTACACTTCCCACCAATTTTTGATAGGTAATGATGCTTTCAGAAGAGCAAAAGTAATCTTCTCTTTATCAGTGAATTTATTTATAAAAAAATAAGATGACAATTGATCCAACCAATTTGCTACTACATCAACATTGATTTTGCCTTGAAATTTAGGGATATAAAAATTGACCTAAACCTTGAAGGGTGTTGGGGTACTGAAAGGATGTGTGGGTGCAGATGAGGAGCCAAAATTTTCCATCAAGATTTGTTGGAAAATTTGAGTGAATTATTGTAGCATCTACGCTTGTTGCTATTTGAGGGATTCATTCACCATTTCCTTTAAAGGATCAGATTCCTTGGTGTTATCCACCATTTGAAGTCATTTGGAACGAATAGGTGGATATTCTGTTGGTTCTATTTTCCACCCAAGATTTTTATAATCTGACCTCATCCTCGAGATCATACACTCTAAAGACAAACCACTTTGATACCACTGATCCAAAACTCAAAAGCTTTGGTTGAAAGATAATTCAAGAAACAAGAACAAAACAATTCAAATAATGCTATCTTTGATAAGAAATGTTTTATTGATCAAATTTGCTGACCCAAACATATGCTTATCTATGAGAAGAGATGTCTACTTTCCATTTTGGGTTACATCTTCATTTATACATGTTTTGAAGGTGTGGGGAGGATGTGAAAGGTCACCAATCTCAAGGGAATGAATTGGTTCAACTTCCATGATTTATAACAATACAAAATTTGAGGAATTACTATTTTTAAAAACTTACTATTTTTAGATTGCACTACTAAAATAGAAATTTAGGACACTTTTATTGGGTCATATAGGGTCAAAATTCATTGAGCATAGCTCGATGCTATCTCACAATGTTCTCCTCATTATTATTTTTCTAACAGTTCAAATGGTGAGTCAATTGGAGCTACAGTGCAAAAGTTATGGCTCCTGAAAGTTCTGCCATCAATTGGGGTGGACCCATCACCCGAATTATCATCTGAATTGTTGTCTGAATCATTCCTCCCTCCTTGAGAAGCAATGGTCCCCATTGCATCAAGATTTTTCATCAAGTGTGGTAGTATTACTTTGATTTGATTCCCATTGCGTACTTGGAAGGGACTGTGCAGGGCCCGATTGTTCACCATTTCTATCTGTCCATCAGTCTTTGGATGGAAGGCCATGAAATTATTCAGCTTGGTATCTATTTTATTCTATTGTTGTATTTTTTATGTAGTCAGGGCTATAACATCAGCCCTTTTGGATTCTTATGGCTTGAACACCATGAGAACAAATTTATTGGCACTAATTAGAGAGACATATGTAGAAGGTGGTAGTCCTAGTACCCTGTAGCACCGTGTTCCAAGAGTGAGAGTGATCCTTCTAGTTCTCGATTCATATATACCATGTTGATCTTACATGAATGGCTGACCAAAGACTACATCACAAACATCTAGATTGACCATATCACATAAGACTTCATATTGGAAGGGTTGTATTGCATATGAGAGAAGACATTGGTGGGTGACACAGAGGTTTCTCCCTAGACTCAACCATCCAATACTATATGGTTTTGGGTGAGGCTTCATGGATAGATTTAGGCTTTTCACAACATTAACAGAGATTAAATTCTTTTGACTTCCACTATCAAGAATGAAATGCAGAGGCTTACCTTTCACCCATAACTTAGAGTGAAACAACCTTTCCTTGTCATCTAGCATTTAGTAATGTGTCTGTGATGAAGTAACAATGGCTTCAATATTAGCATCTATAATTTCTTCTTCAACCTCTTCGACTGTAGGGTCTGTATGAGGTAGAGCAGTAGATGTTGAGGATTGTGACTCAAAAAGCAGTGATTTGATAGCTCAACATTCTTCTTTGGAGTGAGTTCTAGATTTATGATAATCGCACCATTTTCCTTGTCTTTCCTTCCTTTTGCTTCCAATTTTAGCCTTGTGTTTGACCTTCTTTATCACTTTTCCATTTTGAAGACTGATTCTTTATATTCATCCTTCCATGCTTCTACTCAATCTTTACTGTGAACTTGTATGCCTCACTGATGGTTTCCAAATTGAAGAGTTTCATTTCTCCCCATATGTATCATTGTATTCCACCATGATATTTGAGAACCTTGTGTTTCTCACTTTCTTGGATGCCCAATCTCACAGATAGAGAATGAAAAATGTCAATGTAATCTTGAACAGATTATTCCTTACCTTGGCGAAGTTATTGCCACTCTATATACAGATCGTCATATGCTCCAATGGGGTAGTATTCTTCCTTTACAACATCTATGAAATCATCCCATGTAGGTTCTATCTCAAGGTCATTATCATCTGCACTGAATCTCTTTTTGTACACTTCTCACTAATTTTTGACAGGCAATGATGCTTTTAGAAGAGCAAAAGTAATCTTCTCTTTATCAGTGAATTTATTTACAAAAAAATAAGATGACAATTGATCCAAACAATTTTATACTACATCAACATTTATTTTGCCTTCAAATGTAGGGATATCAAAATTCACCTAAACTTTGAAGTGTGTTGGGGCATTGAAAAGATGTGCAGGTGCGGATGAAGAGCTAGAATTTCCCATCAAGATTTGTTGGAGAATTTGAGTGAATTATTGTAGCATCTATGCTTGTTGCTATTGTAGGGTCTCATTCACCATTTCCTTGAAAGGATTGAATGCCTCAGTGTTTTATGCCATTTGAAGTTGTTTGGAGCGAACAGGTGGATATTCTGCTGGTTCTATTTTCCACCCAAGCTTCCTGTAATCTAACCTCATCCTTGGGATCATACACTCTAAATAAAAATTGCTCTGATACCCCTGATCCAAAACTCAAAGCTTTGGTTGAAAAATAATTCAATAAATAAGAACAAAACAATTCAAATAATGCTATCTTTGATAAGAGATGTTTTATTAATCAAATTTATAGACCCAAACATATGCTTATCTCTGAGAAGAGATGTTTACCTTCCATTTTGGGTTACATCTTCATTTATAAATGTTTTTAAGGTGTGGGGAGGATGTGGAAGGTTACCAATCTCAAGGGAGATGAATTGGTTCGACCTCCATGATTTAGAATAATATAAAATTAGAGGAATTACTATTTTTAGAAACTTACTATTTTTAGACTGCACTACTAAAATTAAAAATTGAGACACCTCCATTGGGTTTTAAGTGGTCAAACTTCATTGATCTGAGTTCTATGCCATCTCATTATTTTCCCCTCATTATTATCTTTCCAATGGTTCAAATAGTGAGTCAATTGGAGCTACGGTGCAAAAGTTATGGCTCCCAAAAGTTCCACATCAATTGGGGTGAACCCATCACCTGAATTATCATCTAAATTATTGTCCAGATCATTCCTCCCTCCTTGAGAAGCAATGGTCCCCATTGCATCAATATTTTTCATCAAGTATGGTAGTTTTACTTTGATTTGATTCTCGATGCATACTTGGAAAGGATTGTGATTTATGAAACTGTGCAGGGCCTGATTGTTCACCATTTCTATCTGACCATCAGTCTATGGATGGAAGTTCATGAAATTCTTTAGCTTGGTATCTATTTGCTTCTGTTGTTGTGTTGTTGGTGTATTCAGGGCTGTAACATCAGCCCTTTTGAATTCCTTTGGCTTGACCACCATGAGAACAAATTTGTTGGCACTAATCAGAGAGACAGATGTAGAAGGTGGTACTTCTGGTACCCTATAATGCCGTGTTCCAAGAGTGAGATTGGTCCTTCTAGTTCTTGGTTCATATATACCATGTTAATCATACATGAATGGATGACCAAGGAGTACATCACAAACATCTAGATTGACCACATCACATAAGACCTCATCTTGGAAGGGTTGTATTTCATATGAGAGAAGACATTGGTGGGTGACATGGAGGTTTCTTCCTGGACTCAACCATCTAATACTGTATGGTTTTGGGTGATGCTTCATGGAAAGATTTAGGATTTTCACAACATTAGAAAAGATTAAATTTTGTTGACTTCCACTATCAAGAATGAAATGCAGAGGCTTACCTTTCACCAATAACTTAGAGTGAAACAACCTTTCCTTGTCATCTAGCATCTCGTCGTGTGTCTCTAATGAAGCAACAATGGATTTAGGATCAACATCTATAATTTATTCTTCAAGCTCTTCGACTCTAGGGTCTGTATGAGGTAGAGTAGTAGATGTTGAGCATTTTGACTCAAAAATTAATGATTTGATAGCTCGATATTCTTCTTTGGAGTGAGTTCTAGATTTATGATAATCACACCACTTCCCAGTCTTTCCTTCCTTTTGCTTCCATTTTTGGCCTCGTGTTTGACCTTCTATATCACTTTTCCATTTTGAAGACTGATTATTTATATTCATCCTTCCATGCTTATGCTCAATCTTTACTATGAACTTGTATGCCTCACTGATGGTTTCCAAATTAAAGAGTTCCATTTCTTCCCATATGTACCATTGTAGTCCACCATGATATTTGAGAACCTTATGTTTCTCACTTTCTTGGATGCCCAATCTCTCAGATAGAGCATGAAAAATATCAGTGTAATCTTGAATAAGTTATTCCTTACCCTAGTGAAGTTGTTGCCACTCTATATACAGAACATCATATGCTCCAATGGGGTAGTATTCTTCCTTTACAACATCTATGAAACCATCCCATGTAGGTTTTGTCTCAAGGCCAATATCATCTACACTGAATCTCTGTTTGTATACTTCTCACCAATTTTTGACAGGGAATGATGCTTTTAGAAGATCAAAAGTAATCTTCTATTTATTAGTGAATTTATTTATATAAAAATAAGATGACAATTGATCCAACAAAAGTAACCTTGAAGTGTGTTGGGGCATAGAAAGGATGTGCGGGTGCAGATGAGGAGCTAGTATTTCCCATCAAGATTTGTTGGAGAATTTAAGGGAATTATTGTAGCATCTATGCTTTTTGCTATTGGAGGGCTTCATTCACCATTTCCTTGAAAGGATCAGATGCCTCAGTGTTGTCTACCATTTGAAGTCATTTGGAGCGAATAGGTGGATATTCTGCTGGTTGTATTTTCCACCTAAGATTCTTGTAATCTGACCTCATCCTCAGGATCAAATAGTTTAAATACAAACTAATATGATACCACTGATCCAAAAATTGAAAGCTTTGGTTGAAAGATAATTCAAAAAATAAGAACAAAATAATTCAAATAATGCTATCTTTGATAAGAGATGTTTTATTGATCAAATTTGCAGACCCAAACATATGCTTATCTCTGAGAAGAGATTTCTACTTTCCATTTTGGGTTACATCTTCATTTAGACATATTTTTATGGTTTGGGGAGGATGTGGAATGTCACCAATATTGAAGGAGATGGGTTTGTTTGACTTCCACGATTTACAACAATACAAAATTTAAGGAATTACTATTTTTAGAAACTTACTATTTTTAGACTACAATACTAAAATTGAAATTTGGGACATTTACATTGGGTTTTATGGGGTAAAATTCAATGAACAGATATGCATGACATATCACAATGTTCCCCTTATTATTAGCTTTCTAACGGTTCAAACGGTGAGTCAATTGGAGCTACAGTGCAAAAATTATGGCTCCCAAAAGTTTTGCCATCAATTGGTGTGGACCCATCACTCAAATTGTCATCTGAATTGTTGTCTAGATCATTCCTCCCTCCTTGAGAAGTAATATTCCCCATTGCATCAATATTTTTCATCAAGTGTGGTATTTGCACTTTGATTTGATTCTCGATGCATACTTGGAAGGGACTAGATTTATGGAATTGTGCAGGGCCCGATTGTTCACCATTTCTATTTGACCGTCAGTCTATGGATGGAAGCCCGTGAAATTATTCAACTTAGTATCTATTTGCTTATGTTATTGTGTTGTTTGTGTAGTCAGGCTTGTAACATCAACCCTTTTGGATTTCTATGGATTGACCACCATGAGAACAAATTTCTTGGCACTAATTAGAGAGACATATGTAGAAGGTGGTACTTCTGGCACCATGTAGCACCATGTTCCAAGAGTGAGAGTGATCCTTCTAGTTCTTGATTCTTATATACCATGTCGATCATACATGAATGGCTAACCAAAGAGTACACCACAAATATCTAGATTGACCATATCACATAAGACCTCATCTTGGAAGGGTTGTATTGCATATGAGAGAAGACATTGGTGGGTGACACAGAGGTTTCTCCCTAGACTCGACCATCCAATACTGTATGGTTTTAGGTGAGGCTTCATGGACAGATTTAGGCTTTTCAAAACATTAGCAAAGATTAAATTATTTTGACTTCGACTATCAAGAATGAAATGCAGAGGCTTACCTTTCACCCATAACTTAGAGTGAAACAACCTTTCCTTGTCATCTAGAATCTCATCTTGTGTCTATGATGAAGCAATAATGGCTTCAAGATTAGCATCTATAATTTCTTCTTCAACCTCTTTGACTGTAGGGTCTGTATGAGGTAGAGGAGTAGATGTTGAGGATTGTGACTCAAAAAGTAGTGATTTGATAGCTCAACATTCTTCTTTGGAGTGAGTTCCAAATTTATGATAATCACACCACTTCCCAGTCTATCCTTCCTTTTGCTTCCAATTTTGGCATCGTGTTTGACATTCTTTGTCACTTTTCTATTTTGAAGATTGATTCTTTTTATTCATCCTTCAATGATATTGCTCAATCTTTATTGTGAACTTGTATGCCTCACCGATGGTTTCTAAATTGAAGAGTTTCATTTCTCCCCATATGTACCATTGTAGTCCACCAATATATTTGAGAACCCTTTGTTTCTCACTTTCTTAGATGCCCAATCTCGCAGATAGAGAATGAAAAATGTCAGGGTAATCTTGAACAAATTATTCCTTACCTTGGCAAAGTTGTTGCCACTCTATATACAAATTTTCATATGCTCCAATGGGGTAGTATTCTTCTTTTACAACATATATTAAATCATCCCATGTAGGTTCTGTCTCAAGGCCAATATCATCTGCACTGAATCTCTTTTTGTACACTTCTCACCAATTTTTGACAAGAAATGATGCTTTCAGAAGAGCTAAAGTAATCTTCTCTTTATCGGTGAATTTATTTACAGAAAAATAAGATGACAATTGATCCAACCAATTTTATGCTACATCAGCATTGATTTTGCCTTCAAATGTAGGGATATCAAAATTCACCTAAACCTTGAAGGGTGTTGGGGCACTAAAAGGATGTGTGAGTGCAGATGAGGAGCCATAGTTTTCCATCGAGATTTGGTGGAGAATTTGAGAAAATTATTGTAGCATCTACACTTGTTACTGTTAGAGGGATTCATTCACCATTTCCATGAAAGGATTGGATGCCTTAGTGTTGTCCACTATTTGAAGTCATTTGGAGTGAATAGGTGGATATTCTACTGGATCTATTTTCCACACAAGCTTCCTATAATCTGGTCTCATCCTCAAGATCATACACTCTAAAGACAAACCACTCTGATACCATTGATCCAAAACTTGAAAGCTTTGGTTGAAAGATAATTCAAGAAACAAGAACAAAACAATTCAAATAATGCTATCTTTGATAAGAGATGCTTTATTGATCAAATTTGGAGACCCAAACATATGCTTATCTCTGAGAAGAGATGTCTACTTTCCATTTCAGGTTACATATTAATTTATACATGTTTTTAAGGTATGGGGAGGATCTGGAACATCACCAATCTTGAGGGAGATGAATTGGTTTGAATTCCACAATTTACAACAATATAGAATTCGAGGAATTACTATTTTTAGAAACTTACTATATTTAGATTGCACTAATAAAATTGAAATTTGGGACACTTCCATTGAGTTTTAGGGTGTCAAACTTTATTGAGTAAAGCTCCATTCCATCTTACAATGTTCCCCTCATTACTAGCTTTCCAACGGTTTAAACGGTGAGTCAATTTTAGCTACAGTGCAAACATTATGGCTACCAAAAGTTTCACCATCAATTGGGGTGGACCCATCACCCGAATTGCCATCTAAATTATTTTTCACATCATTCCTCCCTCCTTGAGAAGAAATGGTGTCCATTGAATCAATATTTTTCATCAAGTGTGGTAGTTGTACTTTGATTTGATTCCCAATGCATATTTGGAAGGGATTATGATTTATGGAACTGTGAAGGGCCCGATTATTCACCATTTTTGTCTGACCATCAATCTGAGGATGGAAGGCCATGAACTTCTTAATCTTGGTATCTATTTTCTTTTATTGTTGTGTTGTTTGTGTAGTCATGGCTGTAACATCAGGCCTTTTGGATTCCTGTGGATTGACCACCATGAGAAAATATTTATTGGCACTAATTAGAGAGACAGATGTAAAAGGTGGTACTTTTGGTACCCTATAGTACCATGTTCTAAGAGTGAGAGTGATCCTTCTAGTTCTTGATTCATATATACCATGTTGATCATACATGAATGGCTAACCAAAGAGTCCATCACAAACATCTAGATTGAACACATCACATAAGACCTCATCTTGGAAGGGTTGTATTGCATATGAGATATGACATTGGTGGGTGACATGGAAGTTTCTCCCTAGACTCAACCATCCAATACTATATGGTTTTAGGTGAGGCTTCATGGACAAATTTGGGCTTTTCACAACATTAGCAAAGATTAAATTATTTTCACTTCCACTATCAAGAATGAAATGCAGAGGCTTACCTTTCACACATAACTTAGAGTGAAACAACCTTTCCTTGTCATCTATCATCTCATCATGTGTCTATGATGAAGTAACAATGGCTTTAGGATTAACATCTATAATTTCTTCTTCAACCTCTTTGACTATAGGGTCTGTATGAGGTAAAGTAGTAGAAGTTGAGGATTGTGACTTAGAAAGCAGTTATTTGATAGCTCCACATTCTTCTTTGGAGTGAGTTCTAGATTTACGATAATCACACCATTTCCCAATCTTTCCTTCTTTTTGCCTCCAATTTTGGCCTCGTGTTTGACCTTCTTTGTCACTTTTCCATTAGGAAGACTGATTCTTTATATTCATCCTTCTATGCTTCTACTCAATCTTTACTGTGAACTTGTATTCCTCACTCATGGTTTCCAAATTGAAGAGTTCTATTCCTCCTCATATATACCATTATAGTCTACCACGATATTTGAGAACCTTGTGTTTCTCACTTTCTTAGATGCCCAATCTCACAGATAGAGAATGAAAAATGTCAATGTAATCTTGAACAGATTGTTCCTTACATTGGTGAAGTTGTTGCCACTTTATATACAGATCATGATATCCTCTAATGTGGTAGTATTCTTCCTTTATAGCATCTATGAAATCATCCCATGTAGGTTCTGTCTCAAGGCCAATATCATTTTCACTGAATCTATTTTTGTACACTTCCCACCAATTTTTGATAGGCAATGATGCTTTCAAAAGAGAAAAATTAATCTTCTCTTTATCAATGAATCTATTTACAAAAAAATAAGATGACAATTGATCTAACCAATTTTATACTACATCAACATTGATTTTGCCTTCAAATGTAGGGATATCAAAATTCACCTGAACCTTGAAGGGTGTTGGGGCACTGAAAGGATGTGTGGGTGTGGATGAGGAGCCAAAATTTCCCATCAAGATTTATTGGAGAATTTGAGAAAATTATTTTAGCATCTACACTTGTTGCTATTGGAGGGCTTCATTCATCATTTCCTTGAAAGGATCGGATGCCTTGGTGTTTTTTGCCATTTGAAGTCATTTGGAGTGAATAGGTGGATATTCTACTGGTTCTATTTTCCACCCAAGCTTCTTGTAATTTGACCTCATCCTTGAGATTATAAAGTCTAAAGACAAACTGCTCTGATACCACTGATCCAAAACTCAAAAGCTCTGGTTGAAAGATAATTCAAGAAATAAGAACAAAACAATTCAAATAATTCTATCTTTGATAAGAGATGTTTTATTGATCAAATTTGCAGACCCAAATATATGCTTATCTCTTAGAAGAGATGCCTACTTTCCATTTCAGGTTACATCTTCATTTATACATTTTTTAAGGTGTGGGGAGGATGTGGAAGGTCACCAATATCGAGGGAGATGAATTGGTTCAACTTCCACAATTTAAAATAATACAAAATTTGAGGAATTATTATTTTTAAAAACTTACTATTTTTAGACTACACTACTAAAATTGAAATATTGGACACTTCTATTGGGTTTTAGTGGGTCAAACTTCTTTGAGAAAAGCTCCATGCCATCTCATGATTTTCCCCTCATTATTAGCTTTCCAACAGTTCAAACGGTGAGTCAATTATAGCTACAGTGTAAAAGTTATGGCTTCCAAAAGTTCTGCCATCAATTGGGGTGGACCCATCACCCGAATTGTCATCTAAATTATTGTGCAGATCATTCCTCCCTCATTGAGAAGCAATAGTCCCCATTTCATCAAGATTTTTCATCAAGTGTGGTAGTTGTACTTCAAATTTATTCTCGATGCATATTTGGAAGGGACTATGATTTATGGAATTGTGCAGGGCCCGATTATTCACCATTTTTGTCTGACCATTAGTCTATTGATGGAAGGCCATAAACTTCTTCAGCTTGGTATCTATTTGCTTCTATTGTTGTGTTGTTTATGTAGTCAGGGATGTAACATTGGCCCTTTTGTATTCTTGTGACTTGACCACCATGAGAACAAATTTCTTGGCACTAATCAGAGAGACAGATGTAGAAGGTGGTACTTTTGGTACCCTATAGCACCGTGTTCCAAGAGTGAGAGTGATCCTTCTAGTTTTTGATTAATATATAACATTTCAATCATACATGAATCCCTAACTAAAGATTACATCACAAACATATAGATTGACCACATCACATAAGACCTCATCTTGGAAGGGTTGTATTGCATATGAGAGAAGACATTGGTGGGTGACACGGAGGTTTCTCCCTGGACTCAACCATTCAATACTGTATGGTTTTGGGTGAGGCTTCATGGATAGATTTAGGATTTTCACAACATTATCAAAGATTAAATTCTTTTGACTTTCACTATAAAGAATGAAATGTAGAGGCTTACCTTTCACCCATAACTTAGAGTGAAACAACCTTTCCTTGTCATCTAGCATCTCATTGTGTGTCTGTGATGAAGCAACAATGGCTTCAGGATCAATATCTATAATTTATTCTTTAACCTCTTAAATTTTAGGGTCTGTATGAGGTAGAGTAGTAGATTTTGAGGATTGTGACTCAAAAATCAGTGATTTGATAGCTCGACATTCTTCTTTGGAGTGAGTTCCAGATTTATGATAATCAAACCACTTCCCAGTCTTTCCTTCCTTTTTCTTCCAATTTTGGCCTTATGTTTGACCTTCTTTGTCACTTTTCCATTTTGAAGATTAATTCTTTATATTCATCCTTCCATGCTTCTGCTCAATCTTTACTAAAAACTTGTATGCCTCACCGATGGTTTGCAAATTGAAGAGTTCCATTTCTCCCCATATATACCATTGTAGTATACCATGATATTTGAGAACCTTGTGTTTCTCACTTTCTTGGATGCTTAATCTCACAGATAGAGAAATAAAAATGTCAATGTAATCTTGAACATATTATTCCTTACCTTGGAAAAGTTGTTGCCACTCTATATACAGATCATCATATGCTCCAATGGGGTAGTATTCTTCCTTTACAGAATCTATGAAATCATCCCATGTAGGTTATGTCTCAAGGCCAATATCATTTTCACTAAATCTCATTTTGTACACTTCCTACCAATTTTTGATAGGCAATGATGCTTTTATAAGAGAAAAATTAATCTTCTCTTTATCAGTGAATTTATTTACAGAAAAATAAGATGACAATTGATCCAACCAATTTTCTACTGCATCAGCATTGATCATGAACCTTGAAGGGTGTTGGGGCACTGAAAGGATGTGCTGGTGCAGATGAGGAGCCAAAATTTCCCATCAAGATTTTTTGAAGAACTTGAGTGAATTTTTGTAGCATTTTAACTTATTACTGTTGGAGGGCTTCATTCACCATTTCCTAGAAAGGATCAAATTCTTCGGTGTTTTCCACCATTTGAAGTCATTTGGAGTGAATAGGTGGATATTCTGCTAGTTATATTTTCCACCTAGGCTTCCTTTAATCTAACCTCATCCTTGGGATCATACACTCTAAATACAAAGCACTCTTATACCACTGATCCAAAACTCAAAAGCTTTGGTTGAAAGATAATTCAATAAATAAGAACAAAACAATTCAAATAATGCTATCTTTGATAAGAGATGTTTTATTGATCAAATTTGCAGACCCAAACATATGCTTATCTCTGAGAAGAGATGTCTACTTTCCATTTTGGGTTACATATTCATTTATAAATGTTTTGAAGGTGTGGGGAGGATGTGGAAGGTAACCAATCTCGAGGGAGATGAATTGGTTCAACTTCCATGATTAACAATAATACAAAATTCAAGGAATTACTATTTTTAGAAACTTACTATTTTTAGACTATACTACTAAAATTGAAATTTGGGAGACTTCCATGGGTTTTATGGGGTCAAACTTCATTGGGCAGAGATCCATGCCATCTCATGATATTCCCCTCATTATTAGCTTTCCAATGGTTTAAATGGTGAGTCAATTGGAGCTACAGTGCAAAAGTTATGGCTCCCAAAATTTCTGCCATCAATTGGGGTGGACCCATCACCTGAATGGTCATCTAAATTGTTTTTTTGATCATTCCTCCCTCCTTGAGAAGTAATGGTCCCCATTTCATCAATATTTTTCATCAAGTGTGGTATTTGTACTTCAATTTGATTCCTGATGCATACTAGGAAGGGATTGTGATTTATGGAACTATGCAGGGCCCGATTGTTCACCATTTCTATCTAACCATTAGTCTGTGGATGGAAGGCCATGAACTTCTTCATCTTAGTATATATTTGCTTCTATTTTTATGTTGTTTGTGTAGTTATGGCTATAACATTGGCCTTTTTGGATTCCTGTGGCTTGACCACTATGAGAACAAATTTCTTGGCACTAATTAGAGAGACAAATGTATAAGGTGGTACTTCTAGTACCCTGTAACATCATGTTCCAAGAGTGAGAGTGATCCTTCTAGTTCTGGATTCATATATACCATGTTGATCATACATGAATGGCTGACCAAAGAGTACATCACAAACATCTAGATTGACCACATCACATAAGACCTCATCTTGAAAGGGTTGTATTGCATATGAGAGAAGACATTGGTTGGTGACACGGAGGTTTCTCCCTAGACTCAACCATCAATTAATGTATGGTTTTGGGTGAGGCTTCATGGATAAATTTAGGATTTTCACAACATTAGCAGAGATTAAATTCTTTTGACTTCCACTATCAAGAATGAAATGGAGAGGCTTACCTTTCACCCATAACTTAGAGTGAAACAACCTTTCCTTGTCATCTAGCATCTCGTCATGTGTCTATGATAAAGAAACAATGGCTTCAGGATTAACATCTATAATTTATTCTTCAACCTCTTCAACTGTAGGGTCTTTATGAGGTAGATCCATAGATGTTGAGGATTGTGACTTAGAAAGCAGTGATTTGATAGCTTGACATTCTTATTTGGAGTGAGTTCCAGATTTAGGATATTCACACCACTTCCCAGTCTTCCCTTCATTTTGCTTCAAATTTTGGCCTCGTGTTTGACCTTCTTTGTCACTTTTCCATTTTGAAGATTGATTCTTTATATTCATCCTTCCATGCTTCTGCTCAATCTTTACTGTGAACTTGTATGCCTCACCGATGGTTTGCAAATTGAAGAGTTCCATTTCTCCCCATATGTACCATTGTAGTCTACTATGATATTTGATAACCTTGTGTTTCTCACTTTCTTGGATGCCTAATCTCGCAGATAGAGAAAGAAAAATGTCAATGTAATCTTGAACATATTGTTCCTTACCTTGGGAAAGTTGTTTCCACTCTATATACAGATCATCATATGCTCCAATGGGGTAGTATTCTTCCTTTACAAAATCTATGAAATCATCCCATGTAGGTTCTGTCTCAAGGCCAATATCATTTGCACTGAATCTCTTTTTGTACACTTCCCACCAATTTTTGACCGGCAATGATGCTTTCAGAAGAGTTAAATTAATCTTCTCTTTTTCGGTGAATTTATTTACAAAAAAATAAGATGATAATTGATCCAACCAATTTTATACTACATCAACATTGATTTTGCCTTCAAATGTAGGGATATTAAAATTCACCTGAACCTTGAAGGGTGTTGGGGCATTGAAAGGATGTGCAGGTGTGGATGAGGAGCAAAAATTTCTCATCGAGATTTGTTGGAGAATTTGAAAAAATTATTTTAGCATCTGTGCTTGTTCCTGTTGGAGGGATTCATGCACCATTTCCTTGAAAGGATCAGATGCCTCAGTGTCATCTACCATTTTAAGTTATTTGGAGTGAATAGGTGGATATTCTATTGGTTCTATTTTCCACCCAAGATTCTTATAATCTGACCTCATCCTCAAGATTATACACTCTAAAGACAAACTGCTCTGATACCACTAATCCAAAACTCAAAAGCTTTGGTTGAAATATAATTTAAGAAACAAGAACAAAACAATTCAAATAATTCTATCTTTAATAAGAGATGTTTTATTGATTAAATTTGCATACCCAAATATATGCTTATCTTTGTGAAGAGATGTCTACTTTCTATTTCTAGTTACATCTTCATTTATACATTTTTTGAAGGTGTGGAGAGGATGTGGAAGGTCACCAATATCAAGGGAGATGAATTGGTTCGACTTCCATGATTTACAATAATACAAAATTTGAGGAATTACTATTTTAGAAACTTGCTATTTTTAGACTACACTACTAAAATTGAAATTTTGGACACTTATGTTGGGTTTTAGGAGGTCAAACTTCATTGAGAAAATATTGATGCCATCTCACGATATTCCCCTCATTATTAGATTTTCAATGGTTCAAACGGTGAGTCAATTATAGCTACAGTGAAAAAGTTATGGTTCCCAAAAGTTTTGCCATCAATTGGGGTGGACTGATACCCTGAATTGTCATCTGAATTGTTGTGCAGATCATTCCTCCGTCATTGAGAAGCAATAGTCCCCATTTCATCAAGATTTTTCATTAAGTGTGGTAGTTGTACTTTGATTTTATTCTTGATGCATACTTGGAAGGGACTGTGATTTATGGAATTGTGTAGGGCCCGATTGTTCACCATTTCTGTCTGACCATTAGCCTATGGATGGAAGGCCATGAACTTCTTTAGCTTGGTATCTATTTGCTCCTATTTTTGTGTTTTTTATGTAGTCAGGGCTATAACATTGGCCCTTTTGGATTCTTGTGACTTGACCACCATGAGAACAAATTTCTTGGCACTAATCAAAGAGACAGATGTAGAAGGTGGTACTTCTGGTACCCTATAGCACCATGTTCCAAGAGTGAGAGTGATCCTTCTAGTTTTTGATTCATATATACCATGTCAATCACACATGAATGGCTGAACAAAGAGTACATCACAAACATCTAGATTGACCACATCACATAAGACCTCATCTTGGAAGGGTTGTTTTGCATATGAAAGAAGACATTGGTGGGTGACACAGAGGTTTCCCCCTAGAATCAACCATCCAATACTGTATGGTTTTGGTTGAGCCTTCATGGATAGATTTAGGCTTTTCACAACATTATCAAAGATTAAATTATTTTGACTTCCACTATCAAGAATGAAATTCAGAGGCTTACCTTTCACCCATAACTTAGAGTGAAACAACCTTTCCTTGTCATCTAACATCTCATTGTGTGTCTGTGATGAAGCAATAATGGCTTATGGATCAGCATCTATAATTTCTTCTTCAACCTCTTCGACTGTAGGGTCTATATGAGGTAGAGTAGTAGATGTTGAGGATTGTGACTCAGAAAATAATGATTTGATATCTCGACAATCTTCTTTAGAGTGAGTTCAACATTTATGATAATCACACCACTTCCCAGTCTTTCCTTCCTTTTGCTTTTAATTTTGGCCTCATGTTTGACCTTCTTTGTCACTTTTCCATTTTGAAGATTGATTATTTATATTCATCCTTCCATGCTTCTGCTCAATCTTTACTGCAAACTTGTATGCCTCACTGATGGTTTCCAAATTGAAGAGTTCCATTTCTCCTCATATGTACCATTGTAGTCCACCAAGATATTTGAGAACCTTGTGTTTCTCACTTTATTGGATGCCCAATCTTGTAGATATATAATGAGAAATGTCAATGTGATTTTGAATAGATTATTCCTTACCTTGGCAAAGTTGTTACCACTCTATATACAGATCGTCATATGCTCCAATGGGGTAGTATTATTCCTTTAAAACATCTATGAAATCATCCCATGTAGGTTTTATCTCAAGGCCAATATCATCTACACTGAATCTCTTTTTCTACACTTCCCACCAATTTTTGACAGGCAATGATGCTTTCAGAAGAGCAAAAGTAATCTTTTCTTTATCGATGAATTTATTTATAGAAAAATAAGATGACAATTGATCAAACCAATTTTCTACTACATCAACATTGATTTTGCCTTCAAATGTAGGGATATCAAAATTCACCTGTACCTTGAAGTGTGTTGGGGCACTGAAAGGATGTGCTAGTGTGGATGAGGAGCCAAAATTTCCCATCGAGATTTGTTGAATAAGTTGAGTGAATTGTTGTAGCATCTACACTTGTTCTATTGGAGGGCTTCATTCACCATTTCCTTGAAAGGATCAGATTCCTCGATGTTTTCCACCTTTTGAAGTCATTTGGAGTGAATAGGTGGATATTCTGCTGGTTCTATTTTCCACCCAAGCTTCCTTTAATCTAACATCATCCTTGAGATCATACACTCTGAAGACAAGCCGCTCTAATACCACTGATCTAAAACTTGAAAGCTTTAGTTCAAAGATAATTCAAAAAACAAGAACAAAACAATTCAAATAATGCTATCTTTGATAAGAGATGTTTTATTGATCAAATTTGCAGACCCAAACATATGCTTATCTCTCAGAAGAGATTTATACTTTCCATTTTAGATTACATATTCATTTGTACATGTTTTAAATGTGTGGATATGTGGAAGGTCACCAATCTCGAGGGAGATGAATTGGTTCAACTTCCATGATTTACAATAATACAAAATTTGAGGAATTACTATTTTTAGACTATACTACTAAAATTGAAATTTGAGACACTTCCATTGGGTTTTATGGGGTCAAAATTCATTAGACATAGCTCCATGCCATCTCATGCTGTTCCCCTCATTATTAGCTTTCCAACGGTTCAAAGGGTGAGTCAATTAGAGCTACGGTTCAAAAGTTATGGCTCCCGAAAGTTTTGCCATCAATTGGGGTGGACCCATCACCCGAATTGTCATATGAATTATTTTCCGAATCATTCCACCCTCTGTGAGAAGCAATGGTCCCCATTTCATAAATATTTTTCATCAAGTGTGGTATTTGTACTTCAATTTGAAACTTGATGCATACTTGGAAGGGACTGTGATTTATGGAACTGTGCAGGGCCCGATTGTTCACCATTTCTGTCTGACCATCAGTCTGTGGATGGAAGGCCATGAACTTCTTCAGCTTGGTATATATTTACTTCTGTTATTGTGTTGTTTTTGTAGTTATGGATGTAACATCGGCCTTTTTGGATTCCTATGCCTTGACCACCATGAGAACAATTTTCTTGGCACTCATTAGAGAGACAGATGTACAAGGTGGTACTTTTAGTACCCTATAGCATCGTGTTCCAAGAGTGAGAGTGATCCTTCTAGTTCTTGATTCATATATACCATGTCAATCATACATGAATGGCTGACCAAAGAGTACATCACAAACATCTAGATTGACCACATCACATAAGACCTCATCTTGAAAGGGTTGTATTGCATATGAGAGAAGACATTAGTGGGTGACACATAGGTTTCTCCCTGGACTCAACCATCCAATACTGTATGGTTTTGGGTGAGTCTTCATGGATATATTTAGGCTTTTCACAACATTAGTAGAGATTAAATTATTTTGACTTCCACTATCAAGAATGAAATGGAGAGGCTTACCTTTCACCCATAACTTAGAGTGAAACAACCTTTCCTTGTCATCTAGCATCTCATCATGTGTCTATGATGAAGAAACAATGGCTTCAAGATCAACATCTATAATTTATTCTTCAACCTCTTTGACTGTAGGGTCTTTTTGAGGTAGAGTAGTAGATGTTGAGGATTGTGACTCAGAAAGCAGTGATTTGATATCTTGACATTATTCTTTGGAGTGAGTTCTATATTTAGGATAATCACACCACTTCCCAGTCTTTCCTTCTTTTTGCTTCCAAGTTTGGCCTCGTGTTTGACCTTATTTGTCACTTTTCCATTTTGAAGACTGATTCTTTATATTCATCCTTCCATGCTTCTACTCAATCTTTACTGTGAACTTGTATGCCTCACCGATGGTTTGCAAATTGAAGAGTTCCATTTCTCCCCATATGTACCATTGTAGTCCACCATGATATTTGAGAACCTTGTGTTTCTCACTTTCTTGGATGCCTAATCTCATAGATAGAGAAAGAAAAATGTCAATGTAATCTTGAACTTATTATTCCTTGCCTTGGAAAAGGTTTTGCCACTCTATATACAGATCATCATATGTTCCAATGGGGTAGTATTCTTCCTTTACAGAATATATGAAATCTTTCTTTGTAAGTTCTATCTCAAGGCCAATATCATTTGCACTGAATCTCTTTTTGTACACTTTCCACCAATTTTTTATAGGCAATGATGCTTTTAGAAGAGAAAAATTAATCTTCTCTTTATCGGTGAATTTATTTACAAAAAAATAAGATGACAATTGATCTAACCAATTTTCTACTGCATCAACATTGATTTTTCCTTCAAATTTTGGGATATCAAAATTCCCTTGAACCTTGAAGGGTGTTGGGGCACTAAAAGGATGTCTGGGTGTAGATGAGGAGCCAAAATTTCCCATCAAGATTTGTTGGAGAATTTGAGAAAATTATTTTAGCAACTGCACTTGTTGCTATTGGAGGTCTTCATTCACCATTTCCTTGAAAGGATCAGATTCCTCTATGTCATCTACCATTTGAAGTCATTTGGAGTGAATAGGTGGATATTCTGCTGGTTCTATTTTCCACCCACGATTCCTATAATCTGACCTCATCTTTGAGATTATACACTCTAAAGACAAACCACTCTGATACCATTGATCCAAAACTCAAAAGCTTTGGTTGAAAGATAATTCAAGAAACAAGAACAAAACAATTCAAATAATTCTATCTTTGATAAGAGATGTTCTATTGATCCAATTTGCAGACCCAAATATATGCTTATCTCTGAGAAGAGATGTCTACTATCCATTTTAGGTTACATATTCATTTATACATGTTTTGAAGGTGTGGAAAGGATGTGGAAGGTCACCAATATTGAGGGAGATGAATTGGTTTGACTTCCATGATTTACAATAATACAAAATTTGAGGAATTATTATTTTTAGAAACTTACTATTTTTAGACTACACTACTACAATTGAAATTTTGGACACTTTTGTTGGGTTTTAGGGGGTCAAAATTCATTGAGAAAAGCTCCATGCCATCTCATGATGTTCCCATTTTTATTATCTTTCCAACGGTTCAAACGGTGAGTCAATTATAGCTACGGTGCAAAAGTTATGGCTCCCAAAATTTCTACCATCAATTGGGGTGGACCCATCACCCGAATTGTCATCTGAATTATTGTGTGGATCATTCCTCCCTCATTGAGAAGCAATATTCCCCATTTCATCAAGATTTTTCATCAAGTGTGGTAGTTGTACTTTGTTTTTTTCTTGATGCATACTTGGAAGGGACTGTGATTTATGGAATTGTGTAGGGCCCAATTGTTCACCATTTCTATCTGACCATTAGTCTATGGATGGAAGGCCATGAACTTCTTCAGCTTGGTATCTATTTGCTTTTATTTTTGTGTTGTTTATGTAGTCAGGGCTGTAACATCAGCCCTTTTGGATTCTTGTGGCTTGACCACCATAGGAACAAATTTCTTGGCACTAATCAGAGAGATAGATGTAGAAGGTGGTACTTCTGGTACCCTATAACACCGTGTTCCAAGAGTGAGAGTGATCCTTCTAGATTTTGATTCATATATACCATGTCAATCACACATGAATGGCTGAACAAAGAGTACATCACAAACATCTAGATTGACCAAATCACATAAGACCTCATCTTGGAAGGGTTGTATTGGATATGAGAGAAGACATTGGTGGGTGACACAGAGGTTTCTCCCTGGACTCAACCATCGAATACTATATGATTTTTGGTGAGGTTTCATGGATAGATTTAGGCTTTTCACAACATTAGCTGAGATTAAATTCTTTTGACTTCCACTATCAAGAATGAAATGCAGAGGCTTAACTTTCACCCATAACTTAGAGTGAAACAACCTTTCCTTGTAATCTAGCATCTCATTATGTGTCTATGATGAATCAACAATGGATTCAGAATCAACATCTATAATTTCTTCTTCAACCTCTTCGACTGTAGGGTCTATATGAGGTAGAGTAGTAGATGTTGAGGATTGTGACTCAGAAAGCAGTGATTTGATAGCTCAACATTTTTCTTTGGAGTGAGTTCCAAATTTGTGATAATTACACCACTTCCTAGTCTTTCCTTCCTTTTTCTTCCAATTTTGGCCTTATGTTTGATCTTCTTTGTCACTTTTCCATTTTAAAGACTAATTCTTTATATTCATCCTTCCATGCTTCTGCTCAATCTTTACTGTGAACTTGTATGCCTCACTGATGGTTTCCAAATTGAAGAGTTTCGATTCTTCCCATATGTACCATTGTAGTCCACCAAGATATTTGAGAACCTTGTGTTTCTCACTTTATTGGATGCCCAATCTCGCAGATGGAGAATGAAAAATGTCAGTGTAATCTTAAACAGATTGTTCCTTATCTTGGTGAAATTATTGACACTCTATATACAGATCGTCATATGCTCCAATGGGGTAGTATTCTTCCTTTAAAGCATCTATGAAATCATCCCATGTAGGTTCTATCTCAAGGCCAATATCATCTACACTGAATCTCTTTTTGTACACTTCCCACCAATTTTTGACAAACAATGATGCTTTTAGAAGAGCAAAATTAATCTTCTCTTTATCGGTGAATTTAATTATAGAAAAATAAGATGACAATTGATCCAACCAATTTTCTACTACATCAACATTGATTTTGCCTTCAAATGTAGGGATAACAAAATTCACCTGAACCTTGAAGGTTGTTGGGGCACTAAAAGGATGTGCTGGTGTGGATGAGGAGCCAAAATTTCCCATCGAGATTTGTTGAAGAATTTGAGTGAATTGTTGTAGCATCTACACTTATTGCTGTTGGAGGGCTTCATTCACCATTTCCTTGAAAGGATCAGATTCCTTGGTGTTTTTCACCATTTGAAGTCATTTGGAGTGAATAGGTGGATATTCTACTAGTTATATTTTCCACCTAGGCTTCCTTTAATCTAACCTCATCCTCAGGATCATACACTCTAAAGACAAATCACTTTGATACCACTGATCTAAAACTTGAAAGCTTTGGTTGAAAGATAATTCAAGAAACAAGAACAAAAAATTTCAAATAATGCTATCTTTGATAAGAGATGTTTTATTGATCAACTTTGCAGACCCAAACATATGCTTATCTCTGAGAAGAGATGTCTACTTTCCATTTTGTGTTACATATTCATTTTTACATATTTTTAAGGTGTGGGGAGGATGTGGAAGGTCACTAATCTTGAGGGAGATGAATTGGTTCAACTTCCATGATTAACAACAATACAAAATTTGAGGAATTACTATTTTTAGAAACTTACTATTTTTAGACTGTACAAGTAAAATTTAAATTTGGGACACTTCCATGGGGATTTATAGGATAAAAATTCATTAGGCAGAGCTCCATGCCATCTCATGATGTTCCCCTCATTATTAGCTTTCCAACAGTTTAAAGGGTGAGTCAATTGGAGCTACGGTGCAAAAGTTATGGCTCCTGAAAGTTCTGCCATCAATTGGGGTGGACCCATCACCCAAATTTTCATCTGAATTGTTGTTTGGATCATTCCTCCCTCTTTGAGAATTAATGGTCCCCATTGCATCAATATTTTTCATAAAGTGTGGTATTTGTACTTCAATTTGATTCCCGATGCATACTTGGAAGGGATTGTGATTTATGGAACTGTGCAGAGCCCGATTGTTCACCATTTCTATCTGACCATTAGTCTGTAGATGGAAGGCCATGAAATTGTTTAGCTTGGTATATATTTGCTTCTATTGTTATGTTGTTTATGTATTTAGGGCTGTAACATCAACCTTTTTGGATTCCTGTGGCTTGACCACCATGAGTACAATTTTCTTGGCACTAATTAGAGAAACAGATGTACAAGGTGGTACTTCTAGTACCCTGTAGCATCGTGTTCCAAGAGTGAGAGTGATCCTTCTAGTTCTTGATTCATATATACCATGTCGATCATACATGAATGGCTAACCAAAGAGTACATCACAAACATCTAAATTGACCTCATCACATAAGACCTCATCTTGAAAGGGTTGTATTGCATATGATAGAAGACATTGGTGGGTGACACGAAGGTTTCTCCTTGGACTCAACCATCCAATACTATATGGTTTTGGGTGAGGCTTCATGGATAGATTTAGGCTTTTCACAATATTAGTAGAGATTAAATTCTTTTGACTTCCACTATCAAGAATGAAATGTAGAGGCTTACATTTCACCCATAACTTAGAGTGAAACAACCTTTCCTTGCCATCTAGCATCTCGTCATGTGTCTGTGATGAAGCAACAATGGCTTCAAGATCAGCATCTATGATTTATTCTTCAACCTCTTTGACTGTAGGGTCTTTATGAGGTAGAGCAATAGATGTTGAGGATTGTGACATAGAAAGTAGTGATTTGATAGCTTGACATTCTTTTTTGGAGTGAGTTCCAGATTTATGATAATCACACCACTTCCCAATATTTCCTTCATTTTGCTTCCAATTTTGGCCTCGTGTTTGACCTTATTTGTCACTTTTCCATTTTGAAGACTGATTCTTTATATTCATCCTTCCATGTTTCTGCTCAATCTTTATTACGAACTTGTATGCCTCACCGATAGTTTGTAAATTGAAGAGTTCCATTTCTCCCCATATGTACCATTGTAGTTTGCCATGATATTTGAAAACCTTGTGTTTCTCAATTTCTTGGATGCTTAATCTCACAGATAGAGAATGATAAATGTCAATGTAATCTTGAACATATAGTTCCTTACCTTGGCAAAGTTGTTGCCACTCTATATACAGATCGTCATATACTCTAATGGGGTAGTATTCTTCCTTTACAAAATCTATGAAATCATTCCATGTAGGTTCTGTCTCAAGGCCAATATCATTTGCACTGAATCTCTTTTTGTACACTTCCCACCAATTTTTGATAGGCAATGATGCTTTTAGAAGATTAAAATTAATCTTCTCTTTATTGGTGAATTTATTTACTGAAAAATAAGATGACAATTGATCTAACCAATTTTCTATTGGATCAACATTGATTTTGCCTTCAAATGTAGGGATATCAAAATTCACCTGAACCTTGAAGGGTGTTGGGGCACTGAAAGGATGTACGAGTGTGGATGACGAGCCAAAATTTCCCATCAAGATTTGTTAGAGAAATTGAGTGAATTATTTTAGCATCTACGCTTGTTTCTATTTGAGGACTTCATTCACCATTTCCTTGAAAGGATCAGATGCCTCAGTGTCATCTACCATTTGAAGTCATTTGGAGCGAATAGGTGGATATTCTGCTGGTTCTATTTTCCACCCAAGCTTCTTGTAATCTGACCTCATCCTCAAGATTATACACTTTAAAGACAAATGACTCTGATACCACTGATCCAAAACTCAAATGTTGTGGTTGAAAGATAATTTAATAAACAAGAACAAAACAATTCAAATAATTCTATCTCTGATAAGAGATGTTTTATTAATCAAAATTTTAGACCCAAACATATGCTTATCTCTAAGAAGAGATGTCTACTTTCCATTTTGGGTTACATCTTAATTTATCCATGTTTTTAAGGTATGGGGAGGATCTGGAACATCACCAATCTCGAGGGAGATGAATTGGTTTGAATTCCAAAATTTACAACAATACAGAATTCAAGGAATTACTATTTTTAGACTGCACTACTAAAATTAAAATTTGGGACACTTTTGTTGGGTTTTAGGGGGTCAAACTTAATTAATCAAAGATTGATGCCATCTCATGATGTTCCACTCATTATTAGCTTTCCAATGGTTCAAACGGTGACTCAATTGGAGCTATGGTGCAAAAGTTATGGGTCCCGAAAGTTCTGCCATCAATTGGAGTGAACCCATCACCTGAATTGTCATCTAAATTATATTCTAGATCATGCCTACTAGCCTCTAAAGTGAGGTTATGATAATATTTATACACTCTACTTGCCTCACTAGTTATTGTGTTGAGCCCTGGGAAAGCTTTCCCATTTTATAATATATACACTAAGTAGGAGTTCATGTAAAACTTTTCTATGGTTTGCACCTCCATCAATTAATTGTGGAGGGAAATTACTGATAAGTTATGCCTAGTGGATGTATTTTACATTCTGATAAATGATCCATATATACTGGTACATCCACTCCTAGAAAATTTTGTATTAGGACTACTAGTTATCTTATATAGTAATATTATATTGTCTCTAACCTCATCCTTGAAATTAATTCTTGTCAGTGTCTCTGGTAATATGATAGAAGCATCCTTAGGGGTTTTAATCCATTTTTTATTTATCATTCTCTGACATCCTTATCTATTGTCATAACTCTCAAACTATAGGATCACAAACACTAATTCAATGAAATCTATGTGTAGATTTAAAATCTTTTCCCCTTGTTCATGACACCCCCCTTGACACCTCATCCATGACACCTCACCCTTGGACACACCCCGCCTTGGATGCCTCCCATCACCCTATGACCAATTTATGACCTATTTCAACCCTCTCATGCTTATTTAATCTAGCCTTCAACCATTTTCTAATGACAATTAGACCTGGTAGTTGGAAGAACGGGTAGAAGGCTAAAAATAGCCTTTTTCCCATCTTCTAGCTGCCGATATTGGTTACTAGTCGGCTGATGCCGACGGGACTGCCGACGTCAGTATCTTAAAACAACCCGAAGGTGAATTCTATTCCCCCTATGATGCTAAAATCATAGCACTGGATCAATCAATCACAGACTCGAATGCTAACTCTCTTGCTTTGAATCCAACTTCTCTTTCTCTCTCCCAGACACACACCAAGCATCACAGGCTATAGGCACTATGTAGAAATAGCTCCAGACTTTGGGTTAAAGACATTACAAGAAGTCTTCTACATCAACTGCATCAGTAAAAAGTCTTCTACACTCCTTCATCAACAAGCAAGAGCTAAGTACTCTTTTATTTCATTCCAATAACTTAGAATGTATTTTTATTTAGTCTCTATTTACTACTTCTAAGTACTATAGCCCAAACCAGACCCGGCTATCAACTAGACCAGACTAGACCAAACTTCTCCTTGAACCCTATCTTCTATCCTAGCCCATCTTGACAACCTATCCCCAACCTTTGTCCCTCCTAAAGGCCCTGTCCACTGCCTTGCATCCCCTACACGGATCTCTAGATTCCTTTCAGACCCCTCTGTTAACAATAAACTCATCTAGAACCTGTCTAAGGCTATTGCCTTGACCGACATCAACCATTTCCCCTACCGATGTCGGCAGACTAACTAGCGTCGACAACATTGACCAACCGACGCCGGCAGACTAACCAACATCGGTGACTGTGGTAGACTGATAGCAGACAATAGGTACGCATTGTTTGTATTTCTCTTACTTAGTCTTTCATTATTATCTTTATCCGACATTCTTTTTTATCAACAAGTGGACTGTCATCCCTTAAGGAAGTCTTTGCACTTCTGGGACCAAGCATATCGCTTGGTAGTCCACCTTATCTCTATCTAACAATCTCTGTGTTTGAGTCTTTCTCTCTATAGGTGTCATCCTCCATAGCCAAAGAGGAGTCCCTACAATGTCTGGATACGGTGCACAAACTTCATCCGGGTACGTACAAACCCCTGACCATTAATCTTTAGTTTCTTACTTCCTTTGAATGTGAAAAATCAAAAACTTGTAGAAACATTCTGGCATGCTCGGTGGGACCCCTAGAGTTTTCCTTGGGTTCATCATCAATTCTTTTTAAAAGCAAACTTTCATATAGTTGCATTAGGAAAAAGATTTCTTCTTGCATCCTTCCTCTTTTATCTCTCTATTTTGAAAGAAAATCATAAGCACAAGTTAAAAATAACTTCTTTCTTTTTCTTCTTGTCACTCTTTCCCTGCATCTTAGAGTAGTGAAATTCATGCTCTTAAACCTTTTCCCACTTGTCTGCATTTGAACAAACATTTCAATTTGGGTTAAAAGTTAAATGCATTTCACTCTTGCTTGAATGCATGTTTAGCTCATCTAGTAATTAACCACATTATGAATAAATCGTAATGCACATATGTTACACGACTAGACCACATTCACAATCAAATATCTAAACTTACCTGAGACAAGGTTCGACTAGGATTTCATCACCTAGCAGATACCTTACCCTTCCTAGTAATCCTACTTGGACTTCACTACCAAGGGGAGAGCCCACTCTATTCTCTTGTAGAGTATAAACTCTAGGGGAAGTATATACTGGCTAAGTGACCCAGCTTATCTCTGGGCTCGTGAAGTGAGGGGAGCTTACTCCTTAGCACTAGGCAACGTACGAAACCTAATACAGATCTTGAGCACCAAAACTAACCCAAAACCAACCTTAGATTGCTTCTTCTAGGACCCATTCTAAAAGCCAACTTCCCAAACATACTCTTCTAAGGCATAAGCCAACAAGACTCTAAGACTTATTCTTAGGAATTTAACGTTAGAGTTTGCTTGTCTTCATCTATTTTTCTGTCTCTATCTAGTTTTTTGAGCTAGTGAGGTCGCATTCTGAGATCTAAAAATAGCTCAGACTTCCTTCTTTCTTCCAAAAACTTTTAGTTTCTAGAAACACACAGTAACTGACATCAATTTTCCAACCGACACCGGCAATCAATCTTCACCGACACTAGTTATCTGACTGACATCAACAAATTTATTCACTGACATCAATTTTTCTACCGACATCAGTCACTGTCAAAAACTTCTTCCAGAATAGCAGGCTTAAAACTCAACTTTCTTGTTGTTAGACACACATTCTGAGTTTTTGAAACTAAAAAAACACAATTTTTGGAACTTGACCCTTTTTGCCTAGGATGGTCTTGACACGTAGTCAAACCAAAACTCTTGTTGACCACGCAAGGCAACAACCACTTCTGCCTTCGCCTTTCATATCAAGTCCCCTAATGGAGTGTAATTTAGACACTGAATATTCTCCTATCTAGTCAACCCCCGATCAATCTCCAATTGTTCCCGAAGGGGATCAAAATTTTGAGAGATTCCTTGACCATAACATCAAGGCTCTCCAACATTATCTCGCTAAGAGCCAAATGTGAGACTCTTCAATTCAACCAAGTTCATCACATTTACAGAACTTGATTGGCTTGACTCCACACACTCTTGAGCCTATAAATGCGGGAGTGACTACATATCCTTTTACCAGTGCAGCCATTCAACCACCTGTGGCAACACAAGCCCCCTTGACCTCAACATCAGTCCCTATGACTAGTTACCAATATGTTGCACCTATAAAAATGCAACCAACTACGTCATATGCCCCTCCTAACACCTTCTAGGTACCTTACAACCTAGGGGGTTCCCCACTTGAAAATCTGTCAATCGATCTAATCAAAATGTTGATGGACAAGATGTCTAATCTTGAGACATCCATTTCTGGTTCAAGAAATGTTCTCTCATATGAACAAATCTGTAATGAACCCATTCATCCTTCAGTCCCAATCTGACCATATCCAAGTCAATGGGAACTCCCCAAGTTTACTTGTTTCCAGAGTAAAGAGGACCCACACCAACATCTACGAGCATTTAGACATGCTTGTTACCTTATAGCACATGATGATGCGTTATTACTATGCACATTTCCCATGTCATTTTCTGGGGCTGCCCTCAATTGGTATAGTTCCCTTGCCAGTCATTCTATCTTTTCATTCACTCAACTAGCCCAAATTTTCCTTGACCACTTTTTGATCAACATAACTAAAAAGGTCTCCATCACAGACCTATATTCTATCAGACAATTTGACGATGAATCAATAGCCGATTTCATCACCCGTTGGAGAGGCCTAATCAACCAACTCTCCTTTTCTTTACCTCAACCTGAGCTCATAGAGCTCTTCTCTAGAGCATGTGCCAAACACATCTCATCTACTTTGTGGGTTCAAACATTCTGCACATTTGATGAAGCTTTCACAATGGCCCGAAAGCTTGAACTCTGCACGATCAAAGAAGATAGAGTCAAATTGCATAGTAACGCAAAATCCAATGACCCTTCTTCTTCCAAACCTTCTTCTTCCCACTCTAAACCCAAGGGGTCAGCAAATGCTATGGTCTTTAGATCACCATCTTCAACAACAACTAACCAATCTCAACCTTCCACATCACAAAGCATCACCAAACAATTCCAACAACAGTATATATAACGTCGGTATACTCCTATAGGAGAATCATATGCTTTCGTGTTAGACAAACTCGTCATGCAGGGGGTCCTCAATCTCCCTCAAATTCGACCACCCCAATTTGACCGCTCAAAACCCGTCCTTGCATGGTATATGGAAAATGACTTTTGCAAATATCATCATATCAAGGGTCATGACACAGACAACTGCAAAACCGTTAAAAACATTATCCAAGACATGCTAGACAAGGGGGATCTTGTTTTGGATAACCCAAATGCGCTAGCTAACCAAAACATAGACATCTTTAGAGAACCTTTCCCTAACCTTCCCCCTTATCAAAACAACATTCAGACCATGGCCGATAACCCCCAAGAGCATAATATACACATAGTCAACATGGTTTTGCCTTCCATTCCTAACCAACCTCTCCCACAGTCTGAAGAGGTTATTTAACCTATTCCTCCACCACGGGTAGAAGAACCTTCTTCTCCTATTTGTCCTCCACCAATAGAGGATAGTCCTCCATCTACCCCTATTTTACATGTAGGAGAGTCTACCTTGACCTCTCCCATATTGGAGGATGCCTTGACAACACCAATGTCGGCTACCTCACCCTCATCCTTCTTATCATCAATGGGGGATCATACTTCTTCCACTCCTCGACCACACGAGGAAGCCATGATCATCCCTATGCTCTGTCTAACTAAAGAGCCACATTATCCAATTCCTTCTCCACCGAGAGAAGAACTTATCACTTCACCAACTTCGACCAAAGAAGATCCAGTGATGATTCTCTCACAATCACCTAAATATTTTAAATGACCGACTATAAAACCTCACGTAACCTCATCCAAACCCTTGCAGTCATCTACCATGCCAAAATAGGTTATATCCCTTGGTGTGTGCCCTACATCCAACCTCAATCACCCATAAGTGACGGTAGACTTGAACCTTGCCTCACACAATAGTAGTCCTCACAGTAAACCAAAGAAGGCTACTAAACCCCGTCAGAGAAATCCTCCCCCACCTTCGCCATTACCATCTATCCTGGGTCCACATCCTTCTACTTTAACATGATTGCTCCCACATCCAACACCTCTCAACAAGAATGTGCCATCTCCACATGTGGCCATACCTCCAACTAAAAGGGTGACACGACAAACCCTCCAAACAACTCCTAAACAAAAATTGTCAACCTCTACTGCAATGAAGATCACAGACCCATTAAAGGGTTCTTATGCTTTGATGTTATGTCAATTGTTGTAGTCATCTAGCATCATCCTCCCACCTATCAAGCCTTACCAACCTCTCAGACCAAAACCTCCTTGGTTCGATGACACTAAAATCTGCCTATATCATCGTACACCGGGGTATGACACTGAGCGTTGTTGCACTCTTAAGGCTATCATCCATCAACATCTAGCAAAGGACACCCCTCACGTTGAGGCTTCTTCTGACCACATTTTTGACCAACTATCGACACCATCTCATACCTCTTGAACCTCTTCACCTAAATTGGGATCCCAACATAAGACTGTGGTCCCTCAACCACCTCCTCAACCTTTATTCAAAATCAACACAATCAATGTGGCCACCAGGCCCCAAACTGTGAAGAATAAAGGAAAAGACCAAACTTCTACACCTTTGACATATCCATTATTCGTCAAGACCTCTCAACCAACACAACCCAAGATTTCTATCTTGGACATGTCTCGACCATCATCACTAGGGGAAATTCCTCCTAACCACTCTAGTCCACATAACGCTTGGTATAAGTGACTCGTGGACTACTTGACATATTCTATCATCCATCCCAAACTCTCTAGCAATAGACGGTGAGCTTTTATCAAGAACACTGCTCGCTACAACATGCTAGGGGGACTTCTTTACAAGCGAGGTCTCGATGGCCTCCTTATCGAATGCCAACAACATCCTGACCAACTTCACATCCAACATCGACCAAAACATGCCAACAACACATTAACCAACCAAGCAGCGACCAAGCCTTGACCAAGCCTCAACCAAGCATCGACCAAGCATCAACCAAGCCTTGACCAAGCCTCAACCAAGCATCAACCAAGCCTTGACCAAGCCTCGACCAAACATCAACCAAGCATTGACCAAATATCAATCAACCAAGTATTGACCACACATCAACAAACTTCTTAATCATCTTTAACACGTGACCAATATGGAGAGAAGTAAACATGGCAAATTTGCTCCTAATTGGCTCGGACCTTACATCATAATGCACAAGTATGGATTAGGGACTTATCGTCTATCTTCTCTTGAAGGCTAGCTAGAACCTGAGCCCCTTTATGCCTTGCATCTACGACCATTCTATTGTTAGTCATATACTCAATCACTTGACGTTTAACTTGAGCTCATCCCTTGAGCAATCCCTATCATTTTAATCCTCATTTCTTTCAACCCTGTTCTCCTAAATGAACACTATGTAACCCTTTTATAAAGTATGAATGCTTTGTCCTAATAAAAAGGGTGACCCTCTAAACCTCTATAGTCAAGTCCATGACCAAAAATTCAGTCAAAAACCAAAAAAAATATATAATTGGGATGCCTATCTCAAAAGGTCATAAATTCTAAATACATACTACTCCCTCGAAGGATAGCTGTATCATCATTACTATAGCTAATAGACTGCTCCCTTGAAGGATAACTATTCAAAGCCCTCAAAAACATATAAAGCAGAAATATAGGCCACTCCCTCGAAGGATGGCTATGCCTAAATATTGCTAAAAATAACACTCTCTTAGAAGCTTCCCGCATCGATCAGCTTCACAAATGACCACAAAACAAAATGACATCCCCATGTAGACTTCCCGCATTGATCAGTCTACCAAAAAAATAAAATAAAAATTGACTGACAAACTATAAAGTCATGGACTTGTCTATAGTCGTTCTCGGGGTCACCTATAAAAGGGGCAAAGTTGTTCCTACCAAAAAGGGTTCCCCCATCCATCCATCGCACATAATCAAAATTATCACCCCAACATACTTAAGGGATTTTGAGCTCACTTAACATCAAGTGATTTGATTACTTCTCTAACATAACCAATGGTCAATGATGTAATGCATGAACGGGGCTTTTGTTTCTAAAAAACCCCCTACCTATGCTATCATCATGGTCCTTGTCAATGAAAGATCAACGCGCCTTTCACTTCTTATCCATACCTTTGTCACATTCAACCAAATCATTTGCCAACCGAACCAAACCAACCAAACCTTTTTCAGACCACTAACGTTCTCATAGCCTATTCACACTAGTTTCTATGGAAACCAATACACATGGAAGCTATCGACCACACAATATATGTCAAGCATAAACCATTAATTGCTGAAGCATAAATAAACTCAATTCATTTTTAGCATACATCCATCACCAATATGGAAACTTGCTAGGGATGAAAGACCACTTAGCCAATGTTACAGAATACACCATCACATAATATGGAAAAGGCTGTAACATCATCATACCCTAACTTGACCAAACCAACCTATCAACCAACCTAAACTACATTGGTCTGAGGCCCTTCCAACAAGGGCTATGTAGGCAACACTCAGCTGACATGATGTCTTTTGGGGTTAGCTCGGCCAAATCTATTTATTCATCTATCTGATGGACAAACCATATTACCTTTCACCATGACTTCACCTAATCCGACCCCATCCATAACCGACCCTCTTCCTCCCTTTTAGGGAGAACTACATTGGCTTGAGGCCCTTCCAACAAGGGCTATGTAGGCAGCACTCAATTGACATGGGGTCTTTTGAGGTTAGCTCGGCCATTCCTTCATCCGTCCATCTAATAGACCAACCAACTATCTCAACTTGACTCAACCAACAACCTTGGAGATCATGACTATCTCCTCAGACCACAACCATTTTTGAAACAACTTTGCCTTAGTTGTTTTGATTATATGTATGCTACCTCATGAATAGTTAGCCAAATTGTCTGTAACCTACATTATGACCCTCACAAGTATTGGATTGCGAGCAAGTTGATCCCCACTACTTGTGACATTTTTCGTGTTTTTCAGGAGCACTTCCTAGGCCTAGGATACTTGAAACACGACGACCATTAGAGCTACAACTTGGATCGAATAACCCAATCAGCTATGACTAAATGCTGGGGACCAATTATTTTTATTTTGGCAATCCTTGACCTTTGACTGCGACAATTTGACCTGACCATCTTGTGAAGTGGTATACGCACAATCTCAACTTTTGCAGCTTTCACACTCAAACTTCACCATATCCATCCACTATCTATCAAATCGGCCCTCGATTTTAGCTTCCCTTCCCTCAACTCCTGCTTTGAGGGGGGATACCTCATCCCATACCTGGGGCAATCAACTCTTATTTTTGTCTTGCAGTTCATTAGAACAACCAATAGGACAAAAATGACCTTATCCCATACCTGGGGCAACTTACTCCTATTTTTGTCTTGCAGTTCGTCAAGAACAACCAACAAGACAAAAGGGGCAAATGTAGACACCAAAATTGTGTCTACTCCTTGGTCGACTCTCCCCCTTGGTCCTCTTTGTCCAATTCTAACACATTCCTAACCCACACACTTATTAATTTAAAATAATTATTTATTTTGAATTAATAACACCCCCGTTGACACCTCATCCATGACACCTCACCCTTAGACACACCCTGCCTTGGATGCTTCCCATCACCCTATGACCAATTTATGACCTATTTCAACCCTCTCACACTTATTTAATCCAGCCTTCAACTATTTTCCAATGACAATTAGACCTGGTAGTTGGAAGAATGGGCAGAAGGCTAAAAATAGCCTTTTTCCCATCTTCTAGCTGTCGACGTTGGTTACTAGTCAGCCAACGCCAGCGAGATCACCGACGTCAATCTCTTAGAACAATTTGAAGGGCAATTCTCTTCCCCCTGGGAAGCTAAAATCATAGCACTGGATCAATCAATCATAGACCCGAATGCTAACTCTCTTGCTTTGAATCCAACTTCTCTCTCTCTCTCTCTCCTAGACACACACCAAGCATCATAGGCTACAGGCACTTTATAGAAATAGCTCCAGACTTTGGGTTAAAGACATTGTAAGAAGTCTTCTACATCAACAACAAGTCTTCTACACTCCTTCATCTGCAAGCAAGAGCTAAGTACTCTTCTTTTATTTCATTCCAGTAACTTAGAATGTATTTATATTCAGTCTCTATTTGCTACTTCTAAGTACTATAGCCCAAACCAGACCCGGCTATCAACTAGACTAAACCAAACCAAACTTATCCCTAAACCCTGTCTTCTATCTTGGCCCATCTTGACAACCTATCCCCAGCCTTTGTCCCTCCTAAAGGCCCTATCCACTGCCTTGCATCCCCTGCACGGATCTCTAAATTCCTTCCAAACCCCTCTGTTGACAATAAACTCATCTAGAACCTATCTAAGGCCATTTCCCTAATTGACATCGACCATTTCCCCTACTGACGTCGGTAGACTAACCGGCATCGGCAACATTGACCAACCAACACCGGCAGACTAACCGACATCGGTGACTGTGGCAGATCGACAACAGACAACAGGTACACATTATTTGTATTTCTCTTGCTTAGTCTTTCATTATTATCTTTATCCAACATTATTTTTTATCAACAAGTGGATTGTCATCCCTTAAGGAAGTCTTTGCACTTCTGGGACCAAGCATATCGCTTGGCAGTCCACCTTATCTCTATCTAACAATCTCCTTTAAATGTGAAAAAGTGAAAACTTGTAGAAACATCACCTTAGGGAATTTTGATTTGAAATTCATCTCCTTTCTAGACATTAATTCTAGAGAGAATGATTATTGAGTACCAACTATAAGAGCAAACAAGATTTACACCTTCTAGTTTCATTAAAGATCTAACCTGCATTTTTCACCTCCAATCTCCATCAAAAATTTCAACCTAATTTTGTAGCTATATTTTTCCATGGACCTTTTACCTACTAGGTAGAGATTAGAGGTGATCTGAGTAGGTAAAAGGTCCATGTAAAAATATATCTACACAATTAGGTTGAAATCTTTGATGGATATTAGAGGTGAAAAATGTAGGTTAGATCTTTGATGAAACTAGAAGGTGTTCTGAGTAAGTGAAAACTTTGGTAGACCCTTGAGGTCTTTGAAATAATAGGAATGTTCATAGGGTTGGGAATTGCTATTCATAGGGTGAAAATACATGGGAATGAGAGGTGATCTAAGTAGATCCAAAGTCCATGGGGACTTAGAGGAATCTTTCAAGGAATATTCTCTAATTATTGGAATATGCTAATATATTTGCTTGGTTATGGTAAAAATGGAGAAACCCTAGATCTGAATGTTAAAAATCAAGATAAAACCCTAAGTTTTTACTATTAAACTTAGAAAATAACCTATGATATCTACTATTGGAAACTTTGGAGAATATATGGGAAAAAATGACCTTTCAAACTACAAAATGACAATAAGAAAAACCCTAAAACTCGATGAAAAATGTAATGAAAAACCTAGATAATTGGAAACAACCTTGTGGGAAATAAAATAACTTTACAAGTTTTAATTTGTAAGAAAATATATTTTCAAAATATGGAAGGAGGATTCTAAGGAATACCATGCAGGGGTGTTGTATCATTGCTTGTAGGTTTCCACATGGCTTGCAGGGTCATAACTTGGCATGTGGCTCAAGGTCCTTGGAAAATTTATAGAGCTTCAAACTCAATTAGTAAGATAATAATGAATTAATCACCCTAATTTCTATTATTTATATTAAAAAATATCTATAATTAATGCTTCCATGGTGGTGGGTGGTAGAGATCTAGAATCTACAAGCAATTTTTCAATTTTTCAATTTTTCAATTTTGGAAATTTCCATTTGACCTCTAGATTCCATGGGTAAGTGTAGGTTGACCTCTTTGGAAATGGGAAGGTAGAACTTGGAATATAATTTGTAATTTTGAAAAATTGCAAATTGCATTTGGAGTTTTGAATTCCATGGGCTTATTTGTTGGCAGGATCTAGAACCTTGATTGTAATTTACAATTTTGAAAATTACAAATTGCTCTTCAAGTTCTAGATTTTGGGTAGAGTGATTCATGGGAAATGAAAATATACCTGCAATTTTCAATATGGAATTTAAAAATTGCAAATTACAGTCTAAGTTCTAGATCCCACAAGGTGTTTAGTTTGTGAGATCTAGAAATCTACTTACAATTTACAATTTCACAAAATTACAATTTGAAAATGAGTTTCTATATTATACCAATTAATGTATTGTGGGATTTAGAACTTAGGAAGAAATTTGAAATTTTTTAAATTATAAATTATAGACAGAGTTCTAGATTTTGCAATACAAAGGAAAGTGATTTTTGGGTCAATTTAGGGGATCTTTCCAAAAAATTAGGGGGTCTCCCTTAGGGTACTTGATAATTTGATATTTTTGGGGAAAAAATATTAATATTTATCAGGCAAAAATATCAATATTTTTGGAAACCTATATGGGATGATTGCCTATAAATCACTTTATTTCTAGTAGCCTTCTAGTTCATTAGGTATGGAGTCATTTTAAGCTTAACACACTTTAACTTGTTGAACAATAAATTGGGATTTTCTTAAACAAGAACAAAAATAGAGAAAATAGAATAAACTAAGGAAATAAAAAAATCTTAATGAGTTGACTTGTGCAAAAACACTTATTTTTGAAAACATAACTAACACTATTATATACGAAATTTTATTTTTTGGAACAAATTCCTACCTCAAAATTAAGATTTGAGGTATATCCCATTGAATGGGATAAGAATTTCTAATCCATCAAGCTTGGATAGCTAGAATGCATTAGCTCCTTTGCACTGAGTTATAATATATAGACATTCTATATTGCATTAAACTTGTGCTTTCCTGGTTTAGCCTTTTCTACATCCCATTTGAGAACCATGTCTCCTTCATTGAAGCTCATGTCAAATGCCTTTTTATCAAAAGTTCATTTTGTTTAAGTATGATTTGCTTCAAATATTTCCATTTAGTGGTTTTTGATTTCTTCTAGTTCCATTAGTTTAGCCAATCTTACTATCATTTCATCATTGTCAATCAAATCTAATTGGTGATTGAGCTCTAGAGATGGTAAATCAATTGACAGTGGGACTCGGGCTTTGCTTCCATATACCAAAATGAATGGGGAGTTCCCAATGGCTCTCTTAAGGGTGATCCTATTAGCCTACAATGTCGATTTCAACTTTGTGTGCCATCTCCTTTGGTTATCTTCCATTGTTATTTTGATAATTCTTATGAGGTTCTTATTGATATAATTAGAGCCATTACCCTAAGGGTAATAATTTGAATAATTAATCAGGTATAAATTATGATTTATATCCCATTCACTCACTTTAGTTCCCATAAATGCTTTGACATTGTCTAAGATAATGATGTGAGGAACACCAAACCTTGAGACTATGCCATCCATGAATTCCAAAATAGATGCCTCCATGGAATCTTCTAGTGCAACTACTCAGTCCTTCATGTGAAATATTACATTAATATAAGGACCCATTTGTGGCCTTCACTTGATGGTGTATTGATTATACCAATGAAATCCAATTCCCATTAAGAAAATGATTGATCTATTTGAATTCATCTGAGAGGGAAAGCTGCTAATATTTACTCTCTAGTGAAGTAAGCACACTTTTCATAGTTCCTTACCCATTAATAGGATTTTTTGAATAATTTAGGCCAATAATAACACCCTATCATTATCTTGATGGCCATGTTTCTTGTAGATAAATGTCCTCCTGATAGGCCATCATGAAATTCTTCAAGCACCTTGGGGACTTGATCATGCTCAATACATCTTAGCATGACTCCATTGATATCTTTTCTAAACAATATTCCATCAACAAGAACATAAGGAATATATTGGAGTTAAAAATGCCTTTTCTTGGACTACTAAAATTCATATGGGTACTCACCAGTCTGTAGGAAGTTAGTCATGTTATAGATCCAACTATTGAAAAGAGATGGATCAGCTAGCTGAGATACTCTTTGAGCATATACTATCTCATATACTACCTCAAAAGTCTTGATATTAGAAGCCAATAATTCACACAATCCTTTTCCTCTTACAATCTTTATGATTTTGATGTCCACATTATATTTCATGACCTTTGTGATCCATCCTACTCTTTTTTCATTTATCTCCTAGCTCAATAGGAACTCTTTGACACTTTAGTGACTAACCATCAGATGAATTTAATTTTTGGAGAGCATATGCCTAAATTTTTTGAGAGATTTAATCATAAAATATACTTACTTCTCTATGAAATTGTAATTTTCTTCATAATCCTTTAGGGATTGACTGAAGAAAGATATTGGTTGTTCTAATTGTTCTTGATTGTGCTGAGTTAGAATAGCTCAGATGCGTCCTTCCCCTATAAAATCATAAATAATGAAATATTTCTCATAGTTTGAGTTGAATAGGGTAGGATCCTAAGAAATAGCCTAATTGATGGATTAAATGCTATCTTTTACCTCTTGTGTCTAGTTTAAGTAGTTACCCTTATTTAGCATTGTAGTAAGGGGTTTTGCCTTAGAGGCAAAATTTGGAACAAATCTTCTTAAAAAGTTGATTTTTCCAAGAAAGCTCTATAATAATTTCTTAAGGTGTGGTAGTGCTAATGCAGATATAACACTTATTCACTTTGGGTATATTACAAGACCCTCTTTTGACACAATATTTCTTAGAAATTTCCCTTCATGAACTATAAAAATGCACTTCTTGGGATTAAGTAAAACACTAAATTCTTTTCACCTTTCAAAAAATTTTCTAAGGTGATCCAGGTGTGCATCAACATGCTTTGATTAAATAGTGATATCATATAGGTATACCAGGATCAAGTCATTTATCAAACCTCTAAAATCCATTTCCATGGCTCTCTAAAACATTGCACTAGCATTAGTCAAACCAAATGACATCTTTATATATGCATATATGCCCCATTTTGTGGTGAAAGCAGTCTTGAAATGGTCTAATTCTTGCACTAGGATTTGGTTATAACTAGAATAACTGTCTAGAAGAGAAAACCTTTCAAATCCTAATATAGTTTGTAGAATTTTCTCCATAGGGGGAAGGGGATAATGATACTTTAGAGATTCTTTGTTTAGATCTTTGAAGTCTACACAAACCTTGATTTCACCATTTTTATTTCTTATAGGGACCCAATTTGTAACCCAAGATGAGTGTTTGATAGGAAAAATAATATTATCCTTTATCAGTTTAGATAGCTCACTCTTAATCAAGGGTTCTATCTTTGGATTAATCGATGTCTACTTCTATAAAATAGGCTTGGTATTTAGATCAATCTTGATCGTATGTTGAGTTAAGCTAGGGTCAAAACCCCTTAGATCATGATAACTCCAAGTGAAGTTATCATCAAATTCTTAACACAACTTAACAAAATTTTGATTTTCAAAATCATTAAATACCTTTTCTATCTTTAGTGATTTCCCTTTTGAGAATATCACTTGATCATAGTCGTCTTCACTCATGGTGATGCTATTCTTTTCACCTTTTAGCTAATCATCTAAATTAAAGATGTTTTCTAGTGTAACTAAACCCATAGGTAGTTTGTTTGTCTTCAACTGGATGATTTGATTTGTTTATTGATCATATAGTCTTGACTAGTTCTTATCTAAAAATTTAGCTTCTTTTCTCAGAAAGTTGACAATCTTATGATCACTATTAAAGACTTACCAATCAATTGCATTATCAAGAAAAAATGGCCTTACAATCAACCTTACATGCTAGCTATTTTTCTTCTTTACTCCTTCGAGGAGGTTATATTGGGAGCCTATGAAGGCCATAAGATCAACATATTTAATCTATGCTCTTAGTATTGATTGAATGTTCAAAGTGGTAAAGTATTCTAATAGGTCCCAAACCCTATGTTTATAAGATCTTAGTAAATTATTATTAATTACACTTTTAGATCTCATTTGGTGAAAAATCATCTCACTGTCACCAGATATTTGTAGAGATTTTATCCCTCTCCTTGGCTAATTATAAGCTTTGAATCAAAGCCTCATATTTAGTTACATTATTTATACAGTTGAACTAAAGTTTGAAATAACAAAAATATATCTTCCTATGGAGAGATCAAGACAATGCCTACACCTATGCTATTCCTTATTTTCAAACCATCGAAGAACAATTACCACATCCCTTGAAGATCTTTAGTTGGCTTTACTAGGTTTGGGATAATTGCATCATTTTCATGAATGCAATATGTACCCAAACCTATTTATTATATATAATTGTAAGGATCAAATTGAAGGGCTGATCCCCATTCATCTAGAATCTCTTCTATAGGTATTTCAACTTCATGGTCCTCTTCTTCTTCTTGATCTTATGGTATGCAGTTCATATCCATATCTATATGATTGTATGGCTCAATATGATTGTTTTTGATTGTCTCAAATCTTATTATTACTCTTTTTCCATATATAATCCTAAGAAACATGTGAGACCAATCTACAAATAGATATTATCCCATATTTGTAGTGAAATCTCATGAAAGATAAATGACAAAGTAATGGAGAAGATCTATAACTGAGATGTCTTGTGAAATTGACAAGCTTGGATAAGCATGAATAGTGATATTTGGAACTTTTATTATTCCTAATATTTAAAAAATAGTCCCATATAATTGACCCTTATTGATAGCTATATATTTTATACTAAGGGAATCAACTATTTTCTTGGGCATCACTGAACTGCTAGCCCTTGAATCTACTATACAATTATGAACAAGATGCTTCCCTCCTATAAGTGAAAGATATAAAGGGGAGGCTTACCATTTTTCTCATTTTAGTGTTAGTTTATGGTTAACACAAATTAATTGTAGCATTAGGTCCCTTGGCTAGAACCTTGTTTGTTATATACAAATTCTTCAAAACCTCTTGTAGTAAATTCCATTACATGGGAATGGATAATGCTTCCCATATAGTAACATTCAGATTGGTCTTCTTTATTTGCTCAACTATATTGAAATGAATATTACCAACCTTTTTCATTGCCTTTTTAGGTACTATGTATTATTTTACAAGATTTGGAATTGGCACTTTCACTTTGGACTGGATTATAGGCATAAAGGGTGGCCTTTATACTGTGTTGGTCTTTATAGGTTATGGTATAACTTTGGAAGTTGTAGCTTATTCCATCCTAGGGGATGATCAATTTCTATTGCTATTTTATTTTAATGTGTATTATCTTCCATCTAACCTCCACCATTGAATAATTATTCCTCCTAATTTACACCACAAAATTCATCCTCTTACCAGTTTAGAAGAGTTGCCTCACCTTGAGCAGGTTCTTGTGTATCTTCTTATTGGGAAGTGGATTCTTCTTGCTATCCTTGTGTAATTGATATGCCTTACACAATAAAGGCTTGAATAATAACACCATTAGGACAAGTTTTCTAATTATGTGGATGAGAACAAAGATAACACCACTCATACTCTTGAACCAAGCTATTTTGAACATGCACAATAGCTTTAGTAGCACCTAGTGTAGGTAGAGCATGGATTTTTGGAGGTTTTACTTGAATTTTTGACTTTGTGGCTATGAATTGCCTTGGTATGGATATGAATCACCTTGTTATGGATGCTTATTGGGTTGGAATGCAAGGTTAGCTTGATGATAAGGCTTGTAGTTCTGGGATTGTTGCCTCTTCATTCCTATCAACTCATTACCAAAATTCTTGAGTAGTGACTTAACCTCATATAAATCCTCTGTAGGTGTAGGAATCAAAATTGGTGCTTTTATTGTGGTGGTAATTGGAGTAATTATAGATGGTTTAATAGGAGATATTTTTGGAGATAGAGGCATTAGTGGCCTTGGAGAAATTTTCATTGCTTGAATTAAACAAGTTTCTACCCTTATTGCCATTTCATAGGCATTAGGAAGGGTGATGCCACCCATTTACTGAATCATAATAGCTATATCACTATTCAAGGATATTAAGTAATATATGAAATAATTTTTTGGAGTTGGATTGACCAATTATATAATTCTATTCCGTGTCGTCTAGAAATGGAAATTAAAGTAAGTCATGTGCTCATGAGGAGCCCATTAAATAACAATTAATTTTTTAACTAGGGAAAGGTGATCACTTTTATCTTCAAATTGGGTACATAGTGTAGTGCCTAGATCATCCTAAAATTAGATGGAGTTAGGAGTAGTAATTATGCACCACTGTAAGGCTTTACCTTTGAAAGAGGAGACTAGGAGCCTAATTGCAACATTATCTTGTACCACATTGTGGACTAAACATAGATTAAAAATATCTTGTATGTGTTCCATAAGAGTGGTGGAATTTTCACCAATAAAATATGGAAGTCTTTTTAAATTTGAGGTAGGTATATCATCATACTGGGCCAACTAGAGTGGGTGGTCTCCATTCAAAGCTATGAAATTCAGATTTCTAGCCATTATGGGAGGTATGAAACTGATAGGAGTATTTGGGAGAGATGAAAATAAAATTATAGGATATAATCTAGGGTAAGGGATGACTAATTTTTATCTCTTTTTAGAAGGAAATGATAATTCTAAAAAATTATCTCCCTTACCTTTATTAGATGATCTTATTTTTTTGCTTGGGGTACATAAACCTTGAAATTCTAAATCCATAAGCTAATGGAATCACTAGGTGATTTTGAATTTTGTATAAGGATCATACAATACTTGATGAGAATAACACTAATCTCTTTATAATTTTGGGTCCCATCAGGCATGCCAAAAATTATTATCACATAGATTTTACACATTTATTGATGAAGTAGCTTGTTGTGCAAAAACTAATGATACAATGGGAAAACCTCCAAGATGTAGTAACTTGAAGAATTTAGGTGAAACATTGGAGAAGGATGAATTCCTTTCACTAAATCTAGTGCAATTGATAAAATACCAATTTTATATAAATTTTATTCCTTTAGTGTTCTTCCTCCTAAACTAGGATTTGACTAGGGAAAATAGTTTGAAAATGAATTTTGCAAAACTAAAAATGGTGATTTCACCAAATATTTTTATAGTGTATTTTAAGCTTGATTGAATGAACACAACAAAATGTAAAATATATTTGAGCACAAACTCATGCAAATGGGAAATTAGAGGCAATATTTTGTTATTTTTCATAAAATGGAAAAGATTCTTTTATTTTATCAAATAATCTTCCAAAAGGGTAAAAAATACCAAAAATGAATTTTTTATGACTAAAACAAGAATGAAAAATTCCAAAAATATTCAAACAACTTACATACATAAGGATTTCTCAGACAAGAAAGGCAAATCTTCAATTATTCATTCTCTAGGTTACAACTTGTATCAAATACATTCAAAATGTAGAATAATATTAGTAATAACAAAAATATAGATTGGGATACAAAATATTAACCATATTTATACAAAATATCTCATAAATATGATGTAGTTATCATAACTTCAACACCCAGTAGAAGAATCATGCAAATCTATAACTTCATGCAAAAAGAGGCATGATCTTTAGCTTGTGGCTTCCTTTGGCTTGGTAAAATGGTTTGGAAGAGAGCATGCAAGATCTGGGCATGATCTTGAACTTGGTGTGGCATGGATAGACTTGAGAAATATTCATACAATGCCTCTCTTTCTCCTTCATGTAGCTATAATGGCTCTTCATGCAAATGGGGTGCTAAAGTGGAACTCATTTATTAAATAAAAGATAACTAAGAAATAACTGAATTTAATTTTTTTGTAAAAACCTAAGTTGAAATTTTCAAGTGATACTTTTACAACTTACAAGTCATACCACTTTGTCAAAATTAGATTTGTAATTTTCAACATGTACTTTTACAACTTAAGCATTTATAACTTGTCAAAATTAAAAGTGTAATTTGTAAGACTATTTTTTAACAATTTCTAACCTGTCAAAATAGAAAGTGTAAAATACACATGGCTCTTTCTAAAAAAGATTTGTAAAAAATATAACTACAATTTACAAGATATGTTTTGGAAAATTTACAATATTTTTAAAATAATGAAAATATAATATATGAGAATGTTTTTAACAAAAAGAATTAGTCAATTTCTAATACTTCCTCTACCTTTTTATCTTTCTCAACCTATAATTTCTAAACATATGCATCAAAAGCCTTAAAAATATCCTAGAATCTCTCATTATCTATGCTAAAAGAGTATAGGCTGGTAATCTCACAATGTACTAATGTGTTGAAAGGATCCCTCTTGAAAGTCATGATTTCTTGCATATCTTTACCCATCGTATTCAATGTGTTATGATACTTGATGTAGCAGTGAATAAAGCTCAAGGTAAAGACTATTTATTTAGCAGATTCCTTTTCTACCAATTCTTTGAATTTTATCTAGACCTCTTCTACTGAAAGGAGGTTATATTCATAATTTTTTCACCTAAATGAAAATTTACTCAATAATTTTTCAATGTCATATTGCATGTTAATGACCTTATATTGGGTAACTTTAGCTTTATGTGCACATATTTGAGAAAATTTATTATAAATTGTGTAGATCTATCTAATTCCTCTTGCTCTCCATCATTCTTCAGTATCTTTGTAGTAAGGAGGATGTTTATGTCAGTTGAGTCTACAACTATCAATTTTGGATAGTAAAGATTTAAAATTTTTATTTCTCCCTCATATTTTTTGACTAGTTCTCTCAATGTGACCCTTCTTTCCCTCAAAACTATACAATGTTCCATTATTATATCAATAATATTATTACCTTTGAAGATGAGATCCTATAACCATTATTTAGAATCCCTTCCCATGCTTTTAATTTTTGTCACCACATCAAGTGTTGCCTAGTCTATGACTTGGGTGATCAACTATGCTAGTTCAGGTTGTGTTGATGGACCAGTGGGCTCTATTAATTTATTTAGTGTAGCCATAAGTTATTATACCTTATTTTTAACTCATCCTTAGTGACCTTGTCACTATATATTTTCTCAAAGATGGAGTTGATGTTGGATTGAACATTGTGTTTCAACTCCTCCCTCGTAGGATGTCCAAGGTGAATCTTTGATACCTGATAATCCCCCACCACTAGATATTATTTCTATTTGTCTATTGGGGGGACTAAAATTTCCACATATCTTTCCCTTGCTGAGTTACACAATATTCTTGAGAAGGTCTGGGGAGTAGTCTTGGATTTATTTTATGTGTCTGAAAGACCAAAATCTAGTGTACTTGGGGAAATCATTTGCTTGCATTTATTCCCCACTATTTGTGCTAATCGAGTAGGTGTAGCATCATGATATGTAGACACTATCACTTATGAATTTTTAGCTGAAGCTAATGCACTGGTAAAAACTATGAATTTTTTTGAATCCTATGCTTATGTTGTCATTGATTGATCAACATATGTCTATGCAATTTCATCTCCATTTGTAGGCTATAAGTTCACATTTACATCAAGACCTATTTTCACCTATATCAATTAAAGGGGCTAGGTAAACTATGTAAGTGGAAGAGGTAGGGACAATGGGAACAAATGTGTCTACTAAGGGTGTAAGAGATGGAAGTGATATTAATGGGGGAGTAGACATAAGGACTCAAAACTTGGGAAGTGGTGGAAGTGTGGAGGCCAAAGAATTAAATGAGTCAATTAAATGGGTTAGGACACTCATGGGAAATAAGGTAGGGAAGATTAAAGGGGATAAAAATGAATCAATACTTATCCTAGAAGTTGGAATGGCTAGTGAAACTAAAGTTAGGATGACTGAGTCCATGGCTATATACTGCTAAGTTGGGTTAGAAATCAATGGGGATAGAATGGAAGGAATTACAAATGGAATGGAAAAAGGGATTGAAATTATAAGAGGGGAAAGTGGAGTGGAAACCTAAGTATCCACTGAAGGGTGACACTAAGTGTCCACTTGACTTGATTACATTGGTTTTTTTGGACTTATTATTGTGTGTAAAGTGGTAGGAATGAAGGGTAAAGTCAATTGAGATACATGAGGAGTAGAGATAGGAAGTGGAGGTGTTGAAGCTATAAGAACAATGTAAATAGGTGTGGGGTGAAATATAGAGATAGGAGTTATGACTATCACTAATATGGGGTTTGAAGTTGTGGATGCTCTAACTATAGCTATGTCCTTAGATGAGATGATGATTGATTGATCTGTTACTACCCCATATTTTCTAGATTTCCCCTTCTTAGCCTTAGATTTATTCTTTTTCTTATGCAAGATCACTGGCCTCTTTGATTGCTCTCCTACTATGCCACTAGAACCCTCTAATAATGGAGGGATCCCTTCTTCCTTGAGCTTTAGTAACTTATCCATAATATTCACTATATCTTTGGTCACTTGTACCCCTTTAATCTTGAGCCAATTTAATGTTCTACTGATCACATATACAGTTCTATCTATCAATCAGAAAGATTTAGGGACACACCACCTTACTATTGGAAAGGGTTAAATAATAATTTGTTCACATTATTTCTTGTCTAATGGGGACTCATCATCCACCAAGTCCTTGGGGACTAATTCCAAATCAAAAGCTTTGACCTGATCTAAGGTAATTCTAGAATGGTCCTTTAATCTAACTTTCTCTTCATCATCTAAATCCTCCCAATAGTTTTCAAAATGTGGAACATAGGAATATGTAGAGATTCTCAGTGTGATGGTTATGTTACCATAAAAATAATAGTTTGGCCTTGACTCTAAAGCCCTTAGTGTCATTTATACCTTAGTATACTTAGTTTTGAGTAAGGAGGGGCATGTGTATCTACCTATACAAATTGGGAAATGAATTCATAACTTGTGTTTATTGGATAGTAGCTTATGAGTTTTCACAAGTTGTCTTAATAAATCCATTAATTCCCACTCATCACTAACATATCTTGGGAGGGTGTAAGGGAAACCATTAAATCCACATACCCTAATATAGGAATAGGTCAAGAATTGAATGAAGTAGGATCCCCATTGGGTGATTTCTATAGTAACTACATCTTAAAATCTCTTTCTCCTATGTTATTTGTCAAAAATTATTATGATGCAATAGATGAATGAATCATTGACCCTCATAAAGTGTTGCCTACTAGCCTCTAAATTGAGGCCAGGATAATAGTTATACACTCTACTTGCCTCACTAGCTACTATGTTGAGCCCTGGGAAATCTCTCCCCTTGGCCTATATGTACACTAAGTAGGAGGTCATGTAAAATTTTTCTCTAGTTTGTACCTTCATCAATTTATTATGAAGGAAATTACTAATCAGTTGTGTGTAGTGTATGTATTGTACATTTTGATGAATGAACCACTGGTACATCCACTCCTAAAAACTCTTCTCATTAGGACTGCCTGTAATTCTTTACAACAATATTATTATGTCTCCAACATCATCCTTGAAATCAATTCTTTCCACTGCCTTTAACAATATGGTAGAGGTAACCTTCGAGGTTTTAAGCCATTATTTATTTATCATTCTCTGACATCCCTTTCTATTGTCTTGAAAGAATTGTTGAGATGTTTCTAGAGTTATGTCAAGATAACTCTCAAACTCTAGGATCATAAACACTGAATCAATGAAATCTGGGTCCATATTTAAAATGCTTTCCCCTTTATCATTCAAGACCTCTCTTTTGTCAACATCATAGTGTGTTTTAATGTTAGCACTAGCTTAGGGATTTTCACTATCAGAGGGAAAGTTATTGCTTGTGATAGTCCAGAGTCATAGATACTCTGGATCTAGTCATTCTTAAACTCTACATTTATCCAAGTTTAGAAATCCCCTAGGTCAATGTGACCTAAATCTATATCTATGATCTTAGTAGTGTTGGATTCTAGGCTAAGAGTCACCTTGGGGCCTTTCAATTTGAACTTCATCTCCTTTCCATAAATTAATTCTAGAGAGAATGCTTAGTGAAAACCAACTATAAGAGTTGGTGGGATTTGTAAGTGTTTGATGTAGTAGAATCTCTGATGGAGATTAAAGGTGCTCTAAGTAGGTAAAAATTCCATGAGAAAATATAGTGGCAAAATAAGGTTGAAATCTTTGATGGAGATTAGAGGTGCAAAATACAAGTCAAATTTTTGACAGAATTAGGAGGTGTTTTAAGCAAGTGAAAACTATAGTAAAACCTTGAGGTGCTTGAAACAATAGGAACTCCCATGGGGTTGGGAATTTCTATTCTTAAGGTGAAAATCCATTAGAATGAGAGGTGATCTAAGTAGGTCCAAATTCCATGGGGACTTAGAGGAATATTTTAGGTAATATTCTTTAATTATTAGAATATGTTGGTATAATCACCTGTTTATGGAAAAAATGGAGAAACCCTAGATCCAAATGTGAAAACTTGGGAGAAAACCCTAGGTTTTTAATATGAAACTTGGAAAATAACCGAGGATCTTTTGTTAACTTTTTAAGTCAACCCTAGTCAGTGTGAGGCTTGTTGAATCCTACATGATATCTGTACACTAGCAAAGGACTTGAGCATTCCAAGTAAAGTAAGCACAAACATTTCCCATCTATGCCCAAACTCAAGATAAAGGTGCAAGTCTACACATCAAAGTAGTTATGATTCATGCCTACATAAATCTTTCAATATGCATCCCCATGCAAGATTTTATGGCATGAAATTCTAAGAATACATAAATTCAAGGATACAAGTCCTAAGGTTTTAGAATGGTTAAATGAAGGTTAAATATAAGAAGTAATATAAATTATGAAGAATGCAATCAGGATATTCAATCCTCATGTGTGCTCTTATTAAAAATTTTCCTCATGTTTATTCTATGTAATTCCATGCCCACATGTAGGATCATACATCTAAGCCCATGAACCAAGTAGTATACAACTCTCCACATGGTAATCTAGTTATAATATAAAGTGGGTCCCTTTTAGTAGAATTTCAAGAAACACCATTGGTTAGTGAAGAAGGGAAAGGAGGATCCACCAAAATGTTGTAGTAAAGAAGTGGCACCCACATGTCATGTTCATGTTGCTCCTACCCAATAAGTTAAAAGACTCTTTTGAGAATCCATCAAGATGATGTGTGTGCTCCCATAGAGATGCACTTGAGACCAATCATGAAGCACCATGTGCCAAGTGGTGGCATGATACGAAGAAGGTCATTGGAGCTAGTTGAGAGGAACTTGAGGCATTGTTAGAATGATTAAATGCATAAGTGGTTTCTAGATATCAAGACTTGAGTACATGCCACCCTATGACCCTATCAGATAGATCTACCATTCCCTTATGCACACGTGTATCTAGAGATGATCCTAGCACCAAGTTCAGATCCAATCATTGAATAGACTTCAAGAAGCATGGTCACAACATTGCAAGAGAATTTAATGTTACATCCACCACCCCAAGTGGTGAATTTACTGTAAAATAGGCTTTTTCACTATACAATCTTAGTTTTTTCAATATAAAAGGGTTAACACATTTTAAAAACCTTGCGCTACTAAAATTTCCCTCCATGAGCACTTGTATTGGCTAGACCTTGCATGTTAATGAGAATTAAGTTTACCTCCTATTATTTTGATGATCTGTGTGATATTTGTGTTTGTTGATTTCTATTTATGGGTAATGATCACTCCTTTCATTTGTCATTCATCTTCAAAACCTCTTCATTGAACTCAAAACTCACTTATAGGTCATATCCTGTGTGCAACAAGGTCTTTGTAGGCTTTGTCTATGGATAACATTCATCCCTCTTATTGTTGTGTTATATTCCTTTGCCTCTATACAAAATACTTATGCATGTAGAGTGACTTGGCAGAATTTATGTGATATTATCTTATTCTCAAAAGGTTGTATTATGTTTATGGTAGTAGGAGTGCTCACTCTATTCTGGGTGCATCACATTTTAATTTTAGCATCTCTTATCTTCTCCCTTCCTTTTCCTCTCAAATATCATAGGTTTAGATTAACGATAGTTTACCTTTTTCCTATTTAGGCCTATGCACTGGTCTTAAACTAGGTGCATTTAGAATAAAAGGAATCCAACCTACTCTGGAGGATCATCTCAAGGAGTAAAAGGGTCCCACACCTTGGGGACATTGCCATCATTATAATGAGATAATTAATGCTTGCATGCATATCTAAGTGATAATATTTCTACACCTAGTGCCTTAAACTCTTGTACCCCACACAAGGCCTTTGTGCTTAGTACCCCACCATTAAGCTTGCCAATGCTATGGATCATCCATGGGTGCATGTTTTGAATGATAATAGTTTTTGGCACACTTGGTGGGGCCATTTGAAGATAAACTAAGGAATTAGTGCTATCTTTAGCTAATAAGTATAGAAGACACTCAACAAGAGCACTTAGAGACTCTAACCATCTCTAGTTTATAAAGATCAAACCCCTATTTACATGCCAAGAATAACAAGATCATCTATAAAAGGCATTGATTTCCATTTCATTAAGCTTATAGTGCCCTTAATAATAAGGAAAGTAAGAGAATCATTATCCCTTATTATAAGTTACAACAAAAGATAGTCACCTCTTAGAGCTCAATATATACCACCATTTAGAAGGTTCTATTTTAGGCGAGGACTATTATTTATCCCATTCATGGCTATCCCAAGGAATCAAGTGTTTGTGACTTTTAATAGAGGTAGCCTATTAGTCCTAATTTAGTATAATGACATTCCAGTGTCTACTCTTAAAATCTTTTCCTATTTCATGTGTGAGAATTCACCTCCCCTATGGATCATATCTAAGACATTATGAATATATGCTCAGTGCACTATGTCACCCAAGACAATGTCACATTCAAGTTACTATATTCTTCCTTTAAGGTAAACTATATTTAATGGTATTAAGGCTTACAATAAAACTCTATTCAAAACTAGGAAGATCTTGACAAAGAATTATGCAAGTAGTTTAAAGATCAAAGTGATCACCTGTCCCTAATAGAATAACTCATGACTATAAAGCAAGCCTTATGAAATGATGGTCAACTTCAACTTTAGATTCTAGAGAGTCTAGGATAGAATCCCACCCTTATGTAATCCTTCTCCAAATATTAAATTTTTGTATTTCCTAAAATCTCTTAACATCACTATAGCGGTGATGATTCAGTCCATGGGAGGCATGGTCCTCCCTGATGCCTATGAAGTTATGGTACACATAGATAATTATTTGATTCAAGTGGGCAAGATTGTGCCTAGACCCCCTATTCCTATATTCATAAACCCACTCCCTAACCAAGAAACTATGTAACCTTGCTAGTTCATATCCCTACTATAGTGAGCTCACCTACTCCACCCATTATCTCTTCTAATGAATTGCATGAAGTGAAGATGCTATTACAAAGTTTTTGGAATGAACTAGATGACCTCAAAAGGAAATAAGCATATTATCCTAGACATCATCAACCTTTCACTCAGTAATACTAGTAAAATAGACCTCCATACTAATGTGGTGCACAAATTCAAAATCACCTCACATATAATAGAGTTCCTTATGTGTAGAGGGATGATGTCACTAGCACCTCTAAAGCCCTTGTTCTAGTGTAGAACAATCTAGCATAAGATTTTGAGTGGTGCTTCTCATGTAACCAACTACATAATCAAGACACCTATGTAAATGGAATTATTAACCAATCACTTATGGTGCAAAACTTGCCTCAGTCACAAAGATAAGTAAATAGTGTAGTTCATCATGAGGAAGGAGTATAGGCACTAATTCAACCACAAGATGGGTTTGATTTCATCAACTAACAAGAAGACTTTAGATATGTAAATCAAGGTAGAATTATTGGTGGAGGAATCACTCCAATCATTTTCAACACAAGATTTAAAAGGAGAGCTATAAAAGAGGCCATACTAGTTGTAATGACCTTACTTTTAGTGCCCCTAGTCAATCATATAGGTGCATAGACTAAGGAACCTACACAAACTTTATGCCCAAAAAATGGTGTAAAAGGAGTTACCATCTCAAGTTAGTGTGCCAACACCAGGAGAGGTTACTATTCCCAATACGAAACCAAAGGGATCTCAGGTTCCCTTCAATATATTAGAACAAATGAATAAGATGAGCTTCAATGTTACAATGTGGGATGTGCTCTCTATTCTATCCTAATACAATTTACTACAAGATGTGCTAAAAGGTTTTTAGGAGTTTCAAACCCCCCAACAAACAACTAATGCCTCTACTAGTCTATGATAGATGAAAGAAAAAGAAGTGTAGGTGTATACTACTAATAAGATACCTCCATTTTATGTCTCCTTAATCATTGAACAACACTTGTTACATAATTACATGATTAAATCTAATGCAAGTAGCTCAGTAATGCTAAAGAAGATTGTGGATATGCTTGGAATTATATATGCCCCTGTTTCAAAAAAAAGTAGTCCAATTTGATGACATGATATTAAAAATTATACGTATAATAAAGGATTTGAATCTTACATTGCATGCATGCCCAAGCCTTTTCATTGGACAAGACATCACAGTCATTAACTTACCTCCCTAGTTCACCATTTACCTCTCTTAAGACTTCATGGTAAATATAGGTGGGTATTTGTCCTTAAATTGGTCACATATGCTATTAAAAACTAGATATAGGACTAAGGTGACCATCAAGGTAGATCCTATCTTCAAAAACCATGTCAAACCATACTCTCTTATCCTAGTTGAGCAAAATTACTTGATGTTTGATCAAGAGGAAGATTTAATTATCCATTAGGCTACAACAACATTAGAGTAAACCCTAGATAATCTACTAGATGAATGGGCATGTGAACTCTTTGAGTGTGACCCATATGATAATACAAAGATAGGGCTAGGCACATATTGCATCATGGAATATAATTCTACACTTATTGAGTTCATGAAAGTATGCGAGGACCCTAAAGGTATATGGTAATTGTAATTTAATGGCTCACAAAGTACGAATGGTACAAGAGCTAGTTTCATATTGGTGTCACCCCAAAAGGAAAAATATTTTCATACTTTAGACTATAGTTCACGTGTATGAACAATGCTTACTGAATATGAGGCACTTATCTAAGGCCTTCAACTTACATAGAAGAAAGTAATCAAAGTGCTGTAAGAGCTAGGTGATAGTGAGATGGTTATCAATAAAGTTAGAGCATAGAGCTTGATTAAGAGTGGTTTCATGAAATCCTATAAACATAGAGTGTGGGATCTGATAGAAGGATTTGATACATTCAACATCATTTATTTACCAAGAACATAGAATGTTGATGTAGATAGGCTTGTGACTATAGGTGCACAATATGACATTATGTGTAACATAATGAAATAGTTTGAATAACTCATCAAGATTATGGTCAAGCCAATAGTTCCTAATAATATGAAGAATCGACAAGTGTTTAAAAGTGATGAGTAAATCATCAACTTCCTACAAGATGAGGTAGAGTTTTACACCATGAATTAGGTGTATCTATGATCCCAATATGAATATCAAGTCATCCATTTGAAGGGGAACACGTTACCAAAAGGGTTGGTCACCCGAGAAAGCATATTCAATATTGATGACCAATTCAAAGGAGAAAGGTGCAGTATGACAACCAAAGAAGATATCTCTGCACCCATAATCATTTCAAAAGGAAAAGTTCTTAAAGTTGGTAAGGTTCATTCCATGCTAGAGATTGAGAGATTTATTCAACTAAATAGGAGATATGATGATATATTCACATAGAGATATAAGGATCGAAGAGGCTTTAACCCAAGCTTAACATAACATACAATTGAGCTCGATCTTGACATGCAACCCATGCATTAAAAACAAAGGCTCATTAATCTAAAGTTAGAACCATTAATGTGTAAGGATATCTCTAAGCTCATTGAGGCTAGCATAATACTTATAATCAATCATTTCTCATGGGTCACCAACTTAGTCCTGGTGTAGAAGAAGAATGGGGAGATACATCTTTGTGTAATTTAGGGACTTGAACAGGGCTTCCCTTAAAGACCACTAACCTCTCTCACCAATGGAGAAGATATTGAAAATAGTCATAAAAGTGGAGATATTTTAATTACTAGATGGTTACTTAGGCTATAACCATATCTTTGTGAAAAAGTGGGATCAATACAAAACCATATTCACCACTAAGTGGGGAACCTTTGCATACCAGTGCATACCATTCACTTTAACGAATGTAGGCATGACCTTTTAGAGAGCCATGGATATGGAATTAAAAAGATAATCAATAAGATAATCTTGGTTTACCTTGATGACATAACCATTTTATCTAAGTGCATAGAAAATCACTTGGGTCACATAGAGCAGGTCTTTTAGAAATGCTATGAGTTTTGAATATCTTTGAACCCTAATAGATGTATCTTTGTATTTCATGAAGGTGCCCTCATTGGACACATAATTTATAAAGAGGGACTCATAATTGATGTAGAGTGAGTCAAATATATCTCATTCCTTCCCCTTTTAAGCCACAAGAAAAGTATCTAGAGCTTACTGGGGAGAATCAACTTTGTGAGAAGATTTATGCTTGGTTTTGCTATCCTGGTAAAGCACCTCACTATAATGTTAAATAAAAATGCTATATTCAGTTGGATGTGTTAAGGTAAGGAAATTTTTGATGCCATAAAGTGCCATTGCATAATCTCCCACCTTAATCAACCTAGACTATAGAAAGGATTTCATCCTTTACACATTTAGTGGAACCGAAGGTATCTCAGCCATCCTGACATAGTAGAACCAACACCAACTAGATCAACCAATTGCATTCTTCAACTAGGCACTAAAGGATTATGAGTGCACTATAGCTTCATAGAGAATCACACACTCATAATTGTGAGAGTGCTAAATAAACTTAGGCATATTCTCTCCAATAATAATATCTAGCTTATGGTCATGCAAATAAATGTCAAGGAGTTCCTACTTAATAAGGACATCAATGAGAAAAGAGATAGATGGATAAAAAAAGTGGAGTATGATGTAGACATACAAGTCACCAATTTGGTGTGAGTAAAGGGAATCTATGAGCAGTTAGTTGAAGCATCAAAATCTAAGGATGACATAGTCTTAATGTCATGCAAGGAAGAGTGCACAAGTGAAGAATATACAACCAATTAGGTGCAAGATATGAGAGCCTTACTTTAGCATAATATGTATCTTCCTAGCCTCAACAAAGCTAAGCATAGAAATTTTATAATGTAGTCCATTCCATATGTGCTTATAGATGGTATAATTTTTTGAAAGGATCTCAATGGGGTCCTCTTGAGGTATGTGGAACTAGAGAAAATAAGTGGGATTCTTCAAGAATTTCATGATGGCCCTATAAGAGGTCATTATCTGCCCAAGACCACTACTATGAAGATCATGTGAGCTGGCTATTATTGGCCAAATATATTCAAGGATGTATATTCATATGTGTAAAATTGTAAGAAATTTGCCTTTTTCATAGGCAAAATAAGTCTTGCATCCTTAACATTGTGCCTAATTTAAGCTAACCAACCCTTTGCACAATGGGGCCTAGATTTTATAGGCATGGTTAACCTGACATCAAGTGATGGGTGCTAATGGATTCATCTATCAACTAATTATTTCATGAGATGGATAGAAGTGGTTGCATTAAAGAAGGCTAATGAAACATACATCCTTAAATTATACTAAGTCATCATAATGATATTTGGTGTTCCAACTACCATTATATTTAATAATACACTAGCTTTCCTTGGAACCAAGATCAATGAATGGGCCATCAAACACAATATCTATTTGAGTGCTTCATTGAATTATTACCCTCAGGGTAATGGTCTAGCTGAGTCCATGAATAAGAACCTAATATGCGTCATAAAGAGGACTTTGGAGGATAATCAATGAACTTGGCATATGAAGCTTAATACTGCACTCTACGCTAGTTAGATCATGACCAAGAGAGTGTTGGGAAATTTGTCCTTCATGCTAGTCTATGGAAGGGAATCTAGGTTACTAGCATCCCTGAACTTGCCTTCCTTAGAACTTGCACATCAATTGGAGCTACTCAAGAGTGATCCCCTTGAAGTAAGAATGGAGGAGCTCATACATATCAAAGAAACTAGAGCACAAGATGTGCACACCATGGAACTTCAATAGGTGTAGACCGAGAGGGTCTTTGACAAAAAGGCCAGTGAGATAAGTTTCTAGGTGGGAGACGTAGTGATAAAATAGGATGTGGACAAAGTAAAATCTAGGAAGCACACCAAGTTTGATGTAATATGGAGTATTACATATACCATCACTAGTTTACATTCATCTAATGCCTTCCACATTGCTAGAATGAATGGAGAAGAGCTGCCTATCCTAGTCAATGAGATTCATCTCAAGCACTATCTCCATTAAGTTTTGTATAAATTATAAATAAGTAGAATAGATGCTTTTTCATTTTCCTAAAGTGCACTTTATGTACCCTTGTTTTAAATTAGTTTTAATTCCTCTAAGTACTTGTGTGTAATGTTTCTTAACTTAAGGCATTTCCTCTAAGCACCTTTGGCATAAATCTTGTCTTTTCAATTGAATCTCAACTCATTTCAAAGCCAAAGATGTGCTACTGGTCCATTTTCAAGAGAAATAACTAAAATCCCAAAGACTCCATGCCTAATGGATTACTCAAAGGCTACTAGATACCTACTTAACATGAATGTAGCCCATAAAGATTGCTAGAAGTGATGAATTTATAAGTAAACCCTAGTCAACGTGAAGCTTGCTGAGGCCATATAGGAGATTTGCATACCTATGAAGGACCTAAATGTTCCAAGTAAAGTAAGCACATATGTTTCCCATCTACACCCATCTCAAGATAAAGGTGCAAGTCTATGCAGTGAAGTAGTGATGACTCACACCTACATAAATATTTTAATATGCACCCACACATAGGATTTTATGGTACACAAGTCTAAGAGCACCCAAATTTAAGGATGCAAGTCCTGAGGTTTTAGAATGATTAAGTGAAGGCCAAATATAGGAATCAATATGAATTATGATGAACACACATATGATATTCAATCCTCATGTGTGCCCTTATTCAAAATCTTCCTCATGCTTAGTCTATGTAATTCCATGCCCACACATAGAATCATACATCTACACCCATGAACCATGTAATAAAAATCTCTCCACATGGTAATTTTGTGCTCATCTAAAGTGGGTCCCTTTAGATAGAATTTCAAGTAGAGCCATTAGTTGATGAAGAAGGGAAAAGGGGTTCCACTAAACTGCCTCAAAAAAGAAGTGGCACCCACATGTCATGTCCATGCTACTCTTGCCCAACAAGACAAAATACTCTTCCAAGAGCCCATCGAGATGATGTATATCTTCCCTTAGAGTTTTACCTAAGACCAATCATGAAGTACCACATGCCAAGTAACAACATGATATGAAGAAGGTCATTAGAGGAAGTTGAGAAGATCTTGAGGAATTTTTAGAATGATTAAATTTATAAGCATCCACTAGATATTGAGAGTTGAGTACATACCACCCTCTGACCCTATTAGATAGATCTTCTGTTCCTTATACACATGCGTATCCAAAGATGATCATACCACCAAATTTAGATACAATCATTAGAAAACTTCAAGAGTCATGGATGCAGTGCTGCAAAAGAATTTAATGCTACATCCACCCCCTAAGTGGTGTATTTATTATAAAATAAGCTTGTTCACTATAAAATCCTAGTTATTTCACTGTAAAAGGGTCGACACATTTTATCAACCTTATGCTACTAAAATTTCCCTCCATGACCACTTGTATACACTAGACCTTGAACGTTAATGAGAATTAAGTTCACCTCCTTTTATTATTTTGATGATTTATGTGATATTTATGTTTGTTGATTTCTATCTATGGGTAATGATCACCCCTCTCATTTATCATTTATCCCCAACACCTCTTCATTAAACTTGAAACTCACTTGTAGGTCTTATCATGTGTGTACCAAGGTCTACATAGGGTTTGACTATGGATAATATTCATCCCTTTCAATGCTACATTGTGTTCCCCTGCCTCTATATGAAATACTTATGCATGTAGAGTGATTTGGTAGAATCTGTGTGATATTATCTTATTCTCAAAAGGTTGTATTGTGTTTAAAAAAGTAGGATAACTCACTTTATTATAGGTGTATTTCCTTTTAATTTTAGCATATCTTACCTTCTCCCTCCCCTCTCTCAAAGATCCTAGGTTTAGACTAGTGGTAATTTACCTTTCTGCTCTTTAAGCTTGTGCACTAGTCTTAAACTAGGTGTGTTTAGAATAGAAGGAATCCAACCTACTCCAGAGGCTCATCCTAAGGAGTCTAAGGGTCCCATGCCTTGGGGATGTTCCCATTATTGTGATGAGACAGCCAATGATCATGCACGTAGTTGAGTGATAATACTTTCATACCCAGTGCCTTAGACTCTTGCACCCCACACAAAGCCTTTGCACTTAGTGCCTCACCATCAAGCTTCCCCATGCTGCATAGCTCCATAGGTGTACATTTTAAATGATAACATCTCTACCATTGAAAACTTTGGAAAATATATGGGAAAAATGACCTTTTGAACTACATAATGATAACAATAAAAACTCTAAAACCAAATGAAAAATGTAATTAAAACCCTAGATAATTAGAAACAACCTTGTGGGAAAGAAAATAACTTGACAAGCTTTAATATTTATGCAAATGAATTTTTAAATTATGTAAGGAGGATTCTAAGGAATACCATGCAGGGGTGTTATAACATTGCTTATAGGTTGGTGCATTACTTGCACGGTCATAGCTTGGCATGTGCCTTGAGGTCATTAGAAAATTTGTAGAGTGTCAAATTCAATTATCAAGATAAAAATGAATTAATCAACCCTAATTTCCATTATTTATATTAAAAAATATCTACAATTAATGTTTCCATGGTAGTGGGTGGTGGAGATATGAAATACATAAGCAATTTTACAATTTTGCAATTTTGTAATTTTTCAAATTGCTATTTGATCTCTAGATTCCATGGGTAAGTGTAGGTTGACCTCTTTAGAAATGAGAAGGTGGAACTTGGACTACAATTTGTAGTTTTAAAAAAATTCAAAATTACATTCGAAGTTTCAAATTTCATAAGCTTAATTGTTGGTGGGATTCAAAGCCTGGACTATAATTTTCAATTTTGAAAATTGTAAATTGCTCTCTGAGTTTTGGATTCTAGGTAGAATGCTTCATGGGAAGCAAAAATCTATCTACAATTTGAAAATTGTAAATTGTAGTTTGCGTTCTATATCCTATGAGGTGTTTGGTTTGTAGGATATAGAAATCCACTTGCAATTTGAAATTTTGCAAAATTAAAAATTGTAAAAGGGTTTATAGATTCCACCAGTTAATGTATTGAAATATTCGAATCTTGGGAATCAATTTGCAATTTCGCAAATTGCAGATAGAGTTTTGGATTCCATAATACAAAGGAAAAGTGTGTTTTGGGTCAATCCAACGGGGTTTTCCAAAAAATTAGGGGATATCCCTTAGGGTACTTAATATTTTGATATTTTTGGGGTAAATATATCAAAATATATGAAGGCCTATTATTTTTTTGCCATAACTATTTTAATATAGTTCATTTGACCAAAAACTACAACTTTAGAAGAAATAAGGATTCTTCTTGGTGGAAGGAATTCCTTCCTACCCCTCTTACAGTGATGGATAATTATAAATGTGAGGATTAAAAATCATATTCAGATGATATCTAATCCCATAATCAAAATTAGGACTTAAATATCCCCTTCTAGAATGAGGTAGACCTACTGGCAGACCTAACCATTACAAAGACGATTTTAGACCTAGTTCCAGAAACCTACAAACTAGATACCTCAACATTAGTGAATTTAAAGTGTGATATATTTAGGGAAAATTAAAAATAATTTACATAAGTAGAATATAAATCTTATCCCTTAAATCCAATTAAAAATTCATTACCAATTCAGTTAGAAGCTATGGAAGACAAGGGAGAATGGACCAAGGTGCAAAAAAAGAAAAAATGTAAAAGAGTTGTAGTTTAGGCTTATAACATGTCTCTCTATTCAGGGGGGATCTAAGTAGAAGTTTCATAGAAGATAGCTGAAGACATTTTAGGCACATGGTTAAGTTTTACTTGTTATAAGTATCACAAAATATTTCTAGAAGGCAACTGTTGACCAATTTTGACTTTTAGGTCAAAATAGGGCACCCCTAGTTAAAAACTTCACTTTTAGGCATTTAAAGGGGTGTAATATGTTTTTATAATGTGTTTCATAGGCCAATTAGTGTTAATTTATGTTTTAATAGATTTGGTTAAGTGTTTTCTAGGTCCATTTATCATTTTAAGACATTTTAAGGGGTCTAAATAGTGTATTTAATGTTTTGTATAGGTTTCTTGAAAATTATGTAAGTTTCAAGAAGTTTTATCACATTCCATGTGTCCTAAGAAGTATTAGGAAGCTGAAATAACTAAATAAATGGTAGGTTATTGAAATAAAAGGTAGTTTTCTTAACCAAAGAGAAAGAAATGGGCACTTGTATGTCTGCCTTGGGAAGTGTACCACTTAGAAAACATAGTGGTGTGACTCTTCACCTCCCCACAAGTCATATACACATTTTTTTTCATTTTTTTACTATAAATCATTTTTGTCCCTTTTTCTCTTGGCATGCAAAGAAAGGTCAACTTCAAGTGCTCACTATGGGTTGTATAAGTTGAGTTGGAGGAAATGCTCTTGAGGGTGGATATTAATCTAAGTCATATTAAAATCCATATAAATAACTTGAATTTTTGTGAATTATTATTCATTAACCATTAGTTTGACTCCAGGTTGTTTTTATACATGTTTAACCAAGGGGGGTCAAAGTTTGAGCTTGTCTCAAAATTTCTTATTTTGGATTAATGGATTTGTCTATATTAGATGTCTCAAAATGATTTTAAAGATGTTTCCATGATTTTTATTACTTTGTAGAGTTAAATATTATTGGAAAAACTTCCTTTAGGCTTGTACATGCTTGTAAATGACCTAGTTTGGATTGATAGTTAGATCAGTTGCTTTGGAGTGGTTTATCCATGTTGGATGAGAGCATGTAGTGATGTTAGAAAAGGTTTGAATTTAGTACATGCATTAGAGTAGGTTTTTGGTGACATAATCCTTCTCAAAAAGTCCTAAATTTTTCATCTTCTCCATTGTTTCCATTCACTTTCCATTGCAACACAGTCCAGCCTGCAGGAGGTTCGTACATAGGGGGTAGGGGAGCATTAAGAATGTGAGATGGTCTTGGGAGTATCCTCTCAAATTAATATGAATATGGCCTTCAATTATGAGACATAATTCCTTCACCACTTCATGAAAAGAGAAATTGTAAATGAAGGAGGTAACTGAGTTTTGGTATCACAGTCCCCAAAAGTTCCAAATAGAGCTCCAAGAGGTTTTTTACTCTTTTCATAAAGTAAAACCATGATTGTTTGAGGAAATCCTCTTACACTCATCTTGTATTCATATGTATAAGACATCACCATGAAAATTTTTAGACTATAGGGATAAGGAAAATATGGAGTTTGACACTCTCAAAGATGGAAAAAATCCACTAAATTGTGGTAGTGACATCTATAGGGTCTGGAAATAAATTTGATACTTGCATTAATTATGAAGATTTTTGACCTTATCAAAGTTGGGGAATAAATTAAAAAAATTAAAATAAGGTTTTATAATAATTAATAACATAGGAGAGGTGATGGCCACATCAAATGACCTTATAGGCCCATCCCTTGTTCGTACACAAGGTACACAGGGTAGTGAGTGCAAGTTTTTGAGAAATTGGTATAAAAAATGGTGAAATGGATCCTAAATAGGAACTAGAGCCTAAGTGTAAGTATTGAGGGACTATATGAAATTAAAAAATCCATAAAACATCACAAACATGCTTTAAATTTCCTAAAAACAACCTACAGTCCTAAGAGATGGGTACCAAATGCAAACATAGTTAGAGTTGAAGAATTAGGACAATCAAGGATAAAAGGAGGTCTTGGAGCTCAATGGAGAATAAAAGTAGGTGAATTTAAATAATATATATATATATATATATATAAATTAAACCTAAAAATCCATATACATTCTTAACATGCTTCAAATACCCCATAAGATCCTATAGGTGGACTGGGAACATCCACACACAGTCAGGGTATTAAGGGTGTGAAGATAGTCAAAGTGAGGATGGGATTTTGAGCATGGAAAATGAAGGTAAATGAGTGTAATTTAGTATGGTATGGTGATATAAGAATAAAAAAATACCTTACATTCCATTTTAAGCTTAAAAACCTATCAAGACTAACCTACAAGGCTAAAAACATGCATATATAGTTAACATCCTTGAAAATAGATCTCAGTCAAGGCAAAGAGGTTTTAAGCTTGCATAGAGCATGAAATTAGGTAATATGATGATTGTGTGGTGATATAAGGTCATAAAACGACCCTATATACACCTTTTTATGATTTAAAATAATCCATAACAGCCTATAATAGGGAGAATTTGTCCTAGTCTGTACACTGGCAAGTTGGAGTAATGTCACATGAGATGGGGATAAGAAGGCATGAGACAAGTGTTTAAAGGAAAAAATTTATTATTAATGACTGTTATAGGTTTTTTTGGTTCAAATTTTCCTTACATATCATCTTAAAACCTAAAACACCTCATTTAGACACCCAAGTACAATCAACCATGTTTACCCTCACAATCATGCACCTTCAAATAATCTGCCTTACAAATGTGATGAGTTGGGGTATAAAATGGAGGATTTAGGAGATAAAATTTGGTAGATAGTAACATTATTAAATATATATCACTATAAAATCATTATTTTTCCAAGTTAAATAGGGAAAATACCCACTATTTTATCTCAGAATAGGTTCACTTTTAGTGTGCATAAAGGTGCCAATTTTGGGAAAAATGATGAAATATTGAACCAAAAGGTCATAAAGGGAAATATTATGATTTTATAAGATATAGGGGACATATATAAACCTATAAAACTTTAATATAATGTCTGTAATCATACAGGTTGTTCCAACGAAGGAGGTTTGTAGTCAGGGGTGAAGGGAATCCTTAGGCCTAAAAGCCAAATTAGAGGTCATTCTCATTTTTGGCCTTTTAAATAACTTAAAATTATTGGATAATGTTTTAATGGGTAAATTATATGTTTTTTATCCATAATAATCCAAATTAATCCATTGGATCATGAGGTTGGGTCTCAAATGGTAAGCAGGCATATTGGCAAGGTCTAGGCCTAGTGCCAAACAAGGGTAAGTTTTCATTTTTGGGTCTTGGTGAGATAATAAAAGGATGTGAAAATGTTTTTTGGGTCAATATATAGTATTTTTATCCTTTTTTTAAAATAAATTCATCAAAATACCAATTCTTGGCTTTGAAGCTCCCAAACCCTCACAAAAGGCCCAAAATGGCTCAAATGATCAACTTCAATTGCTTGGAACTTTCATAATATCTTGCATGGGACTTGGAGATGTTAAAGGATGTTATAGGGGGTAATTAATAATAAAAAAGAGTAATTTTTAAGGAATTATAGTGTGCCACCTTTATAAACAAATGTTAAGAGGGCTGGTTACCCTAAAACCCTATTTAAGACCTAGAGGAGAAAATGAGCCTAAAAGTGCCACTAGTTGGAGGATTTTGACCCTAAGTGATGAAGACAAATTTTTTAAACTCCATAAAGATCACGTACATGGATTTTTGTTTTATGAAACTATATGGTTCAAAGGAAAATATGGATTTTTTTGATCATTTTGAGTGGTGTGAAGGATACAGGAGGAGTTATGAGACAAAACAAACTTTGGGAGGAATATTTGCACTTGAGATAACTCAAAAAATTCATATAATCTCATGAATCAATTTTTAATTTCCCCAACCAGGTCCTCACTTTCAGCCATTCCAGTGAGCTAGCTAGTGAACACTTGGAGAAAGAGGTGAAAATTAATTTGTGAAGCCTTTTTAAGGTTTTTTATTGAAAATGATGATAGGAGAACCTTGAAAAAGTGTCATTACATACTTTTAATGGATTATTTATGAAAATTTTTAAGTTTTTAATTCCAAGTGGAGAGGATGCATAGAGAAGAGCCTTTTTAAAACTACCAAGGATGATTTTACATGTCCAAAAGAATAGAGAAGGATCATGAGCCTCTACAATGAATGTGGGGAATTTTTTATAACCCCTATTTCTCAGACCAACCATTAGATTGAACATATGTAGAGATAAGGGTAGTTTTGGAAGGCAAATCATGTAGGCAATTTCTTATGCTAAAATTATAAGTTTTGTGCCAATTTTCACTATCCTTATGACCTATTTGGACAAGTATACTTATATGACATGGCATATCTCACCCAACCTCTCTTCCACATGCAATTTTAACTGATTTTCACTTGGTGACACATGTCTTTGTGCCTTTTAGACTCCCCTTCTCTCTCTCTTCCTCCAAGTTCTATAAATTGAGCCCTTTTGGCCATTATATGGATAAATCCACTTGGGTATAATGAATCCCTACCAAAATTTTGTCTTAAATCAATAAATATATCTATTTATTACCTCATTTAAGAAATATCTAAGTGTATGTGATAGTTATTGTCTTATGCAAGTGTATCTTAGCTTACCTTCACATGTCAATTTTCCTAGTACCTTATGAGTTCAAAGAATTCTCTTTGTAGGTCAAAAATAAGTTTCAAATGGAGTTTTAGGTGTATTGAATATCTAATTAAATATTGTGTTTTATAATTCCTATTATCTGAGTCTTCCTATCCTAAGCCAATTCCAAGACCCCATGTTGAAACATTGATGTAAGAAGAAGGCTATTATTAGATGGAGTGTATGTTAGGATTCTTTTGGTTCAAAATACATGTCAAGAGTGTGAGTAGAAAAAATATTTTGGTGCATAAAATTTAGTATAATATGTTTAATTTTAGTTTTTCTAACCCTTTCATCCTCCCCAAGTTATTAATAGTAGGAATTTGAGCCTAAATGATGCATCAAGGGGAGCTAGCCCCTAATCTAGAGATCCACCCCCCGAAATAGGGATACCCAAAACATTGGGGTGGTTCTATGGTGTCACTTGAGTGAGGAGAAGCTTGTACCATCTCCTAATTGGGTGAAATCAAGTGAAAACATCAACTAGGTTACTAGAGGAAGGCAATGTTCATTGCTTGGTTAAATCAGGTCTTGGTTCCTCAACATTTATTTATTTTACCTATTTGTTTTCCCCTATTAGAGGCATCCCATGTGAAGATTATTATTTTTATCTTTCTCTCATTTGTATAAAGTCACGGGAAATTTAAAACCCATGAAATTTAACCAAATCAAATAAAAATAGACATATGGAAAAGAAAAAGGAAGAAAATGGAGGAAAATAAAGGGAGATAAGTGATGTGCATAATCAAATAAATTCAGATTTTAATTATGATATCACATGAAAAATAAATAAAATAATGAAAATTCATCCATAAACATTTTGTTTTAATAAAGAGATAAAATTAAATGAATCAATAGACATAATAATGCTGACAATTCATCAAGATAATTAAAGGCACAAAGTCCTACAAACTCTCTTATATTAATTATTTAGAGAAATACAAAGCTTCATGTTCTCTTTATTTTCTATCCAAAACTATTTACAATTCCAAAAAAGTCATTTTTAGAATAGACACAACTCTTATTTATAATAAAAGTGTGCATAACTACCTCATAACCACCTTTTTGAAAAAAATTAAAAAATTCAGCTTTTAATTTATTAAATTATGTTCATATAGAGAAAAAAATAACATTACGTTACAATAACTTTATGAAAAAATACAAAGAAGAAGTAGAAATGGTAGAGAGAGAAAATTTGGGGAACTATCTATAAAGAGAAGATTTGTCAAATTGAGAAGATGTTTGGTTGACTGTGGCAATTTGATCTTATTTTTTAGTTTCTAATGATTTCAATTTGAATGCTCTAAATTTATGCATTAAAATTTATATCCCTTGTTGTTTAGGGATAATAGTGCTTAAAAGGTGTGTCAACCATGTCTGCATCATTTCATTCATCACTTCATTATTCTTAATTTATTCTAGAATATTATTGTTGCATTGAATGAGATCATTGTGAATATCACTCAATTTATTCATGGTTTGTAAACTTAAAGTATTTGTACTAAAAATATCTTTGATAATATTTTGAAATTATTTTTGTATTTCTATAGCTGTATAAGCTTTAGTTTCATTTTATTTCAGCAGATCACAATGAACGACCAAAATATAATCACAAATCTTAGATTTGAGATCATTACACAACTTGGCTTGACTTCACAAATATTTCAAGGCTTTTTAAAGAACATTTTTCTTCCATTCTACACTTTGAGACCATACATGTGAAAAATTATTTTCACTTTATTGAATATTTGTTTGGATACTATATTATTTTCATTTATATGAGCCATATCTTTCAAATATTTGGTTATGCTTCTCCATACTCTTAATTTTGGCATTTTTTAAATTTATTCTATAATTTTGACCTAATCTTCTTCAAGTATCCCATACATCATTCTAATTTCATCAATAGTCCATCAATAACATGCTTTTCCACCCATGTTTCCATAGCTTTCCCATGATTATTGTATTTGTGATTTTTTCAATGATGTAATAACTAATTTATTATATGGGAGCATACTTAGAAATAAAACCTAAGGAAATGTTAGTTTGATTCAAGAATGTTTGGATGTATGTTGAAAATGTTCAAACCCAATCTTCTAGTAGTTCTTTTTTTATTTTCCCTGATATTCTATTTTGATCAATCTAGTTGTAGACTCATAAAAATTAAGGATGCATCCTTCATGAGTTGGTTCTCTAAGATATATTTGACTCATTCTATAATCTACTAGAGTCATGTCTTCTTCATTATTATCATATACGAGTTGAGAAATCTTAATAAATCATGCTCTTAAATAATTTGACATCAATCTAGAAGTAGTTTTAGAATTTTTAGGGAGATGAATTTGAAGCATATTAACCACGGTATAAAAATTGAGAACATAAAATCTAATTGGGGTTTTATTCCTTTTTTAAAGAATTTTATGTAACCAAGTAAATAATGAACTACATGAATAAGCAACAACTTGAGTATCCTAAATTATTTTAGGATTAACATGGGAAATATTTTATTGAAGGGTGGCAAGATAATCTCCTAAAATAAAAAAAATTATTTGGAGATGAGGGAATAAATGGAGGTTGAACATGAGAAGGATATAGAACATTAGGAGGAGATGGGGTATGAGGAGGTGGTGGAAAAGATAAACTTAGATCTGCATGAGAAGAAATAAGAGCTACTTGAGCCAAGCCTAAATCAAAAGCTATAAATTATTGAGTTATATTGTAAATTAACATAGATGGATTATAATATTGATAAGAAGGAACTTCAATGGTATGTATAATAGAAGGTGTAAAAGCTATTTTGATTAAAAACTTTGGTCTTGATGAATAATCATCTCCATAAGTCTGATCCAATAAATTCTTATTATTTGGGTCTTCCCTATGAGCTCCACCACTTGATTTTGGGTTTGATTAAGGGATTTATATATATACCCTTATTCTAGATGACAAAGTTATAGCTATTTATGAGAACTATTTTTTATTCTTTGCAGGTTTTTAACTCTTTGAACCTCCTACAAGGGTATACAACTATTTTTTTTATTGAACCAAGCCTTTGATCTCATTAGAACAAATTAGGTGTGTTGATTCAAATCGACCAACTCTTTGATTGACTAATCAATTAGAGGAAAGGGTAAAAAATGTACCTTTTGAGTGAAAAATGGATCTACTAGATTAGATTTATCATCAATTATCCTTATGGTAATCCATTCAAGTCTAAATGCTTTCATCTAATTAATGTTCATTCTAGAATAATATATTTTCCTAACTTCAAATACATTTTTACAATCTTCCCAATAATCTTCAATTTTTGGTATGTGCAAATAGCCAAAACCAAGTTTGAATTTACCTCTCACAATTTTTTAAATTTTTACAGTCAAAATTAATTCTCTTAATGTGGGTTTTCATTGGAAAGTCAACCATTGAATTTTCAATGTTTGAGGCATCTCAAGATGTTTTATATATGAAGTAACTCAAACCAATAATAAAATGAATTCCACCTACATGCTTCATGTTACATTTCTTATAAACTTCACTTAAATGCCTACAAAGTTCAATAAGCACAATTTTTTCACCTATACAACCTATATGGTGTATGTTGAAACCCTCCAACTCTGATAAATGTGAACCTTATAAACTAAATGACATAAGTGACATATTTATTGATGAGGGAGGAAACTTCATTTAATATCCATGATATCATATTAACTTCCAAGTTTCTTATTACCAACATAATATACACATTGTTTACCCTCCATAAGTGTCTCTTTCCCATATCATTGGTGAGTTGATGAAGTTTTTCATATATCAATATATCCTAAGAGTCTCATCCTTTTACATTTAGGCCCAACCATGGTCTGGTATCTAAAATCAAATAGACTAGATATGAATTCATGTAGAATGGTTGTGTAAACTCAAGTTTTTTGGGTTGTTCATGGATATTTTCATTGATGATCTCTCCCAAATCAATGAATTAATTTACTACAAAAATAATGTTGAAATACACACACATCCATTTTAAATTTTTTTGAGTGTTAGAATGACCCAAAACGTTATTCAATAGAGTTATAACACTTGATAGTTATACATGGAATTTTGATATATATAAAACCTTGGGGAGTTTAGAAGGTCTTCTCCTCTTATTCTTCAATAAATATTTATTTTATATGTTCAAACACTTATCACTATGTTGAATCCATATATTTTGTGCAATATCTTTGTTTATTTTAACTGTTACATCATGGGTTATAATACTAAATGTTTTATTGATTAAATGACTATCTAATTTGACTATCACCACATCATCCACATATCTGATATCTCTCTTATTTATATCATAGTAATTTATGCATGAAATCACTATATATACACATTGAATAAATGTTGTTAATGTAGTGATATGTGCAAATTCGCTATCCATAATGCATTGTCCCAAAGTTATTATTTTCCCATCCTCAATTCTTTTCAAATATTATTCAATGATTATGTGACCAATTTTTCTATCATTAATTTTTGATATATCTATTTCTAGGGTGGAAATAGGCTCATAACCCACATATTTAAATTTCATTTTGGCAGACGTAATTATGCATAATATAGTATTAGCTGACATTCTTAGGTTTATGATAGCAAGATTAGGAGGTATAAAATCTCTATGTGGATGTGAATCTTGGACTACGATGGTCATATAAATATTATAAATTCTTCTAAAGAGTTATCCTAGTTTTTTTGATCAAACCATAATTCTCTAATACTTGCAACATGTCAAATACCTAAAATGAAATAATTTACACAATAAAAAGTAGAAATATATGAGCAAGGTTTAAAATTTCTCATAGGGTGAAGGTGTTCATGTTGGTAAATATGAATGGATGACATAATAGTGAAAATGGATAAAATGAAAGGGGAAAGGTACACCACAATTCAAAAATAAATGACAAGATGAAAGGGCATGATAAGTGAGTGAAAATAAATGAAATGCCATATACAAAATTTAAATGAAGATGTGAGAGAAAACCAACCTTCTAGGGATGAAAACACACAAATCTAAATAGAAATGAAGGAAAAATGGGTTCCTCACATTTTAGAGCACCAAAGTAGAGAAATATAAATTTTTTGTGAATAAATATAATTCTAATGTTTATTTATATGGATTAGTCTTTTTTTGGTTTAAAAATGTCACGTCAAGCTCTGATCAAGATTTTTAGGGACTGATATAAATTTTTATAATCTTACTTTGAAAAATTGTAGAGTTATTCATGATTTTAAAGAGTTTTGGGTAATTTGGGTACTTGAGGTACTTCCCTCAGTTCCTTATAAACTCAAAAGCTATAACAAAATTTGATTTAATTTAAACTTAAGATTTTATCAAAGACTCAATCAAGAATTTTTGGACTTTCAGACACTTGAGACACTTAGGGTACAAGCTTTTTGGAAATTTTAAGAGTTGATGGAATTTTTGACACTTAGTGTAATTTGAGACTTTCAGAGGTTTAATACACCAAAAAACACTATAGTTCTATCTAAAAATTCTAGAGATTTATGAAACAAAGGGAACCAATACCTTCAAAGGAACCTAGATCTAATCAGGAGTTTTTGTTACTCAAAGAACCAAAATATTTTCATAAGGCATCAAAATTTTTGGGAATTTTTGAGTAGGTCTTAGAAATTAAAAATTATGCAAAGTGTTTGTAATAAAAAATTCTCTCTTTGACATGGTCTATGCACTAATGCAAAAAATGGGAAGTTTTGAGGAGTTTAATTTTTGACTATAACCACTGGCTTTGATTAAGGACTTGAACTATAAAGGACAAAAGAAAACCATAGAATCTTGGGTTTCACAAATAAATGTTTAATCCATTAGGACAAAGTCAATTAATGTTTAAGAATACTTTAAAATATGACACTGCAAGGATTAAAATGTAATAAACCCATAGGGTTTTACTGTAATATTGCAATAATTTAAAAAAAAAACACATATTAAACAAATAGATTTCTCCATAGGAAATCCTAACTAGTGATCTTTAACTAAATGTACTATTTTAGTTAACCATCAAGGTTTTTAGCTAATCCAATTATCTAAGGATCACCATGAACATAAATAAAATTTATGAACAAAATTGAATAACTATAAATACTACATCACATCATAATTGAAATAGTATAATTTTAGCCATATCTGTTACATCATTACAACCTCTACTATATAAGCATAATGAATACAAGTTATAATTTTTAGCAGTACAATAGCTATATCAATAATTATTAAAACATTAAATTAACCTCCTCTGAGTAGAATCTCCATGACTTAGGTATCAATATGTAATCTCAAGTGTAGGCTTATATATAGTACTCTAGATGGGAGGGAGACCATCATCCGAGTGATTTTCCACACCAACCATGGACCATAGATTGTTCACACTATATCCCAATAAGGGAATGGCCCTCCCTTCATAGACAGGTAAATGATGATGGCTCAATAATATAGAGTAATAAACTAAAACTCATGTGTTAAATATATCCAATACATAATGTATACCATAAATAAATCTATTCTAATATGATATCCCACAATTATGAAAACTATATCAACATATGAAATGATAATGTCTAATTAACATTAATTTAGCCAAAGTTTTCAATAATAAATGATCTCTAAGATCTATCAAATTCATACACACCACTTGATCAGATTACTCCTTATCTTTCATTGATGACACTAATTAAGCAAGGGAAATCCATCCACTACTTAATTAGGGTCATGAGTGCAAGATTCAACAAATAAGTAATATTAAAACTAAAATATTCATTCATAATATTCCACTTTAGTTAATTTAAAATTAAGTATGAAAATATCATTTACATTCATTTAGTCCATCAAATGAATTGAATGCAATCCAAACATCAAATGTATTCCCAATATTAAACTGAATACCAAAATAGTCCTCAATAACATACCATCTGGGTAATGTTTATCTAGACCATTAACTACTTTAATCATAATAAACTTATAACATTATTTCTCTATGAAATAATATTATAATTCTGGATATATTAATTGTTTATATTCTACTTAAAACAATAGCCAATTCAAAACATACTTTGTTTTATATTTCACTCATACATATCATTTTATATGCTTTAACCAAATACAACAAGCATCAACCACTCATTATCATTACAACTATATTTATAATAAGCATTCATATACCTATGATAACAATACATAGCAAAAATATATTAACAATATTGTACATCTACCATTTTATATGCAGAATAAACCTAAGGTGACATCTACTATCATATTTCTTAGAGTATTATGTATACAAAGTGTATATGTATCCACTTATTTTAAATAGTCCCATAACTATATCATAAAAAAAATGAATTCATATACTTGTTTTTATGAAACCTACTTATTTCATACACAATATTATTTCTTTTACAAATTCCTTTTTAAACCAAATATTAACATAATCCAAAACAACATTCACTCATCAACCAAATTTGTACATTATGTCGACTATACCCAGTTAGGTTTATAAATACCAAATCATAATGCACAGTCAAATTTTAGTTAACCATTCACAACATAGATTACCAAATAACTATGCAATTAAGCAATTTTCACCCTGGTAATAGTTCCTCTATTGATTGAGCCAAGGTTATTCACAAATTAAGATCTATATAAAAACATATTACTTAATTGCATAATTAATATTGACTATATACACACTTTAAAACATAAATGTATATCTTGATTTTCATCAAAATAGAGTTTAAAACTTATATAAAGTCAAGTGTGAATCTAAAATCATCTTATCCTAATCCCACCTCATACCTAATAGACTAAAAATAAAAAGTTTCCCAATTTATATGTATTTAACCATATATGCATAACACAAGATTTATGACCAGGTATATGTTTTATACTTCTACATTATCTGTATCCATTCGAATCTAAATAACATAGTTCAAAACCCAAACTTTAATTTGTCTAAATTGATAACATCAAAAAGTTTTATTTATTATCACCGAAAATTCTTGATAGGTTTGAATATAGTTATACACAAAAGTTTAAACTTGGTCATTTTTAAAAACTTTATGACACAGATGTATCCATTTATATATCTCTCTCTCTCATATATATAGGTATTGGTGTTTATATATCCCTACAATTTTATCCATATTTTACATCTATATATATATATATATATTTATGTGTATATATCATTAGACCCACTATTATAAAATGGATTTCATTATTTTTACCTAGTATCAAAAAATGGATATATGAATAGTTGTACCCAACAATGTCTAATTTTGCATTCCATAATAAAATACCAAAAGTCAAATATATATACACATTGATCCAAATTAACTCAAATTCAAGCCACTGTGTATATATCTAGCCATAATTTATTCCCAATATGAATAATTTTTTGAACTTTGAGAGGATTCTAAGATTTAGCAAAAACCCTAACTATCATAGTATTTGTATGGATCTTTCCCATAAATCCTCAGGTTACCCTGAGTCATTTATGGGGTTATGTGAAGGCCGAGCTTTCCACAGGGCTCCATAAACCACCCATCTATTCTATGATTAACACAAGAAAGCTTAGTAACCTAACTTCAAAACTTATTCATAAAACACACAGGAAATTAATTACCAAACCAACCTAGTAAAAATGAGTATGCTAATGAAATTCAAACAATAATCCTTATGCTCATAATTTTTCACCACCTTCTTCTCCTTATGTCTCATTTTCTTTGTCTATTGCCCATTTTTGTTCATAGCCCCTATTCTATTTTTATTCCTTTTTCCATCTATCTCCTCACCACTATCTATTTCCACCTTAATTGACTAATAAATGCATGCCAAAAATGGCTCAACATAACTTGTTCATTATTCCATCTGCCACTATGCAATTTCTTAGTAAAACTCCATGATTATCCTAAATGACTATTAACTCAAAGTCAACAAGGGGTTAACAACCCTAATCACTTGAAGCTTCCTTTATTTTTATTAAAATAATCATAATATAATTCATAAAATAATTTCATGCCAATTATTTAAGTTGCTACCTTTTTATTCATAATTTAAATAAACAACACCAAAACCTTTATACCATGCCATGCACATCCATCGATTTAGTTGAATCATCATTCTATGATAAGTCGATCATTCAAATTTTATAAATTAAATAGATACCGATGTATTTAAAGACCATAGTATACATTACTATGTCTACCATAAAACATTTGGAAACACAATATTTTCAATACATTCAATATTTTATAAAGACATAAAATAATGTTACTTATCTTTTATAATTCAATATCATAATAATAATTTTTAATTATTATTACCTTTATCATCTAGATCAATAATAATGGAATCCATCTAAATATTTTTAATGCCTACATGACATAAAAATATTTCACTACATAATCATTTCAAATAAGGTAATAAGGTAAGTATAACATAAATTATTTCACTCGATCAACCAAATAGTTACATCAAACATGATAAACTGTGCATGATCACTAAATCAGGGAATTCACCTAAATAATCAACATGATCATAAATAACAACTATATTTAATGAAATATTATAAGAACACAACATTCATTTAACATAAAAATAAGCATATTATAACTATCCATACAATCATCAAATAAAAATGTCGTGTGTAATGGGTTTTCTAGATTTGTTTTTTGTCATCCCCCAATGTCTCCATCTAATCACCCTCTTTGATGACACTCTCCTCCATCATAATTTAAGGGAAGAATCCATCATGTATCTACTCATGAAAATGAAGGTATTTAGCCTAAAACATCATCATATCCATAAAATAATGTTATACAACTAATCAAACATGATCATAAAGTACAAAATATAATAATACTACTAACGGATAACATTTAATCATGTAAATTTAGCATCATAAACTATCCCATAAATTAGAATATGTCATCAAGCTAAATCAAATATTAGTTAATCAACTAATCAATCATCATAATACATAGATTAAACAAATTATTTAGCTTAGAGATAAATTAAGATGTGACATCCTTCCCCCTAAAGCTGGTCATCATCTTGATGACTTTTATTCAAACATAAGTTATAGATTTAAAACATTGTCCTATAGAAAATAATAAAATATGCAGTAGAAAATCAAGCAAATAAATGTGAAAATAACATGTAAAACTCATCATAGTCATCCTAAGTGGCACTATCCTCAATATATTGGTCTCATAGGACCTTTCACCACAATACTTCTCTATTATTCAAATGAAGTTTATGAATATCAATTATTCTGATTGGTTCTACCATGACCACCTCATGATTAAGAACCTACAAAGCATTCCAACACATGTGAAGGATCAACTATATACTTTTTAAGATAAGACACATGAAAGACATTATGTAAAAGAGCTAGATCTAGTGGTAATGCAAGCATATAAGCTACATGGTTGACCACTTCTAAAACCTTAAAGGGTCATATAAATCTTAGTGAAAGTTTTGATGACTTCCCAAATTTAATTAGGTTTTTTTGAGTCTTAACCTATAGAAACACTTTATCATCTACATAAAATTGCCTATCTATTCTCTTTAGACCAACATATATTTTCTATCTATCATTGGCCTGGGTCAACCTCTACCTGATTATCTTGACTTGCTCTTCTATTTCTAAAAGCATCTCAATTCCAAAGACTACCCTATCTTCTAACCTATCCCAACTAATTAGTGTTCTACACCTCCTTCTATATAATGCCTCAAACAAACCCATCTTAAATACTAATTGGTATGAGTTGTTGTAAGAAAACTCAACCAATGGAAGATACTCTTCCTACTTGTATTATTGATCCATGCAATACATATTAAGGATACCTTCTAATATATAATTAACTCACTCTATTTGTCCATCAATTTATGGGTGATATGTAGTTCTAAAGTTTAACTAAGTACCCAAAATTGAATTTAGAGGCAACCAAAATCTATAAGTTATTTTTGGATCATGATTCACAATGATATTTTATGTAAAACCATGTAATCAATACACTTCCTTATCAAATCTCTTCACAAGAGTAGGTGCATCATCCATCAAGTTGGATGGTATAAAGTGAGCTATCTTGGTTAGCTTATCAACTACTACCAATATCATGTCATGCCTATTTCAAGATGATAGCAACCCTTGGATAAATTATACATTGATCATATGCCACTTCCATTATCTTATGTCATGTGGATATAAAAATCCATCTAGATGTACATGTTTAGCTTTCACATGCTAACATTCTAGACAATGAGACCCAAAATCCACTATATCTCTCTTCATTCATTTCCATAAATAGAGTGGTCTAAGCTTAGCCATAAGCTTGGTTACTCCTGGATGTCCTAAATATAGGACATTGTTTAGCTCTTTTAGCACTATGCTCCTTAGATCCTCCTTATCAGGTATAAACATCCTACCATTATACCATAAAAGACCATCATTCTCTATCATGAAACCCTTATACTTAGGTTTTTGAGAATTTTTAGAAAACACTTTCTTGACCTAATCATAGAATTCATTTCTTAGTGAGAGTTTGATCACTTTATCCCTTAAAGTACTTATGATAATAGCCATGATTGCTATGTACCCGCTATGACTTAGAGCATCAACTACTCTATTCTCTTTGCCTTTGATATAGTTAATATCAAAATCATAGTCAAAAAATAATTCTAGCCATTATCTTTGCAGAGCATTTAGATTCAATTGGATGAAGATGCACTTGAGTCACAAGTTGTTAGTCTTGAGATCAAATGATTTTCCCAATAGATAATGCCTCCAAAATTACAAAGCATGCATAATTGTTACAAGTTCTAGGTTATGAGGGTCATAATTCACCTCATAAGGCTTTAGTTTCCTAGACTCATTAGCTACCACCAAACCTTCCTACATTATAATTCCTCCAATTCCATCCCTTGATGCATCGATGATCACTAAAAATTGACCATTAGGGTCAAAAAATCTTAGCACTGGTGCTGAAGTAAGCCTTAATTTTAGTTATTGAAAGGCTATCACACACTTCTCTGACTAAATATAATTTTAATTCTTATGTTGAAGAATGATAATTGGATTAGCTATCTTTGAAACAAGTGGAACAAAATTCCTATAGTATCATGCTAATCCCATGAAACTTTTTACCTTGTGCACTTTATTTGGTGCCAGACACTCCATAATGTCTCTTATCTTTATTGGATCTACTAAAATACCTTTTGTAGAGATGATATGTCTAGATACTGCACATTATTTTGGAAAAAAAGACACTTAGATAGCTTACCATATAATATATGCTTATGTAAACATTTCAAAACTAATTCTAGATGCTGTAAGTGCTATTTCTCATCCTTGGAGTAAATGGGGATACCATCAATAAAGACCAATAAAAAGGGATCTAAATAATATTTTAACACACTATTCATAAGATTCATGAATGTTGTAGGAGCATTTGCCAATACATATGTTAACATTATTAATTCATAATACCCATATCAAGTACTGAATGTTGTCTTTGGGATATCCTCTTTAGGAATCCTCAATTGGTGATACCCAACTCTAAGATCAATCTTATAAAATATTGTGGCCACTCACATTTGATCAAAGAGGTCATCAATGCATGGCAATGGATATCTATTCTTTATCATTACTTTATTCAACATCTTGTAGTCAATGCATAGGTGAGGAATGCCATCCTTCTTCTTGATGAAGATAATTGGAGCACCTCATGGTGATACACTTGGTTAAATCAAACCTTTCAATAAAAAATACTAAATTTATACCTTTAACTTAACCAATTTAGTGTTTTTCATTCTATATGGTGCCTTGGACTTGAGATCTAATCTAGGTATGAAATCAATCGAGAAATCAAACTCACACTTAGGTGGTAATCTTGGTAATTCCTCTGAAAACACATCATAGAAGTTTATTATAAAAGGATAATCTTCAATATATGGTTCCTTAGATTCTTCCATCTCATTTATCTTAATGATAAATTCCTAACATCCATTTCTTTAAGATTTATTGAGTTGGATGGCAAAAATTTGACTTAGCTTTAACTCCCTTCTCTCTCCCTAAAATTGTGTTTGATTTCCAAAATCATCTTGACACTCAACCTTCTTAAGAAATAGTCAAACTTGGATTTATTCTTTGTAATAAAATTGACTCTTAGGATCACATCATATGATCCCAATAGTGCCGCTTAAATATCTACTATAGTAGTAAACTCAGGCAATCTAATTTGTACATCAACTAGACATTTGTCAATCTTAACCTTAGAATCATTCCCATATTGTACCAACCATGTATTTACCATAACTCTATAATTTATAGCCAATTTGTTGATCACTCTAGGATCAATAAAACATTATGTATCTCATGTATCAATTAAAATAGAAACTAAAAGATAAAAAAATACCTAATAGTTCTATGGGTGAAGCTTGAAATTTAGCCTGTCAATTATTAATAGCTGCATGAATCCACTACTGAAGCATACCTTGATGAGAAGTTGATACATTTTTATTTGATTTTTCCTAATGACATTCTCAATAAAAATGGTCAAATTTACAAATAAATCAACCTCCAAATGGTCCTTTCCTTTTAGTTTGTTAGTTTCCCTTGAAAACAACCGTGAAACCATTACTAGGCTTCTTATTACCTACAACACTATTGAACTTAGTGTTCTGATTATTGAATTGACCCTTGGAATCTCCACTCCTTTGCTTCTAGTTCTTCTTTTTGAAAGTTGGTTTAGAAATTCTAAATTTATTTTTAAATTTATCTTTGACTTGGGCAAGAGATTTTAGTTTTTTTTCTTGCTTGATCACCTTATCAAATACTTGATCCATGGTATATAGACAATGCACATCTACTTCACTACCTATTTGGGGTTTCAATCCCATGATAAACTTCATAATTTTCAACCTCTCATCTTCCTAATACTGAGGTACATACTTAATAAGCTTGGTAAATTTCTCCCAATATTCATTCACTGATAAATCCCCTTGCTTAAGATTTTGGAAATCTACAAGATTTTAGTAGAAGTATAAATGAGGAAACCATCATGACTTAAACAATGTCATAAATTAGTCTCATGTGGTGGTGGTTAAGTTGAGATTCATCTTAAGCTTCTAATTTTCTCACCAAGTCACTGCCTTACTAAAAAGATGATAAGCTCCCTAGACTACTTTCATGACTTTAAAATAATTCTAAATCTCAAAATACTTCTCCATTTCTATTAGCCATGCTTTAGCTCCATCCCCCAATATAATTCCATTGAATTTGGGTGGATTCACCTTTTTCATGTCACGTGTGAACTTTGTAGCTACTCAAGCTCTAGCATCTTATGGCACCTCCTCATGCCTATGTTCTTGAAGATGTTCCTAGTCATTACGATGCTTTTCAAGTTCTTCCTAAGCATTCTCCTCTTCATGGCCATGCATTTCCTATTCTAGGTTGATGATTTAGTCCCTAGTCTCTTGCATGCTTGTGAGGATTTGGTCCAAATTTAGAACTTGCTCAACTGAAAATAGATTTACATCTATAGGGGGTTTGGTATTTGAAGTAACCTCACCTCTTATTTTAGTTCACACCATTGTTCTTCCTATATAAGGAGAATAAGTTTTGTGTTAGCAGACATATTAAGTCCTAGTGTTTGATCCTTTGATATGATACCATAATGTAACAACTCCATAGGGTTTTATCAGAACATTTCAATAATTTAAAAAAATAGATATTCAACAAATAGATTTCCCATAGATAATCCTAACTAATGATATTTAACTAACTGTATTATTTTAGTTAACAATCAAGGTTTTTAGATAATCCACTTAGTTAAGGATCACCATGAACATAAATAAAATTTATGAACAAAACTGAATAACTATAAATACTACATCACATTATAATTGAAATAGTATAATTTTAGCCATAGCTATTACATCATTACAACCTCTGTTGTATAAGCATAATGAATACAAGTTATAGTTTTCATCAATATAATAATTATATCAATAATGATTAAAACATGATACAAAGCTCCTCTGATAAGAGTTTCCATGACTCTATAGTCTCCATGACTCAGGTATAAATGTGTAATCTCATGTATAGTACTCCAACTAGGAGGGAGAGCATCATCTGAGCACTTTTGCACACCAATCATGAACCATAGATCTCTCACAATATCTCCCAATAAGGGGATGGCCCTCCCTTCATGGATGGGTGGATAATGATGGTGTGGGAATCTAGAGTAACAAACCAAAACCCATGTGTTGAATATATATAATACATAATATGTATAATAAATAAATCCATTCTAATATTATATCTCAAAATTATGAAAACTATATCAACATATGAGATGATAATGTTAAATCAACATTACTTTGGCCAAAGTTTTTAATAATAAATGATATCTAGGATTTGTCAAAACCATACACACCACTTGATTAGATTACTCCTTATCTTGCATTGATGGTGATAATTAAGCCAATGAAATCTGACTACTGCTTAATTAGGGTCATGAATGTGAGATTTGGTAAATAAATAAGTAATATTAAAACTTATAGATTCATTCATATTATTCCACTTTCGCTAATTTTTAATTAAGCTAAGTTTAAAAATATCATTTACATTCATTTATCCCATCAAATAAATTGAATGCAATCCAAACATCAAATATATTCCCAATAATAAATAAAATACTAAAATAGTCCTCAACAACATACCATCCAGGTAATGTTTATTTAGACTGTCAATTACTTTAATCATAAGCAAATTATAACATTATTTTTCCATGAAATAATATTATAATTCTAGTTAATTTAATTTTTTATATTTATTATATAATAATAACCAATTAAAAACATACTCTATTTTATATTTCACTCATAAATATCATTTTCTATGCTTTAACTAAATACAATAAGCATCAACCACTCATTATCATTATAACTATATTTATAATAAGAATTCATACACCTATGGTAAAAATTCATATCACAAATGATTGTGTGTGCGTGCATATATATATATATATATATATTTATATATACCATTGAATGTCTTAACAATATCACACATCTACGATTTTGTATGCATAATACCCCTAAGATGACATCCACTATCGTATTTCTTAGAGTATTTTGTATACAAATGTATATGTATCCATTTATTTTAAATAGTCCCATAACTATATCATGAATGAAATGAATTCATATACTTGTTTTTATGAAACCTAAAGATTTCATACATAGTATTATTTCTTTTCCAAATTCCTTTTTAGACCAAATATTAACATAATACAAAACAACATTCACTCATCAACCAAATTTGTACATTCTACTGACTATACCCAATTGGGTTCATAAATACCAAATCATAATGTACAATAAAATTTTACAAAACTAACTAAAACACAAATTACCAAATAACTATGCAATTAAACAATTTTCACCTTGGTACCAGTCCCTCTATTGACTGAGTTGAGGTTATTCACAAATCAAGATCTATAAAAAAACACAACACTTAATCACATAATTCATATTAACTATGTACATAGTTTAATACATAAATGTGCATATTTATTTTTATCAAAATCAAGTACAAAACTTATATAAATCTAAGTGTGAATCTACATTCATCTTATCTTCATCCTCGTCCCATCCCCATACCTAATAGACTTAAACCAAAAAATTTCTCAATTTATATGTACTTAACCATATATGCATAACACATGATTTAATACCAAGTATATGTTTTTTACTTCTGCATTGTCTGTATCCATTTGACTCTAATTAACATAGTGTTATTTATTATCAATTAAAATTCTTGATAGGTTTGAATATAGTTCTATACAAATGTGTAAACTTACTCAGTCACATCTAAAAACATTATGACATAGATGTATATGTTTATAAATCTCTCATATATTTTATATATCCCTATGGTTTTATTTATATTTTGCACCTATGTATATATTTGTATATATATATCATTAGACCCATTGTTAAATAATGAATTTCATTATTTTTACCTAGTTTCCAAAAATAGATATGTGAATAGTCTGAATAATGTCTAATTTTACAACCCATAATAAAATACCAAAATGGAAATATGTAACACACTAATCAAACTAACTCAAATTTGAGCCAGTGTGTATATATCTAGCCACATTTCTTCCCAATATGAATAGTTTTTTTGAACTTTGAGAGGAGTCTAAGATTTAGAAAAAAACCTAATAGTCATAGTTTTTCTGTGGCTCTTTCCCAAAAATATTTAGGTTACCCTAAGTTTTTTATGTGGTTCTATAGAGGTCAAACCATCCATAGGGATCCACAAACCACCCATATGTTCTAGGATTAATACAAGAAAACCCAGTAACCTAAGTTAAAAACTTATTCATAAAACACACAAGAAATTGATTACTGAACCAACCTGGTAAAAGTGAGTATGCCAATGAAATATAAACAAAAATACTTATGATCATACTTTTTCACCACCTTCTTCTCCTTCCATCTTCTTTTCTCTATCTTCTATTCATTTCTTTTCTTAACCCCCATTATCTTTTTTTTTAAATTTTTCCATCTATATCATTGCCACTATCTACTACCACCTCAACTAATTGATAAATGCATGTCAAAAATGGCTCAATAGAACTTCTTCATTATTCTATCTTCCACCATGAAATTTCTCAATAAAACACCATGATTATCCCAAACTATGCTTAACTTAAAGTAAATGAGGGGTTAACAATCCTAATCACTCGAATCTTCCTTTCTTTTGATTAAAATAATCTTAATATAATCCATAAAATAATTACATGCTAATGAATTAAATTTCTACCTTTCTATTCATAATTTAAATAAACAACACCAAAAATTTTATACCATGCCATGCATGTCCATCAACTTAGTCAACTCATCATTATAAGCTAAGTTGATCATTAGATTAATTTATAAATTAAATAGATACCAATGTATTCAAAGACCACAATATACATTACTATGTCTACCACAAAACATTTGGCAACACACAATTTTCAATCCATTTAATCTTTTATAAAGACATAACATAATGCTATTTATCTTTTATAATTTAATATCATCATAATAACATTTAATTAGTATTACCTATATCATCTAGATCAATAATAATGCCTACAAGACATAAAAATATTATACTACATAGTCATTACAAATAAGGAAATAAGTTAAGTATGACATAAACAATTTCACTTGATCAAATAAATAGTTACATCAAACATGAGAAATTGTGCATGATCACTAAATTAGTGAATTTACCTAAATAATCAAAATGATCATAAATGTAAACTATATTTAACAAAATCATATAAGAACATAACATTCATTTAATTTAAAACTAAACATATTATAACTATCCATACAATCATCAAATACAAATGTGGTGTGTGCAATGGGTTTTCCATATTCATTCTCTATCATCCCCCAATGTCTCCATCTAACCACCCTCTCTGATGATACTCTCCCTCCATTAAAAATATAAAGGAATAATTAGTCATGTATCCCCTCATAATAATAAAGGTATTTATCCTAAAACATCATCATATCCATAAAATAATGTTATAAAACTAATCAAACATGATCACAAAGTAAAAAATATAATAGTACCACTAAGTCATAACATTTAATCATGTAAATATAGCATTAAAAAATATCCCATAAATCAACATATGTCATCAAGCTAAATCAAATATTAGTTAATCAACTTTTTAATCATCATAATCCATAGATTAAACAAATTATTTATATTAGAGAGAAATCAAGATGTGACATAGATTAAGACACAATAGACAAACATGAAAAACCATAAAAGGGAAGGAAAAGACAATTTAAGATGGAAGACATGACAAAATCAAAATTCACTTATGAACATGTAGGGGACAACATGCTTTCACTAAAAATAATGTTTTATGTATTTCTCATTATATGATAGTGGAATATGTGTACCAAATTGATAAGCTAAGTACTACATGTTATCTCAAAAGTGTTGAATCTTGAAAGGACTAGTTTATAAGGAATCAAATTTTCCATGACTTCCTTTTGGCTGTCTTATTTTATCCCAAAGCAAAACTAAATCATCAATTTTCAACTCTCTGTTTAGCATTTTTGTTTATTTTTTTCATAATTTTACTCTAATGTTCAACAATAATGTCAACAACCATTATAATTTTCTCTTCCAATTTGTTTAGATACATAATTATTTTATCAAATAAACTACTAAAGTGTTCATTATCATTTTCTCTCTCTAGTTATAGTGTGGGTATCTCTATAGAAATAGGTAATGTAACATTTGTCCCATATAACAACCAGAATGGAGACATTCCAATATATATTTTGGAGTAATATAGTCAATCCAAATGCATCATTTATGATTTTGTGCAAATTCATTTGATTTTCATTCACCAATTTATAGATGATGGTAAAATTGTTTTGATTACTTAACTCAGCTTGACCATTTTGTTATAGATACTATATACACATAATATTTTTAAAATTTATCAATTACTGATGATTTTTCTCTTACAAGAACCCATCAAGACTCAATCTCTTTGAGTGCATGACTTAAAGGGTGTATTGGGAAAGGGGAGGAAAGACCATTGGTTTTTTCAAGATTGTTGTTTCCTATACCATCATCCAAAACCAACACAAACATCTCCTATACATTTACCTAAGATCTGACACCTCCATTACACACTCCTCCATAAAATTCACAGCCTCAATTAGCCCCTACCTAAACTAAAACTAATTTTTGTCATCTACTAAACCTAATTGTATGGGTTGAACCTCTTCTTATAAATGAGCACGTTATAAGACTAAGTAGGCCCAACTAACTTAGTGTGGGATGTAACTACTTTATTTATTAAATAACTTAGTTGAATGGGTTAAATTTATTAGCTAAAACTTTAGAAGAGTGGTTTAGGGTTAGATTTTACTATATAAACACATTCTTTTCACCATTTTCATTAGAGAGAGATAGAGATAATCATTCATTTGTGATTTTTTATAATTTGATCTTCTACCATCCTAATTAAGGAGTTTTTTATTAGGGTTTCATACTTCATTTAGATATATGAATATTGTCTTATGAAAAAGTATTGGATACATAGGAAAAGTATTATAGCCTATAACTGACCTATCTTTGTGATCCTTATGAACCAAAAAAATCTCTTGAAAAACACCATTGTCCAAGGGAGAGATTGAGTCTCGATGGATTCATCTTCAAGGTAAGTATTCCTAACTCTTATTCCTCTATTTTGGTAAATAGAAGTAAAAAATTAATGGATTTTGAATGTATTTTTCTCTCCATGAATTAGGGTTACCTCTATATTGACTAGAGTAGACTTATTCTTTACATGTTTACTTTTATGTTTATTATCCCCATTTGTGCCATAAGCTTTGGTGAACTAGATTAGTTTTAATTTATTTTGTCATTTAATTTCATAGAAAACCATAGGACATAGCTAGGGTTATTATGTGGTATTACTGGACTAGAGGATTTGGAACCCTCTCTAGTGATATTGTATGGTAAGAGACCCCTTAGTTAGGTCTAGTAGATCCATATTATTCATGACCCTAATTGTATAATGTACCTATTTCACTAAATTTTTTATTTATTTTCTTATTGAAGAAAGAAGGGTGAGGTTAGTATAACTTGATGTGTTGTATGCATGTGAATCTAGATGACTATGGATAATTCTCTTTATCTAGGGAGGATGAACTTGAGATAAGAAAACACTAGAAGATAATGGTTGATTAGTGAGATACTAAGGTGGATTTCCTAATGTAATCTAGATCCAAGAAGCACAAGCTTCTGTAGAGGTTGTCAATCCACAATTTTGAAAAACTCAAGTTTTGATATGCTGAAAATAGGTGCTTGCATGAAATAATAAAAGATATTAAAATTAAATACAATAAATGCTAGAAAATAAAAAAGTGGTATTTTGACTAAAATAATTATAAATTATTGAATACTAATTCTAAACTACTCAAAATTGATTCACAAAATAATTTGAAGTTCTATGATAAAATAGAAACTCAAAAAGTTGAATTTGGGTACAGGCAGATGGGTCAAATCAAGTTGATATTATAAAATAACATATAGTGATCATCAATGGTCTAGGTATGACCATTAGTGGTTAGGTGACCAACAATGGTTATTAACCATCGATGGTTAAGGAAGTTTATCAATGATTAGATAAGACCATTGATGGTTACTATGGGATCTAGTTTGGGAAAATAAATCTATTGAGGGGAGTTATAGAGAGGTTCTATGTGTGATGTATGGGTTGAATGTTGGTCATGAGATAGGAATTGATACTTAAAGGTATTTGGTTTAGGGATTGGGTGTTTAGGTGAGTGAAATAGGCTATGGGTGGTTTTGGGTAGGAGGTGAAATATCTGGAGTTGTAGAATTCCAACACAAAAAACTAAGGTGAAAGATGAATAAAGGGGAAAGACACAAGAAATGAAATAAATAGATATAATTACTGAATTTTGATAAAAGAAAACATATATACTTAGATTTTGGATTCATTTGGTTGTCAAAATTTTTTGCACCTACCTGATTGATCCTCCCCTCAACCTTATCTTCATATCTTAATATAGAGGAGAGGGAAAATCTAATCAAAGGGTTTAACAAATGGTTTATCAAAAAATCTAATCACATATTGATCATGTGAATTTATAGAATTTAGATGACTATTAATCAATGAGTGAGTTAAAATAAATCTATAATTGATTCTTTTGATCATGCAAGAGTTCAAGTAACCATCGAGAGTCTGGGTCAACCATCAATAATCAAGGGTTAACCATCAATAGTTAGGAAGATAATCAAAATGGCTAAGATTATTCATTTTCACTTATGTTTGGTAGTTTAGAAGTTAGGAAATGGTCCAAGGTAATAAAAGGGGGTCATGGGGTGCTTCAATGACTAGAAACACATTGTGTAATGTTTGAGTGTCTATATTTAGTTCCTTTTTATTGTGTACTTTGTATCAATAAGCTACAAAACAAAAATAGATAGGTTGTTACAAGGTTGGATACCTCGAGTATGAGAGGAGGTGTTCCCCTTTAGATCAAGAATTAATGAGAAGAAATAGGGTTAGGTTCAGGTTTGATAAGTGGATATGAGGGTCATAAGGTGGGTGGTAGATGAAAAGGGTGGTTGGTTAGGCATTTAAGCAAGAATAAGTGAAAAAAATGTGACTAATTGTGATATCATAGATCATGCATATACTAGGTTTCCTAGTTGAGGTATGTTGTAAAAAATAAGATTGGACTAGAAGGATAGGTGATAGGGTAACTAGGCCATAACATTAAGCATAGATGATATGGGTTACTCTATAAACTCAAGTCTCTTAGGCAAGGTTGATATATTCATAGGTATCTAAGGTAGGATGTGACCTTAAGATGATAAAATGGTTGTAGGTGTTAGGAATACAGAGGGTTATAATCCAAGGTGCCCAAATGGTTAGTGTGTAAAATTAGTATAAATTCATCAAATATGGTAAGGTAATTGATGTGATCAAAGTGACCAAGGCAAGGTTGTCACAAAAAGTGTGAATAGTGGGCCAAAATGACCAAGGTGATGTTATTTGGTTGGTTGAAATGGCAAAACCCTAGAGGGTCTACCATCAATGATCAAGATTGACCATCGATGGTTAAAGGGAAACCCTAGAAGGGTGACCATAAAAGGTCAAAAATGGGTTTTATTTTCTCATTAACAAATTGACCCATGATGCTCTCCACATTTATCCTATGTGAAAATAATGATGATTTGGTTTTTGTGCCAATTGAGTGAGTGATGACTATGAAAGAGTTTACTAAGGAGGTGGAGGTTGACTAAGGTGGGCCTGAGTAGATTTGAGAGCCAACTAGGATGTAGTGAGGTAGGGGTAGAGTACAGGGTCATGTGGTGATGATGGTTTTGAGGGGTCCACCATGATAGAAGATGTGCAATGAGGTAGGGGTTGTCTTGAATTTTTATTATTTATTATAATTTGTAATTGTTGTGTTGTGTGGGTGGGTGAGGGTTTAGAAATAAGGGGATTTTCAAGTTTTGGGTATGAAATTGGGTAGTGGCTAGGTAGATTATTGATTATAAATAAAGGTTACATACAAATAGATAGGGTTTAGGCAATAATTTTTATGTTTTGTTAAGGTTATAGTGTGTTTAGGTAGGAGCTAGGGTTTGTGTATCATCAGTGATCTCAACACAGTGATCATTGATAATCATTATCGACCATCATTGGTTGATAGATAACCATCAAGTGGTTGATGTATGGACCATTAGTGATCTAAGACTGAACTATAAATAGTCAATGGTTAATTGACGATGGTTCTATATGGAACCATCATTAGTTGACACTTGACCATAAATGATCATTATAAGGTGTGGGTTAAAAGTTGAAGGGTTAGGTGAGGAATTATGTAAAAGAGATATAGGGTTAAGGTAGGATTATAAATGAGTTAAATGTTTGGATAAGATGTTATATGGGGTAAGGGTTGGGGTTGTGTAAGGGAAGTAAGGTAGGATGGGTATTAATATAAGATGTGGTTTAAGTAGGATGTGGTAAATGTTCGATAAATAAGTTATGGTAGGGGTGAGGGTTAATAGGTAAGATATGTAGGCAATGTTTGATGGGTAAGTTAAATTAAGGTATATGTATAACTTTTTAGGCAAAGGAGAAACTACAAATGTGAGACTAAGTGCCTCAACTTTTGGATGTGGTACACTAGGTGATGATGGACTAAGAGTAGGAGCATATGACTATAGTGTGCATAGGGGGCATAAGGTATTATCATCATGTGCCTAAATATGTAGATATGTTGGTGGACCTCATTAAGAGATGGGATCTAGATAATAATGTGCCCCTTATAATACCTCATCTTCACAATTATAGACATGTACCTAGTCAAAGTAATAGTATGAATTGGTCCCATAACTACTTCAATCCCACTTAGATATGGCCCACTCTATGATGGTTCCCATCCTACCTACCTCAAGGCATCTCTATTGTGTCATGGTGGTCACCTACACATATGCTATGTCTCTCTCCATATGGATACCATCCCTATTAATATATAAATAATCATATCTGGCCCTTAATCTAGCCAACTCTACCTATAAAGTAGCCTGAGCTGCTCTCACAACATCCCTCCAACAGTCACCATTTGTAAATCAGGGGCTGCCTCCCTTGCCTACACATCAACCTATCCTCTATCTCTAATTACAACTATAGGGTGTAACTTATTCCACCAAAAAATTTACTTTGGCATAAACTTGACATCATCAACTATTATAGGAGATGGTATCTCCTAAAAAAATGTCTCTTCCTCTATAGGCTATGGTAATGAAAGAGGTGCCTTTGCATCCTCCCATCTATATATTAAGAACACTCCTGAGTCACCCTGCACCAAATAAAACTATAATTGAATGTAGTCAAAAGGTATCATCTATACCTCATGTTACCACCTCCCATGAATCCACCTAAATCACTAAATGGAAAAGTTCTATACATGTAGCCCCCGCCTTCCCCCCCTCACAATAGAAAACCCACATATGGTCTCTAAATAACCTTTCCATCCACTAAAACCTCTAGTTGATTTATATGCCATGTTACGTCTCACACAACACCATCTATCTATGGTATCTATACATTTTAACTCCACCACATATAACCCACTTTGAACCAAGCCTGATGTCATTAAACCTAGGGTAATCCAACTTTCCATAAAATAGTGATGTGCTTGTCTTCCCATTAGTGAAGCCAGAAGCATATGAAAACACCTAAATGTGGCCACCAATGGCTTCATATCTAGCTTTAGACCAATTCTTTTCAATCATTGAATATCTAGCCCAAGAATTTTTATTAGTCTCAAATTTGGCTTCATAACCTTGCATTAAATCAATTTGGCTTAAATTAAACAAGATAAATACACACATTGAATAAATCAAAATCAAACAAATGACCAAATACCTAAAATTAATTAATTAATTTTCATACCCTAATGAAGATCAATTATCAATTTAAATCAATTTCAAATCCTAATTGAGTTCACCCATGAGCTAATAAATTAATTAAATCAATTACTAAAATGGAAATTAAAGAGCATCTTACCTTTGTGAGTTGTCACTTTTGGAAAATATCTAAAATAATATCTTAAGAATATTCCAAACTCAACCAAAGTTAATAAACTCAACCATGGTTATGAGTTGTCACTTTTGGAAAATATCTAAAAGAATATCTTAGGAATATGCCAAACTCAACCATGGTCAAATTTAACCCATTCCAAGGGATTTGAAAGCCTATAAAAGCAAGCCTAGAGCTCTTCATTTGGGATCTTAATCAAAGTAAAGTTATTATTCAATTATAGATTCATGAAGCTAAAAGCTTAGTGTTATAATGTTGAAATTGAGTTAAGCCATATCAATCAAGCCAAACATTCAACAATGGTACATAGATGAGATGATGTTAGCCATATGTCATTGATGAGGAATTTTTATGCATAAATATATTAATCTAAATGAATAAATTATTTGAAACTCTCAATAAAGATAAATATTATTTTTCTTTGCATTTTAATTGGGTTTTCAATTGTTGTTTGTTCGTTAGGCTCCCCCTAAGATCTAGGCTTATAGATGTTAGTATGTTATTGTGTTGATTTCATGATTTTATGGACTAATACTTGATCTATCCTCCTCTATTTATCAAATTTATTTATCATAAATGGTATGCCCTATAGGAATATTTACATGGTTATGCAACCCACAAATTTCTTTGTATTCACAGTTTTAATTCTTTTTTTTTTTTGTTTTTATTTTGCTACATTAAAAATGGGCCATAAAGAATTAATAAATTTTTATTTACTTAATAGTTTTTTTATATATTTTTGTATAATTATATATAAATATTTTATTGATATTATTTTAAATTTAAAAAAAAAATCTCTTTATATTTTAGAAGTTATAACTCTTTTAGTGACTGTCACTTTCTATTTTTTAATTTTTTGGTAAAAATGGTTAGTAGAGATCTAATAAATTTTTATTATTCACTATTTTGACTTTAATTTTTTTCATCGAGGTGTAATATATACCTATAAATAACCTTAAAAAATTTCATGACAAATTTATGTATATTTTAAATGTTATGTCTAAATTACTGACTATAGATTTTTATGATTTTTGTGTTTGATTTTCTTGTTTTTTACCTTCTAACTTGTTTGCATGTTTCATACATTTATTTATTTATTTTTAAAAGTTTTTTATTTTTATTTTTTTAATTAAGATTTTTTATAACTTTTTCCTAACCTAACATGTTTGATTTTTTGAGGTTTTGCCTTCGGGTCGACAGATTTAACCCTTCAAAGTTACTTGTCTCATTTGATAAATAAGCTTCGAGGCTAAACAAAGTTCTGACCATTTATTTATAGGACCTATTTGTAGAGAACCATTTCAATCTAAATTAGTCTTTTCACAATTAATTTGGATGTCTAAAACAAACTATAAATCCTTCATTTTGGTGTTTAAAGAAAATTTTTAGGGTGTTTTATTGGTTAAGTTTTTATGATTTCTTTCAAAGTTCACAACTTAAAGCGAAGGGGCTAAAAGAACACCACCAAATTTAGTGCCATAAAATTGAATACACTTCAAATTTTTTTGTAAGTTATTTTCATTATTTTTTTAGTCTAATATTTTTGAGTAAATAGGGATTTGTATTTGTATGCTCTCCCATCTTTCCCCTTTAATTAAATTTTGGGATCAAAAGCATCAACTTATTTTTGTGTAGTTTGTAATTATTTCCATTTGCAATTCTTAAATCCAAGGGGGTAGTAACGAATCTTATCAAACACTTTCAATTTCATGAAATAAAATTAACTTCACTTTAATTATTTACAAAATTTCTTGTTGATTGTGTGTTTTTGTGAAAAGAGACGTGCATGTATGCTCTCCCATCCATCCCCTTTAGGGAATTTTTGGGATCAAAAGCACCATATCATCACACTTTGAGCCTAGTCCAAGGAATAGAAAGAATTTCATTTAAATCCCTCCCCAAAAACTCTCAATATCCTTGGGTGATCTTGAGACAACCATAAAATATTTCTATTGTGTCATTTATTTCATGCATCTTGGCTTACGAGAGGGACTTCATTACATCCCATGAGTTCTATAGGGAAGTTTTGACTCAGGGTTTCATCTCCTGACACTGAATTCATCCACTCCCACTAGGATCAAAGGTTTTAGTGGTTAAACCACCTTCTAGTGTTGGAGTTGTACATGAAATGTATCTACACTTTGGACATCACACTACACTGAGTAAGCGATGGATGTAGTGGTTGTAAAAATGAAAATACCTTGTTACAAACAAGCCAAGTGCCACAAACACAAAATTAAAGTGTGTTTCTTTCGCATCATTTGGCATGAAAGTCATTATGCAATTGATCCATATAGAACATTCATAAAATAATTAGTTTAGTCAACCCCACATTACTGTACCCTTGCTAAGATTTGGACGATTATAGTTAGTGTATTTTGGTAATTTTTGCTTGGTGTGTTAGACTAAAAATTATATTTTTCAAACCATTTCATTTGAAGATTCATGAGTTCACATTCCATTATTTGAGGAGGTATTTTTCCATCTATATGACACTTTGATTTAACTTAAAAAACATTTCATTTTTGTTTTAAAATATTGATAATAGCACTTAATTGAGGAGGGTACCATTATTCTACCTAAATAATTTCAAAATCTTGTGCCTTTGAAGTCTTGAAACATAAACCATTTTTCACATCATCTTTCAGGAGTGCTAATATTGTTAGGCTACCCATTTTGTTTTAAAAGACTTATCTTGTTTCATCTTATATCTTCATTATCATTTATTTGTAACCAATCACTTGAGCCTTGTTGAATCTTGGATTAGCATGGTCACATTATTCAATTCTTTCTAAATTTTTATCATCAAATTTATAATTTATCCTTAGTTGAGTCCTTGATTAACTATTACAAGTTTAAATTCAAATATTAGTTGATTTTAGTTTAGACCTCAATTCATGGGGTTGATACCCAGATCTTTCTCTTTTAGATTATTTAACTTGGGTTAATTCATCACTCAAATTTGGAAAATTATATTGTTTTGTGCTTTTATTTTGGTCAAATCAGTTTATCTTCAAACATATTTTGTTTAGCATGTTATACCAATTAGATCATGCTTTATGCCTAGATTCATGTACCTTGTCTATGTTAAACTATTCAAAGTTTGTTAGATTAATCAATCATCCTTTTTAAGTTGAGATTTTGCCACCATTTGGCCATTAGTCCTCGCATATCTTGTTTGAGCCTAGCTTTTGACTCTACATTTGGACAAAAGACCTAACATTTTTTCCCTTTAGTAGCTTAGACCTATTTGGAACACGTTTCAACATTAGAGTTTGGTAGTTTGATTTTTAGGTCATTTTTCATGATCTTTACATGTATCAAACACTTAGTATTTGTCATTTGATGATACACTATTTTTATCAAGTCTTTTCATATAATTTTTGAAGATTCAGCTCCACCTTTGACCAAGCTAGTTCACATTTGAACCCTTTATATTTTCAAAAGGCATAGCTTTTATAGAGTTTATAGAACCTTAATACCTTCTCTTGTCATGAAATATTTTTCATTTAGTTTGAACATGGCTCACTATACATGTAGTAGAACTATGTACAATTCTGGATATGAAAATCTTTTCACATAAGGGGACTTTGTGGAAAACCCTATTGAAGACAATGTCATTTGGGAAATAGATTCTTATCCGCCACAACACATTCAACTAGGGGGACCAATTCAAGATGCTTTGGCCAACTATTTGGTTAGTACACCTCCATATACAAAACAAGATCAATAGATAATGGCCCAATACTTATTTAGCATACCATCAGTTGTAGAAATTACTTAATAACAAATTTATCACATCATAATGCCATCAAGGTATGATCCCAATAGAAATATATAGGTAAGGTATGAAAACATATAAAATATAGAAAGAGAGCCTTCCAATATATTTTACAATCAGACTCATAGACAGTTCTCTTCTAGCAATCCTAATGACATTGTACCAATACCTTATCAAAACCCCCATGTGCTTATCCCACAAAGAGGTCCCATCGATGACCACTTCAATCAGATGCATCAAACATACCAGAAATATCTCAATTTAGCACTTAACTTCACTAATATGGCCTTCTCAAATGCACCTCTTATTATCTAGCTCCTCAAACAGAAGTTTTAATAGAGTTGACAGGTCCAGACAATCAAGGTTTAAACCCATTTATGCAAAACACTTAAATAGAAATCATGTTCAATACATCGATTATAAAGGAAATATATTTAGTTTCTATGCATGATACTGAGTAAACTATAGAGGATAATGTGCAAGCAACATCTAATTTAAACCAAAATGGTATTGGCATACAAACAATAAATCAATAAAAAAATGTGCATTTAGTTAGTACCATTAGTGGTTTTCAAAATTAGGGAGTAGGAACATCTGTGTCTCAACCTCAACCAACTAATTCTAATCCTCAACTAGCTAATTCTTCAAGCACACAACAAACAAGATTAAGTAGCCAACCAAAAATCATTACCACACCATAAAAAAATGTGTCAAGTCATACTCCTTCCCAAAATATGATGAGTAGTATTCCATAATAGTAGGCACAATCAAGTATCCCAATGCAATAGGGGAAACTAATGTTCCACCTCACCAGGTAGTAGTGAACATATATCTTCCTTCGTAGGCCAATATACCAATCTAAAATTAAATGATGTCTAATAAATAATGTATAAATATTGGTTAGTGATAGGTATCGAATATCCAAGATGCATCCACTTCTCAATAGGTATTCACACAACAAAGAGGTTCTAATGTTCCTCAAGTATCTTTTAGGCAACAATTGCCTTTTGTTCAAAATATACCATAGGTTCAAAGATATGGTCTTAGCTCATAAGTTCCCACTTAAGAACAAGGTTTAAATAGTTGACAAGTCCCTATCCAACTACAATAGGCATAGTATGCTTATATTTCTCCATCCTAGCCCCAGTATCTACAAAATTAGTCATACATGTCTAACCCTAACTAGAATGTCACATTGCCACATGTATAATTTCAACATTTATACCTTACTCCATGTATGCACATTCCTAGACCATTCCCTAGCCCATCTAACATACTCCTAGGAAATACCTCCATCATATCCTAGTCTAAGTAATCCACTTGTGAATAACCAACCATCAACCCAAGCCAATATTCCAATAAGTTTCATTGAGCAATAATTACAACAAATGAAGGATGAAATTTCTGCCATCTAAACTAGGAAACAAGTTAAAAAGTTCAAATTGGATGATGTGTGTTCATATCATTTTAACATGGAGTAATTATAGATTTCATTCTCTCCAGGATATGAGCCACCTAAGTTTGACAAATACAAGGGGAAAGGTGATCCCAAAGCACATCTAACAGAGTTATTTAGTGCATGTTAGCCAATGGCATATAGTGACATCTATATATTGTTATTTCTAAGGAGTTTAGCTAGATAGGCCTTGGAATGGTTTTTGAAACTACCAAAGAACTTAGTTTTTGACTTTGATGATCTATCTAAAAAGTTTGTGTAACACTTCTCATAATATCTTGAACATGAGATTTCATTGGTCAACTTAACACATGCAAAGCAAAAACTAGGTGAAAGCTTCACAAGTTATCTATAATGATGGAGAGCTCTTGTTAGCTACTTTACCCACAATCTACCAGACAAGCAATTAGCAACTATGTCTACCAAAAATCTACATAGTGAAATACCCTATTATTTGGAGTTATAATGTACACATACATTCAAAGAGATCATCAACAAAGGTTTAGTGATCAAAATAACCCTTATTAATAAAGGGATAATAAAACTAAACTTAACTAATCAGAATAATAGCCAAAACCAAAATTAGACCAATAATCAACATTAAAATCCAAACCAAGTACAAGCATCACAATTGGCATAGGCCAATAATAATGATAGGAAAAAATAATTTAACTACAATAAGAATGTTTTCAAGAATAGAGTAATAGAGTCATGTCATGTCCAAATGGTGCAAACAACATCTACTTAGTTAGCACCACCTTTTCATCTTACTCCTACCCAACAACCTCTTCAATAGCCATAACATGCACAATAAGCACAACTTAAACCATCACAATAAATGAAACAATTACAACATCCTTTGACTTTGCAAAACCCACCTCTTCTAAGGAGAAACCCAACTACTCATTGTCCTTTTACCAACCTTGGAGAACCCATCAAAGCAGTGTTTCAAAAACTCATAATAGATAACGTAATCAGATACCTCATTCCAAAAGAGCAATATCTTGAAGGTATATACATGCCAAATTGGTACAAGCTAGAATAATTCTATGAGTTTCATAGGGTTAACAGCCATAATTTACAACATTATGTGCAAATTAAACATGTCATCCAAAATATGTTGGAGAATGGTGAGATCACATTGGATAATAGAGTTTCCACATCCAATTAGAACCTTAACATCTATCATAACCCATTTCCTCAACATAACAATCGCCTAGTGCAATAACAACAACATCAAAAAAAAGGCTAACTTAGTAGAATTAGTAGCAGAACCAACAAAGCTAAAATAATGGACAAAACCAAGGCCATAATAGTGGCCACAACCAAAAAACCTACCATGTCATTGCACATGACTATAACTCAATTATAGGTCATATCTTGGGAGGTAGTGTTAATACCATTTCCATCAATCCTAGACCAAATTTCAACTAGACAAGACAATTCCTAGTCATACCAAACCAATCCAATCATTATAGTAACCTTTCTTTGAGCTGGGACCACACACAAGCAAACCAACAAGTAGGGATTCCCATGCTAGGACCTTATAATGATAACTCATCATTTACTCATGACCACACTCAAGTGCATTAGTGACTGAGACTTATCTTATCTGGCCCCCCTCCACCATCATTGGTTAGCAATAATAGTCCTTTATCTAATCCCAATTATGCAATCACAACTCAATGATCTAAAATTACCATCTCAGGCCCATAACCACCTGCCACTTCACCCATCATCCAACCCACTATTCAATCTTGGAATAAGCCATTTAACATTGTTCAAGAAAAGACATTTGATATAGTGGAAAAATTATAAAAAATGCCAACACAAATATCCATTTTAGATTTATTGTGCACATCAATAATCCACAATAAAATCTTAAATTAATACCTTAGCCAATCCATTATTCTAAATGACATATCCCCTAACCAATTTTAAGCTTTGGTTGGACACCTAGCCCCAACCTAACAAGTCACATTCAACCAAAGTGCTATGTCACCTCTTGGCCCACTGCATAAAAATCCACTATACATTGAAGTATATATAATGTGGCATAAAGTGAAACATGTCCTTATAAATAATGGACCAGGTCTGAACATAGTGTCTCTAAAGATCATCAAGCTTCTTGGGTACACAATGATGGATCTCTAAGTAGAAACAATCACCATTAAAGCATACAAAAATCAAGAACATGAATTATAGGGCACCATTATCTTGTTAGTTATCATTAGGCCCTTGACTCATGATACCCTTTTCCATGTGTTATATCTTGATTTCTCATAAAATATGCTTTTGGGTAGGCCTTGGTTACATGAGATCTCTACAATTCCATCAACATTGCACCAATGTATTAAGTATCCCATTTAGGGATGGAGGTTAACATTCTAGGAGATTTGTATCCATATGAGCATTGTAAACATATACAAGCTGAGTTCCAAAGTTATAACTACCATTTTGGCCTTAATCCATCTAATAAGTAGGGTAAGGGGAAGGAAATACTCCTCAAATTACCAAAGGGCAACTACATTGATCCTAATACCTTTGATTCTCTTAGTCACATACCACCTCTTGAAGTATACAATCATTTTACCATCTTGACTAATGGCCTAGGATAGTACTTGAATCATGATAAATTTCATATTTCAAAGCTTCCTCAGAACCCAAAATCCTTTGGAAGACCTAAATCTATGCCACACATGCATTGGAAAAGAAAGGGCAAAGGCTACATTCATAATCTAAGACCTTTCATTTTCATACCAGATTTTAGCCTGGAATAAGACCTTCTTAAAAGGGATGAGTCATGGTTGTATAATTATAGTTTGGTTAATTGTTACAATAACCTCAAGTATCTCATTCCCAATCGCATCATGGAAATTCAAGATTATGAAGGAAGGGGCCTCGGGCCAAATCTATAGGGAATGTTGCAACTTATTTCTATGACCAAGTATGAAGGACCCTATGGACTTGGATTTAAATACCTAGGGGTGACCCCATATACCTTACTCATGTTCTATCACCATCAAATAGTGATGAGGATGCTGACATCAAAGTAGAGTCTAATCATAGCTTATTCAATGACTTAGCCCAGACCAACCTATTTGATAATCACATCGTTTACACCCTTCACCCCATCACTCATAATAATCCCTTACCATTATATTATCCCCAACTAATAGATTAGGACCAAGAGACACAAATACCAGTTGATGAAATTCAAAATGATGAAGCATTCTATGATTTTCCAGGCCTTAGGGATAATGTTTTATTGGGAGATTATAAATCAGGATTCTCAATCAAATTAGATCTTGAAGCCTATTTTTGAGGATGGTTAAACACCCTTAGCCAAAAGCAAATAAATAAAACATTGAGGTATCAAAGTGAAAACCTATTTGAGGCACTTTTTGACTAGGGAAATAGTAAATATAAAGGCTGGTCTAGTAGTGAAAACCTATTTCAAGTGTAACTAGATGGAGGTGTTCAGCCTTCTTCATGTATAGACCAAGAGACCACCAATGATGAACTTGTCTATAGGTCCAAATTTAGTATTGAAGAGCATCAATATTTTGAGCAAATCATGAAAGAAACTAATAATGATGAAGTTCACTATGGATATGAGCTCAGCCTTGAATATCAATAGGTTTTTGATTAAATCATTCAAGAGGATGCTAATAATGAACATGTTAATGGGTCTAAATTCAATCTTGAAAGGTAGGAAGCCTTTGATCAAGTCATACAAGAATTAATGACTATCTTTGTCACATGGCCTGATCTTCCATTAGGTGATTCCAATTCCTCATGTATTGGAGAGCTTGCCAAAGAACCAATCCTAACAAAGGACTCTAATGTTACCAATCAATTTAAATCATTACCAACTATCTTTGATGATGGCTCAAATATTCTAGTTGAAGATATAATAGAGGTTAACATCGGGTCCCCAAACGACTGAAAGTGGATCAAGATAGGTGCATCCCTTACTGAGAAGGAACATGAAGTCTTCATAGCCCTACTAAGAAAGTTTATAGATATATTTACTTGTGAATATTTTGACGTGCTTGGTTTGGACCCCACCTTGGTTCTACACCACCTTGTGGTCAATCCTAATGCCAAACCAGTAAAATAAAAGTTGCACAAGATGCATTCTCGCATTACTATATTAGTGAAGAAAGAGTTGGAAAAACTCTTAGAAATAGGATGTATTAGACCAATTGACTACTCTGAATGGATTTCCAACATAGTACTTGTCAAAAAAAAACTTGAGGGAATCAAAATCTATACTAATTTCCATGATATTAATAAAGCATGTCCTAAAGATGACTTTCCACTACCTAACATTGACATGATAGTCGACTCCACAGTAGGTTATGAAATTCTTTCACTAATGGATGGTTTCTTAGGTTACAATCAAATCAAAATAACACTAGAAGACCAGCACAAAATAGTGCTCACCACTCTATGGGGAACATTTTATTATGAGGTCATGTCATTTGGCCTTAAGAACATAGGTGACACTTATTAAAGAGCTATGACAGTCATATTTCATGATATGATGCATGACACTATCAAAGACTACATCAATGGCATATTAGGAAAATCCAAAACTAGGGACAACTCCAAAAACATTAAGGAGGATATTTGAGCAATTATGAGAATACAAAATCAAGATCAACCCTAAGAAGTGTGTGTTTGAAGTGACATTAGGAAAATTATTTGGCTTCATCATGTCTCACAGGGGCATTGAAGTTGATCCAACTAAAGTAAAAGCCATAATAGAGATGCTTCCACCAACCAATCTAAAGTAGCTCCTTATTTTATAGGGCAAGATCCAGTCCATCTGATGCTTCATATCCCAATCATCAAATAAGTTCCATCCATTTACAAACCAACTAAAAAAGTGTGTCACATTTGATTGGGATAATGATTGTAAAAAATCTTTTCAATAGCTAAAGGACTATCTCGTGAATCCCCTATTTATATTACCTTTGATGCTAGGGAAATCATTCTTGTTATATATTTCTACTACTAATAATGCTCTTGGGGTACTTCTAGCTCAATATGATGACAAGGGAAAAGAGCATGTAGTGTACTATCTAAGCTATACACTGGTTATGTATGAGCATAACTATAAACCCATCAAAAAATCTTATATCACTATGGTCTTCATAGTTTAGAAACTATGCCACTATATTTTAAACAATAAGACCATGGTTATTTCCAAAGTAGACCACTTAAGTATCTACTATCAAAAATAGCTTTGCAAGGCTGTATGGCCAAATAGATCATGATACTTAGTGAGTTTGAGATAATATGTAAACCATAAAGTAATTAGGGGGTAAGTTCTCATAGATTAGCTTGTTGAAGCACCTCTTGAAGATACAGAGCCATTAACATTCCAATTTCTTGATGAATTAATAATGACCATCATTGAAACACCTATTAAGGAGTATCCCTAGAAGTTGTATTTTGATTAATCATTCACTACACATGGATCATGGGTAGGCCTTTTATTCATAATGCCTCAGGGAGATCTAATCCCCAAGTCATTTAGACTCAACTTTCCTTATACCAATAACATGGCCAAATATGAAGCACTCATCATAGGGATTCAATAGGTAGTAGAATGGAACATATGTCATCTAACAATTTATGGTGATTCTTAGTTAATCATCAATCAAGTTACAAACCACTTCTAAACTAAAGATGACAAGCTAGTTCTATACAAGGCAATGGTTGACACTCTAAAGCACCATATCACCAACATTCAATTTTAGCATATAACAAGAGTGAGCGATATAATAACAAATGCCATGGATACCATTGGATCATTGATTCATCATGTAGACATAATTAGTGATTATTAATTTCTTATGAAAAATCTAACAACACCAACTCATAAACCTTCAACTATTGTAATGATATGTGATATTGTTGGTCTCAAATCTAATTGGTACTCAAACTATATGCCTATTTACATGAGTAAATCCTCCCACTAGACTTATCCTAAAAAAACCAAAGTTTTCATCCATAATTCCCAAGATTACACCTTACTCGAAGCAACCCTATACCACCATAGTTTTTATGGAACTTTGTTTCATTGTTTACCTTTGACAAAATCTATACTAACATTATGGGAAGTTCAAGGAGTATGTCGAGCCCACACCAACAAGGTAGTCCTATCCAAAAATATCTTATGTAGTAGTAACTATTGGTCGATAATGGATGCAAATGTAGCTACATATGTCAAAAAATGTGACAAGTGTCAACAATATGTTAATTTTATTCATGCACCTACCAAGACCTTAAAACCAATGCTAACACCATGGTCATTTGCTACATGGGGCCTTGACCTCATTGGGAAGATAAACCCCACCTCATCAGATGGCCATAAACACATTCTCACTGCCATTGAATATTTTCCTAAGTGGGTTGAAGCTATACCCCTCACTTATGTGATTGGAAAGCAAATTTCCAAATTCATCTTTAACCATCTCATCTGTCACTACAGTATCCCTTTTAACATTATATCTGATAATGAAGGATCATTTAAGAATAAGGATGTCGATAAGTTATGTTCTGAATACAAGATCACATAACACTTTTCAATGGTGTATTACCCTCAAGGTAATGGTCAAGCTGAAGCATCAAACAAAACCATTGTCAACATTCTCAAAAATATTATCAATGATGCTAGTCGAGATTAACACTTTTAGATATTCTATACCCTTTGGGCATACTCTACTAATCATCACACACCCACATGAGCCACTCCATACTTAATTGTTTATGGTATTGAAGCCATAGTTCCCATTGAGGTCGAGTTGCCTTCATTATGCATATCTTTCAAGCATGTTCTCGATGATAATGACTATCGAGTAGCTCACTTGAATAGCTAGATTTACTTGATGAAAAGCATATGGATGCTGTAGAACAATCTATGGGCTTATTAGAATTGACTTTGGGGTCAGTACAATTGGCATGTAAAATATATAACATTTAAACTTGGTGATCTTATCCTAAAAGAGAACCAAAAGAATACCACATCTCAAAGGAAACATAAAGGAAAGTTCAAACCCAATTATGTGGGTCCTTTCATTATCACTGTAGACTATAGTGCTGGGGCATATAGGCTTTCCACACTAGATGGCAATGAAATTGATGATTTGATGAACATTATTCACTTCAAGTGGTACTATGCTTGAGTAACTTGATGTATCATCTGTAAGGACCATTTTAAGTTACATCATATCATTAATATTCTTCTTTATACCATTATCAACTATATGTTTTACCATCCTCTCATTTTGACATTCCAACTAGATCATCCAACCATTCCATTCCTACTCAACCAAACATGTTTTGAATCCTATTAACCTAGCCCATTTGACCTTGGTTCATCTATTGGTTTGATGTTTTTAGCATATATAATAAGACCAATTTCAAAAGTTTTTTTAAGCATTTTAGACAAAGGCAGTATTTTGGAGTAGTATGATAGAAGTTTTGGCAATGACATCCTTCATTTCTTATTCCCTTCTTATCAAGTTTGTTTATGTGAGCCTGCTTATATGGCCTATTGGGGAAGATTAGTGTTCACCAGTCTTGATACTAATTATATCACCTACTGGGGCAAATTGGTATCATTAATCTATTAGTTTTATCCTAGTTATAACTGCCTATGGGAAAACTAGGGGAAATATTTTTTTATTGTGCCTTGACATATCACCTAGCCATTCTTATGTCGTATTATGCCTTCATACCAACTATGCCTATTTTATTTGAATTGGCTACTACACTAGTCATATTCCTCCACTATGAGGTAAACTACTATGAGCTAAAGACATTTTAGGACTATATGGGTCATGTTTAATTCATGTTGAGGTTAGTTTAGTCCCCCTTCAACCATACTCTCACCATTTTGCGAGAATCATTTCTAGTTCTCACGCTCTCACCATTTTGTGAGCATAATTTCAAGTTGTAATGCACTCACCTTTTTACAAGCATCATTTCAAGTTATAATTCTCTCACCATTTTGTGAGATTGGACCATTTTAGTGTCTTGTCATTATCTATTGAGTTGAGATGCTTTGAAAATTCCAAAAACATTTGAAATTCATTTAGAAAAACCAAAAAACATTGACCACTTCTTTTCCTTAAAGATTCTACGAACCCTCACTAAGTCATTAATAAACCACTTATTCCTTAGTTTCCCCATCCTTTTTAGCCTTTTATCCTACACTATCCCCATTTTGTGAATTCATCCCTATTCTTCTATCACATCCATCATGTCTTCTATCAATCATCATTTTATTCCCATTTCTTGAGAGAACTACATTTGGCCTGACATTTTGTTGGATTGTCATATCCATAGAACTATGTAGGTAGTGTCGACTTGCCTAGTGCATATAGAGACAACTAAACCACCCCCTTTCTTTTCTTCTATTCCCCCATCTTGTTTGTTTGTTTAGTTATCACCTAGTTTCTAGGGGAAATGTTTGCCATTATATTTATACTAACATAGGGACTAACACTTGTTTGTTTATTTATTTATATATTTTGTTTATTTATTTATTTGTGTGTCTATTTATTTTCTTTTAGCACTATAGTCATGATTTATTATATGTGTTTTCATTAGGTGATTCCTTGCACGTTATTCTTAAATCTATCCATATTCAAATGCCTACATTGTCATCATGGTTTTTATCATCGGTGCAATTATTTTCCATTGAGTATCAAATATTGAGAGTCATTTCTTCTACATATTTTGGACAAGCCCCCATGGTGTTATATTATGAGGCCTACCATCAAATGCTACAAAAAAAATTAGCTTTGAGAGGTCTATAATATCAATGTAGCATCACCATCTCCTCGATACTAACATTAGCAACAATCCTAATCCTATACCCAATCATATCCCAAATAGATTAATTAAGTAATGAAATAATTTCAACCTTTGTTAGTTCGGATGAGCATCTCCCTACTAACATGTTATTGTAATTCATCTTTATCCTCTGTATCAACTTATCAATCATCAACCATTAATAATGTTTTTTATAGTCGGGGTATACTGCATTAGCACTATACACCATCCCACATGAATTCTCAATGATTATATCACCTATTATGGAAAATCATTGTGTTATCACCAATTTTCCTTTCTTATTTATCTATCCTAACTAGGGAAAATCCATCTTCTTAAAGATTATATCTCCTAATGGGGCAAATCATTGTGTTATCATACCATATTACCATAATCAAGGTACAATGCTTATAATTACCTTTGGGAAAACCATTTTACACCATCCCACTTGCATTTCTTAGTGTTTTTTCCCAGCTTTGGGTAAATCATTGTGTTGTCACCCCATCATCTTCATTTATTCGGTCCCCTTGTTTCACTTCTTTCTTTTGGGGGACCATTTGTTGACCCACATGTCAACCACTCCCTCGAGGGGGAAAATCCAATTCAATCATTACCATTACAGTCATAAGCATAAAGAACCATTTTATTCTTTGAAAAGATGTTACTATGCTTACAACTTGTAACATCTTCCCAAATAGGGGCAAACTGTAGACACCTAAATTTGGCCACGAATGGCTTCATATCTGACTTTACACCAATTCTTTCCAATCATTGAATATCTAGCCCAAGAATTTATATCAATCTTGAATTTGGCTTCATAACCTTGCATTAAATCAATTAAATAAGATAAATACACATTGAATAAATCAAAATCAAACAAATAACCAAATGTCTAAAAAGAATTAATTAATTTGCACATCCTAATCAAAATTAATTAGCAATTTAAATCAATTTTAAATCCTAATTGAGTTCACTCATGAGCTAATAATTCAATTAAATCAATTACTAAAAAGGAAATTCAAGATCATCGTACCTTTGTGAGTTGTCACTTTTGGAAAATATCTAAAAGAATATCTTAGGAATATGCCAAACTCAACTAAATTTAATACACTCAACCATGGTTGTGAGTTTTCAATTTTGGAAAATATCTAAAAGAATATCCTAGGGATATTCTAAACTCAGCCATGTTCATATTTAACCCATTCTAAGGGATTTAAACCCTATAAAAGCAAGCCTAGATCTCTTCATTTGGGAGCTCAATCAAAGTAGATTTATAATACAGGAATAAATTCATGAAGCTAAAAGCCTAGTGTTATAATGTTGAAATTGAGACAACCCATATCAATCAAGCCAAGCATTCAACAATGGTGCATAGAGGAGATGATGTTAGCCATATGTCATTGATGAAGACTTCTTATGCATAAACTGAGTAAGCCAAATGAAGAAATGATTTGAATCTCTCAAAGAAGGTAAAAATTGTTGTTCTTTGAATTTTGGTTGGGTTTTAATTATTATTTATTCATTAAGCTCCCCCCTAAGATATAGGATTAGATATGTTAGTATGTTAGTGTGTTGATTTCATGGTTTTATGGACTAACACTTGATCTGAACTCCTCTCTTTATCAAATTCCTTGATCACTACATACACTTATCCTATATCTCATATGCAACTGGTAGCCCCAAAGTTCCTAATATGCATGTGTCAATAAGGATTGTGCCCATGCATATAAAGTCATATTCTCATACATCTCAACTAAAACACCATTTAGAGCCCAAGAATACCTCTTTCCACTTGAATCTAGAAAAGCATAACACGTGATGGTTATCATCAACATTGTCATTAATATCCTACTCTCTATATCTAATTGATACAGGTCCTCAAAGCAGAAGCACCCAAAGTGGGACCAAGCCTCTACCACATCCTTACCATATAAAATATCCATATGAGCATCTAGTTCATTGTCATTGATCATCTCAATCACTTATCCTTGTATTGGTAGTCTCAAGATCCTATGCACATCCTATAGAGTAATTATGAGATCTCTTATGGGAAACCAAAAGGTGTTGGTAGCTATATCACATCTCTTGATGAGGGATACCAACATACTTACATCCTCAAGCACACAAAAATAGTATCACATACCCCCTAAACCTATAGTCATCATGTGGGTCCAATCCTCAACTATCATGTCTCTCCACAACTCTTCTATTAATGAAGAAAATTGATCCTAGTCAACAACATCCTAGCCTACAAGGTTTGATCCTAGACTTAGTTCACCATAAACCATCAAAAAATAATATCAAAACTTAAGCTAATGGAATAATCACTCTACACTTAAAACCAATCAATATTTCATAACCCTTCACCTATCCCAGCCTTACAAACAAAACCTTCCAACTAGAATTAATTCTAAACTACACTTAGGCTCATTTGGCCTATAAAAACATTCACTATTCTACACCACCATAGGCTAAATTGGCCTATGAGCACCTTTTTAACCATTCACTAACATAGTCTTCAAACCTTGCCCAACCTAAACCTAACATTTAACCCTTACCACTTAAACCTTATAAGCTTTATAAAGCCTAAACATGAGCCTAAACACCATCCAAAATAACACAAAAAGCTTTCAAACTTTATCAAATACTAACCCAAACTTACCTTTTGGCCCTTTTATCCTTAAAAATAGGATCTATGCTGATCACTGGTCAACCAACACTGAACCCTTATTGACTGATGTCAGTCAACCCTAATTGACATCAAACACTATTAAATTTAGGGCCAAATTCAAAACCCTAATTCTTTACCCAATCACACTTTAAACCCATAATTTCACAACCTACACCCTATCCCTCCCCTTTTCAGACCCCTTCCCACCACCATAACCTATATATCTGACCTAAAAATAAACAAATTCCATAAATTCCACAAATTCAACATACTCAACAAAACACAAAAAACACATAACCCTACCCCATCCTAGCTTCACCTTAGTGGCACACCACCTCCACCCAATACTTGCTCTCCCACACCTTCCATTACTATTTCCTCAACATGGTACTCATCAAACTCACTCCACCTAATCACCTTGATCACTTCTGTTCTCACCTAGTCCCCACACTCTCTCCCTATGCTTGCCTAATCACATGCCTCCACATAATCATCCAATCACTCAAATTTTTTGACAAATTATCTAGGGTCGATTTAAAATATAGTAGCATAAAATAAATATGCATAAGATAAATAATAAATAAATTGCTCATTTTGATTAGTTACCCCCTTTTATAAGGTTTGGCCACCAACCGACATTGGTCCTACCTAAATTAAGCCAAACAACATCATTTACCATGATTAGGGATTTTTAAAGCCCCCTAACCCCAACCATTAACTTTTCACCCTTTTACCACACAATGGGTCCCTTTTTTTCCCCAACCATATTATACACCACATTGGATAACCAATTTGAACACTAGCAACCAATTTGTTTCAACATAACCACCTTCAACAAAAACCATAAACACATAGGAGAACACCTTATTCTCCACCAACCTACCAAAAAATAACCTCAAAATTGGTCATTTTGGCCTATCATTTGCACTTTTTGTGACAACCTTGACTTGGTCATTTTGACTGCATAACTACCTAGCCATACTTGATAAATGTGTACTACTTTTGTGTACAAACCTTTAGGTGAATCAGAGTATGACCCATTATAGTACCAACACCTATGACCATTTTATCTTCTTAGGATCACATCTTACTTTTAGGTCCATGAGAAAAACTACACCTCTACTTCGATACTTGAGTTTATAAGTGTAATCCATATTAGCTAAGCCTAATGTTATGGCTTGGTTATACTATCACTTGTCCTTCTCATGTAACCCTATTTACAAACTACTTCAACTATGGTAATTTAGTTTATGTATGATCTATAATATCATACTTAGTTGTATTTTTTATGCCCATTCATACTTATATGCCCAACCAACCACCAAACCTTGTCACCAACTTATCCACTTTTCAAACCTGTACCTATCTCCATTTCACCTCATCAATTCTTGGTTTGAGGGGGAACACTCCTCCCACACTTGGGGCATCCAAATTTCCATAAACCATTAGTTTGTGTTTTGAAACTTATTGATACAACCTACATAACAAAAAGGGACAAATGTAGACACTATAAAATTGAACCAACAATTCTAGATGTCTCAACACACCCCTTTTGACCCTTTGGACACCCTTTGGTTAAAACACCTCTTAACTCCCTTAAAAACCCATTTACCCCTTACCCAAATTTAGATAATTATTTATTTAATTAAGCTAATAAACCTATATTTACACCTCACCCTGAGACCAAGTCCCATGCTAACTCACCACCACCTTATCCTAAGAGCATTTATTGCCCTAATATTCAAGTCCTAATAACTTAAGACTATTTATTACCCTAAAATTTACTCCTTAACCTCCCTAAACTATTTTTACCCATGTGACCACACTCTTTTAAACCAAATTAGACCATTTCAAATGGTCCTAACTTCCCAAAGTAAGTTCAAAGCACTTTTTTTTAGTAAGTTAGACCTATTATACCCTGTCTAATGTTGGTCATCCTTTGATCGATGTCAATTAACCAGGATTAGTGTTGATTACTTAATTCTATCCATGACCTTTGTTTAAGGGGTTAAACGAGCTAAGTTTGCATGTGAGTTATCATTTTTGAGAGCTTATGCATGAACTAGAGAGTGAAACCAGAGAACTAAAGACATTTTTAGAGGCATAAAAGAGCTTCACCACTAATAAATTAAAGGTTTTAACACCATTATGCTACTCAAATTCTTCTAGGTCTCCATCTAAGTTCTCTTAACTTTCCATCCATTTCCAAGCCAACACTATTATGTCAAATACGTATATATTATTATTTAATCATTTTTTGATTTTCTTATCTTAGCATTTTTTTCTTTTAGCATCTTCATAGCTTCCCCATAACCCCAACTACCTATGTTGAAGTTATGCACCTCAACATTCCTTTGCCATCAAACACCCATTAAACCTTCAATAATTATTTTGAGCTTAAAACCTTTGTCTAGATAATTACGAGTGTCATTCCAACCCTCATGAGTGTATCCCTACCTTTAAAAAACCTAATCACTCTTTAGAATTCTTTATAATCCAATCATTACACTAAAGTTAAAAACCATGTTTTTACATAGTGACTGCCATTAGATTTTCATAACCAACATCAATCCATAAAGACCGACATCGGTCTCTATGTAAAATTTATTTCTAAAAACAACAAGATAAAAACCACCATTTAAACCCATAAAAATCTACATTTCTCAATCTCTATCATAATACAAAACCAAAATACAACAACCAAACTTGACCATTATCACCTTAGTATTTATTTCATGTAGATTAGCTTAGTTTGTTTTAAAAGGAATCAAGCAATCTTAAAGTATTTTATCATTAGCTTAAAGTAATTTATCATTTCTTTAATTAATTATTGAATGTTATCATCTTTTGGTCTTACTTTTTTCTAAAAAGTGGGTTGATAGCCATCTGAGGAAGTTTCATACTTCTAGTAGCTAACATTTGATAGGCAACCCATTTACCAACCATGCTAATTCAAATTTGTTTAAGTCTTATTGATTTGCAAGTCATTCCTACCCATCCAAAGAGGAATAATCATAACATTTAGATTAATGGAGTGAAAAATCACATATAGGTTCACTTAAAACTTCCCCTTTTATTTTAGTTTTACTTGTTTTCATAAAATAAAAAGAAAATGATTTAAAAATTAGTGAAATAACTGATTCAGTTTTTTGGCTGAGTATAAATATGTGGTCGATGGTATATATTGAAAAAGCACCAGATACCCTTATTATTATGGGATTGTGAAGTGAGGGGGTAGGTACCAAATACTAATCTAGTACCATCACCAATATAGATCCTTTTAAGCCTTAACTACTTGAAACCATCCTTAGATTGCCTTTCTAATGCCTTTTTAAAGCTAACTCCCTATCACATTTATTTATAAAGTTATAATTTAAAAAATTTAGGAATGACCGCATAGATTTAGAATTTCCATTTTTTCTAATTGATATTTGATAATTATATGTTATATTGTAAAACTTGTATTGGATAGTGTTGGTATAAGGTTTGTGCTATGTGTTGTAACTATATCGACTAGATTGACCTAGTTTCTTGTGTGTTTATTTCAAGTATTCTATAAATTAACACAAGATCATTTAGATTCAAACTTATCTTTACCCTAATAATGCTATCAACTTGCTTAATTATGTCTTTAATAGTTTCCCTTTTCTCACAAAACATAATCATTCTGTTTGACCTAGTCTCTCACATGATAGTCTATTTTACCTCCTATAAAACACAATCATTTTGTTCAACCTCATCTCTCACAAGTTGGTCTTCAGTGATTATCCATAGAACACAGTTGAGTGATTCAAATGTGTCCTTTCTTAGATTTTTTTTGTTGGTTTTCCTTCTAAACTCAGTGAACCCAATTGACTATGTACCTCTTGTTTGATTAATTTCTTTGTCATAAAATCCTTCTTAGTCAATCCAGTTTTGTATCTGGCTGACTTTACTCATATTTTTAACCTTTTATCTTTGGTCTTAGATTCTTATTCCACACATCATGAAATATATTATTAGAATATTTTGGATAACCTTAATCCATTTAGATAATCTATGGTGCATTATTTCCTTCTTGCCTTTGTTACCTAAGAGGATACTCATTCTTGGTGTACTTTATCTCACCTTTCATATTTGGACTACAATATGGTCAAAATTACAACAATTTATGACACTAATGGATAAGATCAATTCCATAATTTTGAATATAATTATCTATCAAAATCACCTTATTACAGTGTAAGGGAAATTGACACAAGCTTAACCAATAACCTTATAGGAAACATTTTAAACACAAACAATCCTCAACCCAATAACCCATCCCCTAATACTAATTTAGGGAATTTTACTCCTACCAATCCTATTAATCTACCTTTAAACACTAATAAAACCAATCCACCAATTAACACCACTCAAATTTTTGCACAAATAGTTTAATAAATTAACATTATACAAACATCTAATAATTATCAAATGGTGTAAATGAAACATCACTTATTAAACATGGCTAATCAACCTCCTATTCTCCTACCTCAAAATAACCAAAATTTTATCCCTCCACCTCTTAGAGATGCCATGGGAAATATCATTCCCTAACCCATTATGCACAACAAGATGCTCTAAATTATTAAAAATGAACCTTGATCTCCCTTTATTATCTCTATTGATATTGGAAATATCTCTCCAAATATTAAGTATGATGGGACTAAAGACCCTAAATCTTTCCTTAAAGAATTTGGTAATCCTTAAAAAGAATGGATTCAAACCAATACCTTTGCCACTACCAAAATTTTAGTCAAAACATTCACAAAAGATGTATTAGAATGGTATAACCAACACATTCAACATTTCATATGGTAACTCGAGGATTTAGTCAATCCTCTATTTAGGGAATTTTAACATAATGGTCTTCCTGAAAATTGTCTTAGCCATTTTATCAATGGTAAATAATCCTCTTTTGAACAACTCATGATTTCATTAAATAATGAAAATATTTGGCTCAAAAATTCGATCATAAAATGATTGATGACAACTTATTTAAAATATTTATAACTGCCTTAACACCTTCCATTTAACATAAGGTTCAAAATGTTTGTCCCCAAACTCTAAATGATGCAATTGATCAAGCTAAAAGACAAGACTTTCTTATGAAATAGTTTGAGCCCAACCTTAAAACCATCAATGTATATTTCCAAAAATCTACTAATGTGATTATTATTAATCATATTCAAACCAAAATAGGAGTAGCCAAGGTGGATAAACCCAAAGATTTCCATGCACCCTTAGCTATTCAACAAATGAAGCAATTATGAGCTCCTTTTAAACCTTTCACTTATACTAATAATCCACCTACATGGTATGATCCTAATAATTTTGTTGGTTTTATGCTGATGTGGGTTATTACCATGAAACATGTCATGGGATTACCAAATTTTCTATTTATTTTATGTTAAGGGATATATTTAATCATGATGCTATGATCAAAATATGTCATCATGATTATGTCAACAGCTCTCAAAAGAAACAAGTTACAAAGCCTTCATCCTCTAAACATCTAAAACATTTTTTAATTCCAACCCACAATATTCAAATGAATATATATGTGCAATTGACAATGATTATGACCAATATTATATTAATTCTCAATATGTGAACACAACTTAAGTTAATTATAGACATAAACTTTCTAATAAAGATCCAGTCACTAAGCCAAAAAAACCATCACTTGATGAGTAAATTCTCAAAGACACCACAACTACCACTACCATACATAATGAAATAAATGAGGAAACTCTCCCACAACTAGAACCTAAAACTACTTCTATTCCTACAAAAAATATTTTACCTCCCAAGCCTCATGTTGGTTCTTCATCTTCTACATCTCATTGTAATTTCTTGAAAGAGATCAACACAATGCCTTGTAAAAAACCCCCTTATGAATTTAGGTTATACTTATCCATATCACCACAAATTATTATTACAACAATTATAAGACATTAAATAACCACCTTCCCTTGAGGTGGAATAACCTCCTCAAAACACTCCACAAATATAAGTACACACTATTGAAACTATTTGTAATTCTCCCAAACCTTCCATAAAATTCCTTGAACAAGATATAATTAATGATTAAATTATTTTTCAAGGTGATAGTCCACCTATTTTCATTAAAATTGGAATTTATACCACCCTTATTCTAAAAGTCTTAGTAGATGAAGGGTCAAGAATTAATGTCACCTCCCTTTGGTTAATTTAATAACTTGGGTATCCCAAATATCACCTTAAATAAACTCATCTCACATGTCGAGGATTTGATAAGACAAATAAAAAACCACTTGGTTATATTTGGCTCCCCCTCACTATTAGACCCAAGACCATACTACCAAGATTATGGTCCTTGACTGACCACTATCCTATAATATACTCTTATGTCACCCATGAACACATCGTATGAAGGTTATTGCCTCCTTAGGTAATCAATGTATTAAATTTATCCATAATGGAACTTTTTATAAATATGAGGCCGATCCAATTCCATGGAGTATCCAACTACCCAAACCCAAATCTCAATATCAGATTCCAACCATTCCATGAATTAACAATGTACCTCTACCTGAATTTGTTAACATGAATCAAGATTTATAGGTCACTCTTTCTAATTATGATGATGATAAAATAAATGAATTACAAAACACCTACAACACCACTAATTTACCTCATATTTTAGAGTGGCTTCCTCCTTATTTTCTTCCATGTGATTGTTCCATCTTAATAGTCGATGAGATCACTAAAATTCATCCTCCATGTAATGGATGTGAAGATTATTACATATAAGATTAATTCACATGTAATGAATAAGAGTGACGATATTATTTAAAGATCCTTTAACAATGTCACCCAATTTTTTTGATGATCTAGGTACATCCACTTCTGATTCTCCCTTGGAGATAAATGCATGTACTATTTACCACACCTATGATGATAACTATATCTTTGCTCAAACTCAATCATGAGACTTGGATGTACAATGCTATTAATAAACATTAGCCAAAATATATGCCTTCAAATATGATGTCCATGTCATTCATATATCAAATGATAGTGAATTAAAACCTAAAGGTTATTTATATCCCATTAATCCTCCACTTTTAGACACCCCTTGGGTAGTTGGACAAATCTCACCCCTAAAAATTTCAAAAACTAATGAACCATCTATACTTTCTACACCACTAATAAATCTAACAACTTTTATTCCTTCTCATGATCCTATAGATACCATTTAGGCTACCCACCTTAATTCAAATTAACCTCCATATGCAACAAAAACTAACCAGCTATTACCAATCTAGTTGAATTCACTCAACCTCAACCTATAATCCCACCCACACCTAAAATTAATTTAGATGCTTAAGCCACATATATACGATAAATACATTATGAATATGATCACAATGGTAATATAATAATTAATCTCAAAATTGATGTGGAATACTATGGACCCTTTACCATGCTCCCTAGTGATGAAGCCATACTTGAGTTACTCCATGTTAGAGAACTTTAGCTTCTAGGATAACATCATAAACTTAGAAACTTTAAATGAAAAGCTCATCATTTTAATAACTTTATTGCTAGTGTGGATCTTAAAACACATCCTATCTCTTCTCTTCCTCATGCTCCATATCATTTCCAAGATGGAAATGCTATGATCATTAAATAAGAAACAAAAATAGAATATGGTACACCATTATGTCCTAGACCCATCACTGTCTTTATAGAACTCATACCAATAGAGCATGATAAATTTAACTTATTCTTAGATAAGTATCATGAAACCTTTGCTTGGTCATATGAATATATTATAGGTATTGATCCTAGTGTTATTATATATAACATCATCACCTACCCAAGCATAAAACCTGTTAGACAAAAATAATGAAAAATTTCACCCAAAATTTCCACATTATGTCATAAAGAAATTATTAAAATTTTGGATGTCAAGTTTATCAAACCTATTGACTATTCTGAATGGATATCAAACATTATTCCCATTCATAAAAAAGTCACCATGGTCATTTGCATATGCATTTATTTTCACAATATTAACCTCACGTGTCCAAAAAATAATTTCCCATTACCTTCAATCGATGCTATCATAGATTACACTGCTAGATAAAAAATGTTATCACTTATGGATAGTTTTTTAGGATATAATCAAATTCACTTAGCCCCTAAATACCAATACAAAACAACATTTACTACATAATGGGGCACCTATTATTATGTCAAAATACCTTTTAGTCTTAAAAATGCTAGATCCACCTATCAACATTTAATAACTCACATTTTCCATGATCTTATACACATGGTAGTGGAAACCTATGTTGATGAGTTCATTACCAAATATAAGAGTTATACAACACACATCATTGATCTATTTTTTTTGATTGACTAATAAAATATAAAGTTAGACTTAACCCATACAAATATGTATTTAGAGTCACATCTGGTAAAATTTTAGAGTTCCTAGTCTCTCTTCAAGGCATTGACATCGATCTAGCCAAAATTAATGCTATAATCAACATGCCTATCCCTTGCTCCATTCTCAATTTATGCACTTACCATATAAATATTAGGGTAATTTGATGATTCATCCCAAAAATGTCTTACCATATCTACTATGTCAATTCCCTTCTCAAATTCTCTAGAATGGGTAGACTCATTCCAAAAATCTCTTAATAATATGAAAGAATTTTGCTCCATCCTCCCATTCTTTGAACACCTTCAAATAACCATCCCTTAATCTTATACACCTCTTCTACCCCATATCAATTAGGGTAATGCATTCCCAAAAAGTTGATTTTTATAGAGAGGACACTATTTAATACATTAGTTGAGGCCTCATTGACTATAAAAAATGTTACACTAAAGTAGAACGTGATTGCCTTGCTATTTTATAACTAAAAAAAATCTATCACTATATGACTTATAAAACTAATTATGTCATTGTCCACTCTAACCAACTTCATTATCTTATCCAAAACATCTATACCTAGAGATAGAATTAGAAAATGGATGGTCCTCTTGATGGAATTGACCTTTGAATTGTCACAAAAAAATCTATCAAAGGAAAAGTCATCCCTGACCAACTTGTAGTGGCACCTATACCATAAATGAATCACCTTCAAGATAATCTCCCTAATGACAACATTATTTATATTAAAATTATTAACCAGGTTATCTCCCTTAAAGATTATTTCCATAATTCCACTACTGATTTAGAGGGAAATAATCAAGAAGATGCCAATATCATTATTGATACTACTCAATCCAAAGTAGTTATCGAATATCTCCCTAAAGTTAACATTGATTTTCATGAAGACAAGTAGACCCTCCACTTTGATGGTGCCAAATACCTCCAAGGAGCCAGGGCAGGTTGTATTCTAATGAACCCACATGGTAAGAGAATCCCTTTGGCATTTAGATTTATATTTGATTCCACTCATAATATGGCTGAATATAAAGCTCTAATCTTAGGCATAAAAGTATCACTCGACTTAGATATCCCATATATACATGCTTTGGGTGACTCACAACTTATTTTCCACTAAATTAATGGTGATTATCAATGTAAAATCAAAAATCTAATTATATATCATCAAATAACTACCATACTTGCCAAAGAATTTACTTCTTTTACCATTGATCCAATTCTAAGAGATCAAAATTTCATAGCTAATTCTCTTGCTTCTTCAACATCTATATTTCATCCTCATCAAAAACTTAATGATTCCTAATTTATTATTCAAATAAAAAAATGACATTATTCTATATAACCAAACGATTTTCCCATTTATCACATTGAGGTTGTCAATATTCATCAAATCCCATGGTACAAAAACATAATCTAAGTCCTTGAATATCAAACCTACCCTCCAGACATATATTCTCATGAAAAGAATATAATATGTAAATAAGCATTTAACTATGTATTTCAACACAACACCCTTTATTAAAATAATGTATAAGGTACCTAACTCCACTATGTGATGAAAGAAGAGGTTCCTAATCTCTTCAAATAAGGACATGGGGGAATTCATGGTGGTCACTATAGTGGACATGATATAACACATAAATGCTTATGTATGGGTTAATTTTGGCCTAATTTAGATAAAGACACTACCAATTTTACTAAAATGTGTAATCATTTCCAAATTCATGATGACTTAATCCACTCACCACTAGATGAGCTCCAAAAAATGGAGTCTCCTTAGCCATTGTCTATATGTGGATTAGATCTCATTAGTAAATTACTTTAGTCATAAGATGGTCATGTTTTTATCATTATTACTACTAAATATTTTACCAAATGGGTAAAATCCATGCCTCTTGTCAATGTCACAGGAACCACTATTTATAAATTTATCCTAAACCAAATCATTTGTCACTTTGGAGTTCCCCATATTATCATTTATGAGAATGGTGATAATTTCAAAAATAAGGACATGAAACTGTTATGTGCTAAAATTTAAAATTTCCCACAAATTTCTCAACCTTACCATCCATAATATAATGGCCAAGCTAAATCCACTAATAAAATCCTAAGAAAAATATTATAAAATACCATTTGATATACTTGTACTGATTAGCATCTTCATTTATATCCCATATTTTGGGCCTATTGTATTAGCATATGTACTACCATTAGGGAAACAACATACTCACTAGTATATGGTTCTGAATATGTCTTACTATTAGAAGTAGAAATACCATATTTACATATATATCTTCATGGTATCATTCTTGATGAATAATTACATGAAGCTCATCTTAGTGATTTAGATCTTCTTTATAAACACCATCTGACTGCTTTCTAACATAATAATCAATTCAAGGCTTGCATCACCAAACAACATAATAAAAAGGTCAAATTCCACACATTTAATGTTGGTTATCTAGTCCTCAAATTATATTACACCCATGATAGTTAAGGAAAATATGACCAAAAAAGGTGGGGCCCATATCTAGTAAAAGACATTCTTGGTCCTAGTACTTATCATTTACAAATTAAAAGGCTATGTTTTCAAATAACCCACCAATGCACAAATTTCAAAGAAATATTTTACTTAAATATCTCCCTTATTTTGACAATTATTTATATTATTCTACTAACTCTTCTTGTAGGAATTTTTCCATTAATCTCTCCTTCATAACAGTCTATCTTATACACAAACCTTAGTCCATTCTTTTGGTCCTTTGGTTTCTTAAAATTCTTGAGTTTTATTGTAATATTGTGGGTAAGGCTTGATTTTCCTCATGAATGCCTTTTTATTTCACACATCGATGTTTCATGATTTTTTTCATAACTTTATTATTTCATAAAGATTTTTCATTTTCTTCTTTCTTTTGTGAGTTACATTGTAATACCATGGATAGGACCAGACATTCCTCACAAATACCATTTTTTTTACATTTTACACCCATTTGAGTTTTTTATTTGTGATTTTCAATGTAAGACCACGGAGGGAACCAAAAATTCCTCACAAATACCATTTTTTACTTTTTTCACCCACTTGGGTTTCTCTTTTATGAATTGTAGTGTAAGATCATGGATAGGACTAGGATATCCTCATAAAATCTATATATGCTTTCCAAATATTTTTACAAACTGAGTATTATTTTTAGAATGTTAATAAATAGTTATAAGTTTATGAATCCATATTCTCAACCTTGATTTTTGTTTCTTTTTTAGATAAAACTTTCACAAAAACTATGTTAACATGTTTCCTTACACTTACATACATTCTTATGATTAGTAATCATACTTACCTGTCACTGTATCCCTTTTCACATTATCACATTTTTTATAATTTGAAGTAATTCAATTTTTTTTATGTCCATTTTTTGTTGATTTCCCTTTCTTTCATTCCACTTTTGATAAAACAAGGTTGATTTCAAGATAAAAGTTTTATTTCACATACATAAACAAGACTCTTAGACAACATGCTCTCTAAGCTATCTTTATTAGTAACCAAGTCTAAAATTTTAAAATGATAGTCATTTTTAGCACCCATATTTCATTCTCCAAATTAGTATGGAGGAGGAATAGAAAAAATACATCGGAAGTTAAAATCCAAATCATTTAAAATAAAAGGCAATGATTCAAAAGGCAACATACAATTCAAAATTATAATCATACTAAAAGACATGATTCTTTAGCACATATCATATTTATAATTAAAGATAAAACTCCATATTTTCCCTCATAATAGAGCCAAGGTAAATTGGGGTATGGTAGGCCAATAGATTGGGATAGGAGAATTCAAAATTATCTATAGTTCTAATTACTTTCTTACACAAGTACCTAGTCTTTGCAGTAGACCGAAGACTCTATAAGGGGTCCTAAGGAATGGGGAATATTTTGTGGGAAGGTAAGTCCATTTTAATTTTCATGCATATAGCTTTCATGGGATGATATTCATACTTTATTTTATAACTCAAGATTTGTATGGATAGGAAAATTTCTTCAGAGTCTTTAATGTCAAAAGTTCTCTTGTTTTGACAAACTTATTTTTAATGTCTTGACTTTGATAAAGAGTTCCTATACCTCAATCTTTCCTAAATATCCTCCACCACCAATTTCATTCCTCCCCTTTCCAATAAAGTTTGAGTCTAAATCTATTTCTCCATTTCTATATTTGTTTTTCTTCACATATTAAAATATGCTAGTTTACTTTGTTTTAGTTTTATCGATCTTTAGGATAAAACAATATGCTTGAGTGATTATTAATTATTTTACATACATCATTACTTTATATTCATTAATTACCTTGGTTTCATTTTAAATCTATTTGTTATCATTCCTTTTTTTGGAAAAATGCATATATTTAGATATTCTATTACTTTTTCCATTGTTGAGTTAGTTTGGATTGTTACTTCTCATTCACCAATGTTATTTTCCCTTTCATGTACTTTTTCCATTGATGATTGAGTAAGGATTTTTACTGCTCACTCATAAATTTTATTTTATCATTTCTTCCCATCTTTTTTTAAGTAAGGATTATTACTACTTTCACATTGATGTTAGGTTTTCATTTTCATGTATCCTTAGTTTGATTTTTTTTGTTACCCTTATTACTTAAGGTATACTTATTTGAGTTCAATGGTCATTTAGTAACCTTGGATGTTTGATTACCCAATTTAATTTAACATTTTGGCTTGGTTATTTTGTCTTAACTTTTCATTTATCACCCTAGCTTACCAAATTTCTAAGTACATCATACCTACACATTTCAATTATTTTGACTTTTTTGACTTTGTTTATTTTTACACTTTAATTTTTGTATCCTTAGAAGTAGTCTATGTGTCCTCCATGATAAAAATACAAACATAATAGACAACCATCCAAAGATAAATGTAATTTAAGGTGCGCATATATTAATTATTTATTTTAGTTATTTACTTTCAATTATTTTATGTTTTAAAATACTACAAGTTATTCAACTCAACATTGTCTGTTGTTATGTTCTTTTCTCGAAGCACCATTCCATGTTACAACTATTGACATATGATGAGATTCAAGTGGGGCATATGTATACAAATTATATTTTTAAAATTTACAAATTACTGATGCTTTCTCTCTTACAGGAACCCATCAAGACTCAATCTCTCAAAGTGCAAGCCTTAAAGGGTGCACTGGGAAAGGGATGAGTAGACCATTAGTGCTTTTCAAGATTGTTGTTTCCTATACCACCACCCAAAACTAACACAAATCTCTCCTATAAATTTCCATAAGATTTGACACCTCCCTTACACAATCTTCCAAGTAATTCACTACCTCAATTAACCCCTAAATAAGCCTAAACCAATTTTTTTCATCTATCTAACATAGTTGCATGGGATGACCCTGTTCTTAGAAATGAACATGTTATGGGATTAAGATAGCCTAGCTAACTTAGTTCAAGACCTAACTACCTTATTTATTAATGAACTGGGTCGATTGGGCTAACTATGTTGGCTAAAACTTCAAAAGGGTTTAGGGTTAGATCTAGATCTATAAACACATCCCTTTTACCATTTTCATTAGAGAGATAGAGATAATCATTTATTTTCACTTATTTATAATATGATCTTCCACCATTATACTTGAGTATTCATTGATTAGGTCTTCATATTTCCTTTGGAGAGAAGAATTTTATCTTGTGGAAAAGTCTTGGATGCATAGGAAAAGTCTTATAGCCTAGAGATGAACTATCTTCATGATCCCTATGAACCACAAAAACCTCTTGCAAAACACCATTAGCCAAGGGAGAGGTTGATTATCGATGGGTTTGTCTTCAAGGTAAGTATTTATAAATCTTATTCCTTTATTTTGGTAGATAGAAGTAGCATAAGTAATGACTTTTGAATGTATTTATCTCTCCATGCATTAGGGTTACCTTTACATTGAGTAGAGTAGAGTTATTATTTACATGTTTACTTTTATGTTTATTATCCCCATTTGTGCCACAAGATTTGGTGATCACTAGATTAGTTTTACTTTAATTTGTCATTTACTTTCTTAGAAATCCACATGATCTAGCTAGGGTTATTTTGTGGTATTGCTTAAATAGATGCTTTGGAACCATCTCTAGTGATATTGTGTGGTAAGATAACCTTTAGTTAGGTTTAGTAGATTCATATTGGTCATGACCCCGATTGTATAAATGTACCGATAAGTAGAAGGGCTAGTGTGATTTATCTTCTCTGAGCTAGGATGGATTTTTAGATCAATTTCAATTTCCCTTGTCATATAGATAGTAATATCAGGAATGTGATAAGGAAATTAGACATCTATAAAAAAACCCATTGATTTCTAAAGAAGATAAATTATATGCATTATCTATAATAATATTTTGAATTATATGGTAGCTTATCAAGATGTTTCCTTTGATAAAATTACATACTAATTTGGAAGTAGTTTGATTGACTAGGATAGCTTTAACCCATTTTGTAAAGTAGTCCATAGATTTTAAGATATATGTATGACCTAAAATTGGATTTGGATTATATTTCATAATGAATTGAATCCCAAATATTGAAATGGTTCTTAAATCACCATCAATTTGAGTGAAAGATCCATAAGCTTTGGTTTACCCACAAACTATTGACATGCTTCACATTTATGACCCATTATTAAGAATTGTCAATAATAATGCATTTTAAAAATATTATAATATGTGATAAAAGATGATAAGTGACCTTCACACGCTTGATTATGGGAAGCTTAAAGAAGTCTATTTTGGTTTTATTTATTTACACATCGATGCTTTTTTTAAAGACTATATTATCCCACATAACATAATTAGTTGCTCTTAATTTTATTGCTATTTTATATTTTGAATTAAAATTATGAGGACATTCTCTATAAGTTAGGAAATAAGACATGTATAAATACCATTCATTAATTGAAATAACAAATACCACCAATGGAAAATCTTTAGTTTCAGGATTGTTCACTTCTTGAATAATATATCCTCATTGATGGTTAGCTTTTTCTACAATAATATGACACAATCCTCTACCTCAAACCAAATTGGTAGGTTTTATATCTGAATCATATTCTTAAACTTTTACAATTCAACCTCATCTTTTGGAACCAATTTCTTATTATGTCAAAATTGATTTGGTAGATGTATCGACACCATCATGATATAATGAGAATTCAAAACATAATACATGAATTATTTTACTACTTTGAAAACAACATAATTATGTTTTTAAATGGAGGAGTATTTAATTTCATGAATATTTAAACTAAATATCATGAAACTAGTATGTGATTCACTTCCTTGATCATTTATCTAAAGTAGAATGGCTGAAAGATTATGTTTAGACAAATACCTATAAATGATGAATTATTTATTAAAATATGGACAAATGAGAGTAGATACTTGATAATTAAAATTATTTATTTCTTCAAAATCATCTTTTATTTCTTTACTACATTTAATTTAACCTTCCCTTTCATCATATCACCAATATGCCTTGTCAATTCAAGAAAGTCAGTTATATATCTCCTTAACAAAGTCACCTTTCCAAAGAAAGAGTGAACACTAGGTTTACTTGTTGGAAGAGATTTTTTATGAATTACCTCAAATCTTTATGTATCTATTTTCATACCTTATTTTTATACAATGTGTCCAAGAAAATTTCCTTTTGTTACACTAAAAATATACTTGTTGAGATTCAATTAAATTTTGTGAACTATGAATTTTTAGATTACCTTTTCTAAATGTTTATGGTGATCTTCACACCTTTTTGAGATAGAATCCAGGTCATCAAGGTACACTACCATTATCTTATTTTTTAGAATAAAAAAAATTCAAATCCATTTCTCTTTAAAAAATTTCACTGGCATTGATAAGACCAAAACACATTCTTTAGTATGAAAAAGTTCCTTATGTAGTTGTGAACATTGTATTGTGTTTATATTTTTTAAATTTTTTTATCTAATTATACCTTGAAAAACCATAAAGCATAGACAAAATTTTAAAACATGTAACCTCTTGAAAAATATGGTTTATGATAGGTAATGAATAGTTATCTTTTAAGGACACTTGGTTCAGATTTCAAAAATAAACACAAATTCATATCTCTCCATTCTTATTATGAACTAGTACAATATTAGCAAGCCAAGTAGAATGATGAACAGGGAAAATGATACGTGAATAAACCATTTTCTATATTTTAGAAAGAATAGTCCTAAAAATCTTAGGATTATAATGCCTATGCTTTTATCTATATGAATTAGATTTAGGTTTTCAAGGGATATTATGATTCATCTCTTTTAGTTTGAAATATTTGAGATTAATAGAACACAAATAAAATATATCTTTGTAAAAGTTAAAAAAATTAATAAACTTGCATCTTTCTTCTTTTGAAAAACATTTACTAATGTTGACATACTTGGGTTATTCAAAGCTACCACTATTCAATTTTTCATACTCTATAGAACAAGATGGTTCTTCTTGATGTTGTTGTTTTCTCAAATCTCTCACAATTCTTGAAATACACATGAGATTGGGTATTCCTTAAAAGGGAAGATAGGGACAACTACTAACTTTCATCCTTCATTTTAAGAATAATTTGGTATCAACCCAAGGCATGAATGTGGTAATTTGACTTCAGAAATGGAGTCTTCATGAATAATATCTAAGAGATGTACTATTACCACTAAAAGTTTAATGCAAAATTCATGCAAACAGGACTAATTATCAAAGATTATTATGGCAGTTATAGTATTATGGTTTTTTATTTCTAAACACAAAGGGGAAAGGTAGTTAAATCTCAAAAAATAAAAACAAAAAGAAAGGGAAGATTAAGGTAGAGAAGAGATCATCTAGGTCTATAATGAACTCAATGCATCAACCATCGAACCAAGAATCCATGCTATAGTTATACAATTGTACACTGAGTTTCACTAAACTTATACCTCTAAGAACACATAATGGGAATATTTTAAGGAAATAGGGAGTATGCCTCAAATATAATCCCTCCCTAAATATGAGTATTATGAGTTTATACTAAACTACACATAAACACCATATGGTAATTTATAGATTAACACACAAAATAATAGTACTACAAAAGGGAAACAAGAGAACTCACATAGTGATTATAATATATAAACACATTATAACCATAACACACATAAAGAAGTAAAGTATTAATAAAATTAATCTAGCATTGAAAAGAATTTGAAAATGGAGATGAAAGATAATTAAGACACAAAAAATACCCTTTACAGAAAATAAAAAATGTATTAACTAAAAGTGAGTGTTTTTTACAATAATAGATGTTGGCCAACTTTACAATCTAGAGAGATGAAGGAAAAAATAGGTGAAATGTTGGATATAGTTTAAGAGCACTTTCAATCAAATTTTGGTAAGACTTTATATTAAAATATGAATTTACCTTATATAGATGAGTATGGAACTCAAATCCAAATAGTATGAGGATCCCATCCGAGGCCATGATGGCCAATCATGATAGTTACAACTGAAAAAAAATTGAAAATAAATAAATCCCTTTAAAATTATAAAATATCTATGAAATACCACTTAGTTGATATGTAGAGGTGGCTACATAGGTCTAGATGCTAACTACTTTAATTTGGTGTCTCTAGCCTCTAATGTAATTGCCATGAGGTCAAATTCCTTGTCCATCTTGGTAAGGTTCATCTAGGGATCCTTGAATATCACCTTAATTTGATTTATCAACCTATAATAGACTTGGAAGGATAATTCCATTGTCATATGGACCCTGAAGACCTAGTTGATGCTTACCATAGATTGCATTGATAACTCAAAGATCATTATGGGAGTTTGAGTATTATGGTTTTATATTTCTAAACACAAGGGGAAAAGTTAGTTTAATATTAGAAAATAAACACAAAAAGAGAGGGAAGAGTAAGGTAAATAAGGGAGCCTTAAGGTCTAGAATGAACTCAATGCATCAACCTATTAACTTTCTAAGTCACCACCCAGTCAGTACAGGACTTACCAAGACCATAATAGAAGTTGCACACCTACGAGGTCCTAAGAACTTAAAAAAAAGTAAGATGTGTATAGGCATTCCTTGCTTATGCCTAAGCTCAAAATATTTAGGTGTAAATATATACAATAAAAAGATAATAGTTTGTGCTCATCAATAGTTCTTGATATGCATCAGTGCATAAGATTATTTAGTGCATGATTTATGAGGTGCACGTTTGAGATTGTGAGTTCGTAGATTCTAGATGGCCAAGTAAAGGAGTGTAAGGAGTAGTTATAAATCAAGAGGGACATGCCTAAGTCATTTTATCTTCATTTTCCATCCTATCTAAGGCTCCCTCATGCCCATCCAATGTAGTCCCATGCCAATGTGTAGGATCTTACTTCCACACCCTTAAACATCATAGAGCATAATCTAAAGCTACACACCACTTTACTCAAAATACTCTCATGAACACCTTGGTGCAAGAGTATTTCTAGATTAAATGGCATGAACACAAGTTTAATGTGCATGTAACATATAAAGAGGGGGACATGCACTAAGTTTCCCATCATGTAAAGTGATGATGTGGCAAGCTGGAAAGGGAGCCTATACAAAAATTACCAAATGATAGTAGATCATAAAGAGGTGGTTAGAAAAGAAGTTGAGTGGAACCGAAGGCATCATAAAAGCCAATAAATGTAGAAGTAGATTTTATATGTCAAAACATAAGCACACACCACCTCTTTGACCATTCTAGGGAAACATTCCACCCATTGATGCAAACATGTACTTTGACATGATCTTACTATTACCTCCTTGATCTGAATCACTAGACTTCAAAAAGAATCAATGAAACACCATAAAAGAATTAAAATTTTCACCTATCACCCCAAGAATTAAATTTATTATAAAATAGGCTTGGTCATTATAAAATCTTGGTTGTCTATTTGTAAAGGGATTGACACTTTTTAGTAACCTTACACTACTAAAATTTGCCTTTTAAGAGATCTTGTATTAGATAAATATAAAAAAATATTGAGAATTAAGTTCACCTCTTGCCATTATTTTGATGTTCTATATGCTATTTATGTTTATTGATCCTTGTTTTTGGGTAATGTTTGCCCTTCTCACCATTATCCATTCCCAACACCTCCTCATTAAACTCATAACTCACTTATAGGTCGTGTCCTATGTGCGTTCGAGTCTATGTTGATATTATATGTGGATAATTTGTCATCCATCTTAGTGTCACACTACATTCTCATGCCTTTATGTAAAATACTTATGCATGTTGAGTGTCCTTGGTAGAATCTATGTGGAGACATCTTGTTTTTAAAGGATTTGTAGTGTGTTTACGATAGTAAGAGCACTCATTCTATTATAGGTGAATCACATTTTTTAATTTCAACATATCTTACCTTCTACCTCCCATTTTCCCTCAAAATCTTAGGTTTAGACTAGTGGTATATTTACCTTTTTGCTCTTTAGGCCTATGTGCTAGTCTTAAACTAGGTGTGCGTAGAATAGAAAGAATCTGACCTATTTTAGAGGCTCATCCCAAGGAGTGCAAGGGTCTAATGCCTTAGATATGTTACCATAATTATAATGAGATAACCTATGCTCACATGTACAACTGAGCAATAATACTTCCATTGCTAGTACCGTAGACTCTTATGCCCCATGCAAGGCCTTCACACTATAAAATTCCCCCACACTATAGAACATACATAGGTACATATTTTAAATGAAAATAATTTCTATCATGCTTAGTGGTACCAATTTAAATAAAATATAAGAAATTAGTGCTACCCTTAGCTATCAAGAGTTGAAGACACTCCATAGATCACTCAATGACTACAAATGTCCAAATCTACTAGTTTAAGCAGTTTGAGTACTTAATACTATGTCCTTCTACCCCCCAATACATGAAAATGATTCTATCACACCTTCCCATTTCTTATATCAATATCATGCAAGTGCCTATAGCCTTTCCCTGGTTTAACCCTTGTGACAACTTGTTTATGCTTATAATTAGCCCTACATAAGCTATGTTTCTTCTAATTTGCATTATTACCCTCCTAATCAAACTCAAAAGAGTATCAATGATATACATCTTGATTTCTAGAGAAATATGAGGGAGATTTAAATAGAGAAAGGGTATGGTAAGTGACAAGAAGAGCTTGATCATCAAGCTTACACTTAATAATAAAAGATGATAGATTATCACAAATTTAAAGAAGAATGCTTGGCTAGATAAATCAAAACTAAAGAAGAGTAGATGCATCAGTTGTTCATACAGATGTGGAGAATTTAAATGCAACAAAACACCTTCATTACTTCATTTCCTATCTTTAGGTAGGCTCTCCATGCACTTACAAGCCAACCTATAAGGTAGAAAGTTTTTGTGCTCAAGATCCCTAGCTTCAGGGAAGATAACTCCTTTGTGCCTCTAAGTAAATCCCCTATTTTCAAGATACCAAGATTTAGAAAGCTTATGCCTGCACCAACTTAGGAACCCATCCTTCCTTATGAGTCTCAAGCATAGTCATGGAAACCCTCTTGGACTTGACACTCTAACTTCATAATTCCTTTCTTAGTCAAGACCACTCCTATTGTGCTAGTGGAGACTCCTTGCCTACCCACCATATCCATTTTCAAAGGAGGTCCCATCATGTGGAGTGAAGATGAGGTTTTCATATAAGAATAAGAAGGTACCTTAAGCAAAGAAGAGATCATCATTGGTAGTCCCCTCTATGCTACCATATTATAAAAATCAACCCTACTACAAGAAGAAGATAGATACAATCAAATAGAATAGTAGGTTGATGAGTAAATGAACAAGGTGGAGGTAAAAGGGGAGGATATTAATGAGGAAGAATCAATCTTTGCTACTCTATAATGCATCCCAAAGCTTAGGATAAACCTATCTTAGGTAAATGGGATATCATTTGATGCTATGGAAGGAGACCTTAAACAAGAATCAAACCTTTAAGAGGAGTGCAAGATTAAAGAGAATGACTATAATCAACTCAAGGTGAGCCCATAGGTAGAATATAAAGAATAAGATGACTCCTTTTAGGATGAACTATAGGAATTTTTCTTGAGTCTAAGTGATAAATCAACATCCCCTTAAGAGTAGACCCATGCCCAATTCCATGTCAGTGGTAAATTTCAATCACATATCATAGAAAGGTAAGGTATACATGTAGAGGAGGTTAAAAAATCATAGATGATAGAGGATCATAGGGATTTATGTGCACACCTAGTCATAAATGAGTCATAAAAAGGCTTATTCAAATTAAGGGAAAAATTCCAGCTAACTGAGCTTGAGGAGTAACATGAATATGCAGAAGAATCTATGGCAATGATCACTATCAATCCTCATGCAACTAAGCACATCATAAGGGTGTTTTCAAAATGGGTAGTAGGCTTGGGGAAAAAACTATTAAATGAGCAAGGGAAGCCCACTAAGTTCATGAACTTATTGATTATCAGGCACAAGTATCCTAAACTCTAGAAGGCTCAGTTTGAGTAGAGAGCATAACTAAGCACCAAAAAATCTAAGAGGGATTGGCTTAAATTTAAATACATCAACCATCTAGGGGGAAATCTTTCATGTATCATGGTGGATTCATTCATCTAAAGGGAGCCCAAATAAACTATCTTCCTTGAGCACTCTTTAGAAGTATTCAGGACACACCTCCTTCATAGTTAATAGATGCCATCTTACCTCCATCCATCACATATTAATAATAGGGAGGTGAATAATATAAAATACCTAAGAGGTTTCTATTTTGATTTATGAGGATGAAGGTACATGTTTGTATTTTGTATATAGTAGATTAGATTATCTCACATTAAATTTCCCTAAGTTTATGTGGGAACATTATATAGTCTTAGTTTATTTTTTTCCTCTATATTCGTTTTGCAATCTGTTGCTTGTTCTTCTCCCTTTTGTTTTTTTGAGAGTAGAAATCAGTTTAGTTTATTCAAGTATAAGTCTAGGTAGGTTAAAAATTCTATGACTCCATGCCTAATGGATCTCTTAAGGCTATTAGATCTCTCTTTAGTATTAAAGCATCCTATAGAGGTTTTCAGAAGTGTTGACTTTCTAAGACACCCCTTAGTTAGCACATGACTTGTTGAGACCATAAGAGAAGTTGTGCACCTACAAGGTCCCATGCATTTAAAAAAAATTAGGATGTGAAAAGGCATTCCTTGATTATACCCAAGCCAAAAATAATTAGATATAAATCTACATAATAAAAAGATAATAGTCCATACCCACTAGGAGTTCTTTATATACTTCGGTGCTCAATGTTATTTGGTGCCTGATTTAGGAGGTATATCAGTTTGAGATTATGAGTTCCCAAATTTTGGATGGATGAGTAAATAAGGAATGAAAGGAGTAGTTATAAATCATGAGGGACATGCCTAAGACATTTTATCTTCACGCACACTCTTATCTAAGAATCCCTTATGCCTATTCAATGTAGTCCCATGCTAGTGTGTAGGATCTTACTTTTACACCCTTGAACATCATAGAGCACAATCTAAAGGTACACACCACTTTTCTCAAGAGACTCTCATGCAAACCTTGGTGTAAGAGTATTTATATATTAAATGACACATACACAAGTTTATTTTACATGCAATATACAAAGAGAGGGACACACATAGAGTTTCCCACCATGTAAAGTGATGATGTGACAAGATAGAAAGTGAGCCTATATATTAGTTACAAAGTGGTAGGAGATCATAAATAAGTGGTTAAAAAAGTATTTGATTGAAATTTGAGGCATCATTAGAGCCAATAAATGCAAAAATGGTTATCAAACATTAGAACATGAGCACACGCCACTTATTTGACCATTTTAGGGAAATATTCCACACATTGATGCACACATATACTATAATAAGATCTTATTATCACCTTATAGATCTGAATCACCAAAATTCAAAAAGCATTGATGTGGTGGCATAAAAGAATTAAAATCTTCACCTATCACCCCAAGTGGTGCATTTATTATAAAATAGGCTTGCTCATTATAAAATCCTAGTTCTCCATTTGTAAATGGGTCAACACATTTTAGCAACCCTATGCTACTAAAATTTTCCCTCTAAGAGCACTTGTATTGGCTAAATCTTGTAGACTGATGAGAATTAAGTTCACCTCCTTCCATTATTTTAATGTTTTGTGTGATATTTGTGTCTATTGATCCTTGTATATGGGTAATGTTCACCCCTCTCATCATTATCCATTCCCAACACCTCCTAATTAAACTCATAACTCACTTGTAGGTAATATCTTGTGTGCATTCAGGTCTATGTTGATAATTTTTATGGTCATTTTCCATCCCTTTTAGTGTCATACTACGATCTTGTGCCTTTATGCAAAATAATTATTTATTTTAAGTGTCCTTAGTAGAATCTATGTGGATATGTCTTGTTCTTAGAGGCTTTGTAGTGTGTTTATGAAATTAGGAGTTTTCTCTCTATTTTGAGCACATAACCTCTTTTAATTTTAGCATCTCTTACCTTCTCCCTCACTTTTCCCTCAAAATATTAGGCTTAGACTAGTGGTAGATTTACCTTTCTACTCTTTAGGCTTGTGTACTGGTCTTAAACTAGGTATCCTTAGAATAAAAAGAATCTAACCTACTCTAGAGGCTTGTCCTAAGGAGCGTAAAGGTTCCATGCCTTGGAGACATTCCCATCATTATGATGAGATAACTAATGCTCACACACGTAGCTGAGTGATAATACTTCCATGCCTTGCACCATAGACTCTTGTGTCCCACGCAAGGCCTTCACACTCAACATCCCACCATAAAGTGCCCCCATGCCATAGAACATCCATGGGTACATGTTTCAAATGATAACATAACCATCAAAATAAGTTCCCATAATATAATTATACCATTGTAGACTAAGTTTCACTAAATTTCTACCTTCAAGAACACACAGTGGGAAGAGTATGAGTAAACAAGGAGTATGCCTTAAATATAAGTGCTCAATAAATATGAGTACTAGGAGTTTATAACAAACTACACATAAACACCATATGGTATTTTCTAGACTAACACATAAATTAATAGTACTACAAAAGGGAAATGAGAGAACTCACACCATGATTATAATAGATAAAGCATATCATAACCATAACACACATAAATTATAAAAGTATTAATCCAATTTATCTAATGTTGACAAGAATTAAAAAATGGAGATGAAAGATAATTGAGACACAAAACAAACCCTTTATAAAAAATAAGAATTGTATTAATTAAAAGTGAGTGTTATTTACAATAATCGATCTTGTCCAAATTTATAGTCTAGAGAGATGAAGGAAAAAGTAGGTGAAATCCTAGATATAATTCAATAATACTTTTGAGAAAGTTTTGGTTGACCCTTATATTAAAATATAACATTTACTTATATAGATGAGGATGGGTTTCACCTCTAAATAGTGCAAGGATCCCATCTTGTGCCATAATGGCCACTCATTATGATTATAAAAATAATTCAAAATAAAAAAAAAAATCCAAATAAACCCAAAAAATTTCTATGGGGGATCACTTAGTTGATATGTAGAAGTAAATACAGAGGTCTGGCTCCCAAATACTTTGATCTGGTATCTCTAGCCTCCAACATGGCTACCACAAGGTTAAATTCCTTGTCCAGCTTGGCAAGGTTCATTAGGGGCTCCTAAAATATCACCTCAACTCAAGTTGCCAACCTCTATAAAACTTAGGAGGGTGATTCTATTAACACCTAGACCCCAAAGATATAGTTGATGCTTATTTTGGATTATGTTGATAGCTCCAGAACTACCCAAAACCCTTCCTTGTTCAATTTAGTGACCTTCTCCCTCATGACCTAGTCAAATTAACCCAAGTGGACCATAAATTATCCAGGGTATAGTAGGGTGGCATCTTGGTGGAATAACATAGATATATTAAACTCCTTGAAGTAGGTTAATGCCTTCTTTATGCCCTCTTCTAAGGGTCCAATTATAGTGTGAGCCATAATGAGTCACTCTTCCATAGTCACCTTCATGTTATTGGAATATGTATGATACAACCTCAATTTTATGGTTGGCATTAGTTTCAAATATAAAAACATGCCTTTGTTAATCACCATCTGTAGCTTCTTACACTTTTTGTCTATATCCACAATCATCTCTAAGTAACCCTGAGTCCTTTGGATAAGCACATTAGTCTCAACAAGAATATCCACTACCTTTTTGATAATTTCAAAGATTAGTAAGAGGGCATCCTTGACCTACCCAATTAATTTAATGGGTAAATAAATATTCACATGGGATTCTAAGGTTTGAACCTAGATTTCCATGTCCTTGAAGAGATTTTTTGATATATCATGAGTTGCTCAGAGAATAGAGAGTGGGTCCTTAGCCATCCTTTCTTCCCCAGTGGAAGTCCTAACCTTAATGAGGGAGAAAATATCTTGTTGCATCTACCAAACCACTGGGTTTTCCTCTTGGATGAACATTTACATTAATTTTCTCTTCATGCTCCCTAAAGTCTAGGTGAAACTTTATTATACATTTGGGTCACCCTAGATAGTTATCTTCTATGATTATGATATTGGGACCATTCCTTAGGTTATGGAAGGTGTAGGAGGGTGGATGAGATGGTGGTGAAGGGTGGATGATGAGGTGGATGGGAAATGGAAGAAGTAGAGGGGGTGATCAAGGAAAGTAGTAGAGGTAGAGGGGGAATGGGAGTGAAAGGAGGAAAAATAAAAGGGGAGGCCCATAGGAACATTTGTGCCTACCACATATCTTGGGTAAATTTCACTTGAGGGGTAATTGTCTCTATAAAAGGGTTATTAAATAATAGAGAAGAGATGGGTTAGTCAAAGATAATTCCCATAGTACCCTCAATAATGGAAAGAGGAGGTCAAGGAGAAATGCACTAAGGTAATACAACTAGGGTTAAAAGAAATATTAAAGCCAATGGAGGAGGTTGGATTGGAGTGAAAGGCATTTGATCTAGATATAGAGTGTGAGTTTCCTTCTTCTTCTTATTCCTCTTATTTAGGTCAGCACTGGATGAAGTGGAAGGACTGACCAAAATAGCAAGAATCATGGGGGTTGATGGTGGAGGACTTAGAGCTGCTAAGGGAGGTGTCAGGATGACTAGAGGGGGCATTGAGATGGTTCATACTATTGGTGGTATGCTCATGATGGTTGTAACAATAATCACTAATGAATATGCACCTGATGGTACTTAGACTAAAGGAAAACCCAACAAAGGTACCAAGAGGGTTTTGGGTTGTAAAATGGATGGAATGGAGGAGAATAAAGAAGAAAACATGCTCAAGAGGATTGAATCAAAAAGAACTTAGGAAAATGATAGAGGGGGTATAATGGGGAAAAGAGGAGGCACCACTTGGGGGGGTTATGGGAGGAGTGAACCTATAGGCACTAAGACTGGGAGATGAAAAGTGGTGGGAGTGAGGGGTGGAAGGGAGATGGAAGAAATAAGAGGTGTAATGGGTGGAACTTATGTTAGTTACTATTAGGATACTCACTCTAAGCTCACCCTTGAACTACTAGTTACATCAAACCTTAGGGTCTATGTGGCTCAAGGTTGAGGTGCCAGTGGTTAAGTTGGTTTTGCCTAGGTTGCCTACTATCAAGTGATGTGGGTTTGGATTTATCATGACCAGATTATTAGAGCTACCAAAGAAGGTGGAACTAGGGTGTATGGAGTGACTAGAGGAGGTGGATATAGAGTGAATATATGAATAATAAGATTCATTAGAAGAGGCAAATCTATAATTAGAATACAAGGATGAGATGGTGGTAGGATACCTTGTAAAATCCTTCTAGAGATAACAGGAGGAGTCAGTGTTGGATCCTTTATAGATCAAGTAAGAACTAGATGGGGAGAAGATGGGCCTACCTCCTTCTTTCCTTTTCTATTCTTGTTCTTCATCATGATCTAAGACAATACCTTATGGTCATCAATGGCATACAAGTATAGCTTATCATCATCCTCTATTTGATGACCATAGTTGATAGTAAGGTAAACAAAACACCATGCCAAGTGAGCTCTGATAATCCCCTTAGGGTACCAATGCCAGAACATGGATCTTGATAGGGAGGAGTCTTTCCCAAGTACCTTTTTCTAGAGGAGAGGGAAGGACTTATACACATGGTGCCTGATAATGATTAGGAAATGTGGGCACACCTTCTACTTTTGGCTTATACAAAAGCCAAAGATGCTTTCCACCATCTAGTAAGTGATGTCCTACTCTACCAGACAATCCAAGATGAAATACATCAAGTAGAGGGGATTTTTAAGGAAATCTTCAATTTGAATCATGGTGTATTATTTTTATATCCATTAGCCCTTGATGGTGGTGATGGATTCCTAGATTATTGTGATAGCAGAGTCATCAAAGACTCATTAATCATGTTATAGACCATTGGATATAAGTATCACAGATGTCCTAGATGTGGTTTTGGAATTGGTGGCCATATAGTTTGTAGAATACCACATGGATCACCAAGCCCTTGGAGACCCACACAAGAAAATCTAAAGGTTTGTAGGAAAGCATCCCAAAAATTGCATCTACTAGGTAGCTCATCATATAGAAATTGGCTCTAGATTAGGCATCTATGATGGTATTAACCAAATTGAAGTTGATTAGTCCTCCTATGTCTATAAATTTAGAGAATGTGAGGATCATATGAAAGAGGGGTACCCATAATTTGTTAATGTGAAAATAGTCCAAGGTCTTAAACAATCAATTTAATATAATCATGCCTAACAAGACTTGCTCATTGAAGGTGCAAACTATGTATGCATTTATGTCCTTCTTGATGACCCATTTAGCATTCAATTTCTCAACCTAGTCTTGGAGGACATCATATATTTTATAGGTCTCCATTTAGGCCTTTTCCACTATCACATCATAAGAGAAGGTATAATCTGGGAAGCCATAATATGCCTTATAAGTGTTACCAAAGATATCAAAATCTAGTGTTGAGAGTTGGGAGAGCATACCTAGTCATGGACCTCATCCTACACTTAGATGGTGGTGAGAAGGAGGTTGATGAATAATTTAGCATAAGGAAATACCTTTGGCTTAGTCATGACTCTATGAAGTCCAAATTTATTTTAGGATTGAAGGGAATCCTTAAATTTTATTTATTAGTTGTCATCACACCCTGAGTCTCTGTCATTGATTAAATACTTTGAACATGTCATTATAGTGCTTGAACTTGGTCGAGCCAACTAGGAATATGGTATCCCAGTACTTAGACTCAGCCTTTGGGTTTGAAAAGGATGCAACCATTATATTAAGATGGAGGGGAAAATAGGAAGGCTCTGAGTGTAGGAAGTAAGAAACATGGGGTGCTCTATGAGAATTTGAAAGCTAAGGGTTGGAGTGATCTCAAAGGTATGCAGTGGTAATCATTAATGGTCTTTTTTTAGACTTTTATAAACACATGCACACAACCCCTTATGTTAATTATGTTTGGTGGCTCACTTGATAAGAAATCAAATTTGAGTTGGTGGCTATATTTCCTCTCTTTAATTCTAAATTTAGAGCCCATGATCCTCTACTACTAATCAGATTCAACAATGGTGATGGGATATTTTAAAGATGTCTAATCAATCCCAAAATTCTATTTTTTAAATTCCTAATACATGGTAGGAATGAAATCATGTCCCTTAAAGGATTCTTAATTAACTCCCACTTTATGACACATCATATACTCATTGGTCAACTTATTAATGGTTGGTGCCTCAACATGGATTTATACTCTATATCATACTCTTAGAAAGGGTGAAGTTTTGCTTAAAGACATGTCACACATCTTGATTGGTTATATGGACTCATATGTACTCCATTTTGACCCTTTTAGGGCCTTAGGTGGCTACCAATTTATCTGCCTTACTCAGTGATATAACACCTTCTGATTAGGCTAGGCTCTCTTAGGTTCTCTCAAGCTCTGACATCTCTGATAGGTTTGGGGACTAACCATTCTGACACTCAATAACTGACACCTTATAATTGGGCTAGGCTCTCCTAGGATCTAACATATCTAAAAAATCCAAGGACTAGATACTCTAACAACTAGATGAAGTGTCACCTTATGGTTAGGTTGAGCTCTCCTAGGTTCTAACATCTCTAACAAGTCTAGGGACTGGCCACTCTAATAACTCAAGGATGTGGCACCTTTTGTTTAGGCCAGGCTCTCTCAAGATTTTAAATCTCTAAAAGGTTCAAGGATTGAATGTTATAACACTTGGTGATGTGGCACCTTCTAATTAGATTGGGCTATCCCAAGTTTTGACATCTCTGATAGGTCTAAGGACTGGATATTTTGACACTTGGTGATGTGGTACCTTTTGATTATGTTGGTCTCTCTTAGGCTCTAACATCTTTGATAGGTCTAGGGACTAGATAATATAACACTTGGTGACATGACACATTATAATTAGGTTGGGATCTCCTAGGCTCTAAAATCTATGACAAGTCTATGGACTAGCCACTCTAACACTTGGTGACATGGTACCTTCTAATTAGGCTAGGCTATCCTAGGCTTTGACATCTCTGACATGTCTAAGGACTAGCCACTCTAACACTTGGTGAAGTGGCATCTCCTAATTAGTCTAGGTTCTAAACTCTACTAAATCCATAAAAATATTAAGTAAGAAGTGAAAAGACATGTAATACATTTAATATTTATTCATATATTATTAAGATTTCATTTTATCATGAAGGGTGACGAGTTTATTGCTTTGGAAAAATAATGAGACTTTGGGAACTTTCATCAAAAGTGGACCTATAATGTTATCACCTTAATCCATAAAATAACAAGTCTACCTTAGTCATAAAAGTAAATAAAGCTTACTATTGCTTGGGTAACTTAGGGTGACGTAAGATTCCAAAGATTTAAGCTTAGGCAAAATCAACAAGAATAAAAGAAAGGACCCTAGAGCTCTAGTTCAAGAGATTTTTTAGAGGGGTCTCCCATTTAAAATAAAAGGGGTCATGTTGGACACAATAAATGGTGACTTTGATAGGGAAAGTAATGACAAGAACTTATAACCCAACTAGTTTAATTCCATCTCCTTACACAAATCACATATTTTAAGAGGGATCTTTATTCACAATAGAAAAGATGAGGTACTAAAGTATCATAATAGCAAGTGGCATACTAAGATTTCACCCTATAGATGACCACCAATGTGTGTAAGAAGTGTTTTTCATTTTCCATTCAATCCTAGGTTTTATTTGAGCAACAAAGGATGGACTAGTTATCAAGCTTCATTTGGGGTATTGATGGATTGATGGCTTGGAGGGGAGATGATTGGGGAATTTATCTACTTCTATAAGATCATTCATATCCTTGACAAAGATACCTCTAATCCCATTCATCACCTTGATCCACTACCAGCTAATCTAAAAATCTTGTGGTAGAGATTGCTTGTATAACCCTTTTGAGGTAGACTCATAATTTAGATTTTGTATGCTTTTCTTATCCTTTTCCAAGCTTCTTGATTTGTTTTTTAATAGTAATGGATTTTTATTCCTATTAAATAAATATGTATGAGTATGAGAAATTAGTAAATAATATTCCCAATTAAATCTACTAATTTATGAAATTAAATTACAATTAGACATTTTCTAAAAAATAGAAGTGAGAGAGAGAAAATTAAACTTAACTTATTCTAAATTGTTTTGACTGAGATAGGGTCAAGACATTTGTGTGTAGGACTGGGACACTATCACAAATAGGACCTTGGAATTTATTTTTTGATTGGATAGGAGTGCTAAAACTAGACACCTTAGGCTCCAACACTGTAGTCCTCTGGCACTATTGTCTTGAGGATTTAAGCTTTTTGGGTTTTGTTCACCTGCTCAGTGTGAGCTTGTGTACCAGTTTTTAGGTACTCAATGTCAATATATATTCTTGCATAGATGATTCTTTATGTAATTTTATTTTTTATATAATTGAAAAAAACTTTGGAAAATGGGGAAAAGAGGTTAGTATATGTAAGATGCACTAGACGTGCTTCACACCCCATGTGTAGGCATACTAATATATAAAAATACTCTAAAGAGGGATCAATCCATATGTAGTTCTCCCTTTAAGAGTGCTTGGTGCAATAGTGAATGAAATGCAAGAAATGATAAAATTGGGTATGATTGAGATGACTAGGGACTGGTGTAAGGACTTGAATTGGCTTGAAAGTGTATAGACTGGTTGTATGTAGAAAATAGGGAAGATTACTTGAGTGGTCTTTCTTATATTCTTGCTTATTTGAATGATATTTTCCAAACCTTTATAAATGATCTTTGAATGAGATTTTATAGGGATCTATTGGTCATGGGTTAAATGAAACCAAACTAGGATAACATATTGAATAAGAGGAATTAGGGAAACACAATAATCTAGGCTTAAATTGTGATTAGATAGGAACACTAAAAATGGGACATACTAGGGTCCAACACTATAGTCCAACTTTGGTGCTATTGTCCTAAGTAGATGAGACTTAAAGGGATGGATTAGACATGAAGGAAGAGTCTTGGCTTAGCTAGGGTCAAGTTTGAAAGGTCATGGATGATTGGGAATCAATGAATGTAAGCCTAAGAGGGTCATAAGAGCAAGCAAGAGGGACCTAAGGGTTGGGTTCTTTAGCCATGGTCAAGTTACCCATTTTTGCATTTTATATGACTACATTCCCCCTGCCCTTATTTTAGTGATGCAACAAAGTGAAATACTAAGTTAAAGAAAAATAAAAAGCATACCTAAACTTACCTGCAAAGGTGAATCCTATGAAGCTTGTGATGCTGAGTAATGCTGGATAGTGCATAGAGAGCATGTTGTGTAAGTGTGAATATACGAAAGGAAAACAAAGAGTAGATTAGTTCTTATTATATGAAATATAAAATAAGAACTTAAAAATCTAGATAAGAGAGAGAAAGAGAAAGGAATGAATATACCTCACTGAGTATGCTAATAAATATACAACCTATTATGATACTAAGTAAGGCTAAGTAATGTTAGATGTGCTAGAGGATGATATATCAAAAGTTATATCATGAATGGAGCAGAGTTCTCAATTCTTTAAAAAGTGGCTCAAGAATATAAAGGATGACCCTTTGGATCCATCATCACCTATTGAGTGAAGCTAGATGATCATGCATGTGTTAAATGGTGTTTGGACTATGTGTTCAATCCCTATTTATAGGTGGCTTAAGAATACAAAGTATAGCCCTTTGGCTCCATCATTACTCCATGAAGTGAAGCTATAAACTGATACTAGTATGAAAAAGTATGTCATATGAGATGGCTCCTGAAGCCCCTAAATTTTTTAGAAATATGTCAATGTGGTGTGGATAACTGAATGTGTGCTAGAAAATAGGCCAATGTTGGCCAACTCAAAAAATATGGAGATCAGGTTTGTATGAAATCCACTTTAAAAATAAAAATTTGGCTTATGTGGAAGCCACTCAGAAACTTGAGTACTCAATAATTTGGAGGTTAGGCTTATATGAAATCCACTTTGAAATAATACCAACCACTTATAGATGGAATAAGGCACACAACTACTGATAATGCCTAGGTAATGATAAAATCTTAAAGAAAAGAAGCAAAAGTGCTATGTAATTTTCCCCCAATCATTGTTGTTTAAAACATGGATTCTAATTTGGAAGTTATACCAATTGTCATATCTAAAATTGGAAGTGATAACTAATCATGGCATGCATGATGCCACCTATGTCTAGATTTCTAAGAAACTATATTGAAAGCTAATGATATGAATTAGTCTGATTGTGAAAAACTATAGTTGAACCTAACTTTCTACCTACTTCTATAAAACTTGTTTTTTCTACTATTTAGATATGAACACAAAAATAGACACCCTAGTGTCCAGTGCTATAGTCTAGCCTTACTACTATTGTCTTGGGCTGAAACTAATCACTATTCTAGAATACTGACTATTTTCCTAGTCTATTTTGAGTGGTTTGATGATTGGTTGATGTTCTAATTGTTCTAAAATTGGATTTTTTGATTGATAGGAGCTATGATATCTGTATCAAAACCCCTATTTTTCCCCCTCTTTTGAGGGTAGGAATAAGTGCCATGTAGTGATTGCCCTTAGAAGAAGAATCCCTATAATTGTGTTAAGCTATAAATATACATGATATAATAATGATAATCAACAAGATATCTCAAGATATAATATGGTTTGATTTGAGAGATTGTTAGATCAATAGGGGTATGCCTATATATATGTAACAATTAAAATAGCTTGTGCAATGTACTGAACTAGAATTGCAAGTGTTAGTTTCTAGTTTTTTAGTTAGAGGTATGGAGCATGATTTACATCATGGCATCCAAGAGAATAGGAAAAATGCATGATAATGATCATGTCATTGAAATAATCAAAGATGCAATCAAGTAAAGAAGAACTCAAATCAAGAATCAAGAAACATATAAGGGTGGCCAAGGGGCCATCCAAATAAGGGACATGGGTACATGTCACTCAAACTAAAAAATAAGCATACAAGGCATGTTTAAATGCCACATAAACATACAGTTAAAACAAGTAATTTGGCATGAAATCCATAATCACATGGAAGAGTATAGGCAAGGGACATTGACAAATGTCCTAAGGTACATACAAGAGACAAACAAGAATTGGAAATACAATCCAACAAGATATGCTAAGCAAGAAGAGAAAGCATGTAAAGACTGAAAATATATAATCACATCTAACTTAATCAAATCAAGAGGAAAAATATGCAAGACATGTTTAGAATAAGACTAGGTATATGATAAGATATACACTAGTGATAAATACTAGTGAAATGTCGATATAGTACTATGTAATCTAGAAAGTAATGTATATCAACATGATAACTTAAGTGTGTAGTGTAAGAATGACATAACCTAGATGGTATATTCATGTATAAGATGCCCCTAGTGGGTATGTATATCAAAGTGTGTCTCAAATGTAGAAGTAAGATGTCCCCTCAAGGGATAGAGTGAAGTAATCAAGTAGCTAGATGTCATTGCACACACTCAAAGAAGATCAAGTGAAGCTTGGTAATGTAGATAAATCAACATACAATAGAATGAAATAGAAAATGTAAGTCCTAGCATGATATTAGTAATGTGTAAGACATGGATAATGCATACAATTAAAATGTTTTTTTGGTGTTTTGTTATATTTGAATTTTTTTGGATTTTTGAAATGTTATATTATTTTTATATTTTTGGAATATTTGAACTATGTACAATCAAGCAAAAGAGATTATGTATAAGTAAAGATGGAAAGAGATGATACTAACTGATGAGTCTCATGTGAGACTCCCTATCATGGTGTCTTATATTAAGGAGTGGAATCATGCATGATCATGAATCATGATGGAAATGTTGGGGATGTGGCTCTAAAATTTATATATGCTATAAATGTTCTAAAATATCTAAAATAAAAAATGACTATGGGGTCCCTTTGTAACTCTAAAAATTTGATGCAACTATAGGGCTCTTAGGGACCCATCTAGAAGTAGGAGAAGATCTTTGAACATGTAATCTATGTGTAGACACATGAGATCTCAATAAAATTTCTCTAAGAGTGAATATTGTAGCTAGAAGCTATCTAGAATCTTGAAGCTATATAGGTGTATGAACCCTATATATTAGAAATTGATGCCTTAATTATGTCTAAATATAAAGTAGAAGAGGAACTAAAACTAGAGGAGAAGTTGAAACTAGTGGCAAAACTAAAACTGGTAGTAAAACTAAAACTGGTGGTGAAACTGAAGTTGGTTACTACAAACTAGTAGATGGATCTAAAGTGGGGAGTGGTAACTCATATGGAAATCTATCAACTATAAAAACCTAATTATCATGAATGGATTTTAGGCATCTATGAATTATAGAAGGTAATACTCTAATTTTTTAAATCCATTGTCGACCAAGTAACATATCAAAAACTCCTGTGCTAAGAACTATAGTTAATGGTGTGGCCACATGTGTAGGACCAACCTATAGTAGAAGTAATATATTTCCCAATGAACTCCATATATGCCCACTAAAACCACTAATAACTATGTCTATCAGAGTGATGTCCTGCTCTGAATAACCCAAATGTTGTGGTGGTGTCAAGGTGCATATGTTAAGACTAGAACCATTGTCAATAAGCACACTATGAAATAGCTAATTATGAATGTGAGATCTGACGAAGAGTGTTTGATAATATGAATCATCCTTGATGATCTCTTTCTCTAAGAAGATAGAAGGTCTAGCTACAACTTTAGAATTGTATACATTAATCATGTTGCTCAAAGGATGTAACTCAACTGAAGGTGCTTTATATGTATTTGGTGGTCGATGTGCATGATATGCATGGTGAAGCCCTGATGTGTCCCTTGTATCTTATTTTGAATGTTATGGAAATGGATCTAAAAATATTTTCAATACTTTATCCTATGTTTGCTTTTTTGGTGGAGGCTCAACTGAAGTGCCAAGATTAATAGTGTTTGAATCTGTTAGGTCCTGTATCTTGTGCTTTAAACTAATGCATTTGTTTGTCATATGGCCTGGTGCCCTGTGGAGTCACAAAATGCCTACCGATCATATCCCTTTAGAAGAAGCTTTGTTGGATCAACTTATTAAATAGGAGGGAGAGATATGATATTATAATCCAAAAGCTACTGTAAAACCTTAGTTGGAGGAATTGAAAGATGTAAAAAAGTACACTAAGGGGGTGTTAATAAAACTATTTTCTAAAGAGGCTCTGAAGCATTGTTAACTATAGGTTTATTTTACCATTTAGTATCATTTAACTTGACCTTATATGGGAATTTTTTGTTACTCTTATTATTTGTGTTTGATGTATTAGTGTACTTTAGTTTGCCCATTGAAATTAGTTTGAATTCTCTTTCCTTTAATGTGTGACACAATTCAGTGAAGGAAGAGAATATTTTGAACATGATCTGTTCATGAAGTGATGGTAGAAGACTTTGTTTCAAAAGTTCCTATAACTCTTGATCTACCATGGGGCTGGTTATCATAGCCAAGATGGTCTTATACCAAAGAACATAGAATATGAGATGCTGATTTGGTCATTTTTTTTGTTGAGAAATTTGAGCATATGAAACCTTATCACCAATGTTGATACTGAAGTGTGCTAGGAACATGTCAGCTAGAAGATTAAATGCATTGACTAACTAATTTGGTAGACTATAAAACCATTGTAAAGCATAATGTTTTAGGCTCCATGGAAATATTTTAGGAAAGAGGCAAAATTGAATGAACCAATAGACATAGAAATACTGACTATTCATCAAGATAATTAAAGGCAAAAAGTCCTACTAAACTCTCCTATCTTAATTTTTTAAAGAAATACAAAGCTTCCTCTTCTCTTTATTTTTTGTCCAAAATTATTAATAGTGCCAAAAAATTCCCTTTTATAATAAACATAACTCTTATTTATAATAAGAGTGTGCGTATCTACCTCATAACCACCTTTTTGAAAAATAATTTATATTTTAGATTTTAATTTTTAAAATTATGTTCATAAAGATAAAAACATAATAAACTTAAGTTAAAAAAATCTTATAAAAAATTATAATGAATAAAAATAAATTCTAGAGAGAAAATTTGAGGAACTAGCTAGAAAGAGAAGATTTGTCAAGTTGAGAATATGTTTGGTCGATTGTTGCAATTTGAACTTATTATCTAGTTTATGATGATTTAAATCTATGATTTGAATTTTTGCACTGAATCTATTATCCTTTTTGTTAAGGGATAATACTGTTTAAAAGGTGTGTAAACCATGTTTTCATAATTTCATTCATTACTTATTTATTCTTGAAAATAATTGTAAGATTATTGTTGCATTAGATGAGAGCATTGTGAATGTCAATCACTTTATTAATTATTTTCAAATTGAAATTATCCCACTAAAAAATTCTTATTTGATCATATTTTGAAATTGTTCTTTTATTTTTATAATTATATAAGATTCAGTTTCAACTTCTTTTAGAAGCTCATAGTGAATGCCCCAAATATCAACATGGATTATAGATTTGAGATCATTACACAACTTGCATTGACTTTTCAAATCTTTTAGGGATTCTTCAAGAACATATTACATTCTACACTTTGAGACATACATGTGAAAAATTATCTTCTGCTTTGTTGAATATTTGTTTGGATACAAATTTTTTCATTTGTATGAGTCATATCTTATATCTAATTATTATTCTCCATGGTCCTCCTTAATTTGATAAAGGTTTTATTTATTATATAATTTTTTCCTAATATTCTTCAAGCATCCCATACACCCCTCTTATTTCATCAATCAAATTAATTCCATCAATAACAAGTTGATCCACCCAAGTTTTCATAACTATCCCATGATTATTATATTTTTGAATATTTGAAATGACATCCTTATCAATGCCTTCTATTAGATCAGAGTTAGGAACAAAAGAAAAAGAAAAATAATTTTGATTTAAGAAATTTTTTATGTATTCTAAAAGTGTTCATACTTGATCTTCTAGTTATTATTATGTTTGTTTTCCCGCTTTTGTTATTTTGATCAATCTCGTTTTAGAATCTTAAAAGTTGTGGATGTCTCATTCATGAGTTGGTTATCTAAGAGATATCCAACTCATGCTATAATATTCTGGATTCATGTCTTTGTTATTAATAGAGATGGGTTGATAAATATCAACAAACTATGCTCCTTAAGGATGTGACACCAATCTAGAAGTAATTTTGGCATTTTTAGGTAGAGGACTTTGAAGTAGATTGGCCACAATATCAAAATTGAGAGGAATAAATATAACTATTTTTTATTCCTTTTTCCATCCACTGATATACCCAAGTAAATGGTGAACTAATTGAATAATCAAACACTTGAGTGTCCTAAATTATTGTGGGATTAATAGGGGAAATGGTCTATTGAACGGTGGAAAGAGAATCTTCTAAAATACAACATTTATTGGGAGGTAAGGGAAGATATAAAAAATGAGAAGGAGAAGGGTATGAGAAGATGGAATATAAGGAGGAGGTGGAAAATAAAAAATTACATTTGGATGAGAATTAAAAAGAGGCTATTAGCCAATTTTCACACCCAAGTTCTACATATTTCATTTTGGCTAAGTGAAACATTCCTAATTTGTTTATCCCCACAAAAAAGTGTTAATTTTTATTTAATTTGAAAGCCTTTGTTTAGTATTTTTGATAGTGTTATTTTGGTCTTTTTTCTCAAGTGTTATTTCTTTTGGAAATGTTTTGCTTTGGGTTTTTTGTCCAAGTCTCAAAGGAATTATTTTGAACTTTTTGTCCAAAATAAAAAGTCTGAAGAAATTGGTCAACTTCAAGATTTTTGAAGGGTCACTTAAAAAATCCCAAAGGGTATTTTCTCATGGAAGTGTCCTTTGAAAAAATTATAAAGGGCACATTTCAATATTTTCAAAAGGCATCTTCAAGATTTCTAAAGCAAAAGTGTCCTTTACAACTTTTCTGAAGGACATATTTCAAGATTTTCAAAAGGCATCTTCAAGATTTCTAAAGGAAAAGTGTCATTTGAAATTTTTTTGAAGGGTTTGTTATTTCAAATAATTTATCCAGTTCAAGTTTCTTGAAGGGCACTTTTCAACTTTTTTGAAGGAATTGTTTCAGACATTTTGTCTAAAACAATCTTTCTGAAGGGTCTTTTTCTCATGAAAGTGTCCAGTTCAAGATTCCCAAAGGGACATTTTCAATTTTTCCAAAGGGTATTTTTTATTATAAAGGGACACTTTCAAAAAGTCTAAAGGGACACTTTTAAATTAAAGGGATGCTTATTTATCTTACAAAGGGACATTTTCAATCTTTATGAAGGGTTTTTTCTTGAGAATTGGTCTTTTGCATTTTTCCAAAGGAATTATTTTAGGCATTTTATCTAAAACAATCTTTTTGAAAGAATTGGATCTTACATTTTTATAAAGGAATTGGTTCTCTCTCAAAAAGTCTAAAAGGTACTTTACAAAATCCTAAAGGGACACTTGAAAGAAGTTTGGAGGGTCTTTTCTCAAGAAAGTGTCCAATTCAAGATTTATGAAGGGCATGATTGAGCCTTCCAAAGGGCACTTTTCAAAGTCCTGAAGGGTATGTATATTAAAGGAATAATACACTTTAAAGTTTAAGAAAGGGCTCAAAAATTTATTTCTTTTATAGAAAAGGATCCATGGGAATTTTTTTTGGGAAAATGTCGAAGCAAAGGTCTGAGGAAAATACCCCAAAGAAATGGTCCCAATAGAATGATGATTATATGGACGTCAACTTCAAGGTGATGAAATAGCCATTATCATTTAAACAATGGGTCCCAAGTAGATTTATGGTCCTCATTTAAATTCTCAAAGATTCAAGGGCTGATGTTCTTCATCCACCAAAGTAGATCAGAAGATTCATCTCACCATTGATCAGATCATGATCCGTGTCATTTTTTGATGGCCAATTAAAGGAATAATTAGCTAAGGGGATTTAAAAGATTTGAACATTATATTAAGGTTTAGATATGGCTAGCATATTTATAATTCTATAGATGCATACACTTAGGCTTTAAATATTTTCATCTCTAAGGCCAACAGAATGAAAGTGACTCTTCCCTATGCTATTTCACACCTTAAAAAGCTGGTGAGAAGTTGTTAACATTAAGATAAATTGACAACAAGTATAATCATTTGAGTAAACACATTGATGCCATTACTTATCTCAAAAATATCTTTTTTCTACTAGTGAAACCATTGGGGAAGCACCTTTGAGAGAACAAATTAGCTGTGTAACCACTTGAGGTGATATGGATCAATCGGATGGCCCAAATGAGCATCATTTGCAAAGATGGTTGCAACTAAAGATGGAGACTCATAAAAGATTTATTCCTCTTTTTTAAACTAAAGGCCTTCTCCTCTCACTTCTTTTTTTCTATAAATACAACCCTTGGGATAGTGTAAAAAAAACAACCATACAGTGTATAGTGAAGCCCTACTAGATTGATGTTATATTTTGCCTTTAAGCATTAGTATAAGTCTATTTTATTTCGAGTTTATAGATAATTTTATGAGTGTGTAAGAAACATATAGTGATCGTAAGTAATGATTTTCCATGATTTTATCCTTTATCCTTCATGCCTGAGCAAAATTTTTTAGTCTAACAAGTCATATAGAGTGTGTTCAAGTGTGTTGAATTGTTGTAAGTGTATAACCATTCTTAGAATGTGAAATTTGCCTTTCAGTTCATTTTCCTTGTGTCATTTTATACATATTACCTCTATAATAAAATACTTGTGTTATAACCCCTTAGGTCTTGAAAATGGTATGTACATTTTGATGTATTGTGCATTAGAATATGATATTATGTGGAAGAGAATCTCGATGCATCACCATTCTTAGAGTAGGTTTCATTTTGTGAAATTTTTAACTCTTCTCCTTTAGATCAAATTGGTTTAAACAAAGGTTATTTTGTAAAGATACATTCAAGGAGCTATCCCCTTTAAATCTAGAGGTTCATTTCCTCTATAAGCATACCCACATGCCTAGAAATGTTCCAACATTGCCCAAATCTAGAAGAAGATTAAACACTCTCTTCTAAGGTGAAATATTTGGAGACAGTAGGTACTTGAGCCAAAATTGAATCATAAACAATAGAATGTTGAGTTATATTGTTAATTAGTATAGAAGGACTAGACTCTTGAGAATAAGGAACTTATACTGTAGGTATAATATAAGGTGGATAATCTCTTTTGATTAGAAAATTTGGTCTTGACAAAGAGTCATATCCATAGGTCTGATCCAAAAACTTATTGTTATTTGGTTCTTCCCCATCACCTTCACCACTTGATTCTAGGTTAGACTAAGGGATTTTGACATATACTCTTGTGCTAGATGACCAATTTTTAGGTACTAGTGAGGAATATTCTTGATTATTGGTAGGCTATGAAATATTTGAAACTCATGAAAATATGTATTCAACTATTATTTTTTTGAACCAAGTTTTGATCTCATTAGAACAAATTGGTTGCATTGATTCAAATCAACTGACTCTTTGATGTACTAATTAGTTATAGGCAAGGGTGAAAAATGTACATTCTAAGTGAATAATGGATATACTATATTAGACCTAAAATCAATTATCCAAATGGTAACCCATTCAAGTTATAATTATTTCATTTGATCAATGGCCATTCTAAAATAATATTTGCTAAATTCAAAGTCATATGCATAATCACCCCAATAATATTTAATTTTTGGTACATGCAAATTGTATGTAATGGGATATGATTGAAATTCAAATATCCTATCTATAATTATTAGGAATTAGAGATGGTAAATTAAAGATATCCCAATGATACTTAATTATTTGGGATGTGACCAAATGGATCCATAGACCTAGCAAGAAGAACACCTACAACACAATATCAAAGGAAAGGGGTCCAAAGCCTTTAGGATAATAAAATAATGAAATAAATATAAATATATATCTATTTATAAGTAGCTTAATATTTTAAATAATTAATTTAAGTAAGGGGGAAGGGTTAAAAATTTATAAAAATGGGTAAGGAGCCATGGTAGGTAAATGGATCCCTAGGCTACTATTGTTACTCATTTTTTCACCCTTCGATAGGTAGTTAAAGCCTAATCCAAATTGAGTGGAACATGGGATTACCATTTAGACCTATGGGTTGTCTATAGTAGGGGTAAACCACTAGATTGAAGGGCTATCTCCCTTGATATGTCAATTTAAGCTCATCACCTATGTACTAAATTGTTTGGGGTTGAAAAGGTATAGATACAACATGAGATAAACTTAATCTAATGAGGTGATACATCAATTTAATCTCCACAAGACCACCATGTAATTTCAATATGAAAGATGAGTCATAAAATTGACTTAAACATAAAAGGTTTCCCTAACATAAGTATTTAAAACATGAAGGTGATATGCAATGCACTTCTCAAGGTGGATGAATAAGAGGATTGATTGAAAACACTATTACCCTTATTTACACTTAAATACATGAAAAAACACTAACTACACTTCATGTGACCTATTATATAGCATAATACTTGCACAAAACGTGAAAGAGTAAGGTGAAAATAAGGATAAATGATTATCACTTGTCATTAAACCATGTACTACTTCACACACTTAAAATTCAAACTAGTATGGCTTCACCATACCAGATGTGGATTTGATTATAAAGCTAAAAGTGGCTGCTTATATAAATAAATATGAAAAGAGAGAGAGGCATGGTAGAAATAGATCAATAATTATCCATGAGAGTTAAAAAAATAAATATAATTGTGAGATAGTCTAAATAGACCTCCAAGGCCATGTGTCTCACTCCTAATGAATCTCTAACCTCCCAAGTGGTGTAGGAGTTACAAATTAGCTTAACACCTTAACTAGATTTTTGAAAACTACCCTTCTTTTCATGAAAGGAGTGACAAATGGACTTTCCAATCATGAATTATTAATAAAATAAATGTTGAAATTTTGGCCTCTTAGGCTAAATGTTAACCTATAAATTAGAAAACTTTTATGATAACCCTCTAAGTTATCCATAGCATCTAAAACTAGTCATGGTCCTAAGAATATCTCTTGAAAGTCTTTTAATATTGTTTAGTGTGTCACATTTATGTGAGAGATTTAAAAAATCATCATATTCCCTAGATTATTTGAGTCCTTTAGTTTATATATTAGGTCCTCATGATGACCCTTAAGTGAGAAAGACAATGGTAAAATGTTTTGGAGGTTTAGTAGAATGGTGTAAATAGTGTTTGACAATATTAAAGATCTTTTGAAAAAGTTAAGGTATTTTGGAAGATTAAGGTTTAAAATTCATATGGTTTTATTATTCTATAAGACATTTCAATAAGGGAGAGATTTGAAAATAATATTTAGGAATTTAAAACCTTGTCAAAAGTCATAATATGAAGGTCTAATGATGCTTTCAATATCATTGTTCATGGTTAATTCATCCAAGCAATTTCAAACCTTCATAACCCTCCATAAAGTCATCAATAACCCTCAAAACACCTTATGTTAGTCAAATGCACTATAAAATCCTTGTAAGGGGTAATATTTCAAGTATATCATTATTTAATAAAGGTCTTAAAAGAGTCTTTAAGCCATGACAAGGCATTTTATAGCTTTAAAAGGTCCCTCTTATAATCAAATACATCTCCAACTAGCCAAATGGACCCCACACATTCCAAAATATGCCTCTTCAACTTCACAAAAATTTTACCACCATTTTAAAATGTCAACTAACTCATGTTTTCCATCCCTCTTCCCTCAAATGGTAGTTTAAGGTCAGAAACATGAAGAAAACATAAGAAAATGAGAGTTTTCAACTATTTTTTTCAAGTTGTACATAATTGTATGGATAGGTCCTTATAGAGGGGAGTTAAGGGTTATAGGTGAGTTTATGACATATTTATGGGATAAGTTTAATGATCAAAAAATGTAAAATAGACTCAGAATTGACCTCTCCCTCCCATCGAGTTCCTTAGTAGTCTAGGCAAGTTTTTAAGTTTTCACTCATTTCATATAGGAGAGAGAAGATGAAGAGCTAGGAATTTGGGGAGAGAAAGGTATTACCTTGAACTTATTATTCATGGAATTTATCTACAAATAAATTCCATATTCTCTATAAACAAATGCTAATAATTTGGTCACTCCAATGAATTTATTCATCTATTCACGAGTTAGAAAGTGCAATGGTTTTGGTGTATTTTTTGAAAAAAAAAACTTGGTGTGTGTTCATGAGGTCATAATATAAAATATCCATCACCCTCCACCCTTAGTTCACATGTGTGTGGGTGTGGAGAAAGCAAACCTTCATGTTCTATCTATCTATAGACTGTAGACTAAGTTTTTCATTTTGTAAGGTCTTTGGTACATATTTGAGGTGTTTGATGATGTTTTGGTCTTGATGGTGAAAAAATTGAATAAATTTATATATCCTATGAATTATATACTTAGTTAAGTTAAATAAAGGTACCCCTTCAAGTCACGATCCAAGATTACTATCATAGGTGCATTATGTGATCTCATGACAAGCATGAACAATGTACCACTATAGTGGTTATAAAATACTTTTAAGTGAGGCCAAAATGTGCACAATATCATTCATGTTATATCCAATACTTCATATATTATCCTAAAATCACATCACTTCCCTATGACCAAACACACTCTTATTTGTAATCCTTAATAAAAAATCCTCACAAGACCACTCATAAACACTTATGTAGGTTAGGGACTTAGATGGAATGTGGACTGATGAAATGGAGCCTTGGTGCCACTAAAAACACTATAAGGGTATTAGGACATAAGAAGAGGCATGATAGATGGGTAATAAAGATTTAGACAGAGATCAACCCTTCACCTCAGCTCTAAAAGAGAAGTAGACTCTTACAATCATGACAACCTTTTTCAAGGTAGCTAAGTAAGAGAAATGGATACTATTGATTTGAGGTGTTGTAGGTATTCGAAGGCATTATTGAATAATTTTACCCCTAGTTCAAATTAATAAAATCACACTATAAGTTCAAAATTTCATAGGGTCTCCTAGGTTGGAAAGTGGTCCCATGGTCATTAATGAGGTCAGATAATATGTTTTATCTTTGTCACATTTGCCTAGTTAGTATTATGTCATATTATGCCACCTTTTGGTCATGTTAGAATGAATTTCTATGGTTTTTAATGAAGGATAAAGGTGTCAAGATTAAATTTAATGTACCACATGTCAGGTATATGTTAGATGGTAGTTTGGAAATTAAAAGTTGTAGGTCTAATGTAAGAACAAGTAGATTAACTATAAAAAGGCAATTTCAAGCAAGTTGTATAGACTATATGACACATATGGCACATGTGAAGGATTAATGATAGTCTATTTATATTCATGCGAGTTATTTTTAGGTACAATAATCTTTAATAGCTCCAAAAATGATAAAAATTAGTCTATCTCTCTCATCGCTCTCTTGGGTAGGTCAAAGAAGTCAAATGGTTTTCCTTCAGTATGGATAGGAGGAGATGAGTTGCACTGAGTGTAATTGGTGGATGAAATTATTACTTATTAAATTCCATTTCATGGTCATGGTTTTTATATTGGTGGTCTGTGCTTCATGAAAAATCACTAATATTGTTAGTATCTCTAAACTACTTGCACATCCCCAACACTTCAATTTTCCTCATATGTCTACATTAGTCTATGTAAAATAGGTGGTATATATGATATTTTAGAGTATGAACATTCTCATAATATGGTTTTTAGTATAATTTTCATATGTGGATAAGAAATATAATCTAGAGTATCTCACTTTGTTAGAAGAGAATACAAACATAATCTATGGAGACATTGTTTGAGAACTACAAAGTTTCATCATCTGTCAGTGGTTTTAATACAAAGATATAACACATGTGTTTCTTTCCTCAAAACATGAAATTTATTTTATCCATGGAAGAATTTAATTGAAGAGACCTCAAAGGTGATAATAAGGTCCTAACTTGGTACACAGTCTTATATCTGATGATACCTATAGGCAGCCATAAATAGTAGTCTGAAGTCAATAAAAAAGGAAGAAGAGTAGAGTTGAAATGGATTTAGAGATGTTTGGACTCAATTGAAACCTTTAAGCAAGTTTTAGAGCATAAGGGAGATCACTATATTCAAAATAGTGAAGTCACTACCTACTACCAAACCTAAGTACAAGGTGCAAAGTTGAAAAGATGCTTAATGGGAACATTTACCTTAGTTTATCTAAAAGAAGTTTTTGCCTCAAAAGGTGTCATATTTTTGTGAAGATTGATGAGGTATGAATAATCTTAATGACTTAAAAAAATCAATCTAGGACTTAGAGATCACATCTAAGCACAATGGAAAGTTTTTGGATCAAGAGACTGATATATGAGTAGGTATATAATTTAGTCAATTTTACGCTTGAGATACTTAGTGAACTATAATACCAAAGTAACCTGTATCAATACAACCTTGCAATTAACAACTAGTACATTGGTGATAAGAAGTGAGAGTATGGTCTCAATGCATAAGATGAAGTCATTTAGACATGAGATGGATCTAGTGACTTAAATAAAAATAAGGGTATGAGACACAGTGTTCAAACATGAAAAAATCATCTACATGAACCTCTTGACTTTACTGATAAGCACCTACAATTTGAAGATAGTCTATAGACCAGTATAGGCTAATGAAACATATAGTTTGGTTTATTAACAAAAGTATGAATTGGATGAACATGTTGAAACTAATCTCATATTGGTAATATCAACTTCATATGACTCTCAGACAAAGGAAACAAATAAGGTTGAGCAAACTAGGCATGAACCTCAAACTCAGTTAGTCAATCCTGCACATCTATGATTTACCACATTACACATACCTAGAGCCAATTTTGATAACATTTAATATTCAAAGGATATAAAGGTATGATATTTTTTTGAAACTTTCCACATAGTTTCATAATGACTTGACCTAGGCTCCCATGGTCTTATTTGGTTTAGACAAATAGGGGAAGTGCCCTTTATTTTATCATAGCAGAGGGCAATCTATGAGCAAAAAAACATGTAGATGATGCACATCAATGGAAATAATATGAATGTTGGAGCCTTGAATGATTTTATAAGATTTATAGGGTTGATTTGGATATGAAAAAGTGTTGAGGAACATTTAAATTCATTGTAATCACCTACATGTGGTCATATACACAAAAAATACAACCTAGGTCTACTAGGCCTAAACCCTCATGGCCTATAAATTAATTCATATGACTAAATGATATTTAAAATTCATGAAATAAATTTTATGGGATATATTAGGTTGATTAGAATCATCAATATATAGAGAATATCTTAGGTTGGTCATTTTTGGCCTAATTTCTTCTCAAGCCTATCTAGAATGCAGTTAGGAGCTCGAGAAGCCAATTTCATTTGCTCATATTCATATGGATGGTGCCTAAATAAACTAGGGATAGTTGAGTGGGGTCATTATATTTATATTAGTGGAATTTTTTTAAAGGTTAAATATCTATATTTTATGAATCCATTGCTAAGAAGCTAGATGACCTAAAACCCTCCTTAAACCTTCTTAAGAACTTGATGGAGAAAATATGAATGAAAATGAATATAAGAGGTTTATATTGACCTATAAAATAAATTTTAAATGTTTTTAACTCTCTTTGGCTCCTCATTATCCAAGTTTTCCATACCATGACTTGTATGGATAGGCCTAATTTAGTGTGTTTTTTAGGCTTTAAAGTGTTTTATAGGTATAGAAAGGAATAAATAGGTGAAAATTATTGTAAGAGGTGTGTAGGGATGATATATAACTCCTTAAATTTAATTCTCACCTTGGTTATTTATGAAAACTCTTATACTTAGTTGGTCATTGTAGCTAGTCCTAAACAAAATAGTGAGAATGAGGGAGACTACCTAGTTGGAAGATGAGAGGTATTATTTGGAGTTATTTTGAGCTATACCTAATGTAATAAGAGACAAATAGGTATTTAAAATCTATCCAAAACCTATGAAAATAATCTCCTTGGACATTTTTAGGTCCCTTAAGTGACAAATGTGTGGATCAGACCTAGAGAGGCTAGTGAATAGTTACAACAAAGTGAATGACAAGTGACAAAGGAAAGGCTATCAGTTAAAAGGTGTATAAGGGATGTTATAATATTGTTTCCAACTTATTAGGTTATTTAAATTTTTTTAATGGCTTATATAATAGTTTTAGTCAGTTTGTGAACTCCTCATCATCAAGGCAATTTCAGGAAGGATAGTGAAGGGTTTCTATGCCAAGTTGAGGGTAAATGATGAACTGTAGGTGGACACTTGTCTAATAAGACTACATGAATTATTTTTGACTTCATTATATTGCATTGTAACTAGTTTCCAAGTATTTATACTTGGAATTGTGACTTTAAACTTCTCTTCTTCTCTCTTCTCCTATGTTCTATATATACAAGCCATTTTGGCATTAAAAGATATCCACACTTGGTATGGAAAAACCCTACTAGTTTGAATACTATATTTTCATTTGAATAAATATTTATAATATTTTTTAAGTTAATAAACTATTTTATAAGTGTGTGAATTTTTTCATAGTGGAATGATAAGTGATAACTATATACCCTTGTGTTTTCTTCACTCTTTCATGTTTAAGGCAAGTACTCCTCTCTATAATAGGTCACATGAAATATAGATAGTATATTTGTATATATATAAGTGTAAGGAATATTGTTAGTGTCTATAATTAGACCTTATATTCATTCAATTTGAGAAGTGCAATGCATATAACCTCCATGTTTGAAACACTTATGTTAGAGCAATCTAAGATGTTGAAACTAGTATTTGAGTCATCTTTCATAGTGAAAGTGTATGATAGTCTATTGGAGATAAATAGGGTGTATAATATCATTATAATAGGTTAATTTAATGTTTCCTTATATCTCTTTCCATCCAAATAAGCAAGTAGTATAGGTGATAGTCTATTAAAGACTAATCTAGGGAGCTCGACCTTAAACCTAGAGGTTTACCTCTGTTATAGGCAACCCAAATGCCTAGAGGTAATCTAATTTTTTGATAAATTTTGAGGAGGATTGAACATCCTCTATAAGGGTCTAATATTGAGTAAAAATAGTTCTATAATGCTCAGTGAGACTCTTGTCCTAAGCACGTCTTGTCAAGGTGAGTGCTGATCTTGACAACATCACAATTGTATACATGTATTATACTCAGCATTTAGTGAATACACTAAAGGTAATATCTAGTTATAGATCAGTTTTTATCATTCCTTTTGTTCATACTTCATGGTCCTTACTAGGTTAATTACTAGTAGAGGTAAAAATCCTATAAATCCACTCCCTCAACCTAAACTTACTCTTGAAGTTCAACATCCTTAGCCTATCTTGACATTTAAAGAGCAATAAGATTTTTTAAGTCAAAAATAGCAAGACAAAGAAGAGGAATTTAAGGATAACATGGATAGGTGTCATACTTTCCTAGCCTTCAATGCTAAAAATCCTATATACCTCAATGCATATTATTATATCCCTCCCATTGCCACCAAGAGTGTTCCCAATTTCAATGGGGAAGGTCCTATCACCCCAAGTGAGCATATTAGGGACATTTATAACTTTTTAAATTACCACAATGTCACTAATTTTAACATTGCAGTCAAATTACTTGTTATGTATCTTAGAGGAAAAAACCTTTGATTGGTATAAGACATTTTTAAGAGGATGTATCACCACCTGGGATGAGTTTTTAGAGTTTTTGACTCAAATATTTGAAGATAAAAGTGACTACACATCACTCATTCATTAGATGAACGTGATTCAAACAGTTTCTAAAGAAAATATGCGTGAATTCAATGATAGTTTTCAAAGAACATGGTATAGGATTCCACCTCCCATGAGACCCCCTACAATTTTTATTTTCCCAACATACCTAAGAGCTATTGGGACTAATATAGATATCATGTTGCAGTCCATGGGTGGGTACACTTTGCCTAAAGTTTATGACATATCCATTATAGATGAGAATGGTTTTATATAAGATGGTAAACTTATTATAAAGGTATCTATGTATATTCTACCTGACACATCTTCTAATTTTCCAAGTCTTAATCCAATTCTATGTTCAAAAAATAAGTTTAGAGCAGCCCCAAAGAAGTTGAAAGATAACATTGATTGGGAAGAAAAGTACAAGGCCTTATAAATTCAAGTTAGGAAATCAAATCAATAGTTTGGAGTTCAAGAAAATACATAATAATACCATCCATAAAATATGTTCAAGGGAGGGGACAAGGCTATCCTAACTTTAATAAACCACCCAATGCTTATAATCCAAACTCTACTCCTAAAATAAGAGCCATGGTTCTAGTCCATAGTAGCTTGTTTTAAGGAAAATATATTAATTCCAATGAAGGTGAAGGGAAATCCCTGGTATCTCAATGAGGACCTACTCCTTAATTGAAAATAGAAGAAGAGAACTCCATGCAAGTAAAAATAAATGGAGGATAGCTTTAAGGAGTGATTCTTACAAACTTTCAAGTGTAAGATACATTTGTCCTAAACCAAGGTACCTCAATTTTAGCCAACACAAGATCAAAGAGGAAAGCTTTGGGAGATATTCATGGTGTTGACACAAGTTCAAACAATCCTTCTTCAAGGCCACAAGGTGTGAATATAAATGTGGTAACCCGTACAAGTGTTTCAACTCTTCAAAATTTGAATGTAGGAAGGGTGACTCAAAGTAGTTCATTGCCTAAATCTCAAGGCACTTAATTTACTCTAAGGATATAATACAATGTTATTGTTCATTCTTTTAATATCATTGATTCTTTGAAGAATGCTAAAACTAATATATCTCTTTGGGAAGTATTCCATATGCTCGGTCAAAAGGAATTACTTTAAGAGCATCTATCCCAAATCCACATCAGTTCTCAACCATCAAGAAATGGTGGTGTATCCCTCACTAATGATCCTACTCACATTGTTGAACCCTCTATAAAATTTAAAAATCCACCACATTTCTATCTTACACTCATCATGGGAGATAGGCTTCTTCATAATTTCATTGTGGATAGTGGAGAAAGTACCTCAGTTATGCCCAAGCTTATGGAAGATAAGTTGGGATTGATATATGATCTATATAACAAGGGATTGTTTTAACTTGATGGGACACTAGATAATTTAGTAGGTCTCATCAAAAGTTTAAGAGTCTTCTTGCATGACTATCCAAGCTTTTTAATCCTTCAAGACATAGTGGTGGTTGTTCTACCTACTCACTTTGCTATTTACATATCAAGGGACTTCACCACCCAGATAAGAGGATATCTCTCAGATAATTTGTCCTTATTGGATTTTAAAATAAGGTATGGAGCAAATGTGACTATTAGAACACAACCATTATCCAAGTTTCACATTGATCCATATGTAGAAGTAAGTTATAATATTAATTGTACCATAAATGATCAAGAAGAGTATTTTATGGATGATGGATCATCTTCCAAAATTGAAGGTATCTCTGATCTTTTCCTAGATGAATACATTGCTAACACTTAAGGACATGATCAATATAACTTCATTGAATATAAAAACCTTGGCACATACATCATCCATGATGAAGGTGATGAACATTCTGAGGTAAGCCTTGATAATTATTTTTAAAAAGATGCTGAGGGTAATTACCTTATTCATATTCATGATAATGATGATTTTGAAAGTATAATAGATCAGGATAATGAAGAAGACAATGCCACTCTATGTGCTCAAGTTAGAGGAGTTCATGAATGTGATTACCATGAAGAAGATGATATATGATAGCAGTTCCATGCCATAGTTCAAGATTTTGAATAACTAAGTAAGCCAAATCCTCTTCCTAAGAAGAAATAACTTGATAGTAAGGTTATTGATGAACCTTATAAACATTAAGGAAAGTGTCCTATTGATCATGAGAATGAGTGTCAAACCATTGTCAATAAGGTTAAATTCATGAGAGGGTGAAATGAGTCCAAGGCAAAAATGTTTGTGTTTGAGGAGTAGTCAAATCCTTAGTCTAATGTTGAACCACTTTCAGACATGTTGGAACAACAAGAAGATAAGCTTGATGGTTCTAAACATCAAGTGCATCATGTTTCAAAATAATGTGATAACTTTGATGACTCCAAATATTAAGTTTGAGAGGTGTCAATTAAACATGATATAATTCAAGAAAGTTATAAATCCAAACAAGACTCTTGGAGGGCTAAATGGAGTGTTCATGAGAACTCCAAATGACACACTTGAAGTCAACAAAATATCCAATAATGGTAAGTAATTTAATTATATACATAAGTATTCATTGACAAGTATGCATCATATGAAGGTTTGTTTTCCTAGATAAAAAATGATGTAAGAAGCATTGTCTTTGAACCTAGTTGAAGCAATGAAGAAGTTTTTCTTCACCTCAAGTGTTTTGAGGTCTTATATATATTAAGATAGGTGAGTGTTTTCCTTTAGGTTTGTGTGTGTTTTCCTTAAGTTATTAGATACCTCAATTATGAGTTTGGTGTCTTCCTTTGTGTGTTTATTTATTTGTTGTGTTTATTATGTGTTTGTGGTCTATTCAAAGGCATATCAGTGTTAAATGTAGCATATAAGTGACTCCATTTCCCAAGGATAGGAGAAGGAAATTAGTCCTTAGAATAATAAGCATGTTATCCTTAAGAAATAACCAAAATGTTGACTAATTTTTCCCCTAGGTCAAATTAAGTCAACCCCCTTACAATTTCAAACTTTCATAGGGTCTCTTAGGTTGGAAAGGAGTCCCATGGTCAGTAATGAGGTCAAATAATATGTTTTATCTTTGTCACATTTGCCTTGTTAATCTTATGTCATATTAGGCCACCTTTTGGTCATGTTAGAGTGAAATTGTATGATTTTACATGAAGGAATAAGGTGTCAAGATGAAATGTAATGTAATACATGTTAGGTATATGTCAGATGGTAGTTTAGAAACTAGAATTGTAGGTCCAATGTAAGAATAAGGAGATCAATTGCAAAAAGGCAACTTCAAGCAATTTATACAAACTATATGACACATTTGGCACATGTTAAGGATTCAAGAGAGTCTATTTAGATTAAAAAAAGATAATTTTAGGTTCACTTTTTTTTGACAACTCCAAAAATGACAAAAGTTTGTTTGTTTATCTCATCACTCACGTAGGTAGGTCAAAGAAGTTAAACGTTTATCCTTCAGTATGGATAGTTTTAGATGAGTAGGACTAAGTGCACATGGTGGATTAAATTATTAATTATGACCTTCCATTTCATGGTCATAGTTTTTATATTGGTATAATTTACTTCAAAAATAATCACTAAGATTGTTAGCATCTCAAAACTACTTGCACATCCCCAACACCTCAATTTTCCTCATCTATCTATATTGGTCTATGTAAAATAGGTGGTTTATGTGAGTTTTTAGATTATGACCATACTTATCATATGGTTTTTAGTCTAGTTTTCATATGTGTATATGGAAGATAATCTAGAGTATCTCACTTTGTTAGAATAGAAAACCATCATAGTCTGTAGAGACATTATTTGATTTCATCTTCTATCAATGGCTTTAAGACAAAGATAATACACCTATGTTTCTCCCCTTAAATCATGAAAGTTAATTTCTTGATGGATGATTTGCATTGAAAAGACATCAAAGGTGATAATAAGGACCTAACTTTGTACACAATCCTATATAAGATGGTACCTATAGGAAATCACAAATAGTAGTTTGAAGTCAATATAAAAGGAAGTCGAGTAGAATTAAAATGGATTTAGAGATGTTTTGACTCAATTAAAACCTTTAATCAAGTCTGAGAGCATATAGAAGATCACTGTATTCAAAGTAGTGAAGTCATTCCCTACTACCAAACCTAAGTGTAAGGTGTAGAGTTAAAAGGATGATTACTGGGAAGATTTACCTTAGTATCTCTAAAATAAGTTTCTACCTCACAAGGTGTCATCTTGTGGTGAAGATTGATGAGGTTTGAATAAGCCTAATGACTTAAAACGAACAAACTAGGCCTAAGAGATCACATTTGAGCACAATGAGAGTTATTGGAATAAGAGATTGATAACTGAGTAGGTTTCCAATTTATTCAAGTTTACACTTGAGATACTCTGTGAACTACAATACCAAAATAACCTATAACAATACAACCTTGCAACTAACAACTAGTGCATTGGTGATAAGAAGTGAGAGTATGGCCTCAAGGCATAAGATGAGATAATATATAAATGATATGGATCTAATGACTTGAAGATAAATAAGGGTCTGAGACATAATGTTCAAACATGAAACAATCACCTATAAGAACCTTTTGAATTTATTGATAAGCACCTATAATTTGAAGATAGTCTATAGACTAGTATAGGCTAATAAAACATATAGTTTGGTTTCTTTATAGAAGTATAAAGTGGATGAATATGTTGAAACCAATCTCATAGTGGTAATATAAACTTAATATGATTATTAGACAAAGGGAATAAAGAAGGTTGAGTAAACTGGGCATAAACCTCAAACTCAGTCAGTTAACCTTGCACATGTATGGTTTACCACAATGCACATACCTAAAAGCTAATTTTGAGAACATTTAATATTTGAAGGATATAAAGGTATGATATTATTTTTAAAATTGACACACAGTGTCAAAATTAATTAACCTAGGCTCCCATGGTCTTAGTTGGTCTAGACAAACAAGTGAGGTGCTCTTTGTTTTATCATAGATAGAGGGCACTCCATGAGCAACAAAATCTGTAGACCTTGTACATGAATGGAAATAAAATGAATTATGGAGCCTTGAATGATTGTGGGAGGATGTACAGGGTTTATTTTTAGATAAAATAGTTTTGAGGATCACTTACATTCACTATGATCACTTATATATGGTCTTATACATAGAAAATACATTTTACTTCTACTAGGCCTAGAACTAGGCCTAAAAGATCATGGCCTCTAACTTAATTAATATGAATAAATGATTTTTACAAGGCATGATATACCATTCAAGGGAGAGTATGAGGTTGATAAGAATCATTATTTTATAGAGAATAGCTCAAGTTGGTCATTTTTGGCCTAATTTCCTATCGAGCCTATCCAAAATGTAGTCAGGAGCTTGAGAAGCCAATTTCATTTGCTAATATACATATGAATTGTGTGCATGGTGACTAAAATAGATATGGAGGGTTTATTGGTGTTGTTATATATATTTTAGTGGATTTTTTTTGAAGGTTAAACATCCAGATTTTATGAATCATTACTAAGAAGCTAGATGACCTAAAACCCTCCTAAAACCCTCTTAAGAACCTGATGGATAAAATATGAGTTCAAATGCATCAAATAAGGGTATATTGACTTGGAAAATATTTTTTTACATGTTTTTAACTCTCATAGGCTCCTTAAAATCCAATTTTTCTATACCATAACTTATACAGACATGCCTAATTCAATCTATTTACAAGATTCGAAGTGTTTTATAGGTACAAAAAGGAGTGGATAGGTGAAAATAAATTTAGGAGGTGTGTAGGGATGTAAATAACTCATAAAACTCAATTATAACCTTTTTAATTCATGAAAAATCCTCTATTTAGCTAGTTATTGTAGGCAGTCCTAAACAAGATAGTGAGAATAAGGGTGACTGCCTAAGTGGAAGATGAGAAGTGTTGTTTGGAGTTATTTTGAGATCTACTTGATGGAATATAAGAAAAATAGGTATTTAATAGGTGTCCAAAACCTATAAAACTAATCTTCTTTTACATATGTAGGTCACCTAAGTGACAAGTGTGTGGATTAGGCCTAGACAGGCTAGTGAATAGTTTCAAGTAAATGACAATTGACAAAGGAGAGGATATCAATTGAGGGGTGTATAAGGGATGTTAAAATATTTTTTACAACTTATCAAGTTAGTATAAAGGTGTCAATTATTACTATAATAATTTTGGTCAGTTTGTGAACTCCTCATCATAAAGGCAATTTTAAGAAGGATAGTGAAGGGTCTTAATGCCAACTTAATGGAGAATGATGAACTTCAGGTGGATACTTGTCTAAAAGCACTATATGAATTGTTTTCTACTTCATTATATTTATTTTAAACTATTTTCCAAGTCTTGACACCTATCATTTTGATTGTCCAACATCTCTTCTTCTCTCTCTCTCTTGTCTTTTGCTCTATATATGCAAACCATTTTAGAATTGTAAGATATACACACCAAGTATAGAGAAGCCCTGATGGTTTGAATACTATATTTTATTTTGAATAAATATTTATAATCTAGTTTTAAATTAATATCCTCTTGTATAAGTGTGTGAAGGAGTGCATAGTGGAATGACAACTATATATACTTGTGTTCTTTTCACTCTCTCATGTTTGGTGTAAGTTGTCCTCTCTCTAACAAGTCATATGAAGTGTAGCTATTGTATTTGTCTATCTATAAGTGTGAGGAATAGAATCAGTTTATAAAATTAGACCTTGTGTTCATTAACCTTGAGAAGTGTAATGCATATCACCTCCATGTTTGAAACACTTATGTTAGATCAATCTAGGATGTTGAAACTAGTATTTTGAGTCATCTTTCATAGTGCAAGTGTATGGTAGTCTAGAGGAGATCAATCTAGACCTCATTATAATAGGTTAATTTCATGCTTCCTTATATTTGTTTTCATATAAGCACGTAATTAGTATAGGTGATATTATATCAAATACTAATCTAGGGAACTATCCCTTAAACCTAGACGTTTACCTTTGCTATAGGTAACCAAAAGGCCTATAGGTAATCCAATGTTTCACTCAATTTGGAGGAACCTTGAACAACCTCTCCAAGGGTGAAATATTGAGTGATAAAATTCCTATAAGAACCATATAAAATTATGGAAAATAATATATATGAGATAGAGAATATAACTATGATCAACACACCATCTTAGCCATCTCTAAAGGAATCTCAGTCAAGGTTCTCATGAAGGCAATGTAGTGACAAGGTTTAGAGAAACAATGATAGGGTGATGAGGTCAAGAAGTAACAATAATTTTTAAATAATAGTAGAAAAAGGCAACCAAATTGTTAAGATAACCCATAGGGACAATAGAGCATATAAATTTACCCCTCAAGTGTTCACATTTAGACAATAGACCTAAACATAATGTATATAGTTAGCTCGAAGGCATGTGATCAAGGTGCCATTTGGTGGAATGTTGAGAGAATATATTGAAATTAATGAGATAATTAATAGGTATTTATACTATAAAAAATACTCAAATGGAAAGAAAATGTTGAAAAAGGGTTAGTGGGTTGCAAAGAGTCTTGGCATGGAAAAGAGTTATACACACAGGCCTATATATAGGTAGATAGGAGGACTGAGTGAGAAATGGGGTCTATTAAGGTGGTTAAAGGTGTTTATTATAGTATAATAACCATAATAATTTATATTTTAACCAAATTAGTGATTCAAATAATTGATAAATGGATTATTTGTATCACTCTCTCAGGCAGACCCAACCACCACACATAGACAGGGTCATGTGTGAATGCAAGAGTATAAGGGACCTTGTATATAAGAGTAAAATGTAAAATTAAAATTAAAATTATTGGTTTTTACCTAATTTTATTTATTATAAATTAAAACTTTGGTATATTTGAGATAGGCGAGGAAGGATTTAACAAACCTACACAGACCTTTTAGGCCTATATAGACCTAAGACAATCCTATGCATATTGGTTCAGTGTTTTATACATACTTGGGAGTTTTCTAAGGTTGGAAACACCTAATAATATTAATAAATAAAATTAAAATTATACCCAAGGTGATATGGGTTTCAAATGAGATAGAAGAGTGTCTGAATGGCCTAACCAGGCCTAAGCGAGCACTTACTGACAAGGTCAAAGTAGAAAGATTAAGGTGTATAAACCTAAAAATAGGAGAAACGTGAAATTAAATGAATTATCCATTACTTAATCCAAAATAATCTTTGTGTCATATTTATATGCTTTAGTCCTTTATATGAATAAAAGAGTTTAAAGGCTTATTAGGCCTACCAGGCCTAAATAAACCAACACACAAAATTGAAGAAATATATTTGTTTGAGACTATTGGAAACTTAAAAATACCATATTTAAAGGAAAAAAATTATAAAAATGGTTATAAAAAGACTAAGAGTCTTGGATGAACAAAGAGACACTCAACTCAGTCATTAGGGTTAAATAACCCTGACTATGTACAAACCCTAGGACTATTATATGAGAGTATGCAAAGGGAAGAGTTGTTGAAGGACTTGAACCTAAGTTTTTTATTAGTATTTTTGGGTATGTTACATTTTCATCACAAGATACACCACTTTTTTTAAAGGTGAAATATAGTACACATGTTAACAATACTTAGGCCTAAACTAGTAGTGAGACCTACAGGTAGTCTCATGAGAAGGTGAAGATAGAGTTGAGGTTTAAGCATCTGAGTTTAGGTAAAAAATTTATAAATAGGTATAATAAGGATTTTATAATTATATTTATACCCCAAAGTCACCTATAAGTCACTTAGACCCCCAAGACTTAGTATAGGCCATTAGGCCTAAAAGGCCATAATTAGGCCTTAAACCCCATTGCATGTTGAAGCACACCTAGACTCTTAAAAATATAATTTATGACCATATATAGATGAAATTGGATGATTAAATACCTAAGAATAATTTTTAAAGTAAGGTAAATCAAAAAAGGGTCAAGTTAGGTATTTAAGCCTAATTCAAGTTCCATAATCTAAGTAGCCAGCTCGAGTTGTCTATTTAAATGCTTAGATATTTCATGGAAAAGGGAATTAGGGTAGATGATCCTAGGGGAAGTTGGGCACCCCTATTTAATCAAGACACATGAATTAGTGAGTTGGATTGAGGAGCCCAAGTTTATGAATCATTTTCAAGACTATAACAATGTCTAGAAGGCCTACAAAGAGCTCACAGGTTCACCAACTTGGACTCACATCTCTCCACACAAGATGCATGGGACCCTAATATTTTCAAAAATTTTATGGGGGTATATGGAATAAATATAAAAGACCATAATTTTGGAATTTGAGGTCTTGTCTTTATGAACCATCGTTAATATGGTAGAACTCCAAAACCCTGCTTAAAGGTAGTGACTCAACTTGGGAAAAGTGAATATTTTATCAAACAAACACTCTTTAATGACCCTAAAAACGCCTAAACCACAAAGAGAACTAAATAGAGACCCTTTCCATGGTAATGGTATATGTGAACACTATACATATTTGTTAGAAATATTTCTTTTTTAAGGAATTGAGTAAAAAACAAATACAGGGTGGTTTGAGGAGTTTTAAAGCATTGGGAAGGGAGGTTTGAGACTTATTTCATCTTCTTAAGACACCATATGCTCAATTTCATACCTAGAAATGCCTTTGAAAGTTCACACCAAATAGCCAGTTTATAAATGCTAAAGGGAAGTGGCCTAATCAACTAGGGGAGGTAAAATTACATGTGTCTATTCCTAGATAAGTCTTATGTCATGGGTATAAACATGTTATTCAGATTTGAAACAAGTTTATTCACTTCATCTAAGGTTTATATTCAATTCTCTGATCATCCATCAATAGATAGGTAAGAAACTAGGTCTAATAGGCCTAGTAAACCTACTTGGTCAACAAAGAGAGGTTTAAGGGGGTTCTACAAAAACTATGGATCTCTATGTCAAAGGGGGATGAATTAAAAAAAATATGCATCCTTCGAAAAAAAATATACTAACAAAGTAAAGATAAGGGATAAAATAGGTTCCTAACATCCCCGTCCTCTTATAAAAATCTTTGTACTCAAAATTTTAGATATGGGAATTGGTGCTAAATCTAAAATAGTGGTTCTGATATTGCATCCTATGGTTGCATTATGTGATGGAGTGTAAGTGAAGTTATCATGTGCAACTATCTAGGATCACCTCCATCTTAAGAAGTATGGATCCTTCATTATCAAGTTATGGTAAAATAGTTTGCACTCTGATGTTTGTGCCAAGAATTTTCTTCAGACAAGAGACATGAAATACTTGATGAACTTGAGAAGAAGGTGGGAGATCCAACTTATAAGAAACCAAGCTAATATTTTAGAAAACCTTATATAGCCCATATAACTTGGGAGCTAGCTTATAATTCCCTTTGAATTTACAGGATGATTACTTATATGTATCAGGAAAAGAAAAACCATATCACCAACCTATAAAGTATATTTGGAATAGTGATGATCAACCTATTGTTTCATTATATTTTGTGATATATGAATATTTTCCTATAATATGTTGAGGATCTAATCTTGTGTTTGAATAATAATGTTGACTGCTTGAACTATTGAACTATTGGGGCTGTACAAAAGGAGCACTAGTTGTGCTTGACCATAGACTACTTTATATGGAGTCAATTTAGGTGTAGTGTGGTAGGAGGTATTGTACCACCATTAGGTGAGAGGGAGATAATTTGACCATTGATGTTTTTATTCTAAGGTGAAGTAATGAAGGAAAATTTCCAATCATCTATTGATAATTTTAGTCCGGCCATCCATTTATGGATGATACTTGAAACTCATCTTTAGTTGGGTATCCATGCATCTAAATAATTCTATCTAAAAATGGTTGGTGAAGGTTGCATCATGATCTGAGACAATGGAAGAGAAATGCCATGAATATGGAAAATCTAGTCTAAGAAAATTTATGTGACCATGAAGATGGTAAAGGGATGGTCGAGGGCACAAAAATGACTATATTTGGAGAGGTGATCAACCAAAACCAAGATCACTATTTTCCATCTAGATTTAGGGAGCCCCTTAATGAAATCCATATAAATATCTATCTAAATCCTGGTAGGGATGGGCAAGGGTTTGAGCAACCCAAAAATGAGTGTTGTTTCACCTTTTTTACATTGGAAGGTATCACATCCATCCATCATCTATTGAATTTCCTATTTCATTCCCTTCCAAAAGAAGTTACATCATGATCATTCATAAGTTTTAAGAAACCCTAAGTTCCCTATAGATGGAGAATAATGTAGTTCATATAATAAAATCTATTGAAGTTTTGTGCTTTGGGGAATCACCAAATGGCCCTTGTACCATTGAGAATCACCAGCCAAAGAATAATGTGGTATTTTAAAGGGGTTACTAGCCAAATGTTAAATAATTTGAGATAATGAGGAGTCATTGACATACCCCTACTATATAGTGTCTAACCAATTTAGAATAGGTATGAACATAGATAAAAGGGAATCTTGGTCCACAAATGTGTGAGACAGAGCATTAGCCACAAGATTGTCCTTACCCTAATTGTAAGTGATATCATAGTCATAACCCATGAGTTTGTTGACCCATTTCTGTTGTGATGGGGTGGATACCTATTGTTCCAAGAAATATTTTAGACTATGGTGATCAATTTTTATGCAAAAATGATTCCCCAATAGGTATGGATACCACTTCTATACTACATGCAAAATGGCCATCATTTCCTTCTCATAAGTAGAGAATACTAAATTATTTCTAGAAAGGGATTTTATAGTGAATGAAATGGGTCATCCTTATTTGAGGAGAATATCACCAAGTCCATTACCATAAGCATCACTCTTGATATTGAATGTCTTGGAAAAATATGGCATAGCTAGAATAGGTGTAGTACACATAGCTTGTTTCAATTCTTCAAATGCATACTCAACAACTTGTGTCCATATAAAATCATCGTTTTTCAACATAACTATCAGTAAAGCTAAAATATTTCCATAATCCTTAACAAAATTGTGATAGTATTTAGTCAACCCTAAAAAACCATGGAGGCTCTTGAGTGTCTAAAGATGAGGCCAATTTGTCATGGTAGTTATTTTTTTGGGATCTACCTGAACCCCTTATGATGAAACAATATACTTGAGATACTCCACTTCATCCTAGAAAAAATCACATTTGGACTATTTTGCACACAGATGATGATCAAAGAGAATTTTAAGTGTGATATCTATATGTTAGAGATGCTCAGATCATGTTTTACTATAGATGAGGATATCATCAAAGAAGACCAAAATGAATTTCCATAGGTAGGGCTAGAATATTTTATTCATCAATGCCTAGAATGTTGAAGGAGTATTAGTGATGCTAAAGGTAATGATGAAAAACTCGTAGTGGCCATCATGCATGTGAAAGATGTCTTAAGAATATCATCCTCATGAAGCTAAATATAGTGATATTTAGAGCAAATATCCAAATTGGATAAAAAATGAGCATCACGAAGCTCATTAAAATGCTCATAAATAATAGGGATTTGGAACTTATCCTTGATTGTGATGTGATTAAGTTCTCAAAAGTTAGTACAGAGGCACCATGACCCATATTTTTTCCAAACAAGGAGAACTAGGGAAGAATATGGGTAGGTACTAGGGAAATTTTTTGCCTTTCTTCAATTAGTCTTGAATGAGCATCTCGATCTCAAAATTTTGCTAAAATGGGTAGAGGTAGGGCCTGATGTTGGGAGGAATGCTTCCAAGAAGGAGATTAATTTGGTGGTCCTCTAACCATGAAGGTGGCAATCCCACTGGTTTGATAAAGACACATGTATACCTATGCAGAATGGTTTGTATATCAAAAGGAGTAGTGGAGACCATTGATGGTTGCATTTAAATGGAATGGAGCTAGACAATGATGTCATGTGAAATATTCTTAAGAAGATTTTCCATGTGATGTGAACTTATGATACTAATAGACCTCAAGTGTAAGCCTTTCAATGTGTGGTTTTGCCCATTATCTAAAAATTGCATCTAAAGTTCAATAAAATCCCATAAGATGGGTCCAAGTGTGCATAACCATTAAGCTCCGAGAACAACATCACATCCTCCTAAGGGAAAGGTAAACATGTCATAGTGTAAGTTATAATCTACAATAGAGATACACATATTGTGACACTTCCATTTTTAAAGTAATGTGCCCCCATTGGAAATCATGACTTTAAAGTTGGAGCAAGGATGAATAAAATAATTAGCCTATTTGGTGATTGAAGGGTTAATGAAGTTATGAGTGCTACAAAAATTAATGAGTATTGTAATAAGGATATTCATGAAGTAACCCATAAATAAAATAGTTTTTGGGGTGTTGAATCTTGCTAAGGCATGGAGAGATAACTCTAATTGGTATTCTTGAGAAGCAAGTTCCAAAATCGACTGAGCTTCTTTCAAATCATCTATTATATCTTGAGCAGCTTCCTAAAATTTAATTTTGGGTAGATGGTCCACATCTAGTAGGTAGAGATTTTACTTGACATATCAATGTCCCCAAGTGATTTTGTCATCATAATTATAACATAGTCCTTTTTTCTATATGCTTGCATCTTTACTTTAGTCAAATGCTTGATAGGAGTGGTTCTGGGGGTTTGCATTATTTGAGATCATTATGGATTTGTATTTTTAAATGGAGAATAATTAAATTTGGATTGTTTCTAAGCTGTGATCTTGTCCTCTACCAATTTATCCAACCCTAGGGATTACATCATCATGTTGGGCTAAAACATTTTGATTTTAGATCAAATTACATCCTTCAGACCACTAACAAAGAAACTCTTAAAGAATTCATCAAACAATCCCTCTATGTGATTGGTTAGTATTTCAAATTCTTTATGATATTATCTCATGGTTCCTATTTGGAAAAGTTTAGTGAGTGCTTTAGTGAAGTCATCAAAATCACTAGGGCCAAACCGTTGTAAAATGAGGGTGCCAAAATTGGTCCATATTGGCTCGTCATGAGACTTGATATACCAACAATACCATTGAAGAGATTCATGTTCCAAGTGAAATAATATAGGTGGAACTTTGTTAGAATAAAAGTTATTATATAGACTAAAATATTTTTTTGCTCGATAGATCCATCCAATTAGATCTGCACCATTGAATTGAGGAAAATCAAGCTTCAAACCACAAAAATTACTTGAAGAAGAAAACCTATTATCTAAAGAGGACTCTAGGTGCCATCTATTGTTCAAGGTAGTATGTTGAAGATTGAGTCTAATAAATTTTTATCAAGATCTTTGATTTGGGTCTTGAGGGTGGCAATTTCATCCTCCATGCTTTTTTGTTCCTATCTAGGTTAATACCATGGCCATAATAAGAGTTTTTTTACAATGTATAGGAAAAATAGAGTTAAGACATGGTTAATAATAATTTTTTTTTAATTTAGGAAAATTTAGAAGGGGTAAAGGTACTTTTACTAAGTTTTTTTCATTGTCTTAGTATGATTGATGAAGGAGAGGGAACATTCGGAAGTGGAATGGAAAAACTAGAAAATTTGTCCAAGAGAGACAAAGGAGGATAAAATGGGAATGAATATTATGGAAATTTTTTGAGGCAAATGGAAAAAAACTAAAGAAGTTATGGAAAAATCTAAAAAAATAAAAAATTGAGATTTACAGTAATTAGAAGTGGAATTGAGGTATGTGATGTCAAGGAATAAAATGTGCAGAATGGAATTTAAGGTGTCTTGATAAAGTTTTAAAATTAATGGATTCATAGGTAGAGAGATGACAAAAAAATATTTTTTAAAGTTTTTTGATAGTCTACTGGAAATATTCTAAAATTGGTATACAAGTCTTCTGATACTCTATTGGTAATATGCACATATTTGATATGGCAAGTTTTTTGATACTCTTCTAGTAATATGTTAAAACTGGTAGAAATGGGCCCTAAGTTTCAATGACTGCCTAAGGGTTTAAAGATATCTCTTTAGCCACCAATACTATTTGAATGAGTATCAATCTCTAGAAAATTTATAGCCACACATTTACCCCTAAATGATAGCTCTTGGTTTTCCTCATGGGTGGGAACTATTCAATCAGGATGGGTCTATTGCCCTTTTCACTGGTAGGTCCTCTCAGTGGGCCAACTACTTCAGGGTTCCTATGTTACTCCTCAAAATGAGTTTTAGGGATTATTCCCAAGCACTTCCCATAGTTATGTAGACATGCATTTACCCTAATATAAAATAGACTATAATATCTAGAGTAAAAAAAACATAATGTAGTGGAATAGAAAAACATTTTCTAAGAAACATTTTGGACCTAGAAAGTACTCTGATACTAGATGGGAGGATCTTCCTATAAAAAATTAATGAAAATGCATGAAATAATATATTTATATAAATAATAGAAACACCAAAGGGATTATATTGATCACAAGCCACTTTAAGGGGGAAACCTCCTTTGAGCAAGCTCAATACAATAAATACGTGGATGCTTTCATTGGCCTCAACATTTATATACTAAGTCTAGTCTAAAAAATTACTACTTACCATGAATGTGGGATAAAAAAATGCTCACAGGATTACTTAAAAATAATATGCATCCATAACAACTAATATACTAACAGATTAAAGAGAATGGGTAACACAAGTTCCTAACTTCAATGTATTTGAGGTTATGGGTTTATCACCTTCTTACTATCCCTCAAGGGCATTGGATGGAAAACTAAGGTGTGTTACCACTTGAAAGTATAATGATACTATTTTCATGTTTATTTACTACCTCAAGGACCCTTCATGGGGTTTGAAATTTTTGTTTCATGATTTTGAGCTCAAATGGACCCCTTGGTCTCATAACTAGCCCTTGCTAATTGAGTGGTCAAGGTCTAAGATAGAATAGTGGATATCTATAATACCTATTTATTTGAAGTGACCATGTATTCCTTGATATACTAATGAACACATTTTTTTACAAATATAAATTTGTGATTATGCCTATGGAAGCCTCAAACATCAATTTCCCTCAAGATTGGTTGGGTTTACTAGTATGGCTTTGATTGACTGTGTATAGAGTTTGAGTTTAGCTTGGTTCATCTTTAAAAATAATTTGATTTGGTCTCATAGTTACTTTATGACCTCTTGTGTTAATCTAAGGTAGACCTTAGAGTCCTCCATACCATCTATCTTCTTCCTTTTAGGCTTATGATCATCTTGTGTCATGTAGCCTGTGGGTGTTAGAGAACATCTTGACTGCAGACTTTATGTTTAAGAACTCACTCCTACCTAAATGGTCTTATATTGGTTTTTTAATTTTTTTTGTATTCTTAGTTATATTTCAAACATGTTTTAAACATACTCTACCCCTTTATTATGTATATTTAACCCTATACCTTCAAGGCATGGTTGTAGGTGCTTATTAGGGCTAGGTTTGATTACATAATTTGTGTTTTAAGTCCTTACATTAAAATGATTGATGGAATTTGAATCATGAAATTTTTTAGATCCCAAATGGTATGAAATACCTTTCAAACTCCTCTAACTTATTTCCTAGGCTTGATGTAGCCTATTCCACTAGAAACCTATAGGTGCTTGTTAGGGATCATGATTATGTGTTAGAATTTAAAACTTCACCTTAAAATCATTGATATTATTATAACATTTTAACTTCTTTGAGATTCAAAAATAGGCTCAAAATCTTTTCAACACTTACTCTATTATTCCTTTATTTTGAAAATGGAAAGGTCTCTTAAAAGCCCTATAGGTGGCTATTTTAAGCATGTGATTATATTATGAAGTTTCAAAGTCTGAAAGCTACACTTCCTCACTTACCATGAATATTGTAGGATCTAGACCAAAGAAGTTATATCCATTATGTATGCATAGTCCATGATCTCATTTTGAAATTTTCAAGTCACTTTTATTCTAATTTTTCCATATAGACCTGTAGGTGGTCTCTTAAAAATGTCAGCTCAGTTTCCTTATCTCTTAATTGTAAGTGACCTAGCTATTATTCAAGGGTTGTGATACTCTTTGTATGAAATTAGGTTAAGTTCCATCATATTTCCTAGATTATTATTATCTATATTAGATGATTATATTGGTATAAAATGAGGAACTATAGGCTTGTAGGCCTCATTTGCTTGCATAGGCTACAAAGAGCTAGTTATTGAGCTATTTGAACCTTCCAAACATATCAAATTATTTCACACATAATATTATCACTATTTAAATGTATCACATATCTTATATTCCAAACACCATACCACCTTAAACTCACCTAATGATCTATATGGATTTTAGGTACAATCAAGTATTTTATGAAGTCTATGTGTAGTCTTAGAGCATTCTAGTCAGTTTGAATCTCCCGATGAAGATAGTAAGGTAGTCTTAGACATATGAAGGTATGAGGATATGTAACAAGTCTTTCCATAGATTTAAGATCCTTCAAACTACTCCTGTAGTCCATATAATTGCATATGAAGGAAACATCTATGACTTCTCATTGGAAGGTGTGTTTGCACTCTTATCTTCACATTTATACACTTTCAATGGTATAATGTGGTATAAAGAAATTAAATCATGATACATCAGTATAATTTTAGCCAAAATGGAAATCAAACTTCCAGTAGATTGTCTAAACATAGACCATGTTCCAAAGGTAAAACACATTTGAAGAATATGGACAAGAAACACATATTAGAACTATAACACATGAACTCCATGAAAATGATGGATCTTCCATGAGTTGTGAAGCATTATAAACCTTTGAGAGTGACCACCATGAAGACAAAATCAAAATTTACAGTAGGATCCATTAAAATAACTTGTACATCAAGATATATTTCCTTAAAGTAAATACACTTCATGGATATGTGTTGGCTGATTAAAACACCATGAAATGGATCTCTCTAACCTCTAAAAACTACCCTCAAAACTATTCCTCTCCATATAGTCCTGAAGTGGAGAAATAGGTGAAAGAACATACCCCTCTCAAATGGATAGGCCATCCTAACCTACTATCACTCTTAGTGATTTTTCATAAATAATAGGCCATAAATATGCAAACCAATTCTATAAATTTAAATCTTAATATGACCCTTAACATTTTCCAAAGTTTTATCTCCTAAATCTCTCTTTCCTAGTCGTACCATTCAATTCAAATTTGCCTTCTTGAGCTTGTGAAGGCAAAAATGGAGGAGAAAGGGTGTTTATAGTGTTATTTCCACCTAAAACTTATTTCAAATATGGAAACTGATCTTAGGTATCCCAAGGGAAAATTCCAAATAGTTTTAGACTAAAAGATGATCTTGCAAAGCCATACAAGTGCTTGTAAAGTGTCCTCTTACCAAGTTTAGGCATTGAAATATAGATGTTGTTAGTTTTTGAATAGCCTTGAACATTATTTGACCAATTTATAACATAATGGACATTATTAATCTTATTTAAATGTTTTATCATTGAAATGATATGTCTAACTCTTCTAAATGGGCCAAAAGGTGGCTAAAATGACATTTTTGCATATGAGAGTCACATAAAAGGTTAGTGCACAATAAAATAAATATAATGACATATAAATAAATTTTTATAATGACCTTACACCAAACTAAACCTTTTACCATGTTTTACAATTTTAGGACCTTGTACTTGAACCATAAGACTAGACAAGTGAACATAAGACCAGAACTTGGACAATAATAGACAAGGGAAAATATGACCATATGGAACCATTTAAGACCATGAAAAACATTTGAATTTTTTTAAAAAAACCTATGAGGTTTCAACTTGGAGGGTGTGACCAATTTTGTCTTAAGGCCAAAATTTGGTCAACATTCTTAGCAATTCATAGGGGTAGCATGCTTGCCATGCTAATGGACCAGTAAACTTGTTATTCCATTGGGAAATGGAGTCAATATTATGCTACAATAAGAACTGATATGCCTTCTAAATACTTAAAAATCACACCAAACATATAACAAGAAAAAAACACACATAATGCTCAAAGCATTTAGGGAAAACCACACATAAAAGCCTCAAAACAACACACCTAACCTACTATGTACATGACTAACCTTCATATCATCAGTAGAAAGGTTTCAAGTGGATCCCATTTATAAGGATATGTAAATCCTCCCCATTCATTCTTATAAATTAGAAGGAATTATTTTTATTTCACTTGATGATGATGTATGTCCCACTCCACAAAGTATCAAACTTAGTGTGTCTCCTTAGATTTTCTCTATCTTCATCCCACTTTAGTACTATATCACTCTCTTGAAAGATTCTTGGAGTTGATTTATTATCAAAGGACCTATTCATTATTACCTGATGATGCTCCATGGATTTGTGAGCATTGTATATAGTCTCCTATAGATGCATCAATTTTTTCAACCTTACCTCCATTGGAGTGTTTTGAAGCAATTATAATTGATGTGCCAGATCTAAGGTAGGTAGCTCTTTGGATATGGATAGCTTATATTTCCTACCATAAATAAGAACAAAAGGAGAGTTCTTTATTGACCTTATAAGGGTGATCCTATTAGCCCATAGGGATATCTTCAACTTAGTGTGCCAAGCTCTTTGGTTAATATCCAAGGTCATCTTGATGATTCTAATTAGGTTCTTATTAGTAGACTCAACCAACCCATTACCTTGAGCATAATAGTTGGATGATGTACTTAGATATATACCATTACTATTTGCCCAATTAGTTATCTTAGCATCCATGAAAGTAAGTGAATTATTTGAAATGATGGTAGGAGTTCTAAACCTTATAGAAATGCCTTCATAGAACTCTAAAATAGAACTCTCATTGGCTTCCTTTAATGAAACTACCTCAACCCATATTTTAAATCAATCATTTGATATAATAATCTAGTTGTGGCCAATAATCGATGGAGGATTAATTATGCCAATGAAGTCAAGACCCCATTACATTAAGGGTTGATCCACTTGAATAGGTTTTAATAGGAGAGATAAAAACCTTTGTTTGACTACAAATAAATTGCATTGAGCACACCTTCTTACCCAAACATAGCAGTATTTGAAGAGGCTAGGTGAATAATATCCTACCCTAATGATCTTTGCATTTATGGCCCTTTAATAGAAGTGACCTCTTTTTACTCCATTATGAAACTTTTCAAGAAATACACCAAATTGTCATTGTAATTCATCTCAACAATACACCATTTTTATATCTTCTAAAAAGTATACCATCTACAAGAAAATAAAGGATAGTTTTCAATTTAAAATACCTTATTTTGGACTTGTTCAAGATATTAAGACACTCACCGTTTTAGAGGAATCTGGTGATGTCTTGTGTCCAACTTTATAGAGGTGTAAGATCAGCTAGTTGAGGCAAGTGTTGATTAACTAAAAATTCCTCATTTGGTTCATGGAGATCTAAATCAAAGTGTTCACAAAGACCCTTACCTATTACCAACTTGGTCACCTTGATGTCAACATCATACTCTATTACTTTTGTAATCCACACTTCCCTCTTTTCATTGAGGTATTTACTCAATAAGAACTCATTGGTGCTAAGATGAGAGACCATGATGTGAATCCTATTATTTGAAAGCATGTGTTTAAACTTCTTTAGTCCTCTTACAACAAGGACTTGTTTCTCCACAAATGTATATTTGAATTCATAATCCTCCAAACCTTGACTTAAGAATGTAATAGATTGTTTAACACCCTCATCATTATTTTACATAAAAATAGATAAGATAGTGTCAAGGTTAGAAAATGTATGAAGTATTTAGAAAAATTAGGATTTATAAGAGTGTGATCTTATGTAATTGCTTGCTTGATGGATTTAAAACTACTCTTACCTTCCTTAGTCTAAGGAAAACCTAATTCTTGTTGATCATGGATGTGATAGGCTTCACCAAAGATGCAAAACTAGGTATGAATCTTCTGATAGAGTTTATATTACCTAATAAACTTTGGAGTCCTTTCTTGTGTAAGGGAAATGATAGAAATAGAATAGCCTCTATCATTTAAAGTTCAATGGGTAGGCCATCCTTGGAAAAAATGTGTCCTAGAAGCTTACCTTCATGGACAACAAATATTCACCTATTTGGGTTAAGAGACCCCCCATGCTATCTACACCTTTCAAACACTTACCTTAGCTTTTTCATGTGTTTATTTTCATCCTCTCATTAATTAGACCTTTGAAATCCATGTCCATTACCATTTAAAAATGGCACTAATATTTGACAAAAAAAGAGAATCTTCCTATAAATAAAGGTCCCATATTTTATAGTAAATGTTAACTTGAACTAATCATCTTCATTCACCAAAATCTGATTATAACCATAATATCCATGTATGAGTGAGAAAAGCGTTGGGAACCTGAAACAACTTGAAAAAATTACTCCATATGAGGTAAGGGGTAATGGTATTTGAGTGATACTTTATTGAGGTCTCTAAAGTCCACAAAAAGTCTTATTTACCCATTATTATTTCTAATAGGCATAAAATTAGCTACCCAAGTTTAGTTTTTGATAGTAAAAATTATCTTAGACTCAAGGAGTTTGGTGAGTCCCATTCTCATGATTATTCAACATTTGTGTTGATAGGCCTTTGTTTTTGCCTAACTAGTTTGACTCCAGGTTCTAATTCAATGGTATTATGGGATAGACTAGGGTTAAACCCCTTTACATATTTATATTCCCAAGAAAATATGTCATGTAATTCTCTACACAAGTCAATGAATGCTTATTTATAGATGGGGAACATACCTTGCCTAGTTTGAGGAGCTTGTCCTTGAAGATTAAGACTCTTTCATAGTTTTATTCCCTTGTAGACATGCTCACCCTTTATTTTTTCCTTTGGTAATATTCATTAAATATGCTATTTAGAATGACTAATCCTGTAGGTATCTTGTTTGTTCTCACTTGTATAATATGATTCTCATATTGATCATGGAATTTCTTCTAATTTATTGAAGATAACTCAACTTCATTTTACAATAATTGTACAATATGCTTGTCAATATCAAACATATGCCAAAAAAATTCATTATCAGAAATGGAATGCCTCACAATGAACTTGATATGTAAATATTTTCCTTCCTCCTTTATAGTAGTAGGTGTGTCAAATTATGCCCCTATAACAATTAACCTATTAGCACGATTATTTTATTCTCTTGGGATTGGTTATATTTTGATTGTACTAAATTATTCAAGTAAATACCACACCCTATGATTATAAGACTTAAGTAATGGGTTCTTTTTGTTAGGTTGTGGAGCTAAAAGCTTCACCAGGATGCAAACAGGAGAAGCCACGGAGGATGCGGAGTTGCAGAATCAGTTGCAAGAGAAATGGCATCGGTCTGATCAGCCGACGTCAGTTAGATAGCAAGAGGAAGCAACCGACGTCGGTTACCAGTCGGCCAACATCGGTCATGGAGGTGCCGACGTCGACAGCCTGTGCGAGAACAGGCAGTTTGCATGACGAATCCGGGAGAGTCTATTTTGAGACTGTTAGTTTGCATGTTGAAGGCTAGTCGTAGTCCTGAGTTATGAGTCTAATTATTGTAATTAGGATAGTCTAATTATTGTAAACATGAGATCTATATATGGACTCATGGGTTGTATTGAAAATGTGTGCTAGAAAGCCAGAGAGCTTTTAGAGAGAGCTAGTGTAGCTCCTCCTAGTTCCAAGGGGTGCTGAGTGTGTATGATCAGGGAGAGTTGCAAGGTCTGCAAGGTCAAGGAGCTGATCCACTGGAGTACTGGTTGAAGAATCATAAGGACTTGGTGAGGCAAGGACAAGGGTTCTTTAGGGGTGTAGAGATATTTACATGGTGAGTAAGGTCTAGTGATTTGTAGGTAGCAGTAGAGAGCAGGAGATCTACTTGGAGTATGGTTGTGTACTTGGTGAACCTGGCAGTGTGTTACTGACTGGTTGGAGAGGTGAACATCAATTTTGTATTGGAGTTGATTGTTGGGACCGAGAGAGAGAGGGAAGAAGGTCTTGAGGTGTGGTGAACCTTTGAGGTGGAGGAAGAAGTGGCATCTTCCTTATTGTATATTCTTCTATGTATATAATACAATTGTGTATTGTCTCTTAATTCCTGTGTTGTTTCATATTTCTAGTTACTTATTGATTCTGGTATAATTTCGTGTTTAGTTGCTAATACAAGAAGTAATCACATGTGTTCTAATTGGTAGAGCAAGATCCTGACTCAGTAGGGATTGGAGCATGTTTATTATTCTGGGTGTTTCCCTGACAAGTGGTATCAGAGCTAGGTTGGGATACTAATAGGTGGTTTTAGATCTAGTAGTGTTTGTTGATTACAGGTTGCTCACAGGGCTTTCTAATTGAGTGGGAGTATAGCAATGGCAGAAGGAAGTAAGCTACGAATGGAAAAATTGAATAGCATGAATGGTCTGATTGATGGAAAGAAAGAACAGAGAAAAAGATATTGTTGGTTGGTAGCAGATCAACATGAAGGAACTGAAGATGCAGATGTTGCAGGTGTTGTTGCACAGGATGCTTTGGAAGGTTTCTTGGATAAAGTTGAATCTTGGATAATAGGTTATGTTGCCTCTTTCCATGCAGCCCCAGGGACAGGATCTGGTGAGCCTTACCAAATAATTGGCAAAGGGGAAGTGAAGCTGAAATTGCAGATGGATGACACACAGTGGTTGAAAGAAGTCACGCAGGTACTAGTCTTGGAGATGAGTCTAATTTCTTTAGGAAATTTGGGTGATGGGAGATATTATGTAACTCTCACAGTGGATACACTTGAATTAGATGGTGGTAAGAAAGTAGGTATCCTTTATCTATCTACTTATATTGCTGATTCACCTTCTGTTGCAGAGATGTGGCTTCATAGGCTTAGTCACATATGTAGAAGGAGAATGCAGGTTTTGAAGTGGAAGACAGAGGTTTTTGACAAGCTAAAGAACTGGAAAGCCTTGGTGTTCATGGAAGAGATGACGGATAGAGATCAGGTGAGAGAACTGAATTATTTTGAGCAAAGTAGGGTTGATTTGATTAGGACTTTGATCCATGGGGAGCTCACGGATAAAAAGTTATCACTCACAAGTGAACACAGGTACCGGTGTCGATCACACAGTAATCGACATCGGCAACAAGAAGACCGATGTCGGTCATGAGAGAACCGACATTGGCAGAAAGGATACCGGTGTCGGCCAAGGAAATGACGTCGACAGTCAGGATCAGTGCAGGGAACCGACATCGGTCAGAAGCAGACTGAGAGATGGCCGAGATCGGTCACTAAAATAGATATTGGGCAGACAGCAAGTCTCAAATGCTCATGTGGAGGTCAGGAAAGGGTAAGTGAACCTCATATTCATTGTTCACCTTCTTTATATTGCTTACTGATGGTCAAGAACTAGGAGGATGTGAAGAAGCAATGCAGGTAGAGTCCAGATACAGTGGGAGCTTGGCATGGATGAGGAGTGAGTCCTTGGAGAAAAATCAAACAGGTACTTGTTGGTAGAGTTGTCAGCTAGAAGTAAGCACTGAGAGAGATGGATTCTCATTTTAGAGAAGAGAGTGGATGGATACAAGAGATAGAAGACCAAGGCATATGGTCTTGAGGAAGCTGCAGGACAGTGGTACATGTTTTGACAGGTGGATGACTAAGCATGGCTTCAATCAATGTCAGTGTAACTATTGTGTTTATCTTACCAGGTGGATGATGAGTCATGACATCATCTTGTTACTGTATGTGGGTGATTTACTAGTAGGTTTGTACATACAGGTATTTGTTGAGCTAAGGGTAAGGTTAGTTCAGAGGTGTGTCATGAAGAATTTAGAGCAGTGAAATTCTTTGGCATAAGAGACATGGATATTTTATCTCCAGTGGGAGCTGATGTGAAGACGGTGTTGGCGAGGTTCATTACACAGGATGCAGAATCGGTAAGCACACCAAGGGCTGGACAGTTCAAGCTTAGCTTGAAACAGGGTTCGAAATCACATGAGGTCTGGTGTAGGCCTGAGTTTTCCCAAGCAGTGGGGGTTGTTAGAAAGTATGGAGCCAATTCGGGGAAGGAGTACTAGAGGGAAGTTCAGTGGGACTAGCAGCAGGGGTTCTTGTTTTGCAGGGTCAAGTTCTTCACTACATGGATGTGTAGGTTCGGATATGGCAAGTTATTTGAATGACAGGTATAGCATCACAATTGCATGGTGGTTGGTCTTCAGGATGGATCTTGAAGAGGGATACAAGCCAGGGAATAATTTAGATGATGTACAGGTATAGGTACAGGTGTAAAATTTTTATCTCCAAGTGGGATATTGTTAGGTTATGGAGCTAAAAGCTTCACCAGGATGCAAACAGGAGAAGCCACGGAGGATGTGGAGTTACAGAATCAATTGCAGGAGAAATGGCATCGGTTTGATCAGCCGACATTGGTCAGATAGCAAGAGGAAGCAACCGACGTCAGTTACCAATCGACCAACATCGGTCATGGAGGTGCCGACGTCGGCAACCTGTGCGAGAATAGGCTGTTTGCATGATGAATCTGGGAGAGTCTATTTTGAGACTGTTAGTTTGCATGTTGAAGGCTAGTCGTAGTCCTGAGTTGTGAGTCTAATTATTGTAATTAGGTTAGTCTAATTATTGTAAACATGAGATCTATATATGGACTCATGCGTTGTATTGAAAATGTGTGCTAGAAAGCCAGAGAGCTTTTAGAGAGAGCTAGTGTAGCTCCTCCTAGTTCCAAGGGGTGCTGAGTGTGTATGATCAGGGAGAGTTGCAAGGTCTGCAAGGTCAAGGAGCTGATCCACTGGAGTACTGGTTGAAGAATCATAAGGACTTGGTGAGGCAAGGATAAGGGTTCTTCAGGGGTGTAGAGATATCTACATGGTGAGTAAGGTCTAGTGATTTGTAGGTAGCAGCAGAGAGCAGGAGATCTACTTGGAGTACGGTTGTGTACTTGGTGAAATGGCAGCGTGTTACTGACTGGTTGGAGAGGTGAACATCAATTCTGTATTGGAGTTGATTGTTGGGACCGAGAGAGAGAGGGAAGAAGGTCTTGAGGTGTGGCGAACCTTTGAGGTGGAGGAAGAAGTGGCATCTTCCTTATTGTATATTCTTCTATGTATATAATACAATTGTGTATTGTCTCTTAATTCCTATGTTGTTTCATATTTCTAGTTACTTATTGATTCTGGTATAATTCCATGTTTAGTTGCTAATACAAGAAGTAATCACATGTGTTCTAATTGGTAGAGCAAGATCCTGGCTCAGTAGGGATTGGAGCATGTTTATTGTTCTGGGTGTTTCCCTGACACTTTTCAAAATCATATTCTTTATTTGATGCACAATTAATTCACTATCTCCATATACTTGTAAATTCTTGATTCATTTCCTCTTTACCCATTAAAGTCCATGATAAAACCTTCATACTCAGCCACATTGTAGGTAAAAATAAAATGAAATATATATGAAGAGTAATACTAATTTTTAGATGGAGAAACTAACATAACACCATATCCTACCCCAATATTTCTTGTTGAACCATCAAAGAACATCTTCCACATTCCATCACTCTCATTCTCTTCCTTAGTTAGTGAGGGTATAGGTGTTCCTTCCTCATGTAAGTAATACACCCCCAAATTAGTCTCTTCCATGAAAACATAGGGGTCATATTCATAGGTATTAGTACCATATTAATCCTTTAAGAGGTTAGAAATAACTTCAAGAGGGAAGGATGCTCTATCATCTGTGTCCTACTCCTCTTGCTCATTGATAATACAATTTAGATTGGAACTAGTTTCCACATATGGTTCAATGTGGAAATTAGCCAATGGTTGTGTTATTTTTGTCACCTTATCTCCATAACTCATTATAAAGGACAAGAAGGAAAAATCAATAGAAAAATATCCTCCTATATTGGTGGTAAAGTCTCTTGATAGGTAAATGGCAAAATCTGCATAGATCTACCACCACTATATCTTATAAAATTAGAAAGCTTGGGCAATCATGCAAGAACACTTTCAAACCTTTGATGATACCTATTGAATTGGATAGTGTACCATAAATATTAAACACTCCATTACTATAAGATTCATACTTCAAGACAAATTTTTCTACAACTAGTTTAGAAATAACTGAAGTGCTTGCCCCATTATCCATAATGCAATTATGGACTAGATTGTCTCCCATAATTAGGGTGAGATAGAAAGGTGGGGTATTTTTAGACTTAGTGGAAGGATAAAAAATATGGGTAGGTGAATTAGTGAGGTATACACCAACATGATTTGATGGTTTTGGAGAGATATGGAGTTGGGACAACTTCTCTTGAAGTAATTCCTTTTGACCAGGCATGTGGAGTACCTCCCAAAGAGATATGTTGGTCTTAGTATTCTACAAAGAGTCAATGATATTCAAAGGATAGATACCAAAATTTTATTAAATATTATGAGGAAATTAATTTAATTAATTTTGAGGCAATTAGGGCTTTCTTACCTTTCCCAAGTTTTTATTCTGAAGAGGTGTAGGATTTGTAGATGCTGCCACATTTGTATTCATACCTTATTGCCTTGAAGGAGGATTATTTGGAGTTGTATCCATAGATTTAACATATCCAAAATCTATTCTCTTTGAACTTGTGTTGGATTAAACTAATGTGATTTAATTTAAGACAAATGTATCCTCTATTTATAAGTTAATAAGGCTTGTTCCTTGATTGCCATATTCTCCATTTGATTTTGCATGCATAAAGCCATCATATTTTGATGTCAAGTGAGGAGTAGGACATCATTGAGCCACCAAGGCTTCAACTTATCCTTAATTAGCATTCATGAAATGAATTTGAGGATACCCCCAAGAATTTGGACATTCTTCTCCTTGAAATAGGTCACTATGGAATGGAACTGTGGCTTTTGTGATGGAAGAAGAATTTAGAGTGTAGGTATTGGATGGCTTATTAAAATTAGGTTGAAAATTTCCCCTCCCTTGACCATTATAATGAGGTGTAAATATGTTTAATTATGGAGGGTAATATTAGGAGTTTTGCTAAGATCCAACATGTTAATTTGGTTTCCTAATTGAAGTTTCTTAGGCCTTACATCTTACTTCCCAATCAATGTCATCATTTGGTTTCTTTAGGGTAAATTTAGACTTATTATTTGATTTTTTAATTGGAGAAAGGCTTTGAGGAGTATCATGCATGTTAACTAAGATAGGCATTGCAAATTTTGGAGGGAGTTTGTCAGCTTGGATCAAACCATTCATAACTTTAATAGTTATATCATAGGCATCAAACAAAGAATATAGTTCTATGTATTGCAACATTATAGCTATATCAATCCCATCATCTCTGAGATAAGTTGGGAAAACAAAACTTGTATGTGGTCTCTTGGGAGGTGGTAGCCTATTACATGTCCTTTGGAACCTCTCATTGAAAGGATGCATGGATTACTTAAGACCTCTTTGAATTATATTAAACTGATGGATAATTGATGTATGATTACTCTTATTCTCAAATATTTGAGTCAACAACTCCAAAAATACATCCCATGTAGTAATACATCCTCTTGGAAAGGTTTTATACCAATCAAGAAATTTTCCCCTAAGAGACATGGTAAGCAATATGATTACTATATTGATTTGTGTAATATTGTGGAAATTAAAAAAGTCAAATAGGTATCTAATGTGTTCACTTGGGGTGATATGAAATTTCCCATTGAAATTAGGAACACTCTTAATGGCATTAGAAGGGATATCATCATAGGCAACAAGATTTATGGGATTTTTAGTATTGAAATCTAGGAGTACATGTTTCTTAGCCATGTTAAATTCAAATTATTATTCACTCTCTTTCTATTATTGACTTTCAAAACCTTCTTTCTCTTCAATATCTTCTTCAAGATTCTAAAGTGTTAAGAAAGGCTTAGGGTACCAAACTTTAAGAGGAAGTTTAGGATGAGGGAGTGTATTTATAAGTTAATTACCTATACTAGTAGGTAACCTACTAAAGAACATGAAGCATTAAAATAATGAAAAATTGGTCTACAAATAGATATTACCTTTAGTGGAGTCACCAAATTCTAAGGAACACTTATGTAATTATTATCTTGTCATAGCTAACATTCACCTTGACAAGAAGTGTTTTGGATAATGATCCGTTTGGACATGAAAAAACAATTGTCACTCAATTTTTCACCCTTGGAGAGGTAGTTAAAGCCTACTAAAAATTCAGTGGAACATGATATTAACCCTAGATCTGTGTGTTGTCTATATTAGAGGTAAACCTCTAGATTGAAGGGCTAGTTCCCTTGATATGTCTATTAAAGTTCATCACCTATATTACTAGCTTGTTTGGGGTTGAAAATGGATATAGATAACATGAAATAAACCTTATATAATGAATTTATATACCAATCTAATATCCATAAAACCAACATGTACTTTCACTATGAAATATGATTCACAAATCTAACTTCAACATCAAAGGTTTCGCTAACATAAGTATTTCAAACATGAAGGTGATATGCAATACACTTATCAAGGTGGATGAATAAGAGGTCTAATTATAGACACTATTCCTCTTACTTAAACTTAAACTTAAATATATATAAATACACTAACTAAACTTCATGTGACCTATTATAGAGTAGACTATTTGCACAAAACATGAAAGAGTAAGGTGAACACAAGGATAAATGATTATCACTTGTCATTCAACCATGCACTACTTCACACGCTTAGATAAGAATCTTTAGAAATTCAAAAAAAATTTAAATATTTTATTCAAATGAAAACATTATTATTTGAACCATAGTGGATTATCCATACCATATGTGGATTCAATTAAAAATACAAAAGTGGCTACTTATATAGAGAAGTATGAAAGAGGAGAGAGGAGAGAGAGAGAGAGAGAGAGAGAGAGAGAGAGAGAGAGAGAGAGAGAGAGAGAGAGAGAGAGAGAGAGAGAGAGAGAGAGAGAGAGAGAGAGAGAGAGAGAGAGAGAGAGAGAGAGAGAGAGAGAGAGAGAGAGAGAGAGAGAGAGAGAGAGAGAGAGAGAGAGAGAGATTGGGGTGGTAGAAATAGATTGAAAAGTGTAAATAAGAGTTAAAACAATAAATGGAGTTATGATATATTATAAAAATACATCCAAGGCCATGTGTCTCACTCCTGAAGAATATCTAACCTCCCAAATGGTGTAGGGGTTATAAATTGGCTTGACACCTTAACTAGCTTCTTGAAAATTACCTTTCTTTGTAGGAAAGGAGTGAAAAATAGAAATTAAAATCATGAATTAAAAATTAAATAACCTTAGGAAAATTATTTGACACCTTAAATTCCTTAATAAACTCCTCTAATCTGACATTCCATCATTCATGTGCATAGGTGTTTTAGAACTCTTCATTTCCCATGCCTAGCTTGGTCTAAGTGGACCAAAACTCAAGTGAATCTTATTAAAGTCATAATATATCCATTAATGGTATTCAAATATGTTATAAATCTTTAAAAAAACATTTTTATTCCTATAATAACTCGTAAGAACTCATTTTTCTCCTTGAGCCCTCATTAGGCCTAGTTTCTTTATAACCCAAAAAACCTGTAAACCTCCTTATATAGGGAGTTATATTGATGATAATTATAAAAAAATGTCATATTATATGAAAAATTATGGATTTATATCTCCATGTCAAATTTCATCTTCTGAATATGAGTGGAAGTCCATCTTTTCTACCTTTCTCTTTCTTGAATTAGGCCTCAGTTAGGCCTCCTTGCTTAGGACCCTATTTTCTTGATCCATACCTTTAACATAGGTGTTAAATAATAAAAATTAATTCAATTTATAGGAATTACCTTTCCTTAATAATATCTGTAATTAATTAAAATTTTATGTTTAAGAAGGAGGCATTTGGGTTGCCATATGTATTCTATTATGCTATTTTAATTTGGATGGTAATGCTCATTGAGAGTTTGAGTTTTTGAAGTAACAATATAGTTTATGAATGATTAAGATATGAGTACTTTTCATTATTGTTTATTATGTTATTATGTGTTATGAGCATGATTGATATTGTCTCACAAGCATTACATAGCTATGCATTACCTTGTTTGTTTTAAAGTTCATATAAGGGTTCATTCCAAATTTATTTTTAAAAAAAAGGTTAATTATAGTAATAATTAATTTTGGGATGCTTACTTCCTTTGTGTGAAATTAAATAAGTTTGGTTGTTTTCCTTATAATAATTATTTTATTAAAATAGAATTTGATTCTTTGAATATATGTTTTGAAGGAGGAACACATTTCCTGCTTAAGATGACATATCTATTTCCACCTTTAAATTTATATAGTATATCACAAACCTCCATGTCAATTTTAAGGTCTTGAGACCCTATATAAATATGCAAATCAACAAATCACCTTGTCACCTAGTCCTATTTTGAGCCTATTTGAGACTACCTTGGAAAATGAGCCTTATTTTACCACATATATAACCTAATATGATTTTTTTTTGAATTTAATATTTATTATATATCCAATATTATCTCATCCAATGATTAGGAAGTTCCACCCTTCTTAGAACACCTATAAAACACCAAAAATCATGCATAAAAGGCATTTATGATAGTCTGTAGAGGTGACACTAGCATAAAAGTACATGTGTATAACCCCATTTGAGTAATAAAAAACATAAAATAGGTTTTAGGAACAAAATATGGCATTATATATGATTTTTAGGTCCATTTTCTTTGACTGGTCACTATCACGATTTTAAAGGGGTTTACGATCTATTTGGGGTCTTAACAATTGTTCATAAATAAAAAAACACCAATTGACCTATTTTTTTTTTTCAATAACCTTATAAACTATCCCAAATGTATTATATTCCCATGCAAAGTGTGAGCTATGGTATAAGTGTGTGAAGTTGTTCCTTGGGTTGTAGTTATAGTGTTTTTTGAGCTCAAGATAGGTCCAAATTGAGTTTTGGGATTCAAAAATTAATTTAACTATTGGGAAAGGTTAAAAAACATCCAAAAAAATATTACCCATGGTTTTATATTATTTTTTATTGATTTTTACCCCTATGCATGCATTTGATGTATTGGTCATGGTACTTGGGGTTATGGGTTTGTCACCTTCTTGCTAGCCCTCACAGGAATTGGATAAAAAAATAAGGTGTGTTACTACATAAGATTATAATAATACCATTTTAATTATTTTTTAATAACTCAAGGACCATTCATGGGGGTTTAAATTCATGTTTCATACTTTTGAGCTCAAACAGATCCCTTGGTCTCATGATTGCCCCTTGCCAATGGAGTGGGAAAGGTCTGAGATAAAAAATGGATATTTACACTACTTATGTGGATTTTAAGTGATTATTTATGACTTGGTATAATAATTACCACAATATTTACCAAATATAAAGGTGTGATTATGCCTATGGAAGCCTTAAACATCAATTTCCCTCAAGACTAGTTGGGTCTACTAGTATGACTTTGACTAATTGTGTATGGAGTTTGAGTTCAGTTTGGTTCATCTTACATAGTCATTTAATTTAGTCTCATAGTGAATTTATGACCTCTTTTTTCAATCTAAGGTATACCTCAAAGTCCTCCATAACATCTCTATTCTTCCCTTTAGGCTTAAAACCATCATGTGTTATGTACCCTGTAGGTGTTAGAGAACATCTTGACTATAGACTTTATGTTTAAGACCTCACTCATAAATAAATAATATTATATTGGTTTTTTTAAAATATTTTTAGTCTTATTTATATTTAAAACATATTTCAAACATACTCTTCACATTCATTGTGTGCATTTCACCCTACACCTTCAAAGCATAGATGTAGGTGCTTGTTAGGGCTAGGTTTTACTGCATACTTTATGTTTTAAGTCCTTACATTAAAATTACTGATGGAATTTGACTCATGAAGTTGGTTATATCATAAATGGTTTAAATAACCTTTCAAAATCCTCTATCATCTTTCCTAGGCTTAATGTTAGTCTATTTCACTAGTAACCTATAGGTGCTTGTTAGGGATCATGACTGTGTGTTGGAGTTTTAGACTTCACCTTGAAATCATTGATCTTCTTCTATAATTTTAAAAATAATATATAATTTTAAATTATTTAAGATCCTAAAATAGGCTCAAGATATTTTCAACACTTACTCTATTCTTCCTTTAGTTTGAAAATGGAAAGGTCTCTCAAAAGGCCTATAGGTAGCTATTTAAAGCATGTGACTATATTATAAGGTTTCAAAGTCTGAAAGATACACTTCCTCACTTTCCATGAAGCTTGTAGGATATATACCAAAGGATTTATATCTATTGTATATGTAGAGTCCATGATATCCTTTTGACATTTTAAAGTTACTTTTCTCATACTTTTTTTGTATAGACCTATAGGTGGTCTCTTAGAACTATCAACTTAATTTCCTTATCTCTTATTTGCAAGTGACCTAATTATTCTTCAAGGGTTGTGAAACTCTTTATATATAATGAGGTTATATTCCATCATCTTTCATATATTATTCTTGTATAGATTTGATTATGATCTTGGTCCAAAATGAGGACCTATAATATTGGCCCCTGTAGGTCTCATTTACTTGTATAGGCTAAAAAGATCCATTTCTTGAGATTTTTGAACATTATAAACCTATAAAATAACTTCACACCTCTTATAAATATTTTAATGTATCATAGAGCTTATAGGCTAAGTACCATACCAAATTCAACTCACCTAATGATCTGTACATGATGTAGGTATAATCAAGTTTCTTATGAAGTTTATGTGTAGTCTTAAAGCATTCTAGTTAGTTTGAATCTCTTGATAAAGACATTAGGGTATTCATATACATATGAAGGTATGAGGATATATATCAATTATTCTCCATAAATATGATATCCTTTAAACTACTCTTGCAGTCTATACAACTGCATATGAAGGAAACACGTGTGACTTCTCTTTGAAAGGTGTGTTTGGGATCTTATTTTCAATTTTATATAATTTCAATGGTGTAATATGGTCTCAAAAAATTACATCATGATACATAATTGACATTTTAGATAAAATTGTAATCAAACTTCTAGTATATTGTCTAAACACAGACCATGTTCCAAAGAACAAGAACACTTGAAGAATATGGACAAGAAACACATATCAAACCAATAATATATTATCTCCATGAAAATGATAGATATTACATGATTTATGAATCATTAGAAACATTTGATAGTGACCACCATGAAGACAAAATATAAATTTGTATCAAGATCCATTAAAACTACTTATACATCAAGACATATTTCCTCTAAGTAAAGACACCTTATGGATATGAGATAGATGATGAAAACACCATGAAATAGATCTATCTTAATTTTTAAAAAAACCCTCAAAACCATTCCTTTCCATCTATTCTTGAAGTGGATAAATAGGTGAAAGAACATACCCCTCTTGGATGGATAGGCCATAGTGACCTATTATCACTCTTATCGATTATTCATAAATAATATGACATAAATATAAAAACCAATGCCACTTATTTCAATCTTACTAGGACCCCTAAAAATGGCTAAAGATTTAGCTCTTGACTCTTTTTCTCTTGGCCATTACATTCAGTTCAAATTTGCCTTCCTAGGCTTGTGAAGGTAGTGATGGAGGAGAAAGGGTGTCTGGAGTGTCAGTTCAACCTAAAACTTGGTTCAAATCTAGAAAATTATTTAATATATTCCAAGGGATACTTCCAAACCGTTTTCAACTAAAAATTGATCTTGTAAGGCTGTATAAGTGCTTGTAAAGTGTCCTTTTGCTAGATTTATGCATTAAACTAAATATTTTGTTAGTATCTAACTACCCATGAACATTATATGACCAATTTTTGACATTAAGGACGTTTATAATATTTTTAAAATGTTTTTTCCTTGAAATGGTATGTCTAACTCTTCCAAATGGGCTAAAAGGTGGCCAAAATGACATTTTTACATATGAAATTCAAATAAAAGGTTAGTGATTAATAAAAATAATCTAATGACATATCATTAAACTTTTATAATAATCATGTACCAAACTAAACCTTTTATCATGTTTGACTATTTCAAGACCTTATACTTGACCCATATGACTAAACAAATGAACATAAGACCAGAACTTGGACAACAATAAACAAGAAAAAATATGACCATATAGAACCATTTAAGACCATTTAAGACATGAAAAACATTATACAAAATTTTGCCAACCCTATGAGGTTTCAACCTAGAGGGGGTGACTAATTTTGGCTTGGGACCAGAATTTGGTCAATAACTACTTAAGGTGGATAGATGGAAATTTCAAACAATACTATAGCCACACAAAGTATAAGCATAGATAATTCTTAAATAAGGAGATATACATTAATTAACCAATAAATTATGCAAATTCTATTTGCTAAATGAAAGAGTCAAGGTTAGAATATACTTACCTTGAAGAGGACCCATCCAGCCTCAATCTCCTCCTAGCTAATGGTGCTTTACAAGAGATTGTTATGGTTGTAAAGATTTCAAAGGATGAATCAAAATCTAAGCGTAATTTACTCTTCATAATTATTATCTAAGACTCCACAAGATAATCTTTCCTTCAAGATAAGATCCTAAGCATTAACTCCTCCAAGTGTATGTCTAAGGTAGAAGTGTGAGTAATAACAATATGAAATGAATGTCACTCTCTATTGGAATGAAATGGTGACTTATATTTATAGTGTCAATAGCCCTAACCCATGTTTAAATTTAATATAATGCCATTTTATAGCCATCATGTAGTTAATAATGGGCTAACGAATGTTTAACTACATTTTCTAGGCTGATACAATTGTAAATATCACATTGACATGTTTGAAATTGCATTGATAAGGTCAATGTAATAGGGAATGGATAAATTTTAGATAAGACTACATCATACTGGACTAATATAGTAGGAAATATAGGCCCTGATATAGATGGAGGATGCAGGATGTAAGGAAATAACTTAGGGGACCAATTCTAAGGAGGCTAGAATAGATATAAAAATGATAAATAGGCAACACTATCTCTAACAAAGCACCAAAGGCTTTCCCACCCCTTTCTTGGTGCACTCTTTTAAGGCTTGCACTTAGGGAGATTAAAACTTGACATGTTTATACAATATAAAGTATCATTAAATGATAAAAGTGAAAAATATTATGTGTATACATATGCCCCACCCGATGTTCATCACGTGCCACAATAGTGTAATAGGGGATGGTGTTTGGGGAAAGAACATAGAGACATAATTACTGAGCTTACTAAGTGTAGTAAAAATTGGAAAATAAATGAAAGGAAATCAATTATAAATATGTACCTTTGATTACCTTATTGTTGTGGAAAAGAATCTGCATGTGGAGCAGATGATGAAAGGCACCCAATGTGTGGAATAAGAGGTAGAACTAAAAAATAAGATAAAATGCATTTTTTTATAAAGATGTTCTATTAGCACCAATAAATTAAGTATCTCATTAGGATTCTAAGGATTCTTTCAATTTGTGAAAATGCCGTGTAAAAATAAAGATATGGGTGAAATACACAATTTTATAATAAATATCTAAATGGTGAAAAATTTGAAATTTTATTATAAAAGGGAGAAATATGTTCATTTATGCATTTTATAATTTTGGAAACTAGATCTATATGTATCCAAATTTATAAATTTGAGATAAGATGGACCATAGTTGAGGATGTGGGCATATTGCTACTACAACTGGCATTGTACATGAATAAGATGCATAAATTGTTATTTTTTAACATTTTGGATTAAAACGAATTAGATTAGGAAAAGTAGGTGTTGGGGCAAAACTTTTTTTTATCCCAACAAGTATAATATTAGAGTATAAAATATGAAGGTTAATGGGTAGGTGGTAAAGTTAAAAATTAGGCTAAGGGTATTTATTAGGGCTAAGAGAAAAATTGCCACATTATTTGAATGACATCAACTAGGATGATGTAATTAAAAAACAATGGGAAATAATCTTGGTTGATACTGTATGAATTGGTTGATGTAGTTAAACTTGTTGCTAGAAGATGTTGTCTGGCATGGTTGATGTAGTTAAGCAGGTTGTTGATCAATGTTGTCTAGCATGGTTGATGTAGTTAAATATGTTACTATCTAAGTATCAAGGTGGCCAATTCTTTATGGCATGATATTTGATAGCCTAGTTAATCTAGTTCAATAGATGGATGATGACATATAAAATAGACTGAGGATGACTAATGGCATATATGATGGCTGATGTTTTAGAGTGTAAAGGAGATTGATGTCATATAGAATAGATGATATAATCTAGAAAACATGGATAATTGATGTAGTAATATACATGGCTGATGTATTAGTTAATTTTAAGAAACTTTTATTTTTTATGTTTTTGCTAAATTGTAGTATTTATTTTATATTTTAGATAAATACTTAATTTGTACTTTATCATTTTGAATTTTTAGAGATGCTAAAGGCTATGGATATTATTAGATGTGATATGGTTATTAGATCTTCTAGATAGACTATTGACTATGGATTAGATACAACTGATTGTCCTTAGGTGTAGTAGAATCATGGAGATGCATCAAATTCCACTAAGTGTGGACTTAGTGGCCATGTTCTAAGGAGAATGCAAAATATTGATGGATGCCTTCTAGTGGGTGGTGTATGAGGACACAATTAAGGTGGTTGTCACCTTGGAGGATGTCCATGCCATTTTGGGATTACTGACCATAGGCATAGTGGTGATGTGTGATACCCCTGATATGGTTGATGAGAAGAGAGACTTAACACTTTGGGCTAAAATCTTAGAGAGATATGATCAATGAGGGTTGGTCATATGTTTGTTTAATATATATATATATATATATATATATATATATATATATATATATATATATATATATATATATTGTTATGTATATCTAGATGGCCTTGACTAGACTTGTGATAGCTCGAGTAATATTTTATAAGTTATATGAGAGAGTACCTTTGTGTATTATATACTTATGCTGCTCTATGTTAGATCATGGGATTTTTTATGATTTAAGATATATGATTTGGATAAAATCAGTGCACAATTTTAAATATATTTTTACTAGAGGCCGATAGAAAATGGGGCCTATTATTATTTTTGGGAGATGTATTTATGAGTGATTCTTGATGTAAAAGATAATAAGGTTACCACTTACCATAGATGACACCATTCCATAGGTGTGAAGGTGGACACAATATCATGCGGTGAGGACCATTGTGTTGTACCCAACATATCCCCATTCTTATTTTTAGAATAGGGACCCATTGTATTTCTAAAAAGGTCTAAGCCTATCTTGAAAGTATTTTAAAAGAAAGCTTTATGTGTTTCACTAAAATTTTCTATTCATAAAATGTATGAAAATGTTTTATTTATCTGGATTAACCTACTAAATTTTTTAAATTTTTTTTCAGATGTATAGGTCTCAGTAGATACATAAATTATGAAGTCCAAGGATTTATGGAATTTGGTCCTAAAAAATTTTGTTGGAAAACCTATCCTCAGCAATTTTCAACATTTCACACCCATATAGACCTTGGTATGAAGTCATTCTTCATATTTTTTGTTCATAGGTATTATTCAAGATAATTGTTCAGAGCTTATGTTTGTAGATTTGGCCTTCACAAATTTATTCATCATATATTAAAGTCTTCACCATTTGCTCTTTAGGAACTAGGTTTTCAAATTTTTTACATTTCATCATTTTGGTCTTTGGATAATTTATTTGGATTAACTCTTTGGAAAAAGTACTTGGTATGATATTGGTCTTTGATGAAATTATTTAGAACTATTATTTGGCAAAAGTGTTTAGAGAAAATGCTTAGGATTTTGGTTTTAGAATTTTGGTTTTTAGCATTTTGGTATTCGAATAAATTGTTTAGAAAAAGGTTTCAAAGGATTTGGTCTTCAAAAAAATGGTTTGGAACTTTTTTTCAGATCATTTTTGTCTTTGGTAAAAGTTTTTGGGACTTTGTTCAGGAGATTTGTTTATTTCACAAGCACTATTTTAACATAATATCCTGATTCCCAACACCTAACTATTGAGAGCCCCAATGACCTAGTAAACTAAAGTAAAAGAAGTGATGAAATGAAACATGGTAATTGGTAATGATGTGGCACTCCTTTTAATAATCAATAGTGCCTACATGGCATACCCACCAAATGAAGTGGAAAATATTGAATTGAAAAAATAAAATAAAGTTATAGATGTTGGACATTAATGCCATATGAAATGAAATTGAATGACAAATCTATACCAATGAATTATAAAAAAATGACATGATTATTGATCACAAGATGAATTTTAAGTCACTTTATTCCCTACTAGCAAGCCCTAGCTATTAGTGTTTCAATCACATAGTCTATACAGAAGAGATGATTTGTTAAATTGAAAACTAGAACTTTATCAACATAGTCAATTAAAAATTCCATCCTCATACAATATGTTTCAAGGAATCATGCTACCATATATATTATCTATCAAGGATTCAATATAGTATAAAGATACCGTCTTTAACCCTGCAATATTCAACAATGACTATAATAATTATTCAACATTGTGGGAGGTGGTTCACTAGGTTAACACACACACTTATGAGGAGAATTTAAATCTAGCCTAATGAAAATTGGTTTCAGACCTCCCCCCCTTAAAATTTTAAGGATTGTACTTTTCAATGGCAAAGTTAGAGGTGATCCCATGCATATACCTCTTATGAAACCTATTCTTCAATGGTAAAGTGACTGGAGGTGCATTCTTGTACTAATTAGATCATAAGACCATCATAGCATACATCTCAATGGATGCATTCTAAAGGTATTAATCTCTCCCCATCATAGATGCTACATATGAATTGTATAGGGCAGTTTCATGGAAGAAGGAGAAGTCAATTGAGAAAACATTAAGCAACTAGATGGTTCTCAAGGAGACTATCAATTTGAAGGAGAAGAAACCAATGCCAGTGACTAAGTTTAGGGTGGGAATCTATATTAGGATGGACCTAATGAATAGGTTATATTGCTACCTCAACATATAATTACTTCACCTTGAGTGGGTTCCATTGCTAGACTTACTGATGACCATAGAGTTAAAATTCACTCTAGGTAAGGTGATTAATACAAGGATGTGAAAATAAGTATTACACAGGGATAAGAGGCCACAGGGAGGCCACTTATATATGATGTCCTTCCTTCTAGATTTTAGGATGGGCACAATTTATGCATATAATGGGTCACTATGGATCCCATCTCCAAAATTCATTATAAAATGTATATGTGATTCATATTCCTTTATGAACATATGTGCTTATACCCAAAACATCACACACATTATGGAGGATGTATACCCCTAGGTGTGGATGGCCATCCATGAGTCCCCATTACCTAGGGTATCCAAAAGCATTGTAGACACACTAATAATTAGGGGAGATTACTAGTTATAACTAGACTACACTATGGTTATGGTTATAGGCCATAAGGTGGCACCTTTGTGTCTCCTCAAATATACACTAGATAAACTAGAATAATAGGAAATCACCTAGAAACTATAGTGGAGGTTAGATGAAGACAAAAATAAGAAGAAGAATATATCCTTCCATAGATCTCACCTCATGATTGGGAGAATGTTTTATGTAAATCATAAACACTTCTATGAGGCTAGTAGATACAAAGATTACTACTCACTGGCCACACTACCACATAGGGACTATGATATTCATGGCCAAGTACAAAAACACATTAAAGGCCTTGGTATTACCTAATAACATGAGCCAATTACCATGATTTCTTATTTTTAAATTTCAAGGATGAATCCCAAGTCAAAGAGAGGGCATAAATAATTAGGTTGGCTAAGGAGATCCTAAAAATGATTCAATGATAGCCTTATATCTCAATTATAGATGTACACAAAAGAATCCCACCCATAAGAAGATGGGCTACCTAATATTTTTGGGTCAACAGGCCTTCTCATCCATAATTAGAGTAAGGGAAAACTTCATAGACACCCCCTATGACATTAAAAGATATAAATAAAGAGCCAAGAATTCCTAATACTTCACTTAGGGGAGCACATGATGATCTAATTTGTCTTGATTCATTAGATTCAAAAGGACATGCCCATATAATTACTACATCAATCTAATAAACTAATATTGTGTTTACCTCAACCACATAGGAAGCATCTTCCATAGATAATAAAGTTATTATCTATTACAAGAGGAAGCCAAGGGTTCACCTCCTTCCATAGACTCTAGCTATTGAGGCACTATCAACATAAGGGTCATCATGAGAGGTAATTGGAGATGAATACATAGGTAAGGAGGAGGAGATTAAAGACATGAAGTTTTGAGCCTCCAAGATACCAAGGGAGAAACACCACTACATGGAGAATAATTAGGTGAGGATGTAGCTCCTTCGGTTTCTACTACTCCTATTATGTCTTTTGTTTCCCTTGTGACTATTGGTTCATTTGAGTCTATGTCCCTTAGTCCTAGTGATCCCCCTCCCCTTTTGGTGCCTAAAGTATAAGTTAATTCCTATTATTCTAGTGCTTAACCATCTCTAGTTTTTCCAAAGGTATAAGATGCTTCCTCTACCCTTGTTTTTTCTACTCTCCTATCAATCCCCACTCCTTTAATTATGTCTTTTATATCCATTTCTCTTATTTATACTATGGTTACTTCCATCACTATCCCAACACCCTAAAGACTAAAATGAAGGCAAATAAGAAATACATGGGAATAGTGGAAAACCCACAAATACATGTATCATCTACTCTATTAGGTTTACTAATGCCTCCCCCCAGTTCTTCTCAAGACACTACTATGGTAACATTGAATAAGGATATAAAGAAGAAACTAGTATATACAATACACCACTACCTCAATATGGTGGTGTGGACTGGTCTAATATAATTTGGCCCTCCTTTCTTGACCCCTTACTTGAAGAGGCCTTGAAGTAGTCCTCATGAGAGATATTGGTTACGACTATAGTTCAAGACACTCAACTAATGAACATAACCTAATTAGCCCTCCCATAATGGGTAACTAATATGCAATCATAGGCTTTTTAATGGCCTAATCTTACAACTATAGAGTTACCCATGGTGATTTACATATTTAAAAAATCCATAAGGAATGTAAAAAGGGTAAAGAAGAGAAAACTAGAATATGAGACTGGAATGGGGGTCATTTTGGAAGAAAGGTAAGAAGTATTCACCTTGACTAAGAGAAAGAATAAAAAATTAGGGTAGTCCCTGCACATTGAGGATTTCAAATCCTATTTTGAAATGCAAAAGGATGCTCTGGTCAAGCTTTATGAGGGAACTAAAATGGCTAAAAAAGAGATTGATCAGGATTTAGAATAAGGGAACAACAACAATCATGTTTCCATACAAATAGAAACATATGTGTATAACGTAACATCAAGATTGTATAATATTTTGGAGGCCATTACTGCAATGAGGTTTGAATTAACACCTCAACTACTTAAAACTACCAAAATTTTTAATTCTTTGAAGAAATATTAGAATAAATTGAATCTCCTCATTATTTATACAACTAATAAGGCACATGGACACCTCATTTTTATAATAGCATTGGAAGATACACATGCCCTTAACTTGGTCATCATTAGGACATAAAAAGCTAAAGAGTGGGTTACAAAAACTAAGGAAATAATGCCCAAATATGTAAAGTATTAAATCCTCCTTTTGTATATTATAGAGGAATTTAATGTCTCGTAAGTAAGGGACTCCATGGGCAAGCTTATAATTAAATCCAATTTTGATCAGCTTCTTCAACATGCTTTAACCAACTTCAATAAAAACTTACAGGGATTAACATTGGAAGAGATTGAATTCAAGTTTAATTTTATAAGGAAAAAGGTCACCAAGGTGGAAATATTCAAGATTAACTTTAGAAATACTAAATATAAACATGCACGATTGATGGAATAGGAAAGCATGGTGCATAGACCTCCATTGTTGAACATGGATATTATTAGATACTAGAATGACATTGGTGACAAGAAATTTTAAGAGTTGTAAGCTAAGAATAAGGTTAACACTTCAACTTCATCTTCCAGTTCATCTCAAGCTACAACTTAAACACCTCCAACAACAAGCATCACCATGTAATCTCCCAACAAGCCTTCTTTAAAGGCTAATTTTGTATGTAGTCATACAGATAGAACTAATATTTATAATTATAGTTTACGTATACTAAGTACATAAATGTAAATTTTTCATGAACCATTTGTAATCATGCACATGATCTATTGCATTATATAGGCTAACTTATTTTGATGTAATTTTAGTTAACTATAAACATGCACACATGAAATTTTGACACTATAAATATAACTAAAGTTATAATTGCTTGATGTAACTATGAGTTTACATGGACTTGGAGGATGAGGCAACCCCTCCCTAAGTATATGTATTCATGTAACCACACATTCCAAAAGGTCAAATTTTTTATTAATATAGGAAGAAAGCAATTTGATTGTCATGCAATTGTGTTGATATGTTTTCCTTCCATATCTTGTCATTAAGGTTCTATTTTCTTGGTTGTTTTAATTTAGTAACTTGAAGTGTGCACAATCTATGGATAATTATTTTTTTTATAATTTATGTATGCTAATTTTACATGTGCAAAATCTATTGAAAAGTTAGTAAATGTCATTGATTTTTAATAAATGGTTGACTGTATTAATATTCTAAAGTGTGTAGGAGTATTTTCCCATTGGTATAGGCTTCTAGGTGTGTGCCATATATACCCTAGATACCTTCTTGGTCTGAGCTATAACCTCATAAGTAAGGATGTGCAATAACAAATCTAAAATGAGTAACTTATAGTTATGACCATTAAGTTTCCTATACCAATTCCCTAGACTGCTTAATTGTGTTTGTATATAAGTGTGAAACAACTACAAATAACAAGCATTAATTTTGGAAACACTTATCCACAAAATAACCAACTCAAGAAGTGATCCCTTAAGACCATAGAACCTTATTTTCTACTCTACCCTTCCTTCCTTTTGGATTTTATTTGATTGATACCTATCCACTTTATAATAAATTTCATCCATACAAATTAATTAGGTTTTTATTTATTTACTAGGATTCATTTAACTACAAGTAAGCCCAATTAACAACTTGCATGCTCAGCTTGATATTCCACCACAAGGTTGAAAAACTCATACTTACAACTCATTCCCTAGATGGTATTTTAACTCTATTAATATCCTAAAATGTTAGAGGCTACCTCATTAAATTTGGGAATGTGAAAAATACCCACACCAACACATTGCACACACACCTACATTATATATGGTATGATGTGATTAGATCATATAGAAACCATAGCAGAGGACTATGGATGCATAACCATCATGGAAAACCAATATAAATGTATAAAATTGGCATAGTATCAAAGGAAACTACCCATAATGTCTATATCCTCATCTTTGTGATCATGTACTTGGTCAGTTTGGCTTACAACACCTAGCAACTCTATTGGTGGTCCCAACATTTTGGGCTTGTGATGTGAAGGATCCATAAGGTGTAGGAGGTATATGATTTGAGTCACATATAGTACACAATAATCATCATATGGTGGTAAAATTGAAGAAAATATGAAATTAGGGAGTATACATTGTTAGTGGAGTGGTGGTAGTGGCACACAGACAACAATGCCTATAATAGGGGGATCTTATTTACACAACGATTACCAGGTTAGATGATAATGCAGTGAGTATGTCATGGGGAAAAATGGGCTTGATTTATTTAACCAAGGTGGTATCAATTTTTTTCCACCTCAAATCCATTAAAACCATGAGGTGATAGGTGGATAATTATATGGTACCACTATGGGTGAGTAAATGTGTTATTTTGATTACTTGAATTTACTTGGAGATATAAAGATACATGATAGATGTATCTTATTTGGATATAGGGATATATATATGAGGTATGATGCCATTTTTATTTGAATTTTATAGATTCTAAAATAGAGGAGGCATAGTGGAGGATTGCTCATCATGATATCTTAGATGATGTACTTTCATAACACGATACTACATAGATGATAGATTCGATGGTACCTTTAGTTGTGGCCTATATGGGATGGTTTAGATTAGTTGAGGAGGCTATTCAAGAGATAAAAATATGAGCATTATATGGATCATATGATTTATAAATAAGAGTTGTAGGTGTGGTAGGGATTGTCTTAGGAGAGATCCACACATATGGATACAACTATGCAGTTGGAAAAAGTATAGGTCGATGTGGCCAATTTAAAAGGGTAGGTTCAAGTTCTAAAATTGTAGATGAAAACTCTTCAACAAAGTATACATGTTTGACCATACGTATCTATCACATCCTCCACCTGATGGACATGGTGGACCATAACTATAAAGATGATTTTGACTATGTTGTATCATGATGTAGAAAATGATGATCCAATTATATATAGATATTTTTGTTGGATGACTCATTTTATGTATGTATTTTATTTTTACCAAATGTTTATGAGTTATTATATTATGGGAAGAATATTTTTATGTGTGATGTATGTGTTATTATATTAGAGTCAATGCGAGCAAATTCATGGTCACATAGAATGAAAACAATGTAAAAGGATAAATAAAAATAATTGTAAAATCCAAAAATTAAAAATATGTGAATGATAAAATTAATGTAAAATTCACCACAAAAGATGAGATATATAAAACATAGTAAGTAAATGAAACATCAATGAATGACAAATTCAAGCAAAGATGAAATTAATTAAAATATCAATGAATGAAAATTCTCAAACAAAAATGTGAGTAAAATATCAATGAATGAAAAAGATTCAAACCAATATATGTATATAAGCAGGACCCAAAATGTGAGACAAACATTTGGAGTCAAATATGGGTGAATGAAATTAATAGAAATCTTTAAGTAATTACAACTAAAAATTAGTGATTGTTTTAGTACGTAGTGTGGGAAAGTATGACCACCTAAAGACATAATAAAGATGATAATAATATGGTGTGATAAGTGATGGTGTAAAGGTGTTTGTGAGGAAATCCTAAGGGTCTTATATTGCAACTCAAAAGCTAATCTAGGAGGTATAAGGAAGAAATGTTATCAAGGATGTGATTAGATAAAAGTGATATCTATCAAGGGGAATAATGTAAATAAGGTTTGAGGCATCACATAGGTGATGTGAAAATACTTAGAATAAATAAGACACATGATATAGGTAAGCAAGTGATAATAACTATTTGACATCAAGGACCTAAGATAATCTGAGTATTGAAAACAAAGTTTGGGATAAGAAGTGAAGTACATGGATCATCCCATGAAGGCTATATGCATGAAAAGTAAAATGGTCCTATCTTCCCACAATAAGTTCCTTTTTCTTTAGGAACCCTTACAAAATTGTTGGTCTACTATGAATATTGGGTATTTATGTGAGGAAATAGGTGGCACTATAAGTATATGATATAATAAGACCTCATACATTAGTCTGCCAGCCTACCAAAACCTAATGGAGCTTAGCTCTATCATGATTCCAACTATAGAGTTTGAGCATCGACTAAGATAGGAGAAGTACCAAATATAGATCATTTATTTTGGTGTGATATAGATTTTAAGAGTGTATTTACATTTTTATCATTTCCTTTTATTTGTTATGATATGGATTTTAACTTTTGTGGAATTTTTAGTATTACTTTATAGATATTTAGAAAACTAGACACAAGTGAAATAGGTAACAAACACAAGAGAGCTTACACTTGGACACTAGAGAGAGTGACATAAAAACTATGGTCTTTAAATCCTCTTAGGATTGCCCAAAAATAAGTGTGCAATATTAAAAATAACCAATGTGTGACTTGAATGAAAAGAAATAGGAGGAAAATGGGGATCATGAGAGATATATCCATGTAATAAGTGATATAATGATGAATATGCTCATAGATAACATAAGGATGGAAAATAGTGTTATAAAAGGGATGGGGATATGTTATGATCCCCATGTCACTACAAAGCTATACTAACCTATAAGGATCTAAGACAAGAATCAATGGATGTAATAATCATCTCATAAGAGGGGTAATATAAATGGCTATCCAAATATAGGGGAAATGTAAATGGTCATTTAAAAAATAGGGGGAATATAAATGATCACCAAAGAATCACACAGAGACATGAAAATAATGATAAATAAAACCCTTCAAGGATAAACAAAGGAAATAATAACTATTTTAGACATTTTTCAAAATGGATCCTATCATAAAAATAGAGAAAAAAGGATATCCAAGGCTAAACCTACTAAGGCAGTGGCCATGACATGTGTCTTCAGATAATTAAGTATGTTAATTTAGAAGGTAAGTTCACTCTTATCTTTTCTCATCACTTCCTCTTGTTAAATCACTTCAAGGGACACAAAATTATCTTCACCTATTTTATATTCAAATTTATTGAAAGTATAGTTTTGGCCTTCCAAGTAAACCTAATAAATGGCCTCATCCACCAAGGATTGGTATTCCTTATTATAAAAAGTAGGGAATTTCTATAGGGGAATGAGGTGTAATTGATTCATAGTGACAAGGAAGGAAACTTGGGGATAGATTCTGGAAACTTGGAAGAGGATAGGATGGGTAGCCACATATATTCTAAAAATCTTAGGGATAACTCCCCTTTGGATAACATTCATATTTTACAAACCCAAATTGGGACCAAGAAAGGAAAATTAAAGGAAAAATCCCCTTAGACACTGGGGAAAAAAATCCAAATCTAACAATTTTACTTGGCCTAAGAATGAAGCTAAATGAAATGAGGAAAATAGTGACCTAAGGAAACCCTCTATGGACTAAAAAAAGAACTTGAAATAATTCAAAGATAAATTATAAGACTTGGGTCATTTAATGATCAAGTTGATAGAGGAATGGAATGTAATGAATGCTAAGACTGATAAGTTTAGAATGGACTTGGATAACCTTATAACTGAGAAAGGGGGAAAATTGGTTGAAAGAGTAGAAACCATGACCCTAAAAAAGGAAAAATAAGTAGGGAATAAGAACTTAGGTTCTACCAAATCCCCCCAAGAATAACATTGATAATGACATGACTAAAATTGTTCTGAATGCCAAATTGACAAAAAATCCATCAGGGTAAAAGATGTCTTGATCCTGAATAAGAAAAGACAGAAGGATTCAAATAAAGGATTGAGTAAGCATACTAGGGGAAGAATCATGAAGGACAAGCTGAAGGATAACAAAGGCAAGGTTGAATGAGCTACACCCATAGAACATGTTGACTTTGAGGGGTCTTTTGGTTAATATTTTATTACTCTTTCTAGTTTTCCATTTTTTTTAATATCTTTTGCCTTATAGTTTATTTGCATTAGATTAGTGGAAGTTAGGATATTATCTTTCCTTGTTAGTTATCCCAAGGGACTTGTTTTGTTTTAACTATTTGGTACTATTGTTGCACTTCCCCTTTAAAATTAATGTTTGGGATTGATGAATGGATGACATTATTGAAGCTTGGATTATGGATTTGACAACACTTGTATTATTTATCTTTTTAAAATGAGAGTGGAGATCTCCCATTTATACATTTTGTGAATTATTTAAGAGTGTTGGATTGATCTCAAGATTAAAGGTGGATGATCCTACTCATAAATGATGGGAGTTGGAGGAGTAAATATAAGGGGTTGGAATGTGTAAATCTTTAGATTTATGAAGCACGGTGATAACTTGCCTTGGAAGAAGAGTTGATTACATGGGGATTTTGTGAATATTACCTTGGAAAAAGGACTTTGACTTAGGATTTGGTGCAATAATTTTGAATTTTAAATTGGAAAGTAGATGGGATGACATCATGGGTTTGAGATGGAAAATAGGTTTATTTGATTTATTGAAAATATGAAATGTGCATGCATTATATTATCAAGTAATTAAGATGATTAATTAGTGTGATTAATACAAGTTTTATTATTGATGGGATGGGATAAAGTTAAGGATGGAATTGATTAATGTGATAAGGGGGGAATAGTGATGAATAATGATGGGTTAGGCTAGGGATTTTAATGCAAATATAATTCTGATTTAATATTTAGGGATGATGTTAATGTGGATTCATGAGAAGACTAAAATTGCCACAAAGTGTCCAATTTTAGGTGTATACATTTCCCCCCTCTTTAAAAGGGTATCGTGAGACATGATGGGTGGAGTAAAAACTTTTCAAAGAAAGAATAAGCTAACAAAATAAGGTGAGAGGATGAAGGTTAGAATATAAAGATGGTGAGTTAGTTAGGGATGATTCCCCCTTGAGATGGCATGTGGGGATGAAGGACATAGATGGTATATTGAAATGAGAGGAAGGATGAAGATGAAAGAATCAAGGGGTGGGTTTTGAATAAAGAAGAGTTAGTCCATAAAATAATGTATACACATAAGAATTTTGTTAGCATAATGAAAGTGTTATAAAATCTAATAAAAACACAAATGCAATGTTAAAACAAACTTTCAAATGGGTACCTTCGATTGAACTAAGATGGATTATGAGATAATTAATTACACTTACCATAAAGAAAAGATGAGTATCTTGACATGGATACTTTATAAAATTATGTAGAATGTAGTTGTGACTTTGTGGAGAATGCATGAATATTACAACACCACTTCCCCTTGAAAAATTGATGATTTGGCATGACTGTTGGATGTTGTTGATGATTGGATAGGCCCTTATATATGTAACACTTAATTATAGCTTGAGATATTGTTGAAATGAGAGGGGATACCTCTCATTTATAGGATTTTAGGATGATTGTCAATCATTGATCTAGATTCTAGATAAATGGTAGAGGATGAGTCTTCCATCTCATTAAATGAGGGAAGATGGACATTTAATGCTAAGAATTGAGTGTGTAAGGGTATGCCATAGCTTGTCCCTTACATTAGATGTTGTGTGATTACATAGGGATTTGAGAGTGATGTGAGGATATTTGGATTCTTTCATGTTTAAAAAATAGGAATATTTAAAATCCATGGAATTTTTTTATTAGGGAAGGATTAGTTATTTAATTTGGATTAATTAACTAATGAGATAAGATTTGATTTTTATGGGATTGGGTATGGTTGTAAAATAAGAGATTAATTAGCTAGGGGTGATGAATAATTATTATGATAGGGATCTTATTGTGGATAGATAAATAATTAATATCAACAAGTCATTTTTTTTATTTTAGGTGTATATATTTTCCCCCTTTTGGAAAGTGTGTTGCAAGACATGATGGGTGAAGTAACAAATTTTCAAATAAATAAGAATCTAAGAAAAAATAAGGTTATATGATGATGATGAAATAATGTTATGGATGATGCACCTTTGAGAGGTCATTAAGGTATAAAGGATGTAGATAAGATCTCAACAAAGAGAATAAGGGGATATAATGGAAGAACCTATAGGTGGGTGAAGAATAAAGAGGGGTTGGGATGAATTATTGCAATAAATATCAAGATGGTGATGGATATGTATTATGATGGATAGAATATATTAACCCACATGAGATAATTATTACATGCTTTGATTTTTATTTGATGATGGACTTGGTTTAGAAAGGATACATACGAGGGAGTAGATTGGGAATGATATATCTTGATGATAATATACACACTTTGATTTAAAAAAATCAAAGATACATGTAAGAGGGTGTATTTGGGAAGGATACATCCTAAAAATGCTACGAGATTTGATTTGGAATGATTTATCCCTTGGAAGAGTTATAACACATGATTTTCCCCAAGCAAGGATACATGCAAGGGAGTAGAAGCTATAGATGATTGATTGATTAATTGATTTACAAGCATAGATCAAGGGTTTAACCTATTTCAAAAATTAAGGATGAGATGATCATGTTAAGGAATGATTGATAGATAACATGGATGAGCTAATATATTGATGAAAATATATGTGATGATAGTATAATGACTTTTCAAAGAATGAATAAGCCATAAAAAATTGGGCACATGAGGATTCCATAAATGATGTGGTAAGGATTAAAGGATGATGTTATTATATTGAAGTGGCTCAAATTGGGTTGAACTGGATAGAATTAGATTGGATAAGGGACCTATAAAAGTGATGTTTTCACATGTGGGCCATGAGAATGATTATTAGATATGGATAGTTATTTATAATAAATGGATGTTGAGATATGGATGATGATGATAATAATATGGATGATGATGATAATAATAAGAACTAAGATAAATTCATAAACCCTATGTGATTGAGAATTAACTACATAGTCCATAGGGACCTCAGGATAATGTATTTATCCCTCTAGGGGAGATATATGATGAGGAATGAGGAAGATGATTAGATTATTTGACATTGACATGGTCATAGATGGTTTAATTAATTAGATTGTTTGTTAGATGAAATGGATGGTGACATATGGATGTTAATTTTTATAGGGGATATACTACCATTTTAGTGCATCTCCATATGACATGTAACTTGATTTTTGATTTTACACATGATGATATACACCATGATATATAACACCATGATGTCCTAGATGTAGTGTGCATAAGGATTGATACTTGATCCAACATACATGAAAAAACACACCATGATATGAAAAAGTCATGATGTCACTATTGCCATGGGATGATAGATGGACTCAAGTAAAAGTGAATGACAAGAGTCACCATGATATGGAAAAACCATGATGATCCTATTGTCAAACTAATATAGATTGATTCATCACATAATAAGAAAGGTAAAAATGCAAAAAATAAGCACACACACAAACTTGAAAACAAAAGCAACATAAAGCATCTTGTCATAGATCAAGTCAAAATCCATGTGTGGTATTTGATGATACAAATAGTTAGATGGTGTTTCCAAAAATGATATATGAAAGGGGATTGGATGAGAAATGATTTATCTAAATGAAGGCTATAATTATGATGTAAAAGTGACCAAGGATTTGAACTTGAGTATGGAAAAGATAAATGTTTTTGGATTTTGTGGCTTTATATCTTTTTTATTTTCTAGATTTTCTTTATTTTTATGGATTTTATAATTTTTAGGGATTTTGGGGTTTTTGAGATTTTAGGATTATTTGGATGTATGTACAAGTGATATTCAAAGGGGATAAGAATAAAGGGGAAATTAGTTCTAACACTCATTGTGTGATTGTATTTTGAGTTATTTACAAAATTACTATATTTAGTAATAAAAACCCAACAACATAAACAACACCAAAGGAGGGGATAAAGGAATAATAAGACAATTAAAATGGAATTATTACCATCCTATTTTCTATTATAACCCCTCTCCAAGATCTTCAAGTGAATTTGAATACCAAAATAGTTGAGTGCAGATTGCTTGACTTGAGCTTTAAAGTGACTCCAATGGATTATTTGGTTTTTTGAATTAGTTGACAAGAGTGTGAGGATGTTTGACAATGGATAATTATGAGACTATAATGGAGGATAAGTGATTTCCAATATTTCCAAGTTATTTAGACCATATCCCATGCATGGATTATATAAGATGATGGAGGGGACTTTTAGGAATTTTAATTTATTTAGAAGCCTCTAGTTTAGAGACTTATAGAAACTTAGAGGAACTTCCCTAGTTATAGAGTTTTCTTGATTAGTTTAGGGATAATAGGTGATTACATGGGGTTAATGAGGTTTAGGATTCCTAGGGGTGCAAGAAAGGCTAGGATGGTAGGGTAGAAAGGGGGTAGGTGAATAAAAAGGACTTTTAAATTGTCAAGTGGGCTAGTGGGTAGATTGGTAGCTAAGTAGTCTAGTTAGTGGGTTAATGGGGTAATTAATTAGTTATAAGGATATGGTAACGTTTATGGTATGTAAGGGATATTGTGTAGGAATTAGGATATTTTTTAATTAGCTAAGGTTGTGATTATGGGTTTAATTAGTGTCTTTAATAGGATTATTAGGGTGAGTGGATTTAGGTGTATACATTTTACCCCTCTTTGAAATGGCATTGTAAGTGAAGTGAAGTGGAAGGAATAATGGTTTTTTCAGAGAAAAATCATTTTATGAATGAGAATCTTGATCATAGGTATGATGCCCCCTTAAGGGATTAAATAGAAATCCTACAGGTGGGATAGCACCATGATGATGATAAGGGGTTGGGATGCCTCGAGTGTTGATGTAGCTATGATTGGCATGCCCCAAGTGTAAGTGATATCAGATAAAGTGGCTTAACCTTGGAGGATGAGTTTTAGATAAAGAACCAATGTTTATAAGGGAGGAACATTGATTAAGACAATAATACTTGAATTCATGAGACATACAAATTATCTAGGGAATAAAGATATTTGATAAGCCATAAGTTGATGATAATTCCCATGGAAAAGACATATGCCAGGGATGAATTGAAGCCTATAGGAGATATTTGATGGGTGATTATAAATAACAAGCCACTTTATGTTAGATGCATAGCTTAATATGATTTAATAGTGATGAGTGACCCATTTGGGATAGGAAAATATTAGAGGTTAAGAGTGGTTGAGCTAACCCTGGGCACAAAACCATGGTCAGGTGCTACCTACATAGTCTTAGGAGACCTTAGGCTGATGTAGTTCTAACTAGATATTATGGACTTATAACAGAGAATGGAATACTATGACCTAGAAGACTTAGGGATGTTAAATGAAAATTAAATGGAGTAATATATTAGGAAATAATATTCATGGATAAAAATTAGTAGAAGGGGTAAAATAAGGGGTTTAATAGGGGTCAAAGGGGTGATAGGGGTAAAATAAGGGATAAATGAGTGGTAAAATATAAAAAATGGGGTGAAAAGTTTCATTTTGTCTTTTACCCTTATTGAATTGGTTGCTCTAGAGATCTAGACATGGACCACATCCCACACTCATCACATCATGGAGAGAGAGAGTCTAGGAGCATTAGAGGTTGACTGATGTGAAACCACTAGTGAGTAGTCAATCCTTAGCCTATTGAGTTTTTCATTTTTGCATTTATTAGATGTACATTATATGGGTATAGTACCATGACTAAGGGTAATGCCCTTAGTGGTGATATTATTCCTATAAGTTATTATATTTTAGTCATGAACTATGGTATTACAATACCATGACTAGTGACTTGTGGTATTGATATACCACAATGAGTGAATGGTGATATCATATTACCATGACTATGGAATGGTAGCTTTGAAAAAATGAAAGGCTAAAGTTATGGTTATGCAAAACCATAGAACAAGAGTGTCAATATTGTTGATATTGATAGTAGGGGCTAGGTCATGATTAGCGATATTGTGGTGGGTTGGGGGATGGGTGGGGATGGAAGTTATAGGGTTAGGGACTTACTATGGATAGTGAAATAAAAGGAATTTGATGTAGAGAAGAGGTTAGTATTATGTTGGAACATACAATACTGAAATAAACACACTAACATGATAACATATCTAACCTAGATCATAGGGGGAGCATAATAAAAAAAGAAAAGAAAAACAAAACTAAAATGTAAAGAAAAGCAAGATCCTTACCTTCCTTGAATTATCCAAATGATTTATCATGTGGCTTTCTTGGCTTGTGATCAAAGAGTCTTTGGTAATGGAGCTTGGCTAGCTCCTTCTCTCCTTGGCACCATGGCTTATGGCTTGATGTTGCCTTTGGCTTGTGATTTTGGCATTATAACACTATATATTTGAATCATGTACTAAAACTTACATTATAACTTTATTATGTTCAATCTCTCATAAATTCAATTGGTAATGGCTTATATTTATAGGTTTAGAAACTAACCCCAACTCAAGGTGAGTTAGAGTGTAGTTTAAGCATGTAATGGGTTCAAACCTAACATAAGTGAGTTAATTAACCCCAATATAGTTAAAATGTGTCAAAACCTCATTATTTTCAATGAATAGGCATGGGTGATATATTTTTAGATATTTGCAAAGGCTTGACAACTCACAAAAGGTAATAATGAAAACCTAGGGTATTCTTGATTTTTGAATTTCCTTTTTTTAAATTTCATTAATTTCTCATGGATAATTAAACTAGGAATTTAATTTTATTTGGATTGTTAATTAATTTTGATTAGGATTTTAGAATTTTTAAGATTTGAATTTATGTGTGCACTTTCCCCACTTAATAGGTCTATAGGCCAAATTGCATGTTATGATGTCGCATGATGAATAGAGATGAATCCATGAGAGGTTTTTTTTATTAATGTAAGTTATACCATAATTATGGATTTCTCAATGAGATTCTAAGATTTGATGAGTGATGCACAAGAAAATTTGGGATGTTCAGTGATTTTTAGGCTTAATTTGTAATGGTTGGAAAGAATTAGTCTAAAGTTCAGTTGAAGCCATTGGTGGCCAATTTTATGAATCTATAGTTTTCCCCTCTTTGAGAAGATGTTTCAAGATGTATGCATAGTAACATATTATTAAAGAATTAAAAAGGCATTTATGCCTAAAAGAAGATGATGATTGAAGAAAAAACTCCAAACAATGTTTGGGAAGCCTATAATGATGCCCCCTTGAGGGAGTGACCATCACATACATTTGATGGATGGTACCTTAAAAAGAAGCAAGAAGAAGAATGATATTAACCTATGGGTGAGATTAATCCAAATGAGAAAATGCTTACATGCATTGATTTAAAAAGTACTAATTTGCCCAAAGGTAGTTATAATTAGTAATAAAGGTTGAGACACTAATTTGCCCAAAGATGATTATAATCAATGGAAATGACATATGCCCCAATTAGGGCTGATGAGTCAAAATAATGATATGCCCACATATGGTTATAATAATTAAGATGACTAAGATTGAATAAAGATGTTTTATTGTGCCCTAGTAGGGCAGATTTGTAAGCATAACTCAAGGATATAACCTATTATACATATTAAAGATGAGTAGGTACAAATGTAGATGCGATGGTCTCATGATTGAGGAAGCCAAAAATAACTAGACATACAAAGTTGTGCAAAGTGATGAAATATTTAAATAAAAGAATAAGAATTGATTAATGGAAATGATTTGGTTACCTACTAATGCAGAGATGATTGTCCTTATTAGCATTGATATAACTAGAATGGTCATGGGTTAATTTGATCAAGAAGGGTGGGAGGATTTGATAAGGTTACCAAGGAGAATTATCTACAACTCCACTACTTGTAAGACTTCCTAAGCTAATTTTTACTATAGAACATGATGGTATGCCTCATGATATAACACCATGATAAATTTATTAAAATATGCATAAGGACTGACTCCTGATCTAATAAATAATTAAAAAAAATACACCAATGATAAAAACCATGATAATAATGTTGATTTCTAAATATGTATGAACTCAAGAATAATGTGCAAGGAATCACCCAATGAATGCATATAGACTAAGTAAAGGCATATTACTAAAATCAAACAAATAGGAAAGCAATCAAACAAACAATAGATAGAAAGTAGACAAACATGAAAGAAAACAAAAAAAAAACACAAAAATAAAATAAATAGGAAAGCAAGAAAACAAACATACAAAAATCCTAAAAGGAAAGGCAACATAAAGCATCCTAATAATGGATTTGCCCTAGTAGGGTGGATCAAGGATGACTAACCAAGATTAAATAGGATAAATGTTTTTAGATTTTCAATTTTTTGAACTTTTTGGGATTTTATAGGTATTTTAAATTGATTGAGAATGAAAAGATACTAAAATTATCTAACTAATAAAATGACAAGAGTGTGGTTTTCAAAATGGTGAGAACATTGGATTAGGTTGCTCATAAAATGGTAAGACATATCACAAAGGGAGATTGAGCTGACCTCACTATGAATTGAGCATGACCTACGTAGTTCCAAAATGACCTCAAGTCATAGTAGTTATACCCACACAAAGGTGAAGAGAAAAAACTAGATCATAAGAGTTCTAAAACTAAGGCCAAACAAAAAGGAAATGAAAAATAGTAATGGAAAGGTGATGAGACAATGCATGGTAAATGGGTTTTTCTTAATTTGCTTAAAAGTGATTATAATTAAAAAATAATGGCATAGGTCTATGGTACTAATTTTCCCATAAGAGGTTATTATTAGTAACATGATAGTGGTAATCTGATTTGCCTAAAGGTAGTTATAATCAAGAATACTTGGTATAAAATTAATGAAAGATATTTTACTAGATCAATTGTCACACTACTTTTATAAACTATCATTTAAACATAAAATTCTAAAACTATTGAAACTAGATCAGAATCCCCTCACAAAATGTGCAAAAATAACCAAAGGAACCAAGATAAAAAATGGGTAGGTAGGATGGCTAAAAATAGGCTTTGGTTTAGTAGAGATGGTATGGTAAAATGGCATATGGTATGGCATAAAGAATATGACAATGTGGCAATTGGATATAATGGTAATAGGGTTGCCCTGAAGTGATAAGGTGAGGTAAATTACAAGGTATGGAATAATGGCAAGGGAACGACAAAATTAAAATCATAAGGTATATGTCAAAAGGAAATGGTATGGTTCTTATTCTTTGCTTAGGTGAATGTTTCTAGTATTCTTACTGATGTGGAGATGTATGTCCTAATCAGCACATAAGACAACCAGAATAATCAATCATTATAAATTGATATCCCACACCTCTATTGAATATCTACTCTAGTGACAACTTTATATAGATTTGGACGCAAAGAATGTTATTGTGTTCTTCATTGGTCATTGATTTTATTTCTTTCAAATGTTGAGATAAGAGGTCTTTTTAGCCTTTATAAAGGAAAGTGTGGCCAGGGATGGTAAATATGGATAAATAGTGGATGATAATGTAATGTAAAATGGTTGAAAAACAGATGAAGATCAAGGTTTTTTTGGAACACATAATGTTATTGATTCTAAATTTGACATAACTTTGGATGTGGTGGGGTTGAAGACTTCTGAATATTCTCTTAATAAGACCACCATATTTTTCTATTATTTAGGCTTGAGAGAAGCTACCATCTGATTATGCTATAGATTGGAAGATATATTTATTTTATCTTTGATTTTGTCTTTATTAAGTAGTGAATAACTGTTGTGTTTAGCTATTGGCACCTCAATGAGGTTTTCACTAATGAAGTTGTCTTGATTGTCCCATAGTGCCTTCAAAAATATTTCATTGAGGAATGTTGACTTTTTCACTTTTATTTTGTTCTATAACTTCCAAAAATGTTTCACTAGAAGATGAGTTTGAAATTTTATTGTTCCCTAGTGCCTCTAAAAATGGTTCACAGGAGATGGTTCTTCCTCTACATGAATTTGGTCTTGGCCCCATTGATATTTTGCAACTGATATGTTATCATGGATGCAATTCAAAATGTTATGATTCTATTTATCCTAATTGACACTTATGGGAGATGGAAGGTCAATAAAATGGATAGGTTGGTTGGTGCTAATGGCATGTGAAATGATAATGGAATGGGAAGAGGACTCATAATCCTCATATAAGAGACTAGGAGAACTTGTGTTGAAGCTGAATTAATCATCCTTAAAAACAATATAAGGATCAAAAATGTATTAAAATTAATCTTCAAGGCATGTGTAACCAATATTATAATATCCATGAAATTATTTTGATTCTAAAGCTGAGTCTAACTCAAAGGACTCTAAATCTAATGTTGAGACTGATGTTGATTCTAATGCTAAATATGATGTTGATTCAAGAATAAAACCTAACCCTAATTCTAATTCTTCATCTAGTGTTGATACTACTAAAATTATGTATTGTTGAATGTTTGGTATGGGATAATTAATGGATTATGATGGCATAATAGGCTCCAAAGAGACTAGTTTGTTAAATTGAGACTCCTCTACAATAAAAAAAGGTCAAGAGACAACACCACATAGACTAGCTTATCAAAAGGAGGCTCTTTAAAAATAGGCATATGGTTAAGGTAATTATTTTCCAAAAGGTGTTTATAATCTTTAAGAAGTCACTCAACAAAGACTGGCTCATTAGAGTGAGACTCCTTGATAATGGGGATAACAAGAGTTGATTCATCATATGTTGACTCATCACACATGGTTAGTTAAACAAAAACATTGTGGTTTGGTTGGTTATCTTGGTATTGGTTTAAAAGTATTTATAAAATACCAATTTTTAATATATCTTGGTCTTTGAATGATTGACTTGGTTGAAGAGGTACAAATTGGGTCAGTTCTAGCTAGACAATTAGTAGGGGTTTTCTAAAGTGGGTAATGGTCAGAAATAAAAGAATAATGGCTAGTGGTTGGATAATGATAGTGAATTATAGAGCTTATTTTATTACATAATCCAAAGGATGAGGCTATATAATGATAATTATAGGGTACTATGGGGCTTGATTGATCACACAAATTCAAGGATGAGGTCTTGTAATAGTAATGGTAGGGAATTATAGATCTTGGTTGCTCAAAAAAACCAAAGGATGAGGTCCTAGAATACAAATGGTAGGGCATTATGGAGATTGGTTTCTCAAACAAGCCAAAATATGAGGTCCTAGAATAGAAATGGTAGGGCATCATGGATCTTGGTTGCTCGCACAAGCCAAAAGATGAGGTCTTAGTATGGTGATGTAGTGGACCTTAGTGGCTTGTGTAGTCTAAAGGAGGCTTATTGGTATAGATGGGGGACATAAGGCAAACAAGTCTTAAAATAAATATGATCATCTTAACAACATTATTTCTCTCTAAATATGTGATAGTGGTTTATTTTAAAGACTCTAAGGCATAAACTTGAAATAATTTGGGTAACATAACATTACTCATTTTAATCAAGTGACACATAAATAAGTTTGGCAAAAGTTTTTAAGGAAAAGGTGTGTAAAAAAATAGACAACATAATGCCTCAAACAAATGAGTGGCATATAAAAAAAACTCGTTTTGACATGGCAAAAATAAACAAATGGTTTTAGACTCAAAGAGACCAAGAAATAAAAGTATTAAATGACATAACATCTAAATGTAACATCATAGATCCTATAATTGACAAGGTTGGTCAAATGAGCTTGACTAAAACTATAGTTTTTAAATGTCTAGATTGGTCCCAAACATCGATAACACTAGATATTCCTCACTATAGACACTAAAAATCCACACACTATAGTTCTAGATGTCACACCAACCCCTAAACCACCCCTAAACCCCCTTAGGACCACTTCAAAACCTTTCAACTACCAAATCTACATCACCCTAACCAACTCTAACCATTCTACCTTTGACCTATTGACCACTGATGGTCAACCCCTAACCATCAACTTTTATACTTGACTATCGATGGTCAACCTTCAACTACCTTAAGGGTTAACTCTAACTCAACTCCACCTTGCTTTTTTAATCTTACCCACTTGAATAATTATGCATGTTAAGAATAAAATTGGATAACCTATTGAGACCTTTTTTGAACTTATTGTTTCACCTCTCCCTTCCTTATATAGAAAGAGAGGAGGAGGAGAAGAAGAGGGCAAGAATCATTAGAGAGAATCAACAATTATCAGAGCTTCTTGTATCAGAACTTATTTTGTAGTTATTCTTCCATTGAATCTAGGAAAGATTTCAATGAGCATGACAAAGATAATAAGTGCTGTAATTCATCAATCATAGCCAAGACATCGACACTTTGCCATAATTTCTCTAGGCTCCATAATGAGTTTTTATCCACACACATCAACATTCTTTAAATCAACAACAAAAAATCCAAGTATCTATTTTTAGTAATTAGTTATTTTGTTTCTCTCCCAACTAAACCTCTAAACTAGACAACCATAAATATTCCTCTCTATCTCACAATAAACCTCTAGCTTAAACCCACCTCCCAGAATCAACTCAACGACCTTCCTAACTAGACCTACCCTTCCCTAAGCTAAATCTGATAGTAACCATCAATAATCACTTAACCATCAATGGTTTTCCCTCAAGTGCTGATGATCAACCAACTATTGATGGTTAGATAACTACTGATGGTTCACCCAATCGCTAATGCTTACTGTGTGATAATTCTAACAACAAATCAATTCTAGTTATTAGGCCCTAACCAAATCCTACTTTTTGACTTTCTACTTGATCAAAAACTATCACTCTATTTTTTGACCTCTATATGATTAATTTAGAATTAATATCCAATCATTTATTTCTATAATTAGGCAAATTCATCTCTTTCAATCACTTCTTATATTTGATTTTAGTATCTTCTATTATTCATGCAAGTAATTTATCTTTCATTTTCAAACTTGATTATTTAAAGTGTGGATTGACAAACTCCAAGGAAGTTTATGATTCTTAGATCTAGCTTTATAGGCAATCCACACTACTATCTAAATAATCAATCATTTCTTTAGTGCTTTCTTATCTATAAGCCATTTCTCCCCAGATAAAAAGGAGTATTTACAACTGTTTGGATCACAGAGTGCAAAACCAAATCTTGGTTCTACTAACCTCACCCTCCTTTTAAGTTTTACAACTTTCTTCTTAATAAATAAAGCAAAAATTATGTGAAACATTCTATCACATCTGGTGGGAACCTTGAGTCTTTTCTTGGTTTCATAGTTTCATCTAGGTGTTTCTTCTTCTTGTTTTATACTCATACAATGAAATCAAAATTTCATTGTGGGCTTAAAATGGACTACATGCATTGATTGCTTCCTTATTTTATCTCACATAGATTAATTAGTCAAGTTAATTAATCATAACTTCACTCTTATCACACACATAGACCAAACCACTTATACCTAATCAAGCATAAAAATATTAACATAAAGCCTGACTAAGATTTCATCACCTAATGATCACCTTTATCAACTATCTTACTTGGATTTCATCACAAAGGGGAGAAGCAACTTAGTTTATTGGCTAAGTATAATCTCTAGAAATTAGTATATCTTAGCTAAGCACTCGACACCCTTATCACTATGGTGTGTGAAGTGAGGGGGTAAGCCCCAATATCAAACCATGTACTGATTTCCAAGACAAATTCCTTTTTAGAGCCTAAACACAACCTAAAAACAACCATAGACTTATTTTCTAGTACCTACTCTACAAGCCAAGTTGAGTCACATAATTCTTAAACATTAAGGCATAAGCCACAAGAGAGACTAAAAGCAATCTTAGGATTTAACATTATTTAGTGTGTGTTTCATTTCCTTGACTTTTTCTTGTCTTCTCTTTGTTTGAATTATGAGATTCTTGTATCTTCCTCTTTCCCTTATCTGCATGATTTTAACTAGGCAACAACTAATAAACAAAGAAAATTAAGATACACCTCCTAATAATTCATCTTCCTCTTCTCCCTTATCCAGAGGATACATCTTAGATGTAAAGAGTTCTCCCCATCTTTTTGGAAACCCTAGCATCCCTTAGATGGTTACCCAAGGTGGTGCATATTTTACCACCTTTCTAGATAACAACCCCATATCCCTCCAACATTAGCTTAACACCATATCTCACCATACCCATGCTTTGGTTCTACCTATTTACTTTTCCTATGGCATGCCATCCCACCTTATGGGCAACACTTCTATTGCTACCATTTCCACCCAACCCCTAGTCACCCAAGCATCCTCTTCTACCAATAATCCCACCAATACTACCATCTAAAACCATCCCACCCACCCAACCAACACCCAAACACCTTCTACCCTAATTAATAACCCTTCTAGTATAGGAGTAACCCAACCTTTGGGCACCGATACTCCATTTACCATGGGAGTACCCTCCACTAGTGTTACCACTATTCCTCTTATTTCCAACCCACCTACATCCACTCCATTCTAGATTTTGGTGGTCCCCATACCTTCTATCCTTACACCCATCAATACCAAGGTTACCACTTATCCTTTATTTACCAACCTAACCATACCTCCAACCCAACCTATGTCGATCCTCCAATATATGCCCATTTCACAAAACCCAAGTTACATCCCTAACCCATAAGGGTATGTACCTATACCTTTTACCCAATCACCTATCTCCATGTATTCATATATGACATCATCCTAACCACCTATGTCCACATACCAATATGTGGAAACTTATCAACCCCCCAATAGATATATGTATGTTGCACTTAGCCAAACCTAACATAATCTACCCTAAAACTATAGTGGTGCACAACCACAAATAGATCTTGTCAAAATGTTAATGGATAAAATGACTAATTTGGAGTCATCTATCTCTGGTACCCATAACCTCTTATCTTATGACCAAATATGTAATGAAATAATTCATCCATTTTTCCCCATTAGACCTTATCCTTCTCAATGAAAAATTATAATTTTTTTAAATATTTTTAGCAAGGAAGACCCTCAACAACATCTGAGAGCATTTAGGCATTCTTGCTATTTGATCACCTATGATGACACTTTACTTATCCATACCTTTCCCATGTCTCTATCAGGTCTGACACTAGATTGATATATTTATATTACAAATCACTCCCCTTTTTATTTTTCCCATCTATATGTAGCTTTCTTAGATCACTTTTCCATAAAAATCTCTAAGAAATTTTCCATCACCGATATCTACTCCATTCATAAATTTAATGATGAGTCATAGCTGACTTTGTATCCCATTAGGGAAGCTTGATAAATTAACCCTCTTTATATTTTCCCCAACATGAGATGATTGAACTCTTTTCTTAGGCTTGTGCCAAACATATTTATTTCACTTTGTGGGTTCAGACTTTCAATACCTTTGATGAGGCTTTCACCATGGAATATAAGTTAGAGAATAGAGCCATTGGTGAGGGGAAGTTGAAATTGAGAAACAAAAATGCCACTTTCAAATAAAATGAGTCCCCCTCCTCTAAGCCTAATAATCAAACCAACACTAACACCAAAAATAAGGGAACCATGAATTTAGTTGTACTTAAAACTACCCCTAAACCTATTGTTAACCAACCCAACTCTTATAGCTCCTCCAATCAAAACACTAGAAACCCAAACCGTAACAACCAAAAGAAATTTAATCCACTAGGGGAGTCATATTATTTAGTCTTGGAAAAGTTTTTGAAAGTGAATGTCATATAACTTTCATTGATTAAACTTCTATAGAAATTCAATTCCTCTCATTCTAGACCTAGTTGGTATAAAGAAAATGAATTGTGTGCCTTGCACCATGTCATTAGACATGATGTTAGTAGGTGAGATAACTTCAAGAACATCATCCAAAATATCATCGATAAGGGGGAACTTGTATTGGATAACCCTAACGTACCCCCAAATCAATCACTTGACATCTTTAGACAACCATTCCCCAACCATGCCCCTTTCGTAAACAATGAAAAAAATAGAGTGGAATCCTCTCAAAACCATGAGGTCCATATCATTAACATGATTCTTAATGAACTCATTATTGAGGAGACCATTGATGAAACTACCTTTCCTTCCCCTCCACTTACTAAGGTAGTAGAGTCATTCTTCATTCCTCTAGAAAATGAGACCAAGAAGTGACTTTTCCCCTTTCTAAACTCATTGAGGTATTTAAGCTACCAACCTCTCCTGTGGGAGACATACCAAAAGAGAAAACTATTACCATAGTATCCTTATCCTCTATCATACAAAAATACACTCTTTTTTTTAGAAAGAATACTTAATAAGAGATCACTCTACCTACCTTTCCCATAGGAGACTCATCTTCCCAAACCCTAGAGCCTTTCATTGAGGAAAAGGATGAGGTAACCAATTCTCTATCTCCACCCATGGGTTTGACCTTTGAGATAAATATAAAAGGGATAAAACTTGTCTATAAATCCTTATCTAGACTATTTCAAAACATGGAGTTCTTATCCCAACCCAACACAGATCATGCCACATTTTGGCATCACTTAGGCTTGCTTACTTAATCAAGTAAGATACTCCAACCATGCCACTATCATCCCAACCTCCCATTTCCTCTATTGAACCCAACATCACCCTAACTAAACCCTTAGAAACCTCTACCAATCAAATCATAACTGAACCATCCAAACTATCTTCACCTAAAATAACTAAGTCACCCTCTACCATTACAACTAAGCCCACTAAAAACCTTGACATATTCCCTATTCAGAACCTTACTCACCCCTCATTTAAATTGGAATTAACTTCACCAAACCTATCAAAGAAACCCCAAACCAAGACTCTACCTCCCCTTTCCACTTTGCCTTCTATTTTGGGACCTCACCCTTCTACCTTACTAAGGAAACCAACCATCCTAGATAAAACCCAAATCCAACCATCACTTTTGATTATACTATCACTCTTACTTTCATCCTCACCTATTTTCACCAAACCTTATATAACCAAACCACCTAATTCTTAGGCATCTACGCCAACACCTTTCACTCTAAAGAAATTGATATCAAAACCATCCACTAAGAATGTTCCTTCATCCAAATCTCTTACCATTAAACTAACTCCTAAAAAGGATTCCACCTCAACTATCAAACTTAAGACCTCCATGAATTTTACACCTTTGCTCGAGTCTTACTCAACCATCATATAAATTCTATTACAAGAATCTTTATTAACCTTACCACGTATCAAACCATTTAACCCACATAGTCTTAAACCAGCTTGGTATAATGACAAATGAGTATGCTCATACCATAGAACAACTGGGCATGATATTGAGAACTATAAATCTCTTCAAGTGTCAATCCATAAATTTTATCATAAGGATGATTTATTGTTAAATGAAATTCCTATTATCCCAGATTGACCCAAGAACTAAGAGCCATCAACCAAAACTTACCTACTCCCCCACTCTCATCTTAGAGTGAAGCAGATTTGAAGCAATCCTCTAGCTTGACTATTTCTCAAATACATACCATCCATGAGGTCACATGATCATAGGCTCAATAAATATATAAGTGAAAGGAAAAGGCATTAATTACATAGATATATCCCTCTTCCACCACCTAATCACCCAACCAACACCAAACATCTTTACCTTCAACCAAACTCAAGGTGTCTATCTTGGGTCCCTTTCAATCCAACTTGTTTGAATCAATCCAATGAGTAGTTTTGAAATAGTTTCACCAAACATCAGTGAAGATGAGTTTGTATGAACTAATCAATACCTCACCCCATCACTTCTAAGTGATGATAGAGGCTTTGTAATCCATATAGGTCCAACTAGAATACCCAAAACCTATAATAGCCTTTGTTAGAGCTATTCAACTTTCCAACATTATTACCTTCAAGTATTTAAAAATACCTTCCATCCATCCAGATGATCTAGATCCTCCCCTCTTCATTACCACATACATCAACCAAGCCCACATCAAGAGGGTTATGATTGATGAGGGAAATAACATCAATATTATCTCCTCTCATGCATACAAACAACTCAAATTACTTGAGAACATTATGTTAGAAACCTCAGTAGTGCTCTAATATTTCAATGACACCATGGCCATGACTTTAGGAAATTTCATCCTTCACATTTGTCTAGGACCCCACATGCTTCCTAAGATATTCTATGTAGTATAATGTGAGTTCTAGTACAAATTTTTGCTAGGATGCCCTTGGATTCATTTCATGGGTTGTGTGTCATCCACCCTGTATTGATGCATGCAATTTGAACATTAAGGTCATGTTATTAACATACAAGCTGACCCAATTATTTTTACATCATGTAACATGAAGTACCAACCCAATGACATTTTCCTTCCTCCATCCAACAAGAATTTATTAGTAAAAGATAAAACCCCATCTTCTTCTATCAACAAAGCATCCACCAGTCCATCCATCCCTTCTACCCAAATCCCCATAATGGACCCCTTGGAATCAACCTTATGATGTCTTTCATTGGGGGAGTATCACCTTTTGACAAAAGATAGTTCTTCTACTCCCCAAGAGTATGGGAGTCTTAAATAATAACTCAATTATGACCCTGATATTGGAGTCATTATTCCTTTCAAGTCCTCAACTTTTCAAACAAATTTAATCTATGGGGGGCTTGATAAACCACTTGACATTTTTTCCACCTCTTTTTCACCTCGACCATTCACCTCTAATTTCTCTTGGCTAGATAAGCTAGAGTTTGCCAAGACATACCTCTATAGGTGTGCTTAGAAGGGATTTGGTCTAGGTCAATACAAACATGGGCCACATGAGCTACTTACGATCAAGACCCAAAAACCTCATGAAAATCATGGCCTTTATTTCATGCCACCAAAATCAAAGTAAACCAACCTACCTCCCATTACCATGATTGACAAGGAAATCCCATCCTCAACATCCATTCCACCATTGATAACTGAGGATTTTGACATCATCCCCCCTAAAGTGTTTTCATCAACATGATCAACCTCAAACTCTTGACTTATCAAAAATATGGGGTGACCATAACCATTCTTTTGACTCATCTTGAGATGGTAGCAGATGATTCTCCTACCATTAATATTATTCAATGTCAGGATGATGATTCTATTCTTTCTTATCTAGGTGCAAAAGATTCCTCTATCCACAAATCTCTTCCTCCTAAGAATTCAACCATGTTTAATGAATCCACCATGGATATCAACTTGGGTACTTTGGATAACCCACACATTGTCAAAATCAGCCAATCACTAAATTTTGAGGAACTTTGAGGCTTCCCCTTCTTCCTAAAAAACCATAACATAACATTTGTTTGGTCTTACAATGACATGCCAAGAATAGACCCCTCCATCACTACCCATAACATAGTCACCAACCATGATTCCAAACCAATTAGGCAAAAAATTTGATGAATACACCCTTGCATAGCCCTTATCATCAAAGAAGAGCTTCAACATCTCCTATCCATCTATTTCATCCAACCCATTAATTATACCAAATGGGTCTTAAATGTTCTACCTATCACCAAAACCATATGGGGATTTTGCATTTATATATACTTTCATAACCTTAACCTTACTTTCCCAAAGGATGACTTTCCTTTTATAAGCATTGACCATCTTGTTGATCTTACATCCAGCCATGAGATGTTATCTCTTATGAACAATTTCTTGGGTTATAATCATATATTAATTACCCTTAAAGATTAACACAAAACCACCTTTTATCACCTCATGGGAACTCTCTACTATAGGTTCATTCCTTTTGGAATAAATATTGCTGGTACAACCTACCAACACACTATGACCTACATCTTCCATAACGTTATTCAAAAAATCATAGAAGACTATGTCAATAACCTTCTTAGTAAATCTAAATTTTGTAAAGATCATTTGGTTATTCTTAAGATTATCTTTAAATGACTCATCCATTACAATGTCTGTCTTAACCCTAATAAGTGCATTTTTGGGGTCTTGTCAAGAAATAACCTTGGATTTATCATCTCCCTTCAAGGAATCAAAGTCATCCCTACCAAAATCAAATAAATCCTTGACATTCCTTCTCCCACCCACCTAAACAAACTCCACAACTTTCAAGGGAAGCTCCAATCCATTCATCACTTTATCTCTCAGCTCTTGGATCGATGCCAACCTTTCCATCACCTTATGAAGAAAGAAGTCTCTTTTAAGTGGAATAAGGACTATCTAAAGGCCTTTGATTCACTTAAAGAGTACCTTCTATCTCCACCCATCCTCATTCTTCCAAAATAAGATAAAAATTTTTACCTTTATATTTCTTCCATCGATGACTCCTTAGGGGCAATGTTGGCTTATTAGGATGAACAACATAAGGATCAAGACATATACTATATTAGTCATACACTTTTATAGTAAAAGACTTGATACACCCATACAAAAAATATTTACTTCACTTTGGTCTTTGTATCCACCAAACTTTGCCATTACCTTCTCAACCACAAGAATTTTATCATAACCAATACCAACCCTCTCAATTATATGCACTTCAAGTGATACAAAAACTAGCGTATGGCTAAGTGGATCATGATCTTAGCTGAATTTAACCTTGATTTACTCCACTAGAATTTAATTAAAGGGTAAGTCATTGATGACTAATTGGTTTAAGTGCCATTAGTAGACAACTAACCTCCTCTTCTCAGGTTCTTAGATGAGTCTATTTTGACCCTCTCTCAAGCTGATTTCTCCTATCAAGTGACCATGTTATTCAATGGATCTAAATGTTAACATGATGGGGGAGATACAATAATCTTTATCCCCCTTCATGGTGAACCTCTTCCTTTATCCTTCAATATAGATTTTGAATGTACCAATAATATGGCTGAGTATAAAGCCCTAGTGATAGGTCTCTAGACTGCTTTAGCCTTGGGAGTCAAAATAATTAGCATATTTAGTGACACTCAACTTGTGGTCAATCAAATAAATGAATCTTATCAATGTAATAATGATGTTTTTAAATAGTTAAAACAATTAGCTAGTGCACTCTTAATATAATTTGAACACTACCATATCCAAACCATTCCATGATCTATGAACAAGTTTGCCAATACAATGGTTTCTCTTACTTCCTGGATCCTATTTGCACCTTTTGAATCTAATATATATATCATTATCCATCAACTTACCTAGCCATCTTATGTCAAATTAGACTTTCCTACCATCTTCAATGTGGAAGGAACCCAACCCAACCTTTGGTACCAGTAAACCTTTGACTATCTCAACCTTGCCATCATCCCATCCAAACATTCTAGGAATGCTTGAAGATAATTTATCTGGAGAACCTCATGTTACACCATACTAGGAGGAATTATTTATAAATGCAGCTTTGATAGTCTCTTCTTCCATTACCTATGTAATCATGAAGCCTCTCATGATATCAAATAAATACATGATGGGATTTACAAAGGACACATTAGTGGTCTAGCCATTTCTAAGTGCATCCTTCACCTTGGCTATTATTGGCCCACCCTTAACCAAGATTGTTTTGATTATGTGAAAAAGTGTGTCAAATGTTAACAACATGTCAATTTACATCACACACCTAGCCATAGTCTTTAAGTATCCAATGATATCTATCCCTTCGCATAATTTTATCATCATTGCAACATAATATTTCACCAAATGGGTAGAGACTATTCCTCTCATCTCAACCAAATCCAAAAATATTGCTGACTTTACCAACCATCACATTATCTATCATTTCAATGTACCTCATAAAGTTATCATCAAAAATGGTAAATATTTTAAAAACAAACAAGTCCAAGGTCTTTGTGATGCATTTAGTATCAAGTTATGTTTCTCATCACCTTATCATCCACAAGAAAATAGATAGGCTAAAGATTCTAACAAAACTCTTAACATGCTAACTAAAATGGTTAATGCATCTAGTTAAGATTGGCATTTACACATCCACTTTTCCTTATGGGCATATTACACTAGCATTTAAACCCCTACAGGTGCTACCCATTTCTCTTTTATGTTTGGAGTTGAGGCTATCTTATCTCTTGAAGTCCAAATTCCCTCTCTTCTTATATCCCTACAAGATCTCATTTATGAGAACAATTATCATCAAAAACATTTAGCCTAACTTAAGATACTTGATGAACATTTTTTATCCATACTTACTCATCTTCATGTTTGTCAAGAGTGAATCAAGCATGAATATAAAAAAATACCTTAAAGTGGGAAAATTCAAAATCAGAGACCTCATCCTAAATGAAAATCAACATGTCACCAATATGGAAAAAAACAAGCAAGGCAAGTTTGCTTACAATTGTCTTGGAACTTATATCATAATGTATAATTATGGATTAGGATCTTATTGGTTATCCTCTCCTAAAGGGAAACCAGACCTTGAGCCCCTCAATGCTTTGTATCTATGTCCTTTCTTTTGTTAAATAGGATTGAACTCACCTTTTGTCTAACTTAAGCTCATCCCTTATTTTCACCCACATCATCTCCTTATTTTAAGGAAAAATGATTAAATTTGACTCATGTGATTCTCCATTATAGCCTTTGCCTAATCTTGAACATGGGTACCATGGCTCTATCCATGACATGGTCCTCATAGTACTTTTCATCCCCTTATAGGATGGATTCCCATGGTCGTTGCCACTTAAACCTCTCTTACCCATCATCAACCTTCTTTTGACCTAGTTTTGAATTCATAAAGGTGAACCTTTTTAAGCCTATATAAGCAAATCCATGTTAATATAAAAAACAAAATTAATACAAAAATCACAAAAAATCCAAAAATCATATGGGTCATTCCAAGCGTTTGTAGACTACTCCCTTGAAGGAAAGCAGCCAAAACATATCAAAATTTCTAAAATATAAGGTAGAACTCTCCCTTGAAGGATACCTATAAAAATACTTAAACAAATCATAAAAAATTAGACCACTCCCTTGAAGGATGGATAAGTAAAATATTTATCAAAGCATATAAATTCATGGGAAGCTTCCTGCATCGATCAACTTCCTAATTAATAAACCCATTATCAAAATCAGAAACAAGAAATTTTTTTTGGAAGCCACAATTAAATTTCATAAGTAGGATTATCACATTGACCAGTCTACACTTTATATGATATGGACTTATTTATACTATCTCTTTTGGTAACCTACCCTAGAGGCATACTAGGCTCACCAGTAGGTTCCATTTTTATCCATCTTCCCTTTATACACTCTATAAATAAGGGATTTTGAGATTACTTAACATTATGTGATCAAGACACCTTTTTTAACCAACTAACAGATGTTAATGCAAAAAATTCAAAGGACTTATGTTTTTAAGCCAATCATACTTTAGTTTGTTTTAGTCCTTAATAAAGAAGAAGCATCATGCCTTCTTATTCTCTCATATCTAATTGTTGATACAATAATTACAACATTTGTCTCTTGATTAGCCTATCTCCCTCACATTTAGTTTTTTGATCCAACTTACTTTATGTGTCTTACATTTCAACCACATTTATCTAATCATATGTAGCTCATTAAAAACATGTAAAAACTAGTTATGTGATTTATTATGTGTTTTGCCTAGTTTAAGTGTTTTTAATCAAAATAACATCTTAGCCATCATAACCAATCATAATAAACATAAAATCCTCACAAAATTAACTTTTATCACATCATAAGTCAATAAATCATCACATACAATCTAACTCAACATGTCTCTACTCAAAATAACATCAATATCATCTCATCGAAATAACCAATAACACCAACTAATCACGAGATGTGTATCACTCTTCAATCATACATCATCCACATATGTTAGCCATCACATGCCTATCTAGGTAAGAAAGCAAAGATTCATCCACATGTCCAAAAAAAAATTTCATCATAACAAACATCATCATATCCTAACATCATGAATATCACATCACCTAAATCATAACATAATAAACCACCTATCACATCCATATAACTATGATCCATTAACCCATAACCATATAATGAACATCAATTACATCATAGTCATCCATAACCATAAAAATAATCAAAAACATCATGGTCATGCCTAATAAATCATAAACAACATCCATCAATATTTAACATCATCATGAGCATAAATTAAATAGCCACATCATCACATATCTAGCTAGGTGAGTACACACAAACCATGACATGCTAATCATCATAACATCATATTCATAAATAAAGAACATCACATAAATAAACACAAACCATAAATCATGATCACATCTATATATCATGATATCATAATCAAAATAATGATCATATATATAAATAATATACATGTCTCTTAATGGATATATACATCTCACTACATCAGTTCGTAGGTTAGTATCAAAATCATATAGTATATCAAAACTATCAAATCTCATCATAGTCTAAGACCCTAGAGCACCACTACCTCCTAGAGCTTATCCACCTCCTATACCCTTGCAGATATAGCCCATTGACTTGCTGTCACACTAATGGAACCTTTAGTGATCCTAGATCTGTACTCACCCCATATGGACTCATCTGGTAGGTGTCTAAAAACTAAGGCTTCATAGTACCAGAGATACTCAACTATCACTACATATATAACCATTGAGATAGTCCCTATTATTATTATAGTTATTTTTACTCCTCTTTCCTACCTTAGAAAGTCTCTCTCTTGAGTAACCATGACTAGTTAAGACCTAGCTTGATCCCTCTCTCTAGTAAGAGTGGCCACTTAGTCCTGTGCTACATCCCTCTCTAGGGTGACTAACACTAAGGATGCCTATGATGTGGTTATTAAAACCCATGATTGATCCCTCGTAGTGATTAATGCCTATCTATTTTATGCATCCACATCCCTCAGACCATAACCCCCCACCTCTACATCCAAATCCATGTCTTGCTAGCCACCATCACCCCCAAAAATAGTTACATCATAATGTTTCTAAAACCACATAGGGTACCCATAATTAATGCTTGTATCATCGATATCAACCCTTACTAACATCTCCTCATGATTAATAAACACATCCTCAAGCTTTGGATTAATAAATGGGAACTTTTCATCCTCCCTCTTATAAATAAGGAATTCCATAGGGATATCCTATACCAGTCTAAATTGCCTCCCCACCTTGTCAAAAGGGATAAGCTTGATCTCATGATCTTACCTCTTGAATATTTATCTGTAGCTCTATAATGATAATGTGTGTCAGTCATAGCTTGCTCATGCTAGGAATCCAACATATGGGCACCAAATCACCTCTTCCATAAATAGTACCTCTAGTCAATCTCTATACCAATCTAAGTCTCTAACACCTCCCTCTAGTCTTATGAGAGTGCAATCACCTCTCCACCTCATATATCCAACCTTGTAATCCATATGAACAAACTTGTGCCATGGTGGTCCCCTAAGTTTTAATACCCTAATATGCTTATATGCCCAATAATGTAACACAAACCTATGACTGATCCCATATATCTTATGAGCATAGTATCCTCATAGCTTTTAATAGATCTAAACTAATAATATAGGTTCCCACTCAAACATCATGTAAGCTAACCACATCTCCACTAGAACCCCCAATAATAAGTATGGAAATCTCCTACTGCTAGAATTTGATAATGTGTAATAGGTAATATGTATCATCATCATCATCATGAATAACCATCTTGTATCCCTATCCAATTGATATAAAGGTGTTTAGTGAAAAAATCCTAAGTACTACCTTACAAACATGAGGTCCTCTCCATACAAGTGATCCATCTACTCATCTCTCTCATCACTGCTAATATGGTATATTGGCTTAGCCTATATAGGTAGCCATAATATCCAGTAGATGTCCTCTAGTAAAATGGTGGTCTCACCTATTGATAGAAGGAATGTGTTAGCATCTAGATCCCATATCTTGATGAGTACCACTAACATCATTGTATCTCAAGGTACATACTAATAGTACCTCATGCCTCTTAAGCCTACTTTGGTCATGTGATCCTAGTCTATGTCTATTATGCCTCGATGCACCTCATCAAGGATCTGGGGTACTCTATCATACATCTACAACTTTTCCCTTACCTAAAAGGTTTGTAACTAATGTCTTAGTTTACCTAATCCAACATATACATGAGAACATACCTTCAAATTCATCTTTTCCAATTTGTCACATCTACATTACCTGAACCCTTAAACCTCTTAACATATACCCTTTAACACTAACCTAAATACTTGACCACTAAACTAAAACCTTTAATTTCACCTTCTACCCCATACCTTTACCCTTTTTCTAAACCTTTTCTGCACCACTGATGATAGAGGGTTGATCAATGATGGTTCCTTTTGTAACCATCACTGATCAAATTTTGATTATTGATAGTCTACACACTGACCATTTAAGGGTCATTTATCGACTATGATCGGTCATCTATTGACCATCATGATTGATAGTGCACTATGTAGTGATTTTTGGTGATCCTCAAGCCCTAGGGCTTGACCAAATAGCCTCCAAACTACACCAAACACTAAATTTTTTCACTATACCCATATAATCTAACCCTTTACTACCATTTACAATACTAAGTACCTACTCAACTATCCCACTTCATACCTAATTTTCACCAATAACAAAACACAACAAACCTTAACCCTAGAAAACCACAAACCAACCCAAAATTTTAACCAAATAATAACATAATCACAAATTAAACTTTACTATACAAATACAAGTACATAACTTACCTCATTTCTTGACCATCATAGAGTAACCCCTAGAACTACTGGTGTGCTCTCGCACTTTGCCATGACCCCTCTAAATATTTAGTCACCACCCAATCAACCTCACTCAACTCACCCAACAAATCACTCAACTCATATTAACACATCATAACCATTTTTATCACTCAAGACACAAGGTAATAACTAAAGGTCAAATGCACAAATAAACAACTAAAACCCTTGGTGGTCTTTTTACCATCACCCCTTTTAGGGATGATCTATGATCACTGATGGTTAGTAGGTAACCATCAATGATTGACCCTAACTATCAATTTTTGACCTACTTAAACTTTTCCAACCTAACTTATGATTTTAAATGTGATCAAAATATATATTACCCATTTTTACCCTAAAAATTACCAACTACCTACCATTAGAGTACCCATTATTTGTCAACCACATAACCAACCATGTAACCTCGATATTGGTTATGTTAGCCTAAATTTTGTATGTTTTATGACCTTACATTGGTTTCTTTAACTGATATGACTACATTTCCATCTTGAGCAACTTAAACTCATGCTAATTTTATGCATAAACAACATGTGTCTTAAGGAAGCACTTCCTACCTTAGATACCTATGAATATATAGACCTTGCCAAAGAAACTTGTGTTTATGAATAAAACCTAATCATCATGCCTAAATATAGTCACTTGATCTACTTATCACTTATCATTCTAGTGTCAACCTTATTTTTACCAAACTAACTCAACTATGGCAGTCTAATCTATTTGTGATATGTGATATCACATTTAGTCACGTTTTATGTATTTGTTTATGACTCAATGCCCAATCTAACCAACGTAATCACCCACTTAACCATTTATCAAAATCACACTTAATTCTATTTCACCTCATTAAATCTTGGTTAGAGGGGGAATACATCCTCCCATGCTTAGGTCAGATGAACCTTTGAACCAACCTTCCATTTTTTGTTTTACAACTTGAAGATATAAACTACATAACAAAAAGGGGCAAAATGTAAACACTAAAAATCCACACACTATGGTTTTAGATGTCACATCAACCCTTAGATCACCCTTGGACCCCCTCAAGACCACTTTAAAACCTTTTAACCACCAAATCTAAGTCACCCTAACTAACTTTGACCATTCTACCTTTGACCTATTGACTGCTAACAATCAACCCTTAACCAATGATGATTATACTTGACCATAGATGGTTAGCCAAAAACCTCCTTAAGGGTTAACTCCATCTCAACTCCACCTTAATTTTTTATTCTTAGCTACTCACATAATTATGTATATTAATACTAAAATTAGATGACCTATTGATACCTTGTTTGAACTTCTTATTTCACCTCTCCCTTCCTTTTATAAAAAGAGAGGAGGAAGAGGAGAAGAAGATGACAAGAATCATCATAGAGAATCAACAATTATCAGAGCTTCTTGTATTAGAATTTATTTTGTAGGTCTTATTTTGATGAATCTAGGAAATTTTAAAATGAGTGTAATAGAGAGCACAAACACTATAATTCATCAATGACAACCAAGACACTGACAATCTACCAAAATTACTTCAGGCTTCACAATGAGTTTTCAACCACACACCTCAACATTCTTTAGATCAACAAAAAAAGCTAAGTATCTATTTTTAGTAATTAGTTATTTTTTTCTCCCAACCAAACCTCTAAACTAAATAACCCTAAATATTCCTCTCTATCTCAAAACTAGCCTCCAACCTAAACCCACCTCCCATAATCACTTAGCCACCTTCCCAACTAGACCTACCCTTACCTAAGCTAAATCTAATAGTAACCATCGATGGTCACTTAACCATCGATAGTTTTCCCCCAGCTACCAATGATCACCCAACTACCTATGGTTACCTAACCACTGATGGTTCACCCAGCCACTGATGTTCACTATGTGATAATTCTAACAAGTTAATTCTACCTATCAGGCCCCAACCAAATCTTAATTTTTGAATTTTTTCTTGATCACAAAATATCACCCTATTTTTGGAGACCCATTTGATTTATTTAACATTAATATCCAATAATTTATTTATATAATTAGGCAAATTCATCTCTTTCAATCACTTATTATATTTGAATTTAGTATCTTCTGTTATTCATACAAGAAATTTATCTTTCATTTTCAAAACTTGATTGTTTAAAGTGTGGATTGATAGCCTCTAAGGAAGCTTGTGATTTTTGGATATAGCTTGCTAGGAATTTCACCCTAGTATCTAACTAATCAACCATTTATTTATCACTTTCTTATCTATTAGTCATTCCTTCCTAGACAAAGAGGAGTATTTACAATCATCTGGATCATGGAGTACAAAACCAAATCTATGTTATACTAACCTCACCCTCCTTTTAAGTTTTAAAAATTTATTCTTAATAAATAAATAAAAATTTATGTGAAACACTCACATCAATTGAGTTCATACTAGTTAACTTACTATGCAAGGGTTTATTCCTTTACATAATGATTCCATCTATGGAATGCTTAGTTGAATCCCCTAGTTAACTAGACCTAACTCAATCCTTCATTATGAAAAGAGAGGTTAGCTACTCAACCCATTAGCTCTCATAGTATGTGTACCTTGATTTATATACCTATTATGGAGGGGGGTTAAAACATTTCTAGGAGATTAAATATTGGGTCAATGCTTCCCTAAAAAACTCATGAAGAAGAGATAAAAGCCCCTTCATAATCCAAATTACATGAAAATAAAACTAAGTGGAAAGACTTTAGAGGTTAGTTTTAGATCACCTAAACCATGCGGGTTTTGGGGAGAGCCTCTACAAAATTATTTTCATACCTTTTAATAGGCATAAATTACAAGTGAAAAGGCACTTTTGGTCACCCAATTTCCATATAGGGATGGGGGGACAACATACATGCACTCTTCATTTTTTGAAAACAAACAAACAAGTTCAAACAAACATGGCATAAAATGAAAATTTTACAAAGAATGAACTAAGTGATTTAAATTTAATTTTAAGGCACAAAAAATGAAATGTGTTGTGAAGTTTTATCCCCCTTGACATTAGTTGAAACTTTAAAAAACTTTGAAAAACATCTAATGCATAAAAAATAACTATGTTCTTTTTGAACACCAACAGCCAAAGCAAGCAAGATTAAAACACATTCAAATTTGATCTTTTTCTAATTTTATGCACCAAATGAAATGTTTGGTGAAGCTATTTGAACCCTTATATTATTTCAAAAACTTCTAAGAATTTGCATAAAAAAACTTTAGAAAAACACCTATATTTATTTTAAGCACTGAAAATTAAATGTTCAAGACTTAACAAATTCATTTTAGGCACCAAAATAAAGTGTTAAAGACTTAGTAATTGTAGGTTAATTTTAAGCACTAAAGTTGAATATTTAGGACTTAGCAATTCTAGGTTCCTTTTAAGCACTAAAAATTAAATGTTCAAGATTTAACCATTATTTTTAGCACCAAAATGAAGTGTTTAAGAGTTAGTTAAATTCATTTTAAATACCCAAAATGAAATGTTGATGAGTCTAAACTTTAAAATTAATGTTTTATTTCCACCTTGGACTGGCAAGGGTTAGAGAGTTTCATTTTTATTTGAATAAAATCAAGGATGATCAAAACTATTTTGGTAATATAGCTCTTGGGTTTTTGAATTTTTCACATAGAGACTGACACTGGTTACCTGTGATTGATGTCAGTTAGTAGTAATTAATACCGATCAATAAAGATTGATATTAGTTTTTTGTGAACCTAAAGGAAAACCAAAAATGATTCCAAAAATGTTAGTTAGTCAAAGTGATTACAAAAAATCCTTAAAACCTATAATAATATGATTAGTCAAAGAGTTTACAAATCAATAAAATCAAGAAGTAGCAATTAGAAGTTTTAAAAAGATTTAAAATCCCATTTCAAGATTTTGTGAAAATTATATGTAACTTGAATTTAAACTAATAGCATATTCTAAAAATTTAGGAGAAAACATGTGGTTTTAAAAAAATCATCAAAAATAGAGTTTGGACGATCCCAAATGAAGCTCCAAAATATGGCCTATTAGCTTGTTATTATGCACAGTGATCGAGGTTAATTTTGGGGATGTACAAAATGACTAAATTTGGTTATACAAGATTGATGTTGGTTAGTATAGGATCGATTCTAGTTAGGGTAAAATGATGTTAGTCTCTTTATAAATTTGAATGAACACAATAATAATAATATGACAAAAACAAAGCTAAAAGTCTAATTTTTAAGATTTTCAAGCATTCATTTGAAATGTTTGGAGTTTTATCTTGGTTTCTTTGGTACGTGGAATGCTTTAGGTCCCACTGGGCATGCCATTTTTGATCAAGGAATCCAAGAAGGGAGGTTAGATCAAGTGTTAGGATAAGTAACAAAACTTGAATAAAACACACTAACATGATAACACTTACTTACCTAGATTATAGGGAATCATAATGAATAAAACCAATTATAAACACAACTAAAATGAAAAAATGAAAAATTCCATACCTTCCTTAAATGATCCAAAAGATTTTTCATGTGGCTTGCTTGGCTTGTGATCAAAGAGTCTTTGGCAATGGAACTTGGTTATCTCCTTCTTTCCTTGACACCATGGCTTGTGGCTTGATGTTAGATTTGGCTTATGATTTTGGAATTATAACATTATTATCTCAATATTAATATAAAAACATGATTATAACTTTACTCTATCCTAGCTTTTAAAGATGAGAGGCAAATGTGTGCATTTATAGGTTTATGAACTAACCCCAACCCAAGGTGAGTTAAGGTGTAGTTCAAACATGAAATGGGTTCAAAACTAACCTTAGTGAGTTAATTAACCATAGTGGAGTTAAAGGGTGTAAAAAAATCATTATTTTTAATGAATAGGCATGGGTGAGATATTTTTATATATTTTCAAAGGCTTGGCAACTCTCAAAAGGTAATCTTGAAAACCTAGGATATTCTTGATTTTTGAATTTCCTTTTCTATAATTTCATTAATTGCTCATAGATAATTCAACTAGGCATTTAATTTGATTTATCTTGTTAATTAATTCTAATTGGGATTTTATCATTTCCAATATTTGAGTTTATGTGTGCACTTTCCCCACTTAATAGGTCTATAGTCCATATTACATGTTATGATGCCACATGATGAATAAAGATGAATATGTGAGAGGATTTTGTTTCTTCTAATAGGATAACCTGATTAGGGATGTCTTAATGAGATTCTTAACTTTTATTAGTGATGCAAAATCAAATTTTGGATGTTTAGTTATTATTAAGCTTAATTTTTAATGGTTGGGAAGAATCAATTTGAAGGCTATTTGAAGCCATTATTGGGCAATTTTAGGTGTCTATAGATACTTAGAGGGATAAGCTAGGTTGGAGAAGGTTAGAATGGATAGGGTAGGTTAGGATATGCTAGGATAGAGGTTAGAGGGATAAGGGGATTATGTGAGTCATGATGATTAAAGGGGTAAGTACCTAGGGTGGATAGGTGAATATGGTTTAGGGGATTAAGATGGATAGGATTAGGTAAATAGGCTAGGAAATGGAGGGTGAATGGGATGAGGGGATTAGGGTAGATGAGTGAATGGGGTTTAGGTTAGATTAGGATAGGATAAATTATATGAGGTTAGGGTAGTATAATTTAAAGGGATTAAGGACTTAGGGACAAGGGTTAGGGAGATGGATGGGATTAGGTTAGGGTGATTACATAGTTTGAGGTATAAGGTGAGTAAGGTTTAGTTGAAGGGGTAAATGAATAAATTAGATAGGGTGAGTTATCATGAATGGGTGAAGGGAATTAAATAATAATTAGGTGGATAAGATGGAGTGATGAGAGTGTTAGGGGGATTAAGGTAGGTTATTAGGTTGATGAGATAGGATAGGTTAGATTATGATGATGTGTGGTTGGTGTAGGAGGATTTAAGAATGATGGAATATTGACTATGATGTTTCTAGGTATTAGATGCAATTTACTTACTAACACCTGAGGAATATGGTATGATAGAGTGCATTAACCTTTATTATGTTGTGACTATGCTAATAGTGAGGATTGATAGAGAATTGATCAAAGTATTGTTTGAGAGGTGGAACTTGAAGATGAAAACCTTTCATTTCATGACCAAGGAGATGATAGTCACTTTGGAGGATGTGTTTTAGATATTCTAGCTTCTTATGAGAAGCAATAAGATATATTAGCATTTACACACCCTTAGTGTGATAGTGTAAAGGTTGGATGTGAGGTTACATATTAGGGTGTGAGATGCATGAGTGGAAATTTATAGGGCCATAAGGTAGGGCATGATTGATATGTTGACATTGGTGGTTATGTCTCTTATGACCAATATACTCTTGCCAGATAAGAGTGGGTAGTGGTTTCACTTAGGATTGGGGGATGTAGTTTGTAATGTGGTTCAAGATTAATGAGTGTTTACTTGGGGTCTAGATGTATTAGACCACTTATACTAAGAGATACACATGGGAGTGTATAGAGGAACAACAAGCTTGCATCCATATCTACTTCTAAAGATATGGATTTGGGATCACATTGATATAGAGAAACCCTTAGACACAAATGTAGATAGAGATCCTCGTGAGCCTATAGTATTTAGTTGGTACATTATTCTAGGAGTACAAAGATCTCATGTGGGGTAGATTTGATTTTATAGATAGGCATTCGATAACTTTTAGCTAGAGCACATTACATGGATGCCCTATAGACAAGTCTAGTGGGGATGGGTTGAGGATGTGGATGTTACTCAATTTATGTTGATAGAGTGTTATTTGACAAGATGGATGGATTATATCATTGAGTGTTATAGATATGATCATGTAAAATGGTAGGTTAAGAGGTCATAGGATGTACCTAGTGAGGAACACCTATTTGATTGCATTGATAGAGAGGGCTCAATGGGGGATTCTTGTGGATAGGTAATTCACATGTGTTGAATATGAAAGCATTACCCTAGTAGTATGGGATTACCAAATGTTGATCCTAGATCATAGTTTGATAACAACATATATGACTTAGTGGGCATAAAGGCAACAACTTAGGCTACTCAAGAAATGAGCTAGGGTGAGGAGGTGGGCTATGTATAGACTATTATAGGCATAAGTTATACTAGGAAGGATACAAGATCAGAGAGTATAAGACTAGGTATAGGACCAATGGGATGGAACTGATCCTATGGATGTAGATGGGGGAGACCAGGGAGGACTAGATGGGGGTCATAGAGGGAGTGGAGTGCAGGCTAGATGGAGTGGAGGGGTAGAAAATGAAAGGCCATCATTGACTGAAGATGAGAAATAACTATTATAGAGTCTTAAGAGAGAGGTAAAGGCCTATACATTAGAGATTATAGGGATTATTGATAAGGAGATAAGATTAGGGAAGACTTATAGGAGTGGATAACATAGAGGAATAACTAGCTAGTTGGGTCTCATGGGTAGGTTACAAGGTTATAGGGGTAGGTGGTTACATTGCATGGACATATCCAGAGTAGATATGCTTAGATATTCATATTGTAGAGTCAGATCCAAAGCTAAAATGCACATATTATGACTTTGTAGAGATAAATTAGTAAGTTACAGGCTAGGGTGAGGGATTTAATGGGAGAGGTATAAATGGTTAAGAGGTCCAAGAATGAGGGTTATGCAACCATGTCAGAGAGGGGGATGACAGTGGTCTTGAGGTAGATCACATGGATGACATAGGAGGCTCAATACTACATGGACCTATATGAGGCAATATTGCCACTTGAGCGATGCACAGTGACATTTAGATCTAGCTCCTTGTAGTCAGTGCACTAGCCTCTTAGGGGACCACCTGGATCATAGTCTAGTTTTTTTGATATATGAGACTTATGCCATATGATAGATATTTATTTATTATAACATATTGATGCCTATGGGGTGCATTTATGTATGTATGTATGTATGTATATATATATATATATATATATCTTTTGACATTGGAATCAGATGAACATTATGGACTGTTGATATTTTATGTGATTATGAATTTTAAAATATATGATATGATGTTGATGTGATGATATGTATTGTGATTATGTTATTTATAGATGAGTGAGATGATGTGATTGTTAGACATAGACATATGGATCATGGATGCGAGTTATGTGATCTGATTGTTATGTTTATGATGTTTATTGATTAGATATTGATGTTAGATGTTGAGATGATTCAGTAGATTATGATGTTATAAATGATATTTGTGTTGATTAACTATGGATTTATGTGGTGTGATTTTGTGATAATGATGAAATGTTTTAGATCATGATTTTTTTTATTATGGAAAATAATTATAATTCAATGTGCTAATAAAATAGTCATAAGTTTTGAATTATGTGTCTTAGAAATTATTATTGGGAAAAAATACTCCTACACCAAGGAGATGGGTGGGTATGAGATAATAGGTTAGGAAAATTAGATAGATAGTGGTATGATTAGGGGGATGGGATGAGGATAAATTGAATCCATTAGATATGTAATTAATCAAATATGATTTTATACATGTGATTAGAAGTGTCATGATAGTGGTTAAGGGCATATTGAATACACAATGCGTGGGAACTCCATTTTGGGTGACTTACCCAATTTTGAGCCTTGGGTACTCACTTAGACCATACTTATTATTGTTTGATTGAAAATAAAAAAATATAAGAAGATAAGGTAACAAGACAATAAAATTTACAAACAATGGAAAACATTTACAAGACTTAATGATGATGATAAACAAACTTGATTATCAATATACATATATAAAAACATAACACAAAATCTAAAAAGGACTAGGATAAGGATGTGTGATTTATATACATATTAATTTAATAAAAAATATAATAAAATGATGTGGGATAATGATTATTTACAATGGGTTTAATAATAAAGTTACAAAAGATCCTGAGAGGAAGACATGGGGTGAATTATGCCCAAAAGTTTTTTAATCCGAAATAAGGATCCAAAGGAGTCATAAACAACCATTTTAGGGTCTAGAGTGAATAATCAGGGTTTAGTTGCAGAGTGCATGATGGATCCTAGAGTAAGAATATTATGTGACCTTTTGATAATGATGAGATTAATGTGTTCTCATGGATCATTACTTAGGGATGGATATGGAGGGACAAGTATGGATGTAATTTGAGGCTAGTAGAAGAAATAATCATCAAGGAGGATGTGATTAGGATATGTATTAGATGTTCAAAAATGGGATGAATGATTTATTAAAAGTGGAATAAGATACTTTAGAAGACTCATCAGTAGATATTCCCTTCAAATGACTAGCAATGACTTACTCCAACTTGAAATTACTATCTCCTGATTCTACCTAAGCATGTAATATATACCCAGAGTTAAGACAAGGGTCATATGGAGAATGATATAATGGAATGGAATGATGAGGATGGAAGTGGAATGGTGATGGATATGCCACCAAGAGTGGAGACTCATAGATAGATATTTTGGAGAGACTTTTAAGTATAAAAGCATTTTAAATACATGATGTTAATAGGCTCATCAATTTCATAACCATCAAGTGTGGCTAGTCTTTAGACTCCTAATATGAATTTTGAAACTATGATATAGGGCCTAAGATAATTTTCTTAAAAATTTCCCTTCTTGTCCTAATCTATATTAGTGTTCCTTTTATTATCCTTGAGGACTAGGTCATCGACTTCAAATTCTTGGGACTAGATATTTTTTCTATATAAGCCTTTGAGATTATTTTGATATGCCCAAAGATGATCCAAATAATTTTGAAATTTTTCATCCAATAATTCAAGCTCTTGTATCTTCTCTTTTTTGAGAGTATGATCATAATTATTCCTTACAAAAAGATGCATATGGAGGGGAATTACACTTCCACATACGAGATTGCTTCTATTCCATATACTAAAGAGTAAAGAGTATCCCCTATAGGTGTTCATACACTAGTTTTATAGGACCAAAGTGTGGGGTAGAGTTGAAAATGCTAGTTTATTCCTACATCATTAACAATTTTCTTGAGAATATTAAAAAGTGTCTTATTAGTATATTCTGCTTGTTCATTCCCCTAGGGATAGTAGGGTGTAGAGAAGTGTTGATAAATATGGTAACATTTGCATAGATCATTGACCTCTTGATTTTTAAAGTACTTCCTATTGTTTGATAGGATTTTGTATGGGATACCAAAATGACAAATAATCTAATTCAGAATAAATTTTGATATCTAAAGATCTATGGTATAGATAAGTAGAATGGATTCAACCCATTTTGTAAAGAACTCCATAATAGTCATTATAAATGTATGCCCATTAGATGAGGTCAAATTTATATTACCAATTAAATATAATCCCCATATGTAAAATGGCCAAGGGATCATTATAGGTTACAAATCCTATATGGGGGAATTAATGAGATTACTGTGTTTTTGATAAGATACAAATTTGTGTACATATTGGTAGGCATCTTAATCCATTATAGGCTAATAAAATATAGTCTTGAGTAACTTCTTGGTTAGGGCCATTCCAATAACATGGCCATTGCAAATACCATTATGGACCTCCTTTATTGTAAGAGTATCCTCTTTTAAGGTCAAGCATCTCAATAGGGTCCCATCATAGCCTCACCAATAGAGCATGCTACCAAGGATGGTTTAATGGGATGTGTGATGGATAAAGGCTTTATGTTGGTGATGATTTAGGTTTGGTGGTAATATGTTTCCATGGAGGTAGGTATAAATGTTGTGATACCATGGTAGACTGAGATCAAGGATGACACAAATTTGAAAATGAGCAATGGATTGATGAGCTAGTAATATCAAGTGTTCAATAAGAAAATTACCTTCAAGGACATCTTCTAGAAGGTTGATTAAATACCTAATAGTTTCCATAGAGTCAATTATTTTATTGCTTCCCCTTAGAACTTGTTCAAATGTAATGGACTAAAATTTTTGAATTAATTGATCCACCAATTGTTTATAGGGAAGTAATTTATCATCATTCATTTAGAACTCTTCATTCACTTATTTGATAATAAATTATGAATCACCAAATACTTGAAGGTGTTCGGTATTCCACTTGATGGCTAGTTAGAGGCTAACAATTAAGGCCTCATATTTAGATATATTATATGTACATGGGAAATTAATGCAAAAAGATTTAGGGATGAGGTCACCTTGTGGGGTTATAAAAAGGATTCTTGCTTCTGACCCATGTGTGGTGAAAGAGCCATCAAAATATAATTTATAGCTATTGGATTCTGTATTCATCAATATGGACTCATTTAGAAAGGTTGTGATAAAGGGCTTGGTATCGTCAAGGGGTGATTCCATAAGTTTATCCATGATTAATTGTCCTATGATGGATTTTTGATTTAAATATTTGATATAAAATTAACTTAAAAATATTATCCACTTGGCCATACTACCAGTTAGAGCATATTTTGATATTATGTACTTAAGATGATCAACTTTGGCAATGAGCTGAACTTGGTTGTTTAGCATGTAATGTATGAGTTTCTATGATGTAGAGACAATGGCCAAAAAATATTTCTCAATAGGAAAATAATTAAGCTCATATGATATCAATGTCTTATTGAGATAATAGATTGTGAGTTCCTTTCCCTCATCATTGTGTTGAGCTAGAAGGGCCCCTATAGCATAGGGTGTTGTAGATATATATAAAAGCAAAGGCCTTCCCATGACTAGTGGTGATAGGATTAGAGGCTTAAACATATACTAATTTAGATGGTCAAAGTCCTATTAACACTCAAAATTTCAATTTAAATGAGTCCTATTATTCAAGAGATGGGTGAAGGGTGACACTTGTTTGCTAATTATGAAATAAACCAATAAATGTCATGTAACTTACCTTGAAGGATTTTGAACTACAAATTTTGAGGAGGCATTTCAAAGATAGCTTTGAATTTCACTAGATCTACCTTAATGCCTTTCTTAGAGACTATGAACCCTAATAATTTTCTCAAGGTGAAACCAAACACACATTTATATGGGTTCAATCAAACCTTGTATTCTTATAGTCACTCAAAGAGTCTTCTTAAGATTACAGGATGCTCTGATTAGAGTTTTGACTTCCCCAAAATATCATATACATAATATTTAATGATTTTATGCATCATGTCATGGAAGATGATGGTCATTTCCCTTTGATATATGGTTCTCACATTTTTGAGACCAAAAGACATCACTTGATAATAAAAAGTTCCCCATGGAGTGATAAATGCTATCTTGTGCTAACCTTAGGGAGCGATTTTGATTTGATTATATCCCAAAAACCCATCCATGAGGGATAAAATCTCATAACCCATAGGGGAGTCCATGATCATTTATATATTTATCAAGGGAAACTCATCCTTAGGACATGCCTTATTGATATCTCAGAAGTTAGTGAAAATTATAATTCCACCTTGTGGCTTAGCCATAAGAATAATATTAGATATCCTATAAAAATAATCAATGAGATGGATAAACCTAGCTTCCAAGATTTTTTTAAATTATTATTTGACTAAAAGAGTCACCTCAGGGTACATCTTGTGAAGTTTTATCTTGATAGGTTTTGCATTAGGATATAATACTAAATGATGCACTACCAATGATGGATCAAGACTCAACATGTCTTAATAACTCCATGTGAAGACATTTATATACTCTTTGAGTAGATCAATATAAATTTGTCATTCCTCAAGTGTAAAATAACCCCCAATTTGACTATTTTAGGACTTTATTCTATTTAAATATTGACTTCAATAACCTACTCAATGAGGGAGGGTGACTGGTCATGTAGATACATTGGGGGTGATGCTAAGTCCTAAATTTTTGAAGAAAAAACATCTAAGAACTCAGTAGCTAATTATAAATAGAATTATTACTCTTAAAGAGAGAGATTTTAATGTCTTCTATGCTTGGAAAGGGGTATTCATCATCATAATCCTCTTCTTTAATTTGATTGAGGGATGTTTGTTGCTCTACAAAATAGATAGATTCATTGGGGATAATAGAAAACCCTTTATTATGATCTCTTAATGGAATAATGTCATGTGATCCCAAATATTCTATAATGGACCCATAATTTTGGAATGTATCAAAGGATGGCTCATAATTTTGATCTTAGTCTATTAGGGTAGGCTAACAGAGGGAAATGTGGATGGTAGAGGGAGATGGTGGTGTCATGAAAGATATTGGTAGTAGTAAGATCCTAATAAATAATATAAATAGAACTTGTTTCAATTTATTTATCAGAAGAAGACTCCTCAAGATTTGAATAAGTGTCTAAAATGATATTTTTTAGGTTATTATCGAGAGGTCTATACCCTGAACCAAGATCTTTTGGGTGTTTTTGAACCCCTATAGGTTTAATCCTACCTTGTTCATCTCTCTCTAGTCCTTTTACCTTGTAATTCATATTTTGAAACATCGTTTGTAATTGGGGGTACTCTTGTTTATGGATTTTTAGGGCCTCATTGTTTGAAATAATCTAAGAGTCATCAGACTCATTAAAAAATTCTTATGATAGTAGACTTGCACCAGTAAAGTTCATAGATTCAAACTGATAAATGATGGGATTATTTTTCCTCATATATATGGACCTATAAATATGTGGGGATAGGGGTAAGTATATTACGTAAAATGTCTTACACTCATAATCTCCATAGCCTATAAAAGTGAGCTTGAGACATGTGATGTCGGGGTATGTATTTAGAGTAACTGTTAAATCATTTGGGTAGATGTACTTTGTAGATGTTGGATTAGGAGTAGAATTTTATGTGTGTTATGAAAATAATAAGTATGTTGGGATTGATCCATTTTATAGATAAATAAGTTCTCTTTCTCCCCTATGATGGTAACCTCCATTCCTAATGGGGGAATTTCAAACATTGATGGAGGGTGGAAGGAACTGCTTACATTTTATGGATCCATGGACATCCCAAAAGTAAATTATATGGAAGATCAACATCCAAAACATGAATTAAGGTATGATGGATGATGGGTCCTATAGTGATAGGAATATAAATGGTCCTTATTGATGGCCTTTCAATATCAATGTGATAACTCCAAGAACAGGAGGTAATAATGAACAAATTACATTGCAAGTAAATAATTTAATGAAATATAATAATGTATTCATTTGATATTTATTTAAAAAACATGTGAAAATATTTATAGGCTTTTCATGAGTGGTTATGGGCTATAGGATACAACCAAATTTTCTTATGAACCAACAATTATTTAAAATAAAGTAAAAACTAACTAAATATTAACTATACTAACTTTAGATCATTAAAAATAATCCAACAAACTCTCCCTTGATCCAAAGGGGTATAAAAATATTGAAGCAAAGAACTATGAGTCATCCAAGTAGAATATATCACAATTGCAACTGGTACACTATGCCTCCTGGACTGATCCACATCTTAATCATCCTCACACTATAATAGAACATGAACATGCACTATCCAACTACATCAATCCTCACATAGATTATATCAAACAAGTGACTATCCCCTATACTATGTATGGCACATCTCAAAATAATGCCCAAAAATCACCAACATATCATATAGGCCTTTTCTTAGCGCTAATAATGCCAGCAACATAATGCTGACTTATACCACAAATCACTGATGACTGATCAAAAGCCAATATGCAATAGCTTATCCCCCTATTAGGTGAGAGGTGAGAATCTATGAAACAAATAAACCAATTACAAAACACTAAATTAATCTACATCTAAGATCATAGAAACACTACACCTATGAAAGCAAAGTATACAAGCCAAAAAATGCTATGACATCAAATCCCAATCTTGAGCCTAATAGCTCACATAAGATGGGTGTGTCACCATAAAAAAATATATAGTCATCAACTACACAGCAAAAAACTTCATAGTCATCCCATCTATCATATGAATATGCAGATAAATAGTTATAAGAGAGACTAAAATAATGACCAGAGTGATTAGAGTGACTAGAAATGTTTGCTTCTACCTTTTATTGATGTTGAGAGGACATTTTTTTAGAGGGGCACTCTATAAAGAGATATCCTATGACACCACAATTGTAGCATATTCTCTCACATCCCCTAGAACTAGAGGAAGAATAGCCACATGAAGAAGAATTTATGAGCTTATGATTATGTCCATGTGAATGTTTATGGTGATCCTCATGCTTTGGAGAAATAGAATGATGTTTATGCTTAAGAGAGCTTGAATGATACCTATGTCTAAAATGATGGTTATGCTTGAAAGTGTGCCTCTGAGAGTATCTCTATTTCTCTTTATGTCTTATGTTGGGATCATATAATGGATTTCCTATTTTGGAATAGTGTGCATCCTCAGTAGATTTATTCTTTGAAAATTATCATTCATATTGAGTGAGCAACTCATAAATGAAATCAAAAGTAGATTTTTAAATCTTATCACTAAGCTGTAACATTTCTAAAAAATTCTTGTAGTTAGGGATAATACCATTCAAAATAATATGAATGGGAATTTCATCATCAATTTTCCTAACAGTAGTGCCGTACTCTTGTTTCAAATTCTTAATGCATGACACATATTCTAAAACATCTTCATCATTAGAGAGTTTAGTGTTGAGTAACTAGATAAGAAGGTTAATTTTATTATAAGTAGGTTGTTTATCATACAAGTATTTTACAGATTTTAATGCTTTCCAAGTTTTAGATTTGATGGCCTCTATGTGAATTATAACTTTAGCACTGCAAGTTGATTTCAATAAAGCAAGGGCACACTTGTCATGTTTATGAAATTCTATAATTTTTATGGCTTCAGTGGGCAATGTTGGTTGCTTTTCAACTATTTCCCATAAGTCATTGAAAATTAATGTATTTCCCATGTTAATTGACCATTCCTTATCATTTTTAGGAGTTAGGTGTCTAGTGTCAGAAATGAGGCTCAAAATTTTAGCCATGATGTAGAAAAAATGAAAAGTAAGGAATGCTAACAAGGTTTTACCTTTACCTTTGAAATTGCTTCCATTTTACAAATGATCTTGGGACTTGTGATGGACTTGCATTTTTAAGGTGTCAATTTTGACCAAAAATGCACCTTGATACATCATTTAGAATACATTTGTTGTAAAAACCATATATGAAAGCTTTAAAACATAAATTTGATCATTCCAATGTATCTAAAATATAAAAAACCATGAAGATCATCTGGTCACATGACCACCTTTACAAATGATAAGATGGACAACTAGTGTCAAAAAAATTAAAACTTACACCCTTATGTCTTCATATGAATCAAAAAATATTCTCAAAAGAGAATCTTCCTCCAAAAAGAAGTTTTAAACCCTAAGCCTCCTTGATACAAATCTTTACCCAAAATTAGCCCTTGCAAGTGCTCTATGAGCATTTACAAGTCTATAAAGGGATAAATTGCTATATAAACTTGATTTTTTACTCAATTAAAATTTAAAAAAATAATTGGATGACTAAATTTAATTTTTTCCATAAAATTAATTTGCCAAGTGAAAACTCAAATCTTTCAAGCTTTATGTGAGACCCATCCAAAACCTAATATTTGACAAAATATAATAAAAAACTTTGCCAAATGAAAAGATAAACTTTACTCAGAATTCTAATGTCATACAAAAGCTCTCCAATACCATGGCTACTGAGAAATTTTTTGGAACTTGATGTTTACTCCCCCAGATCATACAAGATCATATAAGGTCATACAAATGCATTTATGGACCAGTTTAAGACTTTTAGTGAAGATTTTGATTGAGAAAATCTAGTTTTTGATGAAGTAGGACATTATGGAGGCCATAATTCTACATATGTGGGCCTTACAAATCAATGTTTTAGCTTAAAAAGCTTCTGAGAGATCTTTGGGATTGATTTCTAGTCTTGAAGAACTCATATTCAAATCAATAAACAAGTAGATCAATTGCCAAAAAAATGGAAGCCATTTTATATATTCTCAAAGGTTTTTAGGTTCAAAAAGGCCATATAGATGGATTTTTAGCAGATTTTAGGGTTTGAAAATCACGACTAAATCATTTTAAAGCTTGAAAATTCAATCTTAAATTCTCAAAATGGAGTTTGGATGCACTACTAGGGAGTAGGCCATACAAAACTACACAGTCTATTTTATCCAAAATTTTACTATAAAACTATTTGATAAATTAAATATTTTAATAATTTTTTAAAGTTTCAACTTAAGACGAACTAAAGTTTATTTGGTAGGCTGGAATTCAACATGAATAAATCTTTCACCTAACTTGATTTTTACCCTAAATTTACCATGCTCCCAAAACCATACTCTGATACCACTGATAGCTCTAAGAACATGAGGTAATAATGAATAAATTACATTACAAGTAAATAATTTAATGAAATATAATAATGTATTCATTCAAGATTTATTTCACAAAACATGTGAAAAGCTTTATAGGATTTTCATGGGTGGTTATGGGTTATGAGATACAACCAACTTTTCTCATGAACCAACAATTATTTAAAACAAAGTAAAAACTAACTAAATATTAACTACACTAACTTTGGATCATTAAAAATAATCTAACATAATATATGCCTTAATCACTATGAGATTAGGCCCTAATGACACCTCAAAGTACCCCAACTTCTTTATAAAGTACAAATTGCACAAATTTAAATTAGACCCTCTATCTATGAGTACTCAAGGGAGTTTATGTTTAGAGATGGAAATTTTGATGAATAATAGATAATTATGATGTAGGCCTATAGGTGGCATGTCTTGGGCACTGAAAGTGATTTGTTAGGAGGGAGACAAGTGACCCACCAATGCTTGAAATTGGCTAGTGTCAATATCTATAGGTACTTTGAGATCATCTAGGACTTGATTAAGAATCTCCTAATGCATTGATGATGTTTTAAGAATATCCATAAGAGAGATTTGGGTTGGAGTCTTCTCAAGTTGATGGATGATGTCATATGGCTTGTCAGAAGATGTAGAGACTTTTTTAAAGATATTGACCTTTTGGTATGTTGAATTGGATGGGTCTTTTGGTGGTAATTTATGAACTATAATTTTACCATGACGAATGGTTACTACACAATTAGCATTTTCGTGATTTATTTTGAGAATGGTAGATGATGGTGGTGTGGGTTCTTGGGGGCCATAGATTTTAATGGTGTTGACATAATGGTATGGTATAGAATGGTAGTTGGTTTAGTTAGATATGGAAGATTAAACCTAGTCTTTAAGTAGTTTTATTTGCCTCTGGTCATGTTTAGGCAATGGGTCCTAATATATTCCAAGATGCTGATTCTAAAATTGATTGGTTGGGCTCTCCCCTTCTACTTATATATCCCCCTTTTCAATGAGATATTGTATGTAATGTTTTAACTACATACATTTTTTAATATCATGTCCTTTAAATCTATTATATTGATAAAATTCATCATCATGATGCCAATCTAGTTGGGGTTTAATATCATCCAAAGGTTGTATTTCTAGGAGAGTGATCATATTTACAACTATTAATTATTATAGAACCAATTCTATAGGTATATCAAGACTAGTGAGTGGCCTCTTTCCTATTAAGGGTTTTGGTTTTCCACATGGTACTCTTATGATGGAGACATTATGATTATTAGTAGTAGGGGACAATTTTTGCACCATGTGAACATGCTATTTAGAATCTATCATTTCATCCCTTACAACATTTTTGTTCATATTAAAGATTTTAGGCTTACCCAAAAAGGTGTTATTTTGATTATGACTTTCCTCATTTTGGGTATACAATTTAATTTTTCCTTTATCAATGAGGGATATTTATATTTAGATCACATTCTCTATTATCTCATCAAAATATTTTACACATTGTATCTTTAATTGATATTTCAATTTAGTGTTGAGGTTATTAATGAACATTTTGGCCAATTCCTTTTCTAGAATCATGCAAAATAATTGGCTTGCAAGACCTATCCAATAGTGTAGGAATGAGGCTAGGCTTTCCCCATTTTCTTGTTTAGAGTTATAAACATCTATGGTAGATATATTGTGCTTAATATTGAAGGAGAAGTGATTTACAAAAATATTTGTCAACTCCTTGAAGCTAGTTATGAACCCTTTTGGTAAATGCATAAACCATTCTAATGTAGGCCCTGTGAGACTTTTAAGAAAAATATTGAGGATATAAGCATCATCATAAGTAATTTCATGGAATGATACATATAATTATTTTACATGATCTTTGGGATCCACTTTCCCTCTATATTTTTCAAATTCTGGAACCTTAAAATGTGGTGGGAAAGGTACTTATAAGATGCTCATGTCTAAAGGAGAGGTGAAAAAATATTCATACTTGTACCTCATTTCTTGTGTATAAGGATATATTTACTAAAAATTCTCCTTAACTATCCTCCAATCTTGAGAAAATGAGGGGTCCATGAAGGATCAGAGGTTTGAGGTTGAGAATGGTTAGGGCTTGTGTTTCTAACATTTTGCCTTGGGGAAGAGGGTCTTTGATTTTTTGTATGAAATTTTGAGGCAAAGGGGTTAATTTTTTGGGTTAAATAGTCTAACCAATCCTCCAAGGTGGTTCTTCTCCTATTAGTCCCAATGTGATTATTTTGTAAGGGTTCTTTTTGTTCTTGTTCTTCAATCTCTTACTCATAATCCACAATATTATCCTCTTTTTACTATTAGTTGGTATTAGCTAGATGATATGGAGTTTTGGTCATAGTATATGGATATATTAGATGTTGTAAGAGGTTTGGGTCAAAGTTATGGGGTAATGTGCCTCCATTCCAATGACCTAGGCTAGAATTTGGTCATGATTTTCATAGATATATTAGTCAAATTGGGCCCTACCCTCATCATTATAGAAAAATTCATTTGTGAATTGGTCTTCTTCTCCAAGAGTATGAATGTCATATGCATGTCATAATTATCCCATTTTCAATCACCTATATGCCCCAAGATGTCATTTTCCTAGTTGGATCTTTATCCCATCTTGAGAATTTGGGCATAGGTTTCAATAGGCATGATGGATGATGAAGGTGATGTAATAATAGTGATTAGGTGTGACTTTGATATAGGATGATGGGAGAGAAGGTGAATTTGGATACTAATTTTGTCTAAAACCAAAGACTAAAAGTGGTAAGGTATATGATTTAGACATGACATGGATTTAGATTTGGAGAAGATATGAACACTAGAATGACTAAATATCACCAAAGTAAACACCCTATAAGGATTCAATATAACAAAGAGATAAAGAGGATAAGGTGACTAAGTACCCCTCACATTAGCAAGGTGAAAATTTGAAGGGTGATAGGTATGAAGAGGTAGGATGATGAGATGGTGGTTGATAGACTCAAACCAAATAAGGTTATAAATGTTTATAATTATTAGTTAGGGATAGAAGTGATGTCTAGGATAGAAAATGATGAGTGACCACTAAATCTTGGTTTCAAGATAAAAGGTTAATATCTAAATGATGTGAATAGTGATATCAAATGATTGGATTTAGGTTCCAAAATGGGATTTGTCATAAGATTCTTTAGGTGTTTTTGTGATAAAAATGGGATAGGATGATTTGGCTCACAAATAACATGGGCTTTAGCACAACACTCAAACAACACACTCAATCACAATCCCTAATTTAGTCAACTAAATGGGTGTGTAATTTGATGTCTATAACATCTAATGGATTCATAGGTGAGGCTGTAGGTTGGTGACCCATTACAAAATCAATTAAACCCTCTTGACCCCATCTGCACTTGATGGTCACTTAGAAGCTAATCTTGACTTCAAAAACATAATGCTTATTATGATTACAAGGTCTTATGATAGGTTTAAATAATGGTGTCTAAGGGAATCCCAAAGATATGTGATGGTACATGAGGCCCAAATTTTTATATGGTGTTATTTAATGCCTGGTGTAGAGAGTTAACTCTTCCCCTTCATGAATGACCTATATGGGGTCAACTGATTATCATAATGATAGCTATCACTAATATTTATACTCTAATAAAACATAGAGTTTAGTTAAATGCATAGTGATGAAATTTGTGACACCAACCCCTAGTGACTAATCTCATGCATGGGGATGAATTCCATGTCACGTTCTATCCTAGACAAGATGGGTTAACACACAAGTAAACAAGATTAATTTACTTGATTAATTACCTATGTGAGGAAATTGAAAATAAAAAAACAAGTCACATACACAAAAGATATATACAATAAAAAGATCAAAATGTGTAATTTAGGCACTCTTCCTACAATCACATGGGTTAGAAAATTAGTTTTAGTGCTTCACCTTGAAAGGTCCTGCAAGAAAAGGATTAGTAGTTTGAAATTAAACAAAATCTCTTATTTTCTATAAAACCACAAAAACACAGTTAGTATAAAGAAATATCACTGATAAAGACTACAATATCACTAATTTTATGAAAAATTGCTACTTTTGAGTCACGCTATTATTGATTAGCAACTAACCATGGTAGTTAACTATACAAACCTACAAAACCATAGAAAGTTAGACAAAATCATGACTTTTAATATAAAACTACAAATTTGTAAATAGAAATATTTATAAAAGACAAAAAAATTCTCACTTTTGGATTTTAAGACTGGAATGTGGGCTTATGAGATGTTATTTATAGGGGATACTTATAGATTACTATTTTAGAATATGAAAATTTATAGAGTAATGCAAGATTTTTAACCCTATTAAAGATTAATGCAAGTTTTATGATAAAGACTCATAATGCAACATCAGATGGATATTAGCTATGAATAAATTTGCTTTAGAATTTTGATAAAAGTTAAAGTAGACAAAAAAACCTTATCAATATAATTTTAACTGAATATCACTTATTTTAAGACAATATCACCTATTTTATTATAAAACCATTGATTCAAGATCTATATTATTATAGAAAGTGACCAAAGAGTTAATGATTAGAGTTTAAGTTTCTTTAATGCAACCCCTATCATTTCCCTATTAGTAGATAACATAAAACAAAACTTGTTAGCAACAAATACCTTAATTCCTTAGATCTCTGTCACTTGATCAAAATTATAATTTTGTGTGAAAAGGCTTTATAAGATAGAAACCTCCCCCTTTTTTGCAAACATAAAATGATAACAAAGGTTAAGTAGTTAGTAGGTTAGAATTTTAGCTTAGGATTTTCTACTAAATACATAAAATAATAATGTTTGAAGGTGATATCACTTCTTTTAAGGCAAAATCACAACTATAAAGTTGTAATTTTGCATGTTATTACCCAGGCATCTTAGGGATAATGAATCTAATTTTCCTTCAGATAGAATGCAAATTAATATCCTTGTAAGATAGAAATAGGTGATATAGACTTATAAAAGATTAAAGATTAAGCAAAACTAGTTATATTTAGTTTTAAATAGTATCTTGCAAAGCCACAAGTTTATGGACAAAATAAAAAAATTTGTATTCACAAATTAGTAGTATTTCAAAAACCCAACACCCTATATTTGGTAGTTAAATTAATAGTTAGCATAATATTTATTAATTTTAGGCAAAATTGTAACTACAATATTACTATTTGTAGGTCAAAATCGTTGATTATTTGTATGCAAAGTTTTAAGTGATTTTGGACATTATTCTTTGTATATTCAATCTTGAAAGTCACCAAATTACTTATAACAAGAAAGAGGGTTAGCTTAAAGGGGATACTCCCACCACTATCTCCAATGTGTGATTGTATTTTAAGTTATTTATAAAATTACTATATTTAATAATAAAAACCCAATAACACAAACAACATCAAAAGAGGGGACAAAGGAATAATAAAATAATTAAAATGGAATTATTACCATCTTTTGGTACCTTATAAATCATATCCAATATTTTTAAGTGAATTGGAATTCCAAAATAGTTGAGTGTGGATTGCTTGACTTGAGCTTAAAAGTGACTCCAATGTCTTATTTGGCTTGTTGAATTCATTGACAAGAGTGTGAAGATGGTTAATAATGGCTGATTATGAGAGTATAATAGAGACCTAGTGATTTACAAGATTTAAAAGTTAGTTTGGTCATATCCCATTCATGGATTATAAGTATGGTGGAGGAGAATTTAGGGAATTTAAATTATTTAGAAGCTTCTAGTTTAGAGACTTTTAGAAACTTGGAGGAGCTTCTCTAGTTTTAGAGGTTTATTGATTAGTTTAGAGGTAATATGGGGTTATATGTGAGTTAATGATGTTTAGGATTTATATGGGTATACTAAAGGTTAGTGTGGTATGGTAGATAGGGGGTAAGTGAATAAAAAAGGAATTTTAAATTATCAAGTGGTCTAGTGGGTAGATTAGTAGCTAAGTAGGCTAGTTAGTGGGTCAATGGGGTAATTAATTGGTTATAAGGATATGGTAAGGTTTATGAGATGTATGGGATATTATGTAGGAATTAGGATATTTTTTAATTATCTAAGGCTATGATTATGGATTAAATTAGTGGGTTTAATAGGATTATTAGGGATAGCAGATTTAAGTGCATACACTCAGGATGGGAGTGATAGAGTATGCAGTGATGGAAGGATGATGTTCATGGATGATGAGGAAGTGGTTAGTGAGGATTAGGGATGACATGGATTAATAATAATTTATTAGGAATTTCCAAGGAATATGTTGAATAATAAAAAAAGTGTCCAAATGTTGAAGTACCATGCCAAGGATATACCAAGACATTTCTCAAATTGGTGTCAAGACTTCTTCCAATTAATTATCAAGGTCAAATGGGAAGAAATAATGGGAGATGGATATGAGGATGTTATGGATATTGAATTTTTAATGGATAAAGAGGGAAGGATTATTAGGACTAGATTTGTGGAGTGAATTTAGATTTTTCCCCTAAGTACAGGGTACTTGTAGATAATTGAATATTTATACATGACACTAGAAACTAGTTTTAATCATGGTACTTTCCCAAGGTGCCATAATAATGGTTTTAATAATTAGAATAATTATTTATCCTTCTATTTTTATTTTTATTTGTTTTAATGGCATCTCAATTTGTGAAACATATGAGATACTTGATGCTAACCCCTTTTCATATTTATCCCATACATATTCTAGATAGTTTATTTACTAGGATACTAATGTTCATGTAGATTCCATTGATGTTGTTATAATATTTGTTCACTATTTATCATTTTTCCTTTGAACCTTTTAACAAGCTATCATCATATACCCTATGAAAGAGAGTGCCACCAAGTAGGGTAAAGTATGATAAGCATTAAATCAAGGATTGATTTGATGGTGAAATATAAGATCTGATGGAGGATATGATAATGAAGGGAGGTATAAATGTTAACAGGCCTATGAAAATTGAGACTAATAGTCACACACACCATTGATAATTATGGATGATCCCTTTATGTTTGATGCAACATGATTTTGGATATTGCAGGTTAAAAACATTTGAAAATTCCCTTAGGAGAATAACAAGAGATTTTTTATCCTTAGGCTTGAGAGTTACTATAATTTGGTGATTTTGGTTGCTTGAATGATCATTCATGTCAATATTTATTTAAATTATTTATTCATATAATGATGTATAATAAAATTTCTCATATATTGGTGCCTCAAATAGGTTTTCACCAATAAAGTCTTCTTGATCTTCAATATTTTGATTGTCCAATAGTGCCTCAAAGAGGCTTTCACTAAGGGACATGGATTTTTGATTTTTTTAAATTATTTTATGTGATTTTATGGGGGAAATATTCCTTTTATTTATGATTTTCTAGTGGATTAGAGCTGATGCTAAGTTTGTCACTATGCTCTTATGACTATGTGTTGTCTTGGATCTGCATAAATTATATAACTAATCTGTCACTATGGAATAATTCTATTAAAGTGCGACTTTTTTGGCCCCAGTGGATGGGTGTAGGAGATTGAATTTCAAGATAAGGTGAATAATTGGTAGTGTAAAAGATATGGGTAATATTGATGAAAGGATTAAAGGACACATAATAATTATAGAAGCTACTAGGATAACCTATTTTGATGTCAATGATAACTTCCTCAAGAATCACAAAAGGATAAAAAATGTCTTTAAATTTATCTATATGAGTTTTATAACTATTTTTATGAGATATTGATGTTACTACCAAGAGTGAGTCTGATTCTGATACTGATGGTGATGGTGAATCTAGGTTTGATGGTGATATTTATTCTAATTTTATTTTGTTATTACTGATAGGAGATCTTGAGGATCTGGCCATATGGAGGACCTATTGGATTTAATTATCCACAAGTACCATCTTCACATTTTTATTGGAAGTGAAGGATTTGGGATAAAGGTATACTTGAAAATATGGGATTTTGTTTGATGGGAAAAAGATAGACTGACGGTCAATAATGGATTTTTTAGAGTTATGCTCATCAAATAAGGGCTTATAAAGGATGGATAGACTAAAAATAAGTTTGATAAAGATAGGCTCTTCAAATATAAGTGGATGGTCATAGAGATGCTCATCAAAGTAAGGCTCGTCTAAGATGGGTGATTCAAAAAAATAGTTTGTCAAAGATGGGTTGGTTATGTTATCACTTGGATCTTTTAGTTGTTCATTTAATCAATTGATCCGATGGAAATAATAGGATCAACCCCAAGGTATGGGACCTTGGTTCCTTCTAATGAACCTCTGGAGAAGGAAAACTCCTACCTAAACTAGTTGTAACTAATATAAGATTAGATTTAGGCCTAAAACTATACTAAAGATACCTACCTATAGCTAATACTATGATTTTATCAAGGAAAAGGAGTATAAATTGAACTAAAACTAAAATAGGTGATGCACCAATAGTCTATAGATCTCCTCCACTTGCCTAGAATAACACAAGAGAACCTATAAGGAATAAAAATTTGTATACATAGTCTTCAAATTGATCCTCTCTTTCATAAATATTTTGTATAGAGGTATGAGACCTAAAATATAACTAGGAGGGATCATCATCTATCTTAAAAAAGGATAAAATAATGAGTTTACACAACTAATTCCTACATAATTCTAATAATACATAGTATATAACCTATAAAAGATGGTGTTATTACATAAAGGTGAAGAGAATTAGACAACAATTCAAGATAAAATAATTTTATACAAGAAAAGATCAATAATTAATGAATAAAACACAATATGCAAGTACTTAAATAAGGCAAATTCAAATTTTTATTTATTCTACGTCATTAATCTAGCATTACAAATATACAAAAGAGTAGAGTCTTGTCATACCCAATAGGATGGATCATGAGCAATTCATTTCCAGTCCTATATATAAGAAAATGAGTTAAAAGAGAAGAAGAGAGCACTATAAGATCTCATAAATTCTATTAATACTTCATCAATATATCCCATGCAAGAGAAGAGATAAGGTAAAAATGGGGTCATTAATCCCTCTTCAATGTATTAGGCCTCTCCCATGAGGATGTTCAATGAAGGTTGGCATAATACTGGGGGTGAATACCCTAATGTTTCTCTCCTTAACCTTTATAAGGCTTGTGCATACATGGTTTGGTCAACTGGAATTTAATGCTACTCCACTCTTGGAAAACATGGATCTCTACTCCTAATGGCATTAATTTTCCCATCTCTTCATGTATGCATGTTAGAGCTTGTTGAATGGTTGACTTGAAGTGGATTTAAAATGTCCATTTATAATTATGGTTTGACATGATATGAATACCACTCCATTGAGGGAGTTAAAAACTTTTAGGGGTAGTTTTTAATGCCTCCATACCTCCTTCTATTAAGATAAAATAAGACACAAATTTATCCCCAAATCACACACAAGAGAAAATATGAAATGAATCAATCAAACATATAGAAAATAATCATCAACATGCACAAAATAAGAGACACCAATTTTAACATGGTTCACCCAAGATGGGCTACATCCACCAAACTTGTCTAGTATATTATTTTCATCAATACAAGGGAAAAACAAATCCTACAAAAAAACTATTATACCTATCTACCTTCTCTACCTCCTCTCTATGTATAGTAATCTTCTCTTTTCTCTTAGCCATATCTCAATTCACTTTTAGGGTGGAAAACACCTAAACATAACCTCTACCATCATATCTAGAAACCTATAATCAATGGCATAGATTGACTACAAAATTACAATTTTACAAGGAAATTTTAATAAAATTTTCCCTTTAGGGGCATTACCCCTAAACCCCCACTAGGGCATGCAACCCTCAGACCCCTCACTGGGGGGTTCATCCCCCTAGACCTTGAAAGGGGGGTGAATCCCCCTTGTAACCCCCATCACCATCACAGATACGACGAATGAGATCCAAAACCTGGCTAAAAAAACATCAAAATTTGAACCTCTAATCCTAGAAGACAAACATGCTCCACACCTAACACCTTCATGATCCTCATGGTCATTTAATTAATCTATAGTAGTGGTAGATCGGTTATATAAGCATGAAATAACTAAAACTTGTCTTAAAATTTAGGTAAAGGCATCTTGAAGAGGTTGAGAAGCTAGTGTAGCATCTTAATTAACCATGAAATCTCTTGGAGAAGCTAATTCATGATTGAAGACTTAATATTGTACCCTACAAACCTACACTTACATTTTACAACCTCAATATACTCTTAAAAATATGGACTAGATATATAAGCTAGGTGTTGAGGTCATAAAACCTTCATCTCTTTAATTTGCATGCCTTATAGATTATTTTTAGGTATTAACATCCTTATTTCTATGCATCTTATTTATATAGTCTTCTAAAACTTACCAACAACATTGAAACTTATTCAAACCTATCAGTCAGGCCTACAAGTGAGTATTTTTGGGCTACATCCTTCTTATCATAACATTATGTCTTTAAATAATAATATTTTGAAAACTTGTAACTATATGATCTTTCTTAATCCTAAGACTATTCTTAATATCTTGAACATTTCTCCAAATCTTTCTTATAACCTTCTATAGATTGCCTACATTTTTTTCTGAGTTCTCTTGCTTGGTATAGGTCATAAAATCTTATAAGGTAGGGTTTAGATATGAAAAATAATTTTGAGGATATTTGAATCTTGTCTCTTTATATTAAGGCATATAGATATACTCAATAACTCTTATCTTATTCATAAATATCATAACAATCCTTATTCAAGAAATGTAACCTTAAGAAGCTTGCAACTCTTACTCCCTAGTTGTAGACTTGTGGATTGTTCTTGAAACCCATGGAAACGTCTTTATTTCTTCATTTATCATGATATTCATGTTTGGAAGCATCCCAAGAGGCATTTAGAGCATGTGATAGGATATTTAAACAATTTTTAAGGGAATTTCCTTGTATAGATTGTTTGTAAAATTGTATATTACCGTAGAAGTTCTTTAGAATCTCAAAAATAATCATTTTATGCCTATCAAACAACATTGTAGGCCTATTAGAGATCTTGACCAAGCTTGAAATCTCCATTCATAGCTCTATAGCTTGTTAAAGAGTCTTCTTACCTTGGAATACTCATAATGTCTTATAAACTACTCTAATTTTAACCTATAGGCCCTTATAAGAGCATTGAGAATCATGCTTCCAATTACTAAACAAGGTTATAGGCCTCCTATGTCCTTGATCATGTTTGATTCCTCTTAAAAACTTTGGTATACTTTTGAAAGATTCTTTGTCATGCTTATCATTCATCCTTCTTCCTCTATACATGAAGATCTTACTCAATACTTGTAACTTATGCTCTCTTACCCATGGGGTCATCACAACACCCTTCTTAGTCTACTACAGGATTTGTTTCATCCTTGAACATGCTTGAAAAAAATAAAATATTGACTTACAAGCCCCTTGAGAGGCTTTGAGGATATGTTTCCATCTTAATCAAATAATAACCCTTTGTAGAGCCTATAATTCTTGAAGCTTTATCCAAACTTGCTCTATAAAATACCTGTAATCATGCTTTAAAGGCCCAAAACACTAGATAAGTCTTTTAACCAAACAATTATTATTTGGAATGCCTTTTAGGCTGGTTTCACTTCTTAGAAACATGATTTAAACCCTTCCTAAAACTTCTCTCTATACATTTTAGTGACAATTCTATAAAACTTACCTATATCTTGTTGGTTTTACCTTCTCATGTCCATAGTATCATTATAATGCTTGAGGCCCATTAGAACTATGACCCTTGGTTTCAAACTTGTGATGAACTTGGAAACTTGATAAATCTATATATCTCCTTACTTACCATAAATAATAGGTTTAGGACTTGATTGAGACCATGATTGAAACCTATATGAAAACTTGTCTTGCAAACTTCTTAAACTCTTGAGGTTATAAAACATGATGCAAGCCTATAGTTTCTTAAAGGCCTTATTATTGATCCAAGGCAAAACAAAATCCTTTGAGAACCTCACTTTTTAGAACTTCAAATTCAAGAATGAGACTAAAATTATTATAAAATACATGCATATTATGTTGCCTTAAGGATGTGCTCTTTTCCTATTGAAGAATTCTATCCTCTAAAATTACACATAAACCTTGTCTAACTGCATGTAACCATCAATGTCCCTTAGAACATGGTGAAAACCTTTTGAATACCTCTTTTCTTTACTTTAAGACATTATAAAAGACATGCAAGCCTATTGTATCCTTGACCATACTTGTAAGTTGATGAAAATAACTTAATCAATCTTAAACCATGCTTGAAACCATGTTGAAACTCCTCATGAAGACTTGTATGCATTATTAAAGACACATAAGAACCCTCAAGATATGTTTCTCACTTTGCACAACTCTTAAGAGACCTTGAAAATTTATAGATATATCTTGAGGTTTGAAATATTTAAACATGCCTTTTTTGTAGGGTATTTAATCTCAAGAACCTCTTGAAATCCATCCTAAGCTTGATAAATCTCTAAATCTTTTTTAAAACCCATTTTATTTATTTGAGGCCATGTTTTGAGTTTTTATTACCTTATCATTGATTAGGTCATGAAGAGACCATTTTGGAAGTTTGTAATCTTTAAAAAAATCACAAAACCTTGGAAACTAGCATGTATATTTGCTTTTACCCTCTATAATAATCCAAAGACTTTGAAAACCTAAGGGTTATGATCATAGGAGTTCTCTAAGAGGATTTTAGGGGTTTTGTAAGTGTCTTTTCCATACTTGAACCTACTATAAGACTTCACAAGATTGTTACTCCATTACATCCTCCTCAAATGATGCAAATAAATATTTATAGGATTAGTAACTTTCCTTGGGATGGTTTCCATTTATGTCCCCTTTTGAACACCATTTTAGGACCTAAAGGGGTTTAAGAACATTTGGAAACCTTTTAAATTGTTTTCAACTTGCTCAAAACTTTCTAGTTGAGTTAGAAGATGTCAATGTAGATTTATTTCTCAGAAATACCACTTATAAGTCCATAACTTCATTACCATCCTCATGACAACCTTAGTAAGGGATTTTGAGCTCATTTATACATTTTTTAGGCTTGAAAACTTTCCAAAAAGGGAAAATATTATCCTAAGGTTTTATGGAGGTTTAGCTCTACCTTCCATCTCCTTAGGGAAATGACCTATTTTAATCCTTATATACCAATATAAATACCTATAAGAGGGTTTTAAAAATCCTCCTAACACTCCCAAGGGCTTGATTCAATCCATGTGCCTATATGATAAAGATAGAACATGAATGTTTCTTGTAAGAAGCCCTTAAAACTTCATGCACTCAGATCTATAGGCCTATGGGTTGAATCCACATGATTTTTTGGTTGTTGATACATCTACGGATAATTATGAAGTGTTTTAGGACATGAAAAATTAATTTATATGCTCTTAAAGAACCATGCATAACTATAAATAAGAAATAATGTGACTATCATTACTTGAAAAACCTTTAAACATGGTCTTATCTTGATTTTATAGCTACACAATTGGCTTGTGCCTCTTTCAAGATCATGTAGACCTTCAATTTATGTCTCATATCCTTTATAAGATCTTGAAAATGCATTAAAAATTGTAACTAATTTTCCTTTGGCTTGCAACATAAGCTTTTCTATTGAATACCTGAAGAACATGGATGATGTGCATTAGCTCATCAAAGAGATGCCATCCTCTCTTACTTTTACTCTTAAAAAGGTCCTGTAAACCCTTTTAAGACCTACAAACTCATATTTCTCAAGGAAAACTCTATATACACCTAGAAATCTTATCTTTAGGCTTGTTTTCAAAGCTTACCTTTTCTTGAAAACCTTAATGCGTCTAGAGACCTACATTAGATTTTGGAGAAGATTATATCATTTATCCTCTTTACTCCTTAAAACTTGAACATGGTCCTGTAATATTTTTTTAAATCTCAAAGCCTTGAGGGAGCTTGGAGACCATGATGGTGATCCTATATCCATTGATTTGGTCTTAAGAATCTACCCATCTGGAAAGTCCTTAAAATGAGTTTTTTCATTACGCCCTCAAGAATTCTCCAAAAATGATTACAATCTCTTAAAACAATTAATACTACATTGATTACAATATTGATGATTATTAATGGTTGTCATGGTTTGATGCACTTTTCCCACATTGAGATGTTTCAAACAATCTTCAAAGAGAGAGAAAGAGGAGGGAAACATTTAATCAAATGCACTTGTAGATCATATGTACATATTTGATAGTTTTATTAAGGAGTTGAAATATCCAAGTGGCTTTATGGAATCTTTTAGACCTCTCACCCCTTTAAAATATCCCTAGTGAGTGACTTAAGACCCTTTTGACCTTATTATAACTAATGAGTTCTTCTTAAGAGCTTTTTTATTTATTTTACATTGAAAAGTAATGGAATAATCCTCCACAAGGCTGCTATGACCCTCCTAATTTTGATATAATGTCTAAAAGGAGTGATAATCAACATTTTTTGGAAACCTCCGAGGTGTGTTTGCCTACTTACCTAGACCATTTTCCTTATCAAATCTATTGGGCATGGAGTCATTGACATTTTAAAAATTATTGAATAATGAGATAAGTTATGACCATGACATGCTTGAAAAATCCTATAAACAATCTAAAAACACCTAAAACAACAAACAACCACCAAACAAAAAGGGACAAGAAATTTTTCTTAAAGTAGTTGGAGGAAACATGCAACTTAAACTAATATGTGTAGACACCCAATTATGGCCACAACTAGCTTCTAACAAAACTTTAGACTGATTCTTAACAACCATTAAAACTTAAGCCTAGGAATAATTAAATGCCCCAATTTTAACTATGAATCATTCATCAATACTCATAATCATGTTGAGGCATTCCTATTTGAGATACTAGACCATATGCAATAATAACCTCTCATGGATTCATCCCTAATCACCTTGAGACATAAAAACTATCAATTTGGCCTATGGATCCATTAATAAGGTCACTTAATAAAATATTAAAAGATAAAAAAGGCTAATCAAAATCAATTAATTAATTAAACAAGATTAAATGCTTGGTCAAATTATCCATTTACAATTAATGAATATCTAAAAATGGAAATTTCAAAAAAAAAAAATATCAAGCTTTTCATTATTATCTTTATGAGTTGGAAAAATATCTCAAAATATCCAAAAATATCCCAAAATATCTCAAAATATCTAATTTAAGAACTATGACTAGTAACTAGAAATCATAATTGCATGATAAATTTTAACTCAACTGGAGTTAGTATTAACTCAAAATTAAGTCACATTGGGTCAGAGTTAATTTTTTAGGATATAAATATAAGTTTGTACCTATTTATATTAAATATATTTTGGTGTAATTTTATAATGCACAAATAGATGCAAATAAGCCTTGCATGTAATGTTACCATGCAAAATTCATGAGCCAAGCAGCTAAACCAAGGTGCCAAGGAAAGGTGAAGCCAATAAATATCTATTAATTAAGATTTATTGATAAAAAACCCAATAAATCTATTTTAATATGCCATTTGGATCTCCAATAAAGGTATAATAAGGTTTTCTTTTATGGTTTAGTTATGTTTTATATGCATGTTTGTTACCTATGCTCTCCCTAGTATCTAGGGTAGAGGTGTTAGTATTTAGTGTGATTATTTGGATTTTATTTTATATTAATAAAAAAATACTAATATCCCTTCTTGGATTACTTTTCCTCAATAATGACACCCTTGGGGGGACTCTTCATGAGTGTGCACCCCATAAAATTGTTTTGTTTTTAAGCTTTTATTCTATTTTATTTTTGCTTTGCTCAAATAAAAATGTCCCATTAAGTATTAATAAATTTTTATGTATTCAATATTTTTTTTATAATTTTTTTAATAAATTTATGTAAGTTTTTTTATTAAAATGCTTTGAATTTTTTTTTGAAAAAATTATAGTTTAGTGATTATGATCAAATTAGTGACTGCCACTTTCATTTTCTATTTTTCTATTAAAAAATGACTGATACATAACTAATAATTTTTTTATTATAATTTTTGATATTAATTTTTTAATATAAGTTAAAATTTTACCTATTAACAACCTCCAAAAATTTCATGAAGAACTGATGCATAGTTTACAAGTTATGATCATATTAGTGACTACCACTTTCATTTTCTATTTTCTTGCTAAAAAATGTATTATATAGAGATAATAATTTTTTTGTTATTTAATTTTTTGATCTTAATTTTTTCATATAATTTATAATTTTAACTATGAACAACCTAAAAAAAATTCAAGAATAACTGATGCATATTTTATATGTTATGATCAAAACACTGACTACTACTTTTTATGTTTTTGTGTGTTCGGTTTTATTTTTAACATTGATTTTGCAGGTTATCCTTATAATTTGTTGTTTGTAGTTTTTTATAGTTATATATATATATATATATATATATATATATATATATTCATTATTTAGGTAAATTTAAGTAATATCACTTTTACCAATAAGCAAGAAAATATCCTAACACTTTTTACAAGACCCAAAGACCAAGAGAATACATTTTTAAACACTCTAAGTTGCAAAACTCACATTTAAAAATTAGTATTTTAAAAATATTTTTGCTTGAGTTATTTTAATTTTTTTAAAGTTTTTATGTAACTCTAAGGGAATAATATTCATGACATATTTAATTTGGTTATATAAAAATTAACTCTCACTTTAGTTAAATACTCATAAGAGTTTTCATTTTTATGTTTGTTGTTTGAGTGTTTGTTTAGAAAAATGGGTGTCACGTGTATACTCTCCCCTTGTCCCATTTAAGGAACTTGGGTGATAAAAAATTATCACTCTTTGAATTTTTTAATTTTCTTCAAAATGTGTAAGGAAAGTCTCTAAGGACTTCTACAAATTCCAAATGACTTGGGTGACCCTAAAATGACCCTAGAGTCCTTCCACTTTATTTATTACATGCATTTTGGCTTATGGGTGGGAACTCGCTTCTACCTCATAAATTATTTAGGGGTGAATTTACCTAGGGATTCATCTCCTAGAATTTTACCAATCCAAATCCATGGTGGGGTATATAAATTGAGGGTTACCCATTAAGATGCTTATTTGGATAATTAAACAAGCTCTATTAGTGGTACTCGGCTTCAGAATGTAGGGCCAATTCAAAATTCACACTACACTGAGTAATTGATGGATGTAGTGGTTATGAAAATTACAAGACATTTTAATAAGTTGGTTTATGTGGATCTAAATCATGTGATTGTACCTTAGTGTTTTCAACACATATGGGACCATCTAGAAATGAGTGAAAATTGATAGTTTAGATAACCCCACTTACCATGGACATATTATTGATGCAGGATGAGTAAACCAAAGTTTCATGTTGATGTATAAAATATTGAGAGACGAGGGGGAATAAAAACCCTACTTTTCATGCAATTTTAATTTCTAGATTAATAACTTAAAAGCCTCTCAAGAGTAAGTATATAGATGAAATTTGATAGTATGATGCAACCTTGTCAATTTTAGGATTCAGGACGTTACACTTAGGTGTTTTTTTTTGTCACTTTATCCTTTTTAATTTCATGTTATTGTTTCAAAACTATTTTTTTATCATATTAAATGTAAAAATGAGTCTTTCTTACACATTAATCCTTTGTTTGAAGAGGCATTATGTTATCTATTTTGACATCCCACCTTTGCCTTAATCATTTTGTCAAAATTTTGTTTATGTATGCCACTTGATTGAAAAGGGTGTCATTACACTACTCAATTAATTTCAAATCATGTATCTTTGAATCTTGAAACAAACCTTTTTTCCATAACTTTACATCATGATAACATCATTACATTATTCGAACTATTTCAAAGACCTGTTACCTTGTGTCCAAAATTATAACTCCAAACCACGTGTGCCTTTTGGATCTATGCCTAGTATCATCATGTTGTTCATTCTTGTCTAGCTTATTATCTATTTTAAAATCCTAGTATTCTAAATTAAGTTCAAAATTAGGCTTGCCAAGCTAAAATCTAAACATTGATTGATTTCTGCCTATGCCTCATGTAATTTTGGCCTAGACATTGATCTTTCACTTTTGGGTTGTGTAACTTAGGTTAAATCCTTGCTCCATTTAAAGACTATGTTGGTGCCTAGATTTAGGGAAGTGGTATATCTTATATATACCTAAAGTTCCATGTATTTTTATAAATGATCAAGTGTGTGTCTAAATACAAATGCTTAGTTTATGTCAAAGTGTTTTAAATTTGTTAGATTAAATCTCTTGCCTTTTAAACCTCTTTTTATTTAAATTATAACATTTTTACCTTTTCCAATAGATTTAGCAATACCTATTTTGATCCTATCTTTTGTTCCTTATTTTTTAAAATACCTAGCAAATTTTGTTTCTTTAGACATAGTTTAGACTTTTTTGAAACACTTTATACCTAAGTTTGGAATTTTAGTTTTATTTCATCCACTTGACCATTTGTTTTAGGAATTTAACATTAGACATTTGACATTAGACTATTTTATACCAAGTTTTAGCATTGGCCATTTTGGAGATATAGCTCTATTCCTTTGACCAAGTTTGGACCATTTGTCCTTCAGACATTATTTTTCAAAGTTTGTAGAACTCTAGGCCTTTTTGTAAAAAAAATATTATTGATTTGGACATGTCTCATTATAATCATAGTGGATCCATGTATAATATAGGTTATAATAACATGGTTTCACAATATGAATTTATTCAAGACCCCTAAAGTGATGATGTTTTTTCTGAGACAAATCCTTATCCTCCTTATAATACTTAATATGGATAACAAATCCATAACCCTCAAGCATAGTATTCAGTGATACCTTCTTTGGGATAATTAATGTATCAATTTTGAAATTTTAATGCTAATGATACCTGATCCACTACCTATACCATTAACCCTCCTTTGGTCTATATGAGCAACTAGGCCCCATAATGCCCTAGCATTACTATTATAAGATCTCATCTTTTAGATCATAACATCACTAAGTTTCATAATTCCCTAACATTACCATTTCAAGACCTCATCCTTTGGATATAGATAACAACCAAGATTATCAACACCCTACCATTACCATTATATGCCCTTTCAAGTATGGTAGCTTATTATCCCAATAAGATTGTGAAATAATGACTAGCCAGGTCATAGTTACCATCTTAAACCAACAACTAGTCTTTTTTAAGCCCATATTAGATGAGCCTATTTAAAAAGAGGTCATTATCCAACTGTTAACCATTCTTCATTCATTTCCAACCATACCCCACTTTAGAAAACTAATGCCAATCTTCAAGACACAATAGAGCCAATTAGTACCTCTCTAATAGAGCCATTCATTCAAAGACTAAGATGTGTTCAAAATTGGTATTTTACAACTACTTGTAAATGAAGGCCAAAATCACCAACTCAAAATCTTTTTATTGAAAGGCCTATTTATGATAATTCAACCTATGATGAATCACTTTTTAATCCTTTACTCATTATCGAGGAGTTTCACTTTGACAAGCCAGTCTTTATTGAGTCACTTCTTAATGATTATAACCATCTTTAGGAAAATCATTATCTCAAATATTATCTTATTTTTAAAGTGCCTCCCTTTGACAGTCTAATCTATGTGGATTTTCTTCTTTACCTTTTTCTCATCATTGAGGAGTCTCACTTTGACAAGCTAGTCTATGTGAAATCCTTCTTAGCTATGCCTATTTTCGAAGAGGACATCATGCCATCATAGGCTATTACTTATCCAATACCAAACATCATTGTATAAATATCCATAATTGAAGAAGAACCAAAATTAAAGTTAGGTTCTATTCTTAAATTGACATCAAATTTAACATCAAAAGTGGACTCAATATCAGTCTCAACATTAGATTTAGAGTCCCTTGAGTTAGACTTAGCTTCAGAATCAAAATACATTCATGGTTGTTATAATATTGGTTACACATGCCTTTAAAATCAATTTGAATATATTTTTGATCCTTAAATAGTTTTTGAGGATGATTAATTCAATGTTAGCACAAGTTTTCCTAGTATATTCTATGAGGATTGTGCTGCCTCTTTCCATTCCATTACCGTTCCACATGTCATTAACACCAATCGACCTAGCCATTCTATTGACCTTCCACCTCACACAAGTGTTGATTTAGACTGATAGAATCACACATTATTGAGTTACATGTATGGAGACATATTAGATGAATAATGTCAGGGGAACCAATACCACATTCATGCAAAATAAGAACAATCTCCTAGTGAAACCTTTTCAGAGGCACTAGGAGACAATCATAGTCAAAACTCAACATCTTATAGTGAAACCTTTTCAGAGGTGATAAGAGATAATCAAATTCAAAATTCAATGTTCCTTAGTGAAACCTTCTTGGAGGAACTATGGGATAATTAAGATAAATTTATTGGTGAAAACCTCTTTGAGGCATGAACAACTAAGCACAATAGTTCTTCACTACTTGATGAAGACATTATTAAATATAACATCAATACAACTTCCCATCTACATAATAATTAGATGGTAGCTACTCTCAAGCCCAACAACAAAAAATTATAATGGTACTATCAAGAGAATATTTAGAAGTCTTCAACCCCAGCATAATGCAAATTATGTTGAATCCATAATCAACAACATTGTGTGCCTAAAAATCCTAATATTCGTTTGTTTCCTAACCATTATACATTTCATTACGTTCCATCTCTCCATCACCAAATTAGACCTATCATCTAATATTTATCTATGCTTACCATCCCTAATCATACTTTCCTTTTTAAAAGCTATGAATATATCTTGTCTCAAAGTTTAGAGGAAACAAATTAAAAAACCAATGAAGATCAAAAAAATATTATTTGAGACTAAATCTATAGCAGATTCTTAACAAGGCAACTATTTAGAATAGGTGTGGTCTAAAAATTTCCATAGTTGACTATTATATTTGTATCATATGCTAATCAAGATGTGTATCTCCACATCAATAGGAACAATAGAAAAAAATACCTTTCTATGACTATTTACCTTACCTTTTTCTTTTTTCCATTCACCTTTCCATTATTTCATACCCTACCATTTACCTTACCTTGTCACTTAGGGGAACCCTTTTACCATTATATATAATTGTCATAACATCACTATCCTTGAACAATTTCATATCATATACCATTCTATCATACCTTACCTATCAGCCAAAGTTGTTTTCACCCTCCCTACCCAACCCTTTGACCTTGGTTACATTCCGTTGGTTCTTTAGACACCTTCAACAAGGGAATTCAGATCAAGTTTTAGCAGTTGATTTAGTATTCTATATAGAGACAATATTTTGGACTAGTATGACAATGGTTTTGGTAGTTTACTCCTTTATTTCTTATTTCATTTTATTTTAAGTGCTCATGATTATAACTACCTTTGGGAAAATTAGTATCTCACTTTGTGTTACTAATTATAACTACCTATGGGAAAATTAGTATCATGGACCTCTACCATTGTCCCCTAATTATAACTATCTAAGGGATAATTAGGAACAACACTTTTATCATGCCTTTAAGTTCTACCTTGCCATTCCTATGCTATATTATGTCATTTTCCTAATTTGAGAACTTGATCCTACCTAATCAGATTCCTCTACTATAAGGCAAAACTATAGTGACTTTAGGTCATAATGGGACTATGTAGGCAATTTTAGATTTACATTGAGGTTAGCTTAGTCACCCTTTGCCATGTTCTTGCCATTTTTTGAGCAATTTCAAGTTTTCACACTCTCTCCATTTTACAAGTAATTTCAAGTTTAAAAACTCTCACCATTTTTTTAGTTGGGCCATTTAGTATCTCATCATTCTTGAGTGAGTTGAGATATATAGAAACTTCCAAAAACATTTCTAAAAGATCTTAGAAAATCCTAAAATTCATTTTCAACCATTTATTTTCCTTCAAGATTTGGGGCACCCTCACCATTTCATAAGAAACCACTTGTCATTTAGTTTTCTCATCCTTATTCGCCTTTAGACTTATGCTCTCTCGATTCTGTGCATTCATTTTTTGTGTATTATGTATTCAAATTTGATACATTAATAAATGCTAGGCTTCATCTCACACTCTCATCATTTTATGAGCCCATACCCACATTTCCTCTACAACATCAATCATGTTTTCTTATAATCATTTTATTCTATCCCATATATTGGGAGAACTACATTTGGCTTTAATTTCATGTTTGATCGTGCATCCATAGAACAATGTAGGAAGACTCCACTTGCCTAGTGAATATGGAGTTAACTCGACTACCCCTTCCTATTTTTCTATTCCCCCTATTTATAATTTTGTTTGTGTCATTGGTTCAATATAGCCTAGGGGTGACCTTGTGTCATTTTTTTTGTCTTTTGTTTGCACTAACATTGGGATTAACCATTATTTGTGTTTGTTTATTTTTTGTTCTCATTGTTTTATTTTGTCCTATTTTTCTTTCTTTTCCATTTTATTGATGTTTTGTCTCCCTTTTTATTTATTTGTTTGCCTATTTATTTTCTTTCATTATTGTGCCTTGACTTAGTATACATGCATTCATTGGGTAATTCCTTATGCATTCTACATAGGTCTATCCACATTCATATGCCAACATTTTCATCATGGTTTTTATCACTAGTGCATTATTTTCAATTGTTTATTAGATTGTGTGTTAGTCTTTATGCATATTTGAGCTCAGTTATCATTGTGTTTTATATCATGATACTTCCCATCATGTGTTATAGCAAAAATCATATCATGAAATCTTACAATAAATCTGGCCATAGTAATTTTCCTTGGCACCTAACAATTTCTCAATCTACCCAAATAATTTCCCCATACAAAGTAATTAAGTCATGAATGGATTTTAATCCTTTCTCATTAGGACTTGCATCTACATACAAGTAGGTTTCTTGAATTCATCTTTCTCCTCTATACTAGACTACTCTTACTATATGAGTATATATTCATTACGTAAGCTCCCTATTCCAATTTTACATAATATTCCCATTATTATGATAATAATTATAAAATCTTTGGATAAATCATTATCTCTAACCACTTATGGGTAAATCATTATATTTTTATCTCTCTAGAGGTTAATGATTATAACTGCCTTTGGAAAAATCATTATCTCTAACTACCAATGGGAAAATCATTGTATTTCAATCTCTCTAGAGGTTAATAATTATAATCACCTTTGGGAAAATCATTATCTCTATCCACATAATTGGGGCATGTTTTTATCCTACTAATGATTCTAACTGCCTATGGTCAAATCATTGTTTTCCTTTTCATGATTATAAATGACTTTGGGAAAATAATTATCTTTCTACCCTTATCCTTTAGCTAATGATTATGAACACCTTTGGGAAAATCATTATCTATTTACTTGGTTATGTTGATGATTATAAATTCCTTTGGGTAAATCATCCTATTTATCTACCCAATTAGGGTAGTTAATCATGCCATTGATTATAACTACTTGAGGAAAAATCAGTCATTTCCACCCCTTCACCTTTTGATCACATCATTTCCTTATGCAAGGGACTGATCATTGACCTTCTTTACTAACCACTCCCTTGAGGGGGCATCTAGATCTCATCCATTAACATTGAAGTCATACACATACAATACCTTTTCAATCTTTGAGAAGACATTACTATGCTTATAGCTTGTAATGCTTTCTCAAATAAGAGAAAATGATAGACACCCAATTCTAGCCACAACTAGCTTTTGACCAGACTTTAGACTAATTATTACCAACCATTGAAAATAGAAGCCTAAGAATAACTTAACATCCCAATTTTAGCTTTGCATCATTCATCAATGCAATAATAACCTCTCATGGATTCAACTCTAATCACCTTGTGACATAACTATAAATTTGGCCTATGAACCCATTACGTGGGGCACTTAATCAAATATTAAAAGAGAAAAAAGATAATAAAAATTAATTAATTAAACAAGATTAAATTCTTAGTTGAATTATCCATTTACAATTACTGAATATCTAAAAATGGAAATTCCAAAAAAAAAAATATCAAGCCTTTCATTATTACCTTTATGAGTTGTCAAAATATCTCAAAATATTCCAAAATATCCCAAAATATCTCAAGATATCCCAAAATATCTGATTTGAGAACTATTACTAGTAACTAAAAATCATAATTGCATGATAACTTTTAACTCAATTGGATTTAGTTTCAACTCAACCTTAATTCACCTTGGGTTAGAATTAATTATTGAGGTTATAAATACAAGGCCATACCCATTGATGCTAAAGCTATCTTGGTGTAATGTTATAATGCACAAATAGATGCAATGAAGCCTTTCATGTAATGTTACCATGTAAAATTCATGAGCCAAGCAACCAAACTAAGGTGCCAAGGAAATGTGAAGCTGACAAAACTCCATTGATGAAGATTTCTTGATGCAAAAGAAAAAAAATCCATTTATATAGGACATTCAAAGCTCAAAAGAAGGTATAATGAGGTTTTATTTTATGTTTTAGTTGTGTTTCATATGCATGCTTGTTACCTATGCTCTCCTAGTGTCTAGGCTAGAGGTGTTAGGGTTTAGTGTTTTTATTTGGATTTGATTTTATCTTCCTAACATAATATTAATCTCCCCTCTTGGATTATTTATTAAAAATATGTTTAATAAAACACCTTTATGACCTCAAAAATAGAGTTTGATGTGTATCTTATTGATTAGGATAGGTAATTCCCCTCTATCAAGATTTGAGAGCTCATATGAATTTGATTGATTACATCCTATGATGAGATATAGACCACTCCATATAGAATAAAATTTAGTATGTCTTCCTAATTTGTCTCTCTCTTCATCCCACTTGAGGACAAATTCTCCTTCTTTGAATTTTCTCAAAATTATTTTTTTGGTCAAAATCCCATCTGACTTGAGTTTGGTGAGCTTTAAGAGTCCTCATATCTTTGTTACCTCTTCTAATTCCATTATTTTTGTAAATTTGACTAATAAAATATCATTTTCAAGTAGCTCTAGTTGAAGAGCAAGTTATAGTGAGGGAAATTAAATAGATAGAGGCAACTTAACCTCTCTTTCATAAACCAATATGAATTTAGTGTTCCCAATATCCATTTTTGGTGTGATTCTATCAACCCAAAGGGATTTTCTTACCTTGGTATGTTATGCCCTTTAATTATCCTCCATTGTTCTCTTGATGATAATGATTAAGTTCTTATTAGTTGACTCTGTAAGTCCATTACACTGAGGGTAATAATTTTATTAAGTTTTTAGATAGATGCCACTCTTAATATCCCATTTAGAGATATTGGTTCCAACAAATGCTGTAAAATTATCTGAGATGATTGTAAGAGTTACCATAAATCTAGTTGTTATGTATTTTAAAAATTCAAGAATATATTTCTCATTAACTTCCTTCAAAGAAACAACTTTAGTCTACCTTGTAAATTAGTTAGTGGCTGTCAAACCCCATGTATGGCCTACACTAGATGGTGAACTAATCATCCTAATAAAATCTAAGCTCCATTAGATGAAGGGATGATCAAACTGAATAGGGTGGAGGGAAAGAGATACTAAAATATATTTACCTATGAAGAAGGTAGACATTTTGTAATTTATTACCCATATGTATGCATCTCTAAATATATTAGGCCAATAATAGCCAACCCTCATTATTTTTCTTAGACTAAAGTAACCTCCTAATGGCCTATTATGAAATTCCTCTAATATCTAGTTAATATGATTTCCTCAACACATCTTAAGAGAACATGTTGGAGGATTAGGTTTAACCCTAGATGAGCAAATGATTGTTTAAGTCCTCTACCCAAACCTAGTCTAATATGGGAATGACCATAGGTTGTGGGTCACCTAATTTTAGGTCATACCTCTAGGATTTTTAATGAGGCTAAATCCTTTGATGCATCACTTACCTCATTTCCACTACAAATTACCCATTATTGGGGTGAAAAGGGAGAGAAAGATAACTAAAAGGAAATATAAGTTAGTATTGGTGATGCACCTAAATTGATTACTCATCCACTCTATTTGAAATTTTAAAAACACTAATGAGACAAGTAAAAGACTAAATCTATAACTCCAAATGTTTGTTATGCATCAATATTTCATGCAAAAGTTCACCAAGTGATTAAAACCTGAGGGAAGTGATGGGAAGGATTGATTCAAGGCACTAACAAATAAATATATCCATTATTATCTTCAATCAAATTATATTAAACACTAAACATGACATGCATAACATGATTAACTAGTAACTAGGTGTGATTAGGACGGGAGACATTTTTACCACATATGTAAATCAAACTGACATTAACACACTATACCAAAATAATTAAATCTTAAAAATAGTCTTCTATTCATCTCAAGAGGTTAAAATCTCAATCTTGATAGAGTCTAGTTATGCCTAAGAGAAGGATCTATTTCAAGAGATCAAATATTGAATTTATAGTATAATAGGATGTGAGACAGGGGAAGGAATACATGGGAGAGTGGAAAAGGGGTAATAATGATTGAGATCATAATTTTACCAAATATTTGAGATCCTTATGCATTAATTTCCCTATGAATCTATTTGACATGGAAGGATGGATCATGAAGGTCAAAACCACTACAAGAAACAACCACACCACTAAATGAATCCTTCTTGAGCTCCTCTACATTAATGTCACTGGGACTCTATGCCATCTTTATCTTGACTTGATTATGAGGAAAAAACCCTCATATATTTGGACCTGATATATCCATGACCATATCTACATTGAGTGGCTATAGGTACCTACTTGTCAAGGATTTAACTATGTCAAATGTGAAACACTTGTTCATAACCATTAATATCTATGCCTTCTTCAATACTTGAGCATAGATATTACTATAGATTGAAAACAAATCTTATTTATTGGTTTTCATATAGATATAATATCAATGGAAAACCTATAATCCACATAGCTTCATTTTTAACTATATTAGGTTTGAATAAACCTATTCTACTTCTAAACCTTGTGGAAGCTGAAGACTCATTATCTGCATAGATGTTCTTTAAAGAGAAATAGTCATAGTCACAAAACAATACTATAACCCCAAAAAATGGGCCCCATAAGTTATAAATCTTTTAACTAAATGTCAAGACTATGATTTAATGGTAACAAAGCTTCATCATTGATAATACTGATAGTATGACTACGTCTGCTTGTGATATTTGACTAAACAATACTCTGAAGAATAGGTTTGTTCAAGCTTAATATAGAACCTAGACACTTACATGACTTCTTAGACTCATGAAATAATGATAAAACCATGACTACAAACAACCTCTCAAGAAAAGACAATAGCTAACAAAAAGAAAGGAAAAACCACAAATAGGGAAACTAACCTAAACAAAGCAAGGACAATAAACATGTGTGCTAAGATAACACTTAGAGGAATTTAACAAAAACTACCCTAATATGTACAAATTAAATATACAAATACCTTTCATCCTAGATCAAATGGAAAGTTTGAAAATCCTCTTGCACCATGAGCTGAAGGATTGACTGAGGCATGTAGCCTTTTGACCCTTGGCCTTGATGCTTCCTTCTTCTTTATGGTGTCTACCAACTTCATTGGCATGATGCTCAGTGAGAAAAAAGTAACTCCAACTAGGTTAGATTTGGAAATAAAATTGTATTACATATAGAAAGTCTCAACTTTCTCATGTATCCTCAACTATGACCTCTAATAATGGTTCATTAAGACATACCTTCTTGGTTTCTATGGTACCCTCAATAAGACTATGCTTTTTGGCAACAAGTTTTTCAAGCTCATCTAGGAGCTCTGTATATTTTACTCAAATTTGGTCATTGTCTTCCATGGAAAACCTCTTCTCTACCTTCTTAATCACTTGACCCTTAATATGCAAGCTTGAAGATATGATAGCCTTTTTAACCTTGCTTTCCTCTATGATAGAATGTATTTGATGTTTAGAAACATCAAGATTCACTTTGCCATGTCCTAACACCCCTGAAAAATATTCCACCTCAAAAAGAGATCTTGAATTTCTTTGAGGAACCTCAACTTCTACCTTGGCCTCATCCTTTATGTTCATAACTTCTTGGGTAGAAAATACATCAAACTCCTTCATGACTATAGGCTCATGACTAGCATAAAGATATTGACCTTCATGTTCCAATTTGTCAAATTCCTTGCATATAACATCAAACCTTTTAAATAAGCCATATTATTCATTAATGTCACCTTCAAGAGCTATATCATCATGGATAGCAGGTAATATGTCTTTCAAGTATACCCTCTTTCACATCAGATTTTTTACTAATAGTTGTAGTAGGATCTTCAATGTGTTTCTCTTCATTCAAGAAAGAAAAGTTACACTTGTGTTCACTAAGGGGAATCCATATGATGATTTATTCTTCATAGTCACTCCTGACATCCTCTTGATCAATTATATCTTGAGTTATTTCCTCCTCATTTACTTCTCTCAAAATGGGCTCCTTCTAAAAAAAGGGTGGGGTGGAAGGTTGATGGATAGGCTTATGGATTTGAGGTTAAGGATAAGAGGTGATGGGGGCATGATAAGTTGGAGATGGAGTATGAGGTATGATGGATGGCTCATGGATGGGTCTAGGAATGGAGGGAACCTTTTTTAAACTTCAGTCTCTGGGAATGGTTGACTCTTGAAGAAGCTTTTATAGGGAAAGCAAGTTGAGTTGGGAAATGGAAGGAACACCTTCTTCCATAAAAAAATCATTTTAATTATATCCTTTTTAAGAATCTTTAATAGATGTTAATTGCTCTTTAACCTTCACAATTTAAGTCTCCCTCTTTTTTTGAGAACATCTTTGGATAGAGCTCTAAGATGGAAAATCTAGAGGTTGTTCTTTAACCTTTTGATTTTAATTCTCCTCCTTCTCCCTTGTCTTCAGCTGCTTATATTCAATAATAATCACTTCCTCCTTAATCTGCATATCACTTTGGATGGATCTCCATGAGGTAAAGGACTTATATTCTTGAGGAAGGAGGGGTGTGAATTGAGTAACTTTGGGCTTGCTTGACTGCATGATTTAGTTCCAAGATGGAAATTTGGGATCATGGTTTTCCTACATAGTGTGCATTATGGCTTGAGGAATGAAAGGAGGTATGTGTAGTTGAGGTGATGTTGCCTTTACAACTACCAATGTCTAGTACAAATTTTTATTTGTAGCTTCAATTTTCATAGTAAGATAGGATTCAAAATTAAACCTTGATTTCTCATGATGGCTGGCTCTTTTAACACAAACTTGCCTTTCCTCCTAGACTCTCCCTTAGATATATTTTTATGAGGGGAAGGTTGAAAGGAGTTTGGGGGAACTATGATGACCTTGAAACTCATTGGTGAGGGATTATGAGTGGTGATGGGAAATTCAAAATGGGGTTGACATGGGGTAAAGGAGGGAAGACAAGATGAATGTGTTTGTTGTCCTAAATGGGCTACCAACTTCTCCTCAATCTTGTATATGAGTCCATCTATGTCAACCATATCACCACTATTTCTATAATAACCTCTCATAATGAAATAAATCCACTCATCCTTTCCCTACTGCACTGAAGTCCTAATCCCTCTAATGACATGCTTTAGAATTTCCTATCCATACCCCTTCGATGTATCAATGTTTATCATATTCCTTTATTGATCTAATAGATCTTGCTTAAGTCTATATATAAAATGGCCTGTATGAGTAGTTTATTTAAGAATGTCATGCAACTACTATGACTAATCAAGGGAGTAACTAGGCTATAGAGGGGGTAGATGAGACTCATAGAAGGCTTGATGATGTATGTAATAAGGGGGCTCATCATATGACCAGGAAGGGATAATTTTATGATGGATTAACTATTAATAGTGATGATTAGGGAAATACTCCTACATGTATGTTTGATATAGGTCCTCATACTACTAGTGAATATCATAGTGTGGTTGATCATGCTTATCATAAGGCTAATATAGATCATGGTAGGCTTGATAAGGGTCATAAGGATCATAAAAATATGTATATGGATCATCTTGAAACTACTAATGAGGATAAGAAATATATAACTCTTCTCTATAGGCTACCATAGCCTAGAAAACATGAAGATAACTGAAACCATGAATAATAATATGTCTCATACCTTGAGATAAGGACCAAGGAATACTTGAAATTTCTTTTGAAGATGAATATAGTATAGACTTACTTCAATAACTAAAATTGGGTACCACTAGGCATGCCAAAAATTATTAGAGGCTTAGGTTGCACCCTAAATGAGAAAAGTATTATTCACATCTTCTACCTAAACCTAGACCAACATGGGAATGACCATAGGCTATGGATCTATTAAGCATGAAATATACTAAGAGGGGGGGTTGAATTAGTATATTATATATCTTATTAAAACTTTCCATTTATCAAATTCCACTTAATCAAACATTTAAGATATGCAATAAAACTCAAATAATAAACATCACACAAGATAGAGAGAGACACCAGATATAACATGGAAACCCAATGTGGGAAAAACCATGGAGAACAATCTCAAGTATATTCATGAGAAACAACCCACAAGAGAACTATACCCCTTTTCCAAGTACCAACCTAGCTACAATTTGTGAGCACCAACCCATAGGAGCTTCAAACCCCTTTGCTGAGCACCAACCCAACAACTATTCATGATCACCAACCCACAGGAGCACCGACCCCTTTGCCGAGCACCAACCCAACAACAATTCGTGAGGACCAACCCATAGGAGCACCAACCCCTTTGTGTATACCACACACCTATCTCTTAATGTTGCTATCTCAACAAATGATAGTTCAATACAATATCTCTTTCCTCTCTGTCACCTTTGCTCTTCTAAGCTAGATATAACAAATACTATTCATCTCTCACAATTGCTCTTCTAAGCTAGATATTACAATATCAAATCAACCTCTCTCAACCATATTAAAAATGGCTTCTCAAGCCTTTATTTATAGCTTTCCAAATGACCTTTGGTATTCCCCCTTTGTGACCCTTCAATCCTCATGGAAAATGGCGCCAATATTAGATGACCCTTCATATTCAAGCCTTTGAAAATTCATGTGGTGACCCTTCATGACCAAAAATGTCCTTCCCAACTTTTTCCTTATCTTTGGTTACTTTTTGTATTCCTCAAAGTGTCACTTCATGAGAAATTTCACCCTTACTCTTTTGTCTTCACTTGGTGAATCTTGGTATTCCCCAAGATGACTCTTCATGGGATAATGCATCCCATCCTTCTTTTGTCTTTACCCCGTGGCTCTTCAACTTCTCCATGGGCCCTTCTTTTGGCTCATATGCAACCAAAAATATATTCATTAATATTAAATAAATATTAACTCATATTAGCCAAGATATATTTATTAAAAAAACATTAAATGTAATGGGGCCTTTATCACAAACAATACTAGACCTTTGACATTAATGACAATATTTCCAACAATCTCCCCCTTTGTCATTGATGGCAACCTCAATCCTAAAACTACCACATCCTATCACCTACACATACTATCATCTAAAAACATATAGTAACTCCCCCTTATTGTAGCAACCTATACCTATTCCCTGCACCTGTACCTATACTTGTACCTATTATTCTCCCCCTTTGACATCAATGATAAAGGGCCTACCTGGAGCTAACACTTAGCTCCCCCTCAACTAATGCTAAACATCAATGGTAGGAAGTAATAGAAATTACTCCCAACTCCTCTTGCCGATCTTTGAATGTATCCTTTGATCGTGCCTTTGAGAAGATATCTAACAATACATACACATTGTTCCCTGTCCTTTGAGCATCTACAATCAACTCATTTGAATCTTTTCTTCTAATCTCACAACCTTCTTTATGAAACTTTAATGTATATCCTTGATCACATATTTTAATAACACTCAATAGATTATGCTTAAGACCTTTTACATACAAAACATTTTTAGTCTTAGTTCTACCATAATCTAAACTCAAAGTACCTTTTTTGGCTATCTTGGCAGTGATTTTATCTCTGAATCTCACTGCACCACCATTGATCTTATTTAGAGATATGAATTTACTTTTATCTCCTGTCATATGCCTCAAACATCTATTATCAATTAACCATGGCTGATCTTTACCTTTTACATGCAGGGCTGTCTGAACCATCATAGAATCTTCATGTTGTTTCTTCTACCATGTACTTGTCTGAACCTTCTCCCTGATGAATGGAGCTTTGAGATTCTGATCCTTCTTCTTGATGAATGGAGCTTTAAAGCTTTAATCCTTCTTGACTGACTCGAACACACTTTTACAATACTGAGCTATGTATCTGAAGTTGTTGCACTTGTAACATACTATGGTCTCTTCATCAAAGCTTGATAGAGGAGCAAAAGAGTTGTGGATTCTACTTGACTCTACTTAACTTTCCTTCTCCTTATTTCTAAAATTATTAGCTCTTTTTATACATTCTAATTTCTTGTGACCATATCCATTACAATAAAAACAATAGCCATAAAAATAAGACCTATTTGTATATCTCTAACCTGATTGCCTTTTGTATCTTTGTTCCTTCCAGCCTTCTCTATTTGGAATGTCCTTTGTATTCTTCACTTCTCCCCTTTTTGTTTCCTCTTGTGTAAGAGCTTCAACATAGCTATTTTTCTTTCCAAAATTGATCCCTGTCTTATCTAAATATGATTTTTGACTTTCCAATATCTTATTTAGCATGTTAGTGCTATCTTCAAATTTTGAATCACTAACTACTTTATCACTAACTACTTTCTTAATATCTTCTTTTAAAGAGGCAATTTCAATAACATACCTTTGACATTCTTTTCTTGCTATTTCCAACTATGTTGTGAGGTCTTCTTCATTATTCTTGGCTTCTTCAAAGTGTGCTTTTAGATCTTCAATTATTTCCTTTGACTCTTGTTCATTTTTCTTGATCTGGCACTTTAATCTTTGATTCTTCTTTTGAACAGATTTTAACTCTTCTAAGGCACAAATGAGCTCTCCTTCCAAATTCAATTTGGCTTCCTCCTCTTCTTCTTCTTGATCACCTTCATGTATGGCCATGAATAGAATCTCTTCTTCTAAATCACTGACTCCACTATCTTCACCTAAACTAGGATCCTTAGAATACAGGCTCTTCTTCTCAAAACCCTTCTTAGATTTGCCTTTGAAATTCTTCTTGTATGTAGGATTTTATTCTTCATCATCATTAACCTTATTTGGTCATCTAGCTAAAAAATGTCCAATCTTTCCACAATTAAAACATTTAAAAGGTAATTTTACTTGATATTTACCTATTCCTCTTTTTGGCTTGCGAATGAAAAGTGCTCCATTTTCATCTTCATCATCACTGGAACTATCACTTGATTCTTGAATCTTAGCTTTCTCCTTCTTTGATGTCTTGAAATCCACTTCTCTCTTTAAGGATTTATCTTGTTCTAGCCGCATCTCATATGCTGTGAGAATACCATGAAGCTCATCCATCTTTAGCTTGGCTAAATTCTTCATCTCCTCGATTGCCGAAACCTTTGCATCATATCTCATTGGTAGAGATCTCAAAACCTTTTGCACCACCGTTGACTCATCCAATGTTTCTCCAAGACCTTGAATCTAATTTATGACTTGATCAACTCATAAAATATAACTTGCTATATCTTCTTCTTCTTCCATCTTCAAAATTTCAAACTGCCTTCTAAAAGTCTACAGCTTAGCTTGCTAAACCTTTCCATCACCTTTGTAAATATTCTCAAGTTTTACCCAAGTTTCATGAGAAGATTTACATTGCAAAACTTTAACAAATTTAGATTCACATAAACCACATAAAATAACATTTAAAGCTTTAGCATTACATTCACTTGCCTTCTTTTCTATTGGAGTAATTGTAGATGTCTGTGGCTCTTCATATTCCTTCACCACTGCTTTCCATATTTTGAATCCAAGGGCCATCAAATAAACCTTCATTCTCATGCTTGAAAAAGAATAATTTGTTCCATCAAAAAAAGGTGCCTTATTTGTAGAAAATCCTTCCTGTGACCCAGCCATCGTGCTTTCCCAATCTACCTTCAAGCTATAAAACTTTTCAAAAAGGAACTTGCTCTGATACCAGTTGTTAAGCATGGAATATACTGAGAGGGGGTGAATCAATATATTATATATCTTATTAAAACTTTCCATTTATCAAATTCCAATTGATCAAACATTCAAGATATGCAATAAAACTTAAACAATAAACATCACACAAGATAGAGAGAGACACAAACTATAACATGGAAACCCAATGTGGGAAAAACCACAGAGAACAATCTCAAGTATATTCATGAGAAATAACCCACAAGAGCAGCATACCCCTTTGACGAGTACCAACCCAGCTATAATTCATGAGCACCAACCCACAAGAGCTTCAAACCCCTTTGTTGAGCACCAACCCAACAACTATTCGTAAGCACCAACCCATAAGAGCACCAACCCCTTTACCGAGCACCAACTCAGCAATAATTTGTGAGCACCAATCCACAGGAGCACTAACCCCTTTGTGTATACCACAGACCTATCTCTCAATGTTGCTATCTCAATAAATGATAGTTTAATACAACATCTCTTTCCTCTTTGTCACCTTTGCTCTTCTAAGCTAGATATAATAAATACTATTCATCTCTCACAATTGCTCTTCTAAGCTAGATATTACAATATCAAATCAACCTCTCTCAACCATATTAAAAATAGTTTCTCAAGCCTTTATTTATAGATTTCCAAATGACCTTTGGCCTTCCCCCTTTGTGACACTTCAATCCTCATGGAAAATGGCACCAATCTTGGATGACCCTTCATATTAAAGCCTTTGAAAATTCATGTGGTGACCCTTCATAACCAAAAATGTCCTTCCCACTTTTGTCCTTATCTTTGGTGACTTTTCGTATTCCTCAAAGTGTCTCTTCATGAGAAATTGCACCCTTACTCTTTTGTCTTCACTTGGTGACTCTTGGTATTCCCCAAGATGACTCTTCATGGGAAAATGCATCCCATCCTTCTTTGTCTTTACCCTGTGGCTCTTCGACTTCTCCATGGGCCCTTCTTTTGTCTCATATGCAACCATAAATATATTCATTAATATTAAATAAATATTAACTCATATTAGCCAAGATATATTTATTACAAACAACATTAAATGCAATGGGGCCTTTATCACCAATAATACTAGACCTTTGACATCAATGACAATATTTCCAATAGGGTCACCTAATGTTGGGCCATACCTATAGGATTTTTAATGAGGATAGCTCCTTTGATGCATCACTTAGCTCATTTACACTAAAACCTACTCATTATTGGGGTGAAAAGGGAGAGAAAGATAACTAAAATGGAAATCTAAGCTAATGTTCATAATACACCTAAATTGATTACTTATCCACTCCATTTAAACTTCTAAAAATACTAATGAGACAAGCAAAAGATTGAATCTACAACTCCAAATGTCTACTATGAATCAATATTTCATGTAGAGGTTCACCAAGTGATCAAAAACTAAGGGAAGTGATGGAAAGGCCTGATTCAAGGCACTAACCATTCAATATATCCACTATTAGTTTTAATCAAATGACATTAAACACTAAACATGACCTACATAACATGATAAACTAGTAGCTAGGTGAGATCAAGACATGACAAGGGAGACATTTATACCACTTATGAAAATCAAACTAACATTAACACACTATACCAAAATAATGAAATCTTAAAAATAGTTTTCTATTCATCTCAAGAGGTTACAAAGCTCAATCTTGGTAGAGTCTAGTTATGCCCTAAAGAAGGATCTATTTCAAGAGCTCAAAGTTTGAATTTATAATAGAATGGGATGTGAGAGAGAGGGGAAGGAATGCATGAGAGGGTAGAGAAGGGATCATAATGACCAAGATCATAGTTTTACCGACTCATTGAGTTCCTCATGCATTAATGTCCCTATGACTCTATCTGGAATGGAAGGATGGATCATGAAGGTCAAGACCACTATAGGAAGTAACCACCCCAATACATGAATCCTTCTCAAGTTCCTCTACATTAATATCACTAGGACTCTGTGCCATCTTCCACTTGACTTGCTTATGAGGACAAAAACCTTATATTTTTGGACCTAATAGAGCCATGACCATATCTGATTTGAGTAGCTATAGGTACCTACTTATTGAGGATATGTCTATGTCAAATATGAGACACTTATTCATAACCATTCACATCTTCCCCTTATTTAATATCTGAGCATAGGGCTTACTATAGATTGAAAACCAATCTTATTTATTAGTTTTTATATAGATATAATATCTATGGAAAACCTATAAGCCATATAAATTCCTTTTTAAACTATATTAGGCTTGAATAAACCTATTCTTCCTCTAAACCTTGTGGAAGCTGAGGACTCATTATTTACATAGATATTATTTAAAGATTAATGATCACAATCATGAAACAATACTACAAATATATAAAATGGGCCCTATAACTTTTAACTATTCAAACCAAAGGTTGAGACTATACTTTAGTGATGATGGAAATTCATCATTGACAATACTAATAATATGACTACATTTTCCTGTGACATTTGACTTAGTTCTAATGGTAACATAACTCATTGAAGCATGCTCTAGTTTGACCTAGGTCACATGTTTGACCTCTACTTGAAGCCTCATGTCTTCAAATTTTAATATTGGTCACTGATCTTGATTCAGACCTTTGAGATTATGAAAATTGTCTTCTTTTCATTGATCCTTAAGATCCTATAGCCAGTCCATCCATTTCATGTGCTTACACCCTATGGTAGCCTCATGTTTAATCTAAGCTTCTTGACTTTTAAACGTTGATCACACCATTAATATTTATTTATATGAATGAATGCAAGCCATATATATTCTACCAGTCTAATATGGTTGAGACATTTTTAATCCATGTATTTGATCTTAGGACCCACTAAAATTTTGACCCATTGTTCACCATTAGATCTAATTTGTATGATTAAATGCAATTCATTAATCTTTAGGGTCCATTGACCTTTCTCGTGTCTTTTTGGCATTAGATCTTATCTTATATTTTTTAATCTTGAAATCTATCATCTTTGAATTCATCCTTAGGATCCTCTAACCTTCAAACTAACTTGCATCATTATATATTCATGGCATGATTAAATGCATGCTATTGGATCTACTTGAACCTACTAAATTGAGTTATTACCTATGTGTCATTGATCTTTTTACTTGATCAAATGCAACTCCACCACTTGGTAGCTTTATATTTAATGTCATGATATCACTGATCTTTTAAAAGCAAATGGCTATTTTTTTAGGCTTGAACTTGACATCCCTAATCACATCCCAAACTTCTAGATTTTCCCTACATGATATTTAAATGATAATATCAATTTTCTAGGATTGAGTTAGTCATTTTTGTTTTAAAAAATGGCACTATAAGGCATAGGATAAATCCAAAACAAAGGTTATCAACATGCTCTAAATGATAAGGGTTAACATTTGGGCTTGTGAGGCTAAAATATTAATAATACACTATTAAGATTTTTTCTAAACAAGATCCCATTTACAAGGACATATGGGATTTATCGCAATGTCATCCCATTTTTTCCTAAAAAATAGGCATAACACAAAATAATACCAAACATAACACTTTTAATCATGAATAGATACTAGTATATATTCAATTACACAAAACAAAACTTACAATTGCCATGAGAATTTTAACACACACAATCCAATAATCTATAAGCCCATAGTCTAGATTATTTAGCCATCACCAAATATTATTTCATGAGATTGAACCAAAGAGGTGTTATGTTAATGATGTGAAGACAACTATTAACTTCCTACTCAATATTTGTTTAAGTCAATAGATTCCATGTGTCTGATTAATCCTAAACTTCTATTGCATCAAGTGCCACACTTGGCAATACCATACATCATATAACCATGGAGGTATTAGGACATTAGCCCCTAATATATAATCATTCCATTATTTAGGCATTTTTATCACCCTATGTAGTTATCTCTATGTTCATGGGTTTTTAGATGATGCCATGTGGTAACATCCTGCATGGTCACTAGCCTAAAGGCTTTGCACTCTACATGGTCCTCTCTAGGTTTATGGGTTATCAAAATGATGCCACATGAAAACATCTCACTTGCCCATTATCCTGACACTAATCATATACCTAACCATAATGATGTCACTCTCAGGTTAGTGAGATGGAGACATGTAGCTTCTTCTAAACCACTTGACAAAGTCACAAAATTGGCTAAGGTAAACTTAAAAATAAAGAGGCCCCAAAATTAAATGGAATAATCCTTTAAGATGATGACCTACTTGGTTATGTGAAACATATAGGCATTGGGTTATCAACCCTAATGACAGAGTCCTTCTAGGCTCCCACACACTCAATCACTGTTACTTAGTTGTTTCATAGAACTCTAAGGCATAAGAGGCTTTGCCTTTCAACTAATCCCTCAGGTTTCCAAGAGGATACCATGTGGCATCATCCATCCAAATTTTAAAAATCCTAAAATTTGGTTAAGGAAAAAGATGAATTAAATTTAAATCAAAAGTGCTTAAGTCAAGACATCAACTTTCTTGATAAGGAAAATGACTAAGGTAAAAAGTGATATTTGGCTAAGTTAAAGTCCACAATAATTCAAAAGTGACTAAGTCAAAAAATAATAATTTGGGGCACTTATCTACATGGGATAATTTGGTAAGGTTAAAATTGAATTCCTAAGAGAAATGTATAAAATATTTAAGGCCAAAATATGAAGCCAAATAAATGTATAAAGGTTTGATTCTAAATCAAAAAGTCAAAACTAAATCAATATAATTAGTTTAAGCAAAACATCAAAGATGGATAAAATTTCCAAGATCAAGCACAAAAACATCAATAATTAATTAATATCAAAATAACTGACCTCTTCATATGTTGAGTAAATAAAAAGGCATCGAGGATTAATTCAATCTATTAACACTAAACCAATAGTCTCATTATTTTAGTCAACTAATGGAATATCTAAAATTAACTTAATCTATCCAAAACTCCCTTTAGGATACTACTCAAACTATGAGTTTTCTCCTCCTTTCATTAGAAGTTAAAACTTTTAGCTTTAATGTATAGGCCTAATATGTTAAACCACATATAAGGGATTCAGAAAATAGATTCTCAGAAGTGAAAATACATAGATAATATAGGTAAAGGATTCTACTTTTATACCTATAAAAGGCTGAAATCACCAAGGTTAAATCCAATAAGGCATGTATATCATTTTTATCAAAAATCCATATAGATATAAGAGTTACTCCTCATTTGGTAGATTCTTTATAGGAAGATCCACAATTAAAACTCATTGAGGTTCTTATTAATGTAGCTCAAGAATTATATAATATATTATCTTACTTAGGTTATGCCTTATCATATAAGAGTTTTCCATAATGATATTCAAATTAGTAGAAAATAATTTATCCCTTTCATCCATAGAATTTAAAGTCTAACTCATTTACCTTCAAGATAATATATCCTTCATCTAAAAGAAATCTAAAGTAACACCATTATAAGTAACTCAAGATGTAATGAAAAAGAATTCATAGGATATTTAATTGAATATTTATATATATTTAATAAGGTCCTTAATTTTACCAAGCTCAATCATGAATATACAAATTTCATAAGGATTCCATTTAAGATGATGAGTCTATCATAAGGATATCTAGAATAATTAAAAAAAAAAGAATTAGTATTTATCTACAGTAATAACCAGAACATTTAGCTAATAAAATTCATAATAATAATGGCTCACAACTTAGCCTATAATAAGTTATTAACATATAAATATAATAGGTTCAATGGAGAAGATATAATCCTTGGCTTATAGTTAGTTATAGAAAGTAATAAAATAAGAATAATCAATAGTTGTGTTATGCCCCAAAAATATCAGCTATTTTTTGGGACAACATTTGAACTATTTTGGTTCTAAAGACCAAAATTATATCTTCCCTTTCCAAAATTTGTCTTGGGCATTCAAATTCCTCATTTTTCAAGCTTTTAAAAAATCTACGGACTCTTTCAAGGTTAGAGAAAACTACGGACTTGGTTTCTATAGACTCTACAAACAGGCTCATTTCTACAAGTTCAATGGGCTTCATGGCTTTTGTAGGTGGGTTCAATCAAAAGAATCGGTTTCTAACAATTGGTCATTTTTAGAATTGGTTCATCACCTTGGTTCAAACAGAAATCTCCATCGGCAAGCATCAACAACAGGTTCAACATTTGGTTCATCCTTGTTAGAATAATGCATAGGGTTAATAGGGTAAGTTATTTATTACCTAGGGTTAATTTTATTTACACAGGTTAATTTATTTTATTTTTGAGAATCTCTCAACAATATATTTGTTCGTAGTATGAGAAAACAAATAGTTTGTTTTCTCTATTTTGTAATCACTACAAATAGTTTGTTGTCATGAAACAAACTATTTGTATTATATATACTTTACAATCTATGAGAAATGAATGAGAGATTAATGAGAGAATACAAATAATTTTGTGTATTATCACCTATTTTTTAGGTGTGACAAATTTATTTTATTCTCTGGTATTATTTGCAGGTTATTTGTTGTGGGTTCTTTCTCCTGGATTGATCCTGTGGACCCTGTGTATCTCCTGCTCATTCTTTCATGGTATCAGAACTTGGAGTTCCAGTTGAAGATCCTCTTCCCTAAATTTTTTTCATCTATTAACACATTAAAAAATATTAATTTATTGATGTGTTATAGATATTTGTTATTCTCTCAAATTTTGGTTCTTGTTTACAAGTTTTTTTTGGAAAATTATGTACTTTATGCTCATTAAATGACCATATAGATTTCCAAACTCAGATTTTTTTTCACAAAGGCATAGAAAATAAAGTCAGGAATTCATTTCAATTTGAATTTTTTCATTTCATGCTGGCCATACAGCTCTTTCCTTCAAAAACCTGCTGACTAGTTCTTTCTGGCAGACTACAGTACCTGTACATTTTTCTAATGTGGCAGATCATACGGTTGAATTTTTTGAAATATAAGACCTGTTCATGAAAGATGAGTGTTATATATTTCATTCCATATAAATTAGGATGAATTTGGACTAGGATGTATAGTGTTTTGGAAGGTTACAACAGGAATTTAGAATCTATTTTTTGGTCTGCAGCATAGCCGTACGGATTTCTCATTTTTGAATGCCTTATGTTGCATAAAATCAACATCTGATAATTTTATGTGTTAGCAGACTTCTCAAGCTTTCATTTCCAGCTGAGAAGGATGGATTTGGACTAGGCTATATAGTCTTTTGAGAAGATCCAGTGGAGCCATTCTGCATTTGCTGAGAGGTGTTTTTCCTTGGCCAGTGTTGACAAAATTTCTCAAAAATTTCCCTGATCACCATGCCTTGCTGAAAAAAAGTTTATTTCTAATAAAGCCAAAGATTATTCAGCAGTTATCTCACACGTGTGAGTCATTTTGGCTTATTTTTTATTATTTTTTTTAATTTTTAGTGGTTTAAATGCAAGTCTCTAGCTTTAAAAGTACAAATTTGACTTTGCTAAAGCGGCTAGAGGTGTTTTGTTAAAAATTTATAGGGAGGAAGTCTTGGGGTCAAATCCCCCTACATTTTTTTTTTGCATAAATCCATTTTTTTTACTTTTGTATAAGCTAAGGCTAAATTTTTTTTCATCAGGAGACGTTAAATTGTAACGGGAGGGGTATTTTGAGGAAAAATGAATGTCTAGGTTGTTCTTGTCAACATCATCATCTTCCTCGGGAATGGAATCCTGATTGTTTGAACCCATAAATTCTACAAATTACCATGTTTGGAAGCTAAAAATGCAACAACTCCTTCAATAAAAGGGCTTATTGAGAATTTTTTCTAAAACAACACCTGCAACATTCACCACTAAAAAAGACAAATATGCATATGGTTGTAAGCAGGATGAGGCTCTTGGATTGATTTGCCTCAACGTCTCAAATAATCTTCAATTTCACATTACATATGCTACTACACCAAAATAGGTATGGGAAAAATTTAAAAACCTATTTGGCAAAGTTAATGAGTTTAAAATTTTGCAATTAAACACAAAATTGAGTACTCTCTCTCCATCAGATTTTCCTTCAATAGATGAATTCTTGGAAAAAGTCAAATTTATAAGGTCACAGTTGAAAGCTGGTGACAAGGATAAAAGTGATCAGGAGTGCATTTTCATGATTTTGTCAAAGTTGAAAGGACCATATAGTGTTTTTTCCTCTACTTTTTATACTATGATGGATACATTAGGTGATGAATTTAAATGGCCTTCCTTTGAAGTTTTTTGTGAAAGATTGACTAGGGAGCAAACAAAATTAATGGCCTTAGATGCTCTGCCTGGTCCTAGTCATGCTCTAGTTGCTAATTCTTCTAAAGGAAAACCTTCACCTAAGTCTAAACAAAAGCAAGCACCTTCAAATAACCCTCTAGAGTCCACCACCCAAACACCTCATCATTTTAAATCTACTAAGACCAAAAAGTCCTTTAAGCAAAAGAAGAAAACATTTGGTCCATGTAATTTTTGTGGTGGTCCTAATCATGATGAAAGTAGATGTTTTAAGAAGATGGAAGAATTAGAGGTAGTGGTCAGACAATAAAAAAATTCCATTCCGTCTCCATCTCCTTTTACTTCTCCTACAGGAATAGGGAAAGCACTTTCAGCCAGGGCCATATCTTCATGTCATGATCAGTGGATTTTTGGCTCAGGTGCTTCTCATCATCTCACACATTCTAAGGATCTATTGTCTTCTCTTACAGATTGCAACACATCACATATTGTTATGGGTAACTCCTCATAGATTGAAGTTTTGGGATCTGGTACTATTGATAAATAGGATGGATGTTTTAACAATGTATTGCTTGTACCCCAAATCTCTTCTAATCTTCTCTCTATATATCAAATATGTAATTTTGGTACTGGTAAAACTATGCAGTTTACTTCACATGATGTTGTAATAAGAGAATGTAATGATCTTAGTGAGATAGTTGCTATAGGTACAACAGCCCATACCGTAAGACTCTATACTTTTGATAAGTTTGAGTCTTTTATGTCTTCTAGTTCTTCACTTATAACACATGTTAATAATCTCAGCAAATTGTGGCATGAGAGATTAGGACATTTGAGTTATGGATATATGCAACAAATGAGTACAAAACATCTTGTAAAGGCCTTCCTAAGGTCTCATGTATTGATGGGGTGTGTCCTGGTTGTCTAGTTGGTAAACATCACCAGGATCCATTTCCAGTTGGTAAGGCCACATGTGCAAATACACACTTAGGGTTGGTTAATAGTGATTTGATGACTTTTCCAGCTCATTATTTTTTAGGGGCTAAATATGCACTCACATTCATTGATTATTTCACTCATAAAAGCTGGGTATATTTTCTCAAGTTGAAAAGTGAAGTTTTTGAGACTTTTAAGGCCTTTAAAGCCTTTGTTGAAAAATAATCATCTCTTCCTCTTAAGAAGATACACACTGACAATGGGGGGGAATATGACAGTAATGCTTTTTATGATTTTTGTATTGAGCATGGGATACAACACTAGTTCACTGTACCACACACTCCTCAACAAAATGGTGTAGCAGAGAGGAAGAATCAAACATTGAAAGAGATGGCTAATTGTATGATTCACTCTAAAAATTTGGGTCCACAATATTGGGATGAAGCTATAAATTGTGCAAACTACATTCAAAACTATATGCCTCACAAAGCTATGCAAAATATGACACCAGAAGAAGCTTGGTCTAGGATCGAGCCTAATATTTCAGATTTTCACATCTTTAGGAGTTAAGCATGGGTGTTTGTTCCTGATGACAAACGTAAAGCTTTAGAGAAGAAACGCCAACCACTCATTTCTTTTGGCTATTGTGAAGATGTAAAAGCCTACCATCTTTTTTATCCTATCACACATGATGTGTTGTTTTGATGGGATGTTCAGGTTGATGAGCTACCCACTCCATAGGAGTGTAGATCTAGTTCTTCTTCTCCCCCTCCTTCTTCTATCGAGGATAGTGAGGATTTGCTTTCTATTATTGATAATGATGATGTTGCACTTGTTCAGCCACCACAACCATCTTTTTCACCACCTTTACCCAAGTGGGCAAAGAGCACTCTATAGGTAGCTGGTTCTTTTATTGGTGATCCATTTGATTCTCGTTGCAATCACTCACAAACATCTGGTGTTGCTCTTTTGGGACAAGCTTTTACAGATGATCCAGTGTTGTTTTCTGAGGCTATTGGTATACCCGAGTGGGATGTTGCTATGTATGATGAGTATTCTTCATTGATGAAGAATGATACTTGGGATCTTGTCCCTCTTCCTAAGGGAAGAAAACTTGTAAAATGTAAATGGGTCTATAGGACCAAATATGCTACAGATGGATCAATAGATAAGTACAAAGCTAGACTAGTAGCTAAGGGTTTTTCACAAGTTGAAGGGGTTGATTACTTTGAGACCTTTGCCCCTGTAACTAAGATAGATTCTATTCAGCTTGTACTCTCTCTTGCTACTTCACATTCTTGGTCAATTTTTCAGATGGATGTGAAGAGTGCTTTATTGCATGGTGATCTCCATGAGGAGATCTATATGGAGTAGCCTCCAGGATTTGTGTAGGACTCATCATTGGTTTGTAAACTCTATCATTCTCTTTATGGCCTCAAACAAGCTCCTAGAGCTTGGTACGAGAAGATGGACAGTTTTCTTTTGAGTTTTGGTTTTATTCATTGTGAGTTAGATCACAATGTATACATCCTAAAGCAAAGTGAGGAGCTTGTCATTTTGGTTTTGTATGTTGATGATCTCATCCTCACTGGTAGTTTAGATTCCCTAATACATGACATTAAGGACAAGTTGGCAGATAGGTTTGATATGATTGATCTGGGACTTCTACATTATTTTCTTGGTCTTCAAGTTTTTCAGTCTTCTGAGGGCATCTCTATTTGACAATAGAAGTATGCGACAAATCTTCTTCATTGATTTGGCATGGCTGATTGTAAGCCTACCCCCACTCCATATCAGTCAGGTATTGTGTTGTCTACCACTTGTATGACTCCTCTTGTTGATTCCACTTTGTATAGGCAACTTGTAGGTAGTATTTTATACCTGACTCATACCCATCCCAACATCACATTTGTTGTGAACCTTGTCTCTCGGTTCTCACATGAGCCTCGTGAGAGTCATTGGCAAGCATCCAAGCGTATTTTGTGCTACATTCGGGGCACCACTCACTTTGGTATACATTACACACCATAGAGTTCTACACATCTTGTTGGATACACTAACTTTGATTGGGCTGGTGATGTCAACACTCGCAAGTCCACTTGTGGATTTGCTTTCACACTTGGTTTAGGTCTAGTTTCTTGGGCATGCAAAAAGTAGAATGTTATTGCATTATCCTCTACTGAAGCTGAGTATCGAGCTGCTGTCAAAGCTAGTAAAGAGACACTTTGGCTTCGATAGTTGCTTGGAGAGTTTGGCTTCACACAATAGGGTCCTACTAGTCTTTGGTGTGACAACCAAAGTGCAATTGCTATTTCACACAATCCTATTGAGCATCAATGGACAAAACACATTGAGATTCACATGCACTTCATTCAACATCTTATTCAAGATGGAGTTCTTTCTTTGGAGTTTGTGCCTATAGCTGAGCAGATTATAGACATCTTCACTAAACCTTTAGCTTCTCCTTGTTATCTTCAATTGTGAGCGATGCTTGGGGTGAAGGAAATTTTCCTTAGGGGGGATTTCCCATGAAGTCCTTCCTTCCTTTATTTTTCATATATTTTGATTGGTTTGTACATGGGTACCTTATCAGGCCTAGTAGCCAGGACCCATCTTTGTTTGTCATTCTCCCTATGTTTTGCTTAAGGGAGGGTGTTGGAATAATGCATATATAAGCTTACCTAGGGTTAATAGGGTAAGTTATTTATTACCTAGGGTTAATTTTATTTACCTAGGTTATTTTATTTTATTGTTGAGAATCTCTCAACAATATATTTGTTCGTAGTATGAGAAAACAAATAGTTTGTTTTCTCTATTTTGTAATCACTACAAATAGTTTGTTGTCATGAAATAAACTATTTATATTATATATACTTTACAATATATGAGAAATGAATGAGAGAATAATGAGAGAATACAAAGAATTTTGTGTATTATCACCTATTTTTTAGGTGTGACAAATTTATTTTATTCTCTGGTATTATTTGCAGGTTATTTGTTGTGGGTTCTTTCTCCTGGATTGATCCTGTGGATCCTGTGTATCTCCTACTCATTCTTTCAATCCTTTGGTTCAACATCAAATGGTTCAAAGGCAGGTTCAATCAAGTGGTTCAACACTTTGTTTCAACATTTAGTTCATTCACTTTGTTTCATCACTTTGATTCATTCTTTGGTTCAATCAAATGGTTCGTCAGTCGGTTCAAGGCTTTGTTTGAACCATTGAACCAAAACTTGGTTCAACAGTTGGTTCAATGTCTTGGTTTAATGAAAAGGTTCAAAGCCTTGGTTCAATGGAATGGTTCAACAGTTGGTTAATCACCAAAGTTCAAAGGGGCGGTTCAATGCAAAAGGAAAAAGTCTCTTAAAGGACAAGTGTCCTTGCAGAGGACACTTGATCAATGAAAGTACCCTTCGAAAGGGTCATTTGCAAAGGTAATTCTTTTGGAATTCAAAAAGACTAAGAATTGTTTGTAGGGAAAATCCCAAGGAAAAGCCCAGGGGAATTTACGAAGGGCCACTGAAGGACCCCGAAGGGCAGGTGCCCTTGCGGGGGACTCTAGCTGCCAACTTAAAGGGCACTTCCTAAAGTTGAAGGGTCACCTTCCCTTTGGGAAGGATATAAAACAAGAAGCTTGAAGGCCATTCAGGGATCTTTTCAAAGCCGTGGTCCGATAGGGCAAGTTTAACACAAAAAAGTGCCAAACAAAAAAGTCAAAAGAGGACAAAGGAATGACGTGCTCAAAAACATCAAATTCAACAAAGTGAATTAGCCATTGATCCTTTGAACATATAGACCAGAATACATTCATAAATTTGAAGGCCAAGACTAGCAGAAAGTGGGGAAGGAATAGAACAACAAACTAAATCTAGGACCTGATTCAATTAACCAGAAAAGGAGGAACGATGAAGATAAGATCAGATCGCTAGGTGGACATTGAAAGTTGCAAACTTTCAATAAGCATGACTTGTTTCCCTACATTGATAAAATCAAATGGGTAAAATGCCCCTAAGTTCCAGTGTGTCTTCTTAATAGATTCCAATGAAAAATGATGTATTATTATTCCCGAGTCCTTCTTGAAGAGGCTATATAAGGGACTCTCTTCTATTGTAATATGGACCTCTTTTTTAATAATTAGAATGAAACTCTGCCCAAATTGTAAGGCATTACTGAGACTTTGAGCTCAGATTGCCGATCATATTTTGTTACTAGAATAAGAAAGCAAGTGGTTTTCTTGACTTTGTACTGTAATATCTTTGTTGTTGAGGAAATTGTTTTTATGTCTTTTTCTCCAATATATCTTCTGTTCCTTTAATTCAATAAGCAGAATTAGTGATAGCAGTCAGAAAGGTGTCCTGAAGAGTCAAGTGTGGAGAGACTTTATACCCCCATAATTTCCTTTAGTGTGTTTCTTTTTATTTTTATGTAAAGGACATTGGGGCAACTTTGTACCCTCATTGTCCTTCGTATCTTACTCTTGAGCAATCCAGGTGAAGACTTTGTGCTGCATCTCGATTTGCTGGTTATTACATCCTTTGCTACATTTTGTTGTTACTTCCAAGAGTATTCTTGTGGTTTGTTGAATAGTAGTTTTGAAAGAAGAGGAGTACTGTCTATCATTTCCCTTGAGTTTTTCCTTTGATCCGCATGCATCATCTCTAAAAAAAGAGAGATGGATGGTTTTTCCTACCCATGAATATTATTTTCTATATATATATATATATATAGAGCATACCTATAGGGAACCTCCCCTTCATGAGAGGAGAGATCAGTCCCCTTCGATGTGGTAAACCTACACATTTGGATGACTAATCTTTCTACTTTGGCTAATCAGACCTATTTTTTTTATCAGTATGCTGATCGACAAAATATTCAACCAACAATTTTTGGCGACTTCGCTGGGGAATATAACCCATTATCATTATAACCCTTATCCATTACAGACTCTGGTGACTCCATTCCATGTCTTACCCATTATCCATTTATAGCCTTACCATTTTCATCCATCTCCATTATATTATCTGGTCTACAAAACTAGAGCTGCTAGGAAAGAAAGTGTAGTTTGAAGCCTCAAGATTTAAGCTGAAGCAAGGCCAGTTTCTTTTCCATTTTTGTCCTATAATTTGGAAAATCCACTTAGATGTGTTATCCTATTGTTCATAATCTAATCATGGTAGTTTGAGGCCCCTGGGGTAACTCATTTGGCCCACTTAATCTAACTCCACCCCTGCATGAGCTACCACTTAGTTCAAGGAAGAATTTCCCCAAATTCTTTGGTGATGGAAGAGTCCACCTTGATGAACACATTGAAGCCTTCACCATAGCCTGTGGTGTGATAGGGGTGGAATTTGAAGATGTGGCAATCAGGCTTTTTGTGGAGACCCTACAAGGTGCTACTGCAAATTGGTTCTACCATCTGTAAGCTAGATCAGTGACTGACTGGGATACACTCAAAGTTAAGTTTGAAACTAGGTTTAAGCCTAAAAAAGATGTGCATGAGTTGATATCCTAACTCACTCAGATGAAGAAAGAGCCCCATGAAACTATGAGAGAATTCATTTTCAAATTCAACAAGTTGAGGCACAAGATTCCCATGGTTGCCTAGCCAACATCTCATAATCTCATGTGTTTCTTCATCAACTCATAACTGCCTGAAGTGATTTTTACGTTGAGACGAGCTAGACACATAGACCTTAAGGCTACTCAAGACTTGGCTACTGAGATAGAAGATGACCTTATCTTGGTAGGAAAGATAAGGAGAGATCGTAACAAAAATAGAGCTTCATCATCTTCTGAATATTCATCTATAAGCACCACTAATCCAATGGTGTAAAAGTTGGAAAATGAATTGCTAGCCTTGAAAAGGCAAATGGAACAAAGTATTTTTTTGCTCCTCTATATAAAGATATACCAAGGAGAACATTCCCTAATCAGCCATATCAAGGCAATGCTGTCAGAAGTCAAGGGCAACCAAATCATCTTCTTTATCCACAAAGGAATCCTGCCCTTGAAGCACCTCCAACAAACTCGGTAGTTGGATATCTGGAAATAGAGCATGTTTCCTATTTCCAACCTAAGTTAGAGAAAGAAAATAACACTGATCTCTTCAGGGAGGATCTAGAAGAATTAGCTAGTGACTCCCACATTGGTTTCCTAAATTACTAGGATGAACCCAAAAGTGAAGGTGAAGCAGTCAAAGGATCATATGCAATATTCACCCAGTCTTAGAATCAGTTAGCCCAATAGGCTAACAAAAATAAGATAGAGGAGTGACCCCAACCAACAATTTCAATTTTTGAGAAGAGAACCCCTCTTCCTTTTCAATCAAAGGACCTAGTGATTACCAAAAAAGTAAGTACATCGAACATCTCTGTACCTTCTACTTCAGCTTTGCAAACTAGTCCTCCCCCTCTCAAAAATCAAAAGGATGAACTCCCATCCTCTCTTCAAAATCCATTCTAGTCATTTGACATGATTGATCATGTCAAGGAATCTAAAATTCAAATGACTGAGTTTGAATCCCTACAAGTCAATTCTGAGCAATTAGACATTGATGGAGAACCAGATGTAGACCTATTTGAGACAAAATACATGGTCACCCAAATATCAGCCCTTATAGCACAAATCCTATCTAAGTCTTTAGGCAAGGGTAATTATTTCTTTACCACAGAGGATGTTCATGTTTCTACAGATGAAAGTCCTGTAGCTAACAATACAAGAATTGATCCAAACAAGACTTCAGGAGAATTGGTAGGATGCAGTATAAACAAGGAAGGATCTTCCATCTCTAATGAAGAGAAATATAATAGGAGATCAGCTTCTGATGATGAAAACAATTATTCCACCAATGATGAAGTTAGAACTATGTTGATATCTCCTCAAGGAGATATTCTTCCTTCATGTAATTTGCAAGTCAACAACACCAACAACACAACTGGATGTGAATCTTTGTTGCTTAAATTGAAGATTGATCAAGATGAAGAAGTCAAAATCCTTCACATCAAAGGAAATGTTAATCTGATAGTTTGTCAGGAGTTTGAAATGGACAATCTAATAATATGCTGGACTGAACTAGAAGAACAACCAATTATGGTAATGGACCATGCTACTGCAAATCAAAATTAGGCAAAGGAACCCTTCGTAGGGAGAGCAAGGAGTTATGGTTTTCAATTTGAAGACCACATCCTACCACAGAGTAAAAATAAGGAAAGACCAAGAGGAAGACATAGAAAATTAGTTTCCTGGTGGAGAGCTCCATTTGCCTATCACCATTTCTGGGGACAAAATGTATTTTTGCTAGTTTACCAAGATGGCACACTATTTTCACTATCTCTCAAGAAGCAGCATCTGAAATACTTCAATTCTTGAAGTATCAAATCATTACATATGTATATATGTATATTTGTATAGTTTTTAATTCTATTTTGTTTTGTTTTTTTCCATTTTTGATGCCTTTCATTTTTAGGTAGCATGACTTCGTAACCCAATGGCATACTTGAAGACACTAGAGATTCTGGGTTCTAGTCCTTTCAATTCTTTCCCCAACTAGAGCCAGCTATTGTCCCCCAAAAATATCAGCTATTTTTGGGACAACATTTGAACTATTTTGGTTTTACAGACCAAAATTATCTCTTCCCTTTCCAAAATTTGTCTTGGGCATTCAAATTCCTCATTTTTCAAGCTTTTCAAAAATCTATAGACTCTTTCAAAGTTAGAGAAAACTATGGACTTGGTTTCTATGGACTCTAAAAATAGGCTCATTTCTACAAGTTCAACAGGCTTCACAGCTTCTACAGGTGGGTTCAATTAAAAGAATCAATTTCTAACAATTGGTCATTTTTAGAATTGGTTCATCACCTTGGTTCAAACAAAAATCTCCATCGGCAAGCATCAGCAATAGGTTCAATGTCAAATGGTTCAAAGGCAAGTTTAATCAAGTGGTTCAATTCTTTGTTTCAACATTTGGTTCATCCACTTTGTTTCAACACTTTGATTCATTCTTTAGTTCAATCAAATTGTTCGTCAGTCGGTTCAAGGGTTTGTTTGAATCATTGAACCAAAACTTGGTTCAATGGTTGGTTCAAAGCCTTGGTTCAATGGAATAGTTCAACAGTTGGTTCATTGCCAGAGTTCAAAGGGGTAGTTCAATGCAAAAGGAAAAAGTCTCTTGAAGGACAAGTGTCCTTTCAGAGGATACTTGATCAATGAAATTACCCTTTGGAAGGGTCATTTACAAAGGTAATTCTTTTAGAATTCAAAAAGACTAAGAATTGTCCATAGGGAAAAGCCTGGGGGAATTTACGAAGGGCCGCTGAAGGACCCCAAAGGGTAGGTGCCCTTGCAGGATACTCTCAGATGCCAACTTAAAGGGTACTTCTTGAAGCCAAAGGGTCACCTTCCCTTCGGGAAGGATGTAAAACAAGAAGCTTGAAGGCCATTCAGGGATATTTTCAAAGCTGTGGCCCGAAAGGGTAAGTTTAATCCAAAAAAGTGCCAAATAGAAAATCCAAAAGAGGACAAAGGAATGACACACCCAAAAATGTCAAATTCAACATAATGAATTAGCCGTTGATCCTTTAAACATACAGACCAGAATACATTCACAGATTTCAAGGCCAAGACTAATAGAAAGCAGGGAAGGAACAAAATAACAAACTAAATCTAGGACCTAATTTAATTAACCAAAAAAGGAGGAATGATGAAGATAAGATTAGATCACCAGGTGGACATTGAAAGTTGTAAACTTTCAATAAGTGTGACTTGTTTCCCTGCATTGATAAACTCAAATGGTTAAAATGCCCCTAAGTTCTAGTGTGTATTCTTAATAGATTCCAATGCACAATGATGTATTACTATTCCCGAGTCCTTCTTAAAGAGGCTATATAGGGGACTCTCTTCTATTGTAATATGGATCTCTTTTTTGACAATTAGAATGAAACTATGCCCAAATTGTAAGGCATTACTAAGACTTTGAGCTCAGATTGCTGATCATATTTTGTTACTGGAATAAGAAAGCAAGTGGTTTTTTAGACTTTGTGTTGTAATATCTTTGTTTTTGAGGAAATTTTTCTTATGTATTTTTCTCCAATATATCTTTTTTTCCTTTAATTCAATAAGCAGAATTAGTGACAACAGTCATAAAGGTGTCTTGAAGAGTCAAGTGTGGAGAGACTTTGTGCCCCCATAATTGCCTTTAGTGTGTTTTCTTTTCATTTTTGTGTAAAGGACCTTGGGGTGACTTTGTGCCCTCATTGTCCTTCACATCTAACTCTTGAGCAATCCAGGTGAAGACTTTGTGTTGCATCTCAATTTGCTAGTTATTACATCCTTTGCTACATTTTGTTGTTACTTCTAGGAGTATTCTTGTGGTTTACTGAATAGTACTTTTGAAAGAAGAGGAGTACTATCTGTCATTTCCCTTGAGTTTTTCCTTTGATCTACATGCATCATCTCTGAAAAAAGAGAGATGGATGGTTTTTCCTACCCATGAGTATTATTTTCTGTTTATATATATATATATATATCATACCTATAATGAACCTCCTCTTGATGAGAGGAGAGATCAGTCCCCTTCTGATTTGGTAAACCTACACATTTGGATGACTAATATTTCTTCTTTAGCTGATCAGACCTATTTTGTTTATCAGTACACTGATTGACAAAATATTCAACCAACAAGTTGAAGATGAGCTTTTCTTTGCTCCAGGTACAACTTCAGCCAATAGAAGATGGGTTCACCTCCTAACCTTTTGCCATCATCAAGAGACTGCTCTAGGCACCCCCAATTTATAATCCTACCTCTAAGCATGTTCACATCATGGTGAAAAGTAATTAAAGGAAAAAAAATATTAAATATGTTTTGGGGTCAAGGAGATAACTACTCATAAGGTGACAATCCAATCATCTCTAAGTCAAGAGGATCACCAACCTCAAATCTATTTTTAGCAAGAAAAAATGCACACAAGATAAAACATAATGTTCACAAGGGTAAGACCCATTAGGCATATAAACAATAAGATATATTCTATAATTAGTCATTGGAAGACTTAGGAAATGTACCCTAATGTCCAACATGAGAGACCTACCCATTCCTCCATCATGAAGAATGTGACCTTTTAAGACATCAAAATCATTGTATGATAATCATTACTATCAAAGTAAGCAAAGATATAAGTAGATATAACTAACATGAAGGAATATCTCAAATCCACCCCTACAAAAGGGGTAATAATAGTATGGGTGACCCAAGCACAACCATAGGAACATAATGAAGAGAATAAGTAAGACAACTACCTTAGTCCCCTCAAACACAATAACTGAATCAAAAATTACACAAATTTATTTAGTCAAATATTAGGATATTTGGGTCAATATGATACCTACCAAATGATCCAAACCTTTCTATGGATCCTTTTTAAAGGTTTCTACCAACTGAATCTTTCCTTCTCTAGGATTTCTACTTGTTCCCTTCTCTTCTTCCTTTGTTCCCAGGGTGGTCTAAAATGCCAAAGGTCCGTAGCCCCTTTTTTATAGATCCACCCTCTTTAAATAGGTGTTATATCCTCCTTATAACCCATTAAAAATGTGGCAAGTTTTTGTTCTTCCATTGAATCAATCAACCACCTCTATTGGCCATCCCATGCCTTCATAATGGGTGATCTTTTGTTAGTCCATAATGGTGCATGACATCTCATATAAATTCATATGGTTGATTCTAAGATCAACCCACTAATTTTTATTGGTTAAAGGAAGTATTAAATTAATGGATGGGCCTAAAATATACCAATATATAATGTAGATGTTGGTCTACTTCATCTCATGCATTAAATATGATTAGCACATAAGTGGTTTGACCAACCCAACATGGATTACCACCTCTACTACATGCCATGTTTTAAAGGAAAGGCTAAATTATATATAAGGCATTCAAATTGGATCAGTTAAGATTTATAAAATATATGGGTCAAAGATATGATCACACATGTTAAAACTATGCTTAACATAGCCCTTGTTCCTTCATTGGTAATGACCTATTCCTGCACACTTATTTCACCCATGAAATTTTCTATCTTAATATTTGAAGCTTAAAATTATAGCATGTAAGATCATTTACTTAAATAAACATAAATAGCTTAATAAAAATATCACAAGGTCATAAAGTTATATTCATATAGTACCTTAACACATATGTAATTTCAATTGAAACCTAACACAATAATTTAAGCATTGCTAAACTAACATTTACCATGTGTATAATCCTCTTACCTTTGTAGTTAGCACACCAAGGGAGTATAACCATTAGTTTAACATAGTCATTTCATTTTCTAATTAGTGTCTTTACATTCTTCCCCCTTAAAAGGGAAAATGTCCTTAATACTAGACTATTTTCTTTATCCAACAAGGCTTCTAAATCCACCTGATTACTAGAACATAATTTTGAATGAGCTATGTGAATTCTAGGTAAGCACATAATAGGAGCCATTTGTTACATATCTTAAAAACATCATCAGTTTTGGAGATTAACTACCACTTGGAACCAAACTTACTATTCCTCTTATAATTTCTAACAACCCTTAGAGTTTTTTCATTTATCATTTTTAAGGATCTTTAAGCACATATGAGGGTCTGACCCTCATAAATATAATCTTCTAATTCATATTTTCCTTATTCAAAGTTTATACAACCATGGATTATCAATCATTTTTTATACCAATTCTCTTATTGGCTTTAGAATGGTGAGACATAATCACTTCACACTTGAAACATAGTTCATGAATTCTATTTGTCAAAGGATTATTCTTCACATAATTTTCTTAGAAATGGTCATGAGAGAGTTGAATAGCCTGCCATCATGTCTAACATGAGAGGAATTAAACTGATTCCATCATGATATCTATGTAAGGATCAAAAAACCTTTCACCATGCCAAATAAAAAGGACTTTACCACACTACTATTAGTACATTAATGGGAGGATCATATAACTTTTTATCATGTCTAACATAGTAAGACTTTGATATGCTACTAACATGAAGATGCTTCTCATCGACAATTATCACTCAATGTCACAAAAACATATAATAATACACACATAATAATAGAAGCACTTCATGTAAATAAGGGGGAACAACTTCATTTCCCACAATTTTCCTATAAGAATGTTATTATAATTTCAAAATAATGACAATTTCCTATGAATAAATCATAAAGATGCTTCAATCCTTGACCGTGACAATTTGATCTTCCTCTCAACAAAATCTCTCTAATTTAGAGATGAAAGTGGCCCAATTTGAGATCCAAGCCTTGTTATATTCACGACTATGCTACCACATGATATTTCACTGACTGCATTAGGTATTATTTGAATTATAATTAATTCTTGAAGAGGCAATTCATTATGATGTAATTCATAGCACAAAACTCCTCCATATCAATCCATTGAGACTCAAAATTTATCTTCTATAAGCATGAGATTTCAAGCACTCCTTAAGTATGTGATTTCTTCTTAGAGAAGGATGATGGCAACTAATCACAATAAAACCATCATTCTAAAATAGACATCAATCCTCAATCATACTATTATGAGCTCATATATAATTATTAGAAACATAGGGGTGATTCTAAGTTAACATAGCCAGTGCCATCTAAAACATAAAAAATCTTTAAAATAAGTAAAGCAAAAGTAAAATGCCTCCCATCACACTAATTATGTTGTATAAGAATACAAGCATGGGATTGTATCCATTTTTCATATACCATGCCATTCATGAAAGATTTTAAGAAATTTTATACCATGACATTTAATATAGAGGGCTCTTAGGACCTCAGTCTACTAGCCAATATATCATGTGAAACTCAATATGTAGGAGGCTCTCAAGACATTAGACCTCTAGCTAATAGAATTATGTGAAGATCAATATATATGTGGCCCTTAGTATATCAATCTACCAGCCAAAGATCAATGTGATAATTAATATGTATGTGTCCCTTAGGACATCATTCCACCATACAATATCTAGGTATAGAGTGAAGAGACAAAAATATTCAATACACTAGGGGTCTTTAGGACATCAGTCCACAAACTAGTCCAATGTATAGAGTGAAATGATTAGTCAATACACATATGGCCCCAACCATGTCAAAGTATAGAGTGTAATATATAATCAATTCATAGATGACCCATGCATGTCAAAATTTAGAGAGTAAGAGATAGTTGATGCGTAGACAACCCTAGGCATGTCAAAATGTAGAGGGTAAGAGATATTCAATGTGTAGATGGCCCCAAACATGTCAAAGTGCAAAGAGTAAGAGATAGTTGATACGTAGATGGCCCTAGGTATATCAAAGCATAAAAAATAAGATATAGTTGATGCATAGATGGTCCTAGGCATGTCAAAGTGTAAAGTAAGAGATAGTCTATGTGCAAATGGCCCCATGCATTTCAAAGCATAGAGAGTAAGAGATAGTTGATAGGATATGTTGCAACCTACTTATTTTCCCATAGATCACCCTAAATGACATATAAGCACATGAAAAAACATGAAAAATCATCAAAATAACTTGAATAACATCATCTGATAGTGTAAGTGTAAACTCAGTAAAATGAGACCAAATAGTCTCAATAATGAAGTCAAATTTAAATTAAAATTTATCAACAAATTCCATGATTATCCTTTAGCTCTGAACATTTGAAGTCAAAAAAAATTCTAATGTTTAAGAAACTTAAATAAGATCTCAAACAACTTAAAATAAGTTTGGCAAACATATTTATCAAAACTCATATCATAATACAATCACTATGTGGCTCTACAAACCACTCAGGGGGAGAAGGAATAAAGTAAGAGGGTGTCAGTGATCCATTAGCCAACTAGAGAATCAAACTACATCATAACTTAGGAGATATGTTTCACTGATCATTACTAAAAAAATTTCTTATGGATTTAATTACCACATTATCACATTGAATTAATTGTTTTTTAATTATGAATAATAACATGTAGGAGGGCGCTACACCACTACCACTATAAAAAATGACACTGCCAATTTCAATAATAACATGTAGGAGGGTGATATATCACTACCACTACAAAAATGATAATGCCAATTTTAGGAATAACATGTAGGAGGGTGATACACCATTTCCAATACACAAAATGATACTATCAAGTAGTTGGTACCCCATGCCTTTTGAGAGGACATACAAATAGTCTATACTCACCACATACCAAGGTGTGATTTGGAATCTAAATCAAGCCTTAATTTATTTAACATGATAATTTGGATATAATTTCACTTGTAATTAGGTCCCACCTATATGTGTAGACATAATATTATGGCAAGATAGATGCAGGTCTATCATTTCAAGAGAAGGGCACCTCCATGGTCACCACTTTTGATTCTGGTTGACACATAGTGCTATATAAGTGCCCAAGGTAGTTAGAAATTCTATCTATCAAAATTGACAAGTTATCATTAAATAAAATTTATTAATACTATATGTATTCATTTGATTTTACTACCACAAAAATTCAAATTAATTCATGATTATCATCTCTTTTAGGCTTTCATTCAATTAATCAACATTATTATAGAATTAAACTTATCTATTGATTGATTTATCATCATAATATCAAGAATGTGTGAGATTATATCAATTCATTCCATATGATTTATATCTAGGAAGATACCTTTGTAACCATTTGACATGAACCCAAAAATGACCTCATAAGTTAGGCTATGTTCATATACACACAAGGAAATTAACAACCCAAATCTATTCAACTATGACATGTTCTCATGGAAGAGTAATTAAGTGTAGACATATGTGTTCTAGTTTGTTTAAAGGAGATTCATATTTATTTTAATTTGAAATGAAATATTACCACTAAATTAGTTGGCATAAATCATTATTAAATTTATTCATAACACAATCCATAACCTTAGTCCTAGGGTTTTACCATATCATGATTCATCTAATGTTTCTAATGCTATAAACTAAAATAACTCCTCTCATACATTACCCTAATTTTAACATATGTAATTAATATATCTAGGGAATTCCTAGTTTTGAAAGAGAGGTCATCAAAGCCTTTTTATAATTTTAAGTTAAATTAGCAACATTTGAGCATTAGTTAATCATTACAAGACAATTTCCTTTAGATTTAAAGTTCATCATTAACATGGTCACACCATAATATAATTTCATATATCAAGCTAAGGATTATAATAGTCAAGCATCATGTGCATTCAAATATGTAAATATATCTATATATATCATATATATCTATCACTAGGTGCTTCTTAACAATAAGGCCCATTGTATTTTTTAAGATAATAGTTTATCATAGGCATTTCATGTTTTTTCATAAAATAAAAATCACAATAAGTGTTTCTAGGGATTATAAAAAAAATTATCTTTGAAACCAGTCCATATTAGGAATTGAGTATCTCTTAATCAAGTGTCATGTATAATGATCCATATCTCCATAGTTGAAGCAAGCACCCCAAATAGTGTCCCTTCCAAACTTCATTTGTCAGGCCTTACTTGGTCCTAAGTCCATGTTCTCATAGGTGGAGCTTGTGTTTGAGTAATTTTCCTCTTTTGATATTGTTGAAGGTGGATCTTACTCCTCTTTTCATTATGAGATGTTTAATACTACCCAGCCTAACATTTCCTCTAGCATAACCATCACTCATTATAGGGTCTCAATAATTTAAACATGGATTTCAATTGGCTACATACTTTAGGGATCATGATGACATCCCACTATAGTATTTTACATTCATTTCTTTTGTGACATCTTGTCTACACAATTCAAGTTTAATACTATCAACAAGTAATATGCACCACATTTAATTTACATAAATCATAATTTAACTAGAGTTTAAAAGGTGATGAAATTATAAAAATCATCCTTAGATCTGCCAGAGTTTAACTTGGGATTTAATACCAAAATGTCATGCCTATTTTTTTCTAAATGATAAGCACAACACAACATAATACCAAACATAACTCCTGAGATCATGGATAGATAACAGTATACATTCAATCATGAAAAAAAAACTTAAAACTACCATGAGACTTTTAACAAATGCAAACCAATAATTTGGATTCCCATAGTTTAGATTCATTTGTATAGCACCTAGGATTATTTCATGATCTTTCACCAAAGAAGGGATACATTAATTAAGTTAATATGACACCCAACTTCTTACTCAATAGTTTCTTAAGTTATTAGATTCCATGTGTCTAACTTAGGTCTACTCAAGCCTAAAATTTTAGTGCATCAAGTGCTGCTACTTGATAGTTCCTTACACCATTGAAACCATGGAGGTATTAGGGTATTATCCCCTAATTTCTAGTCCTTCCATGTTTTAGGCCTTTTGAGCAACCTATGTAGTTAACTATGGGTTCACAGGTTGTTAGGATAGTGCCATTTGGAAACATTCGACTATCCCATTAGCTTAGATACTTTACACTCTACACAATCCTCTCTGGGTTTTTAGTTTATCAAGATGATGCCATGTGGTAACATATTAATCACTCTCTAGCCTAGCATCAAATGTACACCTAACCATGTTGATATCATTCCTGAGTTAGTGGGATGGTGACAAGGATGGTGATACACAAATTCCTCTAAACCACTCAACAAATTCACAAAATAAACAAAGGTAAACTCAAAAGCAAAGGGGACTCAAACTTAAATGGCATAATTCTTTTGGAATATGACCTACTCAATTATGTGGAACATAAAGGCATTGGGGTATCAACCCTAATGACCTTGTCCTTTTAAGCTCCTGTGCTCCTAGGCACATCCACTTGGTAGTTCTATAGAACTCTAAGGCATGAGAAACTATGAATTCTAGCTAATCCCTTAGGTTACTGGGAGGATGCCACATGGTACCATTTATCCAACCTTTAAAAATCTCAAAATTTAGTTGAGGAAAAATATGAATGAAACTCAAACCCAAAAAAAACTAAGGCAAGACATAAAATTAGTTGATAAGGAAAATGATTAATGAAAAAAATGATATTCAACTAAGTTAAAGTTTACAACCATTCAAAAGTAACCGTCAAATAGAAGTCATTTGGGCCACTTATCTATGTGGCACAATTTGGTAAGGATAAAATAAAATGCTTAAGAGAAACATAAAAAACATCTAAGGCTAAGTCACAAATCCAATCAAATACACATAGGTTTGAGTCTAAATCAACAAGTTGAAACTAAACCAATACTGTAATTAGTTCAGGAAAAACATTGAACATGGAGTAGAGTTCTAAGACCAAGAAAAAAAACATTGATAATCACTCAACCATCAAAAGAACTGACCTCATCATAGGTTGAGTAAACAAAAAGGTGTCGATGCTTAATTCAATCTCTCAACACTAAACCAATATTATCATTAATTTACTTGAATAATATAATATCTAAAGGCAATTAAAATCTATCCAAAATAGCCTTTAGGATAATTCTCAAACTATGAGTTGCTTTCTCCTTTCATTAAAAGTTATAACTTTTAGCTTCAATTCATAGGCCTAATCTATTAAACTTTAGGCAAGGGATTCAAGAAAAAAATGCTTAGAAGTGAAAAGACATAGATACTATAGGGAAAGGATTCCATTTTACTACCCATAAAAGGATAAAATCACCAAGGTTGAACCAACAAGGCATGTTTATCATTTTATTAAAAACCATATAGACCTAAGAGTTACTCCTCACTTGGAAGATTCCTTCTAGGAAGATCCACAGTCAAAACTTATTGAGGTTATTATTAACATAGCTCAAGATTTATATAAGATTTTATCTTACTTAGGTTATGCCTTATCATAAAATAGTTTTCCATAACCATATTCAAATCAACAAAAAACAAGTTATCCCTATCATCCATATCATAGAAAGTATAACTCACTTACCTTCAAGATAAAAAATCCTTCATCTAAAGGTCATCTAAAGTAACACCATTAAAAATAACTCAAGATGCAATGAAAAAGCATTCATAAGATATTCTATTGAATATAATAATAATAATAATAATAATAAGGCCCTTAATTTGGTGAAGCTCAAGCATGATTATACAATGTACATAATGATTCCATTTAAGATGATGAGTATATCGTAAGATATCCATAATCATACCAAAAAAATAAGACTATTTAGTAGTTCTATGTAGTAATAACCAAAAAATTTAGATAATAAACTTCATAATAATAGTGTCTCACAAATCGAACCATAATCAATTATTAGCATATAAATACAATAGGTTAAACTGAGAATAAATAATCTTTGGCTTAGAGATAGTTAAATAAAGAAAAAAAATAATAATAATCAATAGTTGAAGATGAGCTCTTCTTTGCTTTAGGTGTAACTTCAGCAAATAAAAGGTGGTTTCACCTCCCAACCTTTTGCCATCATCAAGAAACTACTCTCGGTAGCCTCGAGTAGGACTCCTAGATCTAAGCATGTTCACATCATGGTGTAAGGTAATTAAATTCAAAAATAAGGCAAGATATCTTAGGGTTAAGGAGATAGCTACTCACATGGTGAAAATCCAAGCATCTCTAATTCAAAAGGATTACCAACCTCAAATCTATTTTCAGCAATAAAAATACACAGAAAATAAAACACAAGGATCATAAGGATAGGACCCATAAACATACATCCACTAATATATATTATATAATCATTCATGGGAGGACTTAGGAAACCTACCATCATGTCCAGCATGAGAGACCTACCCCTTCCTCCATCATGAAGAATATGACCTTTCAAGAGATCAAAAGTCTTGTATGACAATCCTCACTATTAGAGTATATATAAATACAAGTAGATAGAACTAACATGGAGGAATATCTCAACTCCTAATTCTAACACAAGGGGTAATAACATTATGGGTGACCCAAGCACAATCATAGAAACATAGTGAAGATAATAAGTAAGCCAACTGACTTAGTCCTCTCTAACACAATAACTCAATCAAGAATCACACAACTTCATTTAGTCAAATAGTAAGATATTAAAGTCAAATGGATACCTACCAAATGATCTAGGCCTTTCCATGGATCCTTTATAAATATTTCTACCAATTGAGTCTCTCATTCTCCATGATTTTTACTTGTTTCCCTTCTCTTCTTCCTTTATTTCTAGGGTGGTCCAAAATTCAAAAGGTCCTTAGCCTAGTTTTTAGAGATACACCTCCTAAAATAGGATTTGTCTCCTCCATACAACCTAGTTAGAATGTGACAAGTGTTTATTATTCCATTGGATCAACCAACCACCCCTACTGGCCAACCCATTACTTCTTAATGGGCAATATTTTATGAGTCCATAATGGTGCATGGTAGCTCATACAAAGTCTTATGATTGAATCTAGAATCAACCTAATGATTCCATTAGTTCAAGGTAGTAGATAATTAATGTATGGGCCTACAATATACCACTAAATAATATATACATTGGTCTAATTAATTTCATGCATTAAACATGATAAGCACAAAGGTGGTTTGACCAACCCAATAGGGATTACCACCACTATTACATGACAAATTATAAAGGAAAGGATGAATGGTACATAGAGTATTAAAATCAGATCAGTTAAGGTTTATAAAATATATGGGTAAAATATAGGAGTTTTGGAAGCAAAATTACTGAGAGGGGGGGTGAATCAGCCTTGAAAATTTTCTTATCAATTCCACTTAAGCAATCATCTACATATAGAATAAATAATGCATAATTAACACACCATATATGTGGGAAACCCTAAAGTGGAAGAGAAATAATTGATATATGAAAATTAAATATATTTATAGAAGACAAACATCAAATTTATTGAACCACCCACTTCACATGGAACACTAACCCCAACTATCCAAGCACAAACTTACCTAGTCTTTAGCAACTACCCACTTGTAAGGAGGAACCAAACCCCTAGATGAATTAGCACCAAATAAACCACATAATATATTTTATCACCTTTAGGACACCATTTTTCTCAACCAATTGATGATGACCACTTCATCTCTTCACACTCTTAGCCCTCTCAAATTGCCTTCTAGCATTCTTCACTCAATTATCCCTCTTCTTGACTTGATTAGGTTATATGACCTTGATTCTCATATTAAAAAAACTATATAAAAACTTCATAATAGTTAATATACACACCTATAATGGTCTACAATACTTTATTTTTCTTACCAATGTTCTATTTCATTCGCTTACTCTCTTCACACTCTTAGGCCTAAAATTGCCTACTATTTATATAAGTCTCTTGTTTATATCCTTCTTCACTGGATAAACACCCTCACATTATTAGGTAATACATGAAATTGATCTTATGAGATCTTATAAACATGGATAAAATTTACTTTGAGTCCCTTTAGGTATGACCTACCTCAATTAGGCCTCATCTCATCTCTAGGTCTCATGGAGACCTAATCTCATTAGGTATATTTTAGGACACATTACACTTTGTCTTCCTTGGAACACTTAAAAACTACACCCATGGTAGGAAAATATAATAAAACACTAAAATATATCCTTTCTAAGTTAATTTAGGCTTCATAACACTTTTTATCTCAAACCACTACTTGGAGCACACCATTAGTACTATTCATATTAGGTTTGTGCCTACTCAGAAAGTCAGTTTTAAACAACTGAAGTATAAACATGATTTTTACAAAAAAACATGGAAAAAAATTACATATTCAAAATATATATGACATCAAGGACATAATTTTATGATTTATACTTCAAATCTCAGGTCAAAAGTACTCAAACTTTTGTTTGCAAGTAGCCCACTCAAAATTGCCAACTAGCCTCAAAACACAATCATGGAAACTTGATATTCCACACCTAAAAAAACACTTACTATGAAATATGACATATTAAATTGATAATTTTACATATCTATATCACTCTCAAGTACAAATATCACAAGTTATAATGCCAAATATTGGTTTTGTAGACCAATTTTTTCACCTTCTCTCTCACAATCCTTACTCAGATAGACAAGCCATTTTGGCTTCAATGTTCCAACCTATTATACTAATATCCAAGATTTTTAAAATAATTTATGGGTAATTAAAGTAAAAAAAAAAAAAAAAAAACCATGTTCATTACATACTTCATATTATGGAAAATAACCTCCAATTCATCATCATAACTTACTTACCCAGATCTACTCGTTTACCTTCAAACACAGTCATGGTGATAATGACTTATAGCCCATATATGATCACTTTTAGAGTATTCAAATGAATTTGGATGGTCATATGAGATTATTATACCATTTTTATATAGATATATAATATTTTTTTTCAAATAATAATATTTATCATGCAAACCAATCTCATGAGCTTGCACCTTAACTATCTCATCTGCACTAGATAAGTTAACTTATGAGCAACATTTTCATCATATCCACTAATATTAAAAACATATGTTCAAAGTGAAAATGTTTAAAATTATTAATAAAACTATACTTCTAATTTTATTCATCCTTAATCCATGATAACACATCCCTAATCAACTTCTCACTTCTACCTGGTTTTCTCATTATTTGCATCATTAGGCCTGTTAATGACTAGTCAACTTGTATGACTGGTTTAACACACCTAAGGGATATAACCTACTAAAAAACCACCATTTACAACAAATAAAATTCTAAATATTTGTCCTCCATTCATTTATCAACTTTGACTTGGTCAAATTTGACTACTATAATAAATCTCCAAGAAAGAAAGCCTTTCTTGTAGGGTCCACTTATGCACCTAACAAACCAATCACACCTAGAGGTGCCTGAGAGAGTTAAATACAACCTATAATCACTTAAATATCCATATAAATCCATTATAATCAATTTAGAGAAAAATATTTCACATCATGTCATTGTTAGGGTTCTAGAGAGGGTTAACACTATTTTTAGTGTTAATAATTATTCATAAAGGATTAACCCTAATTTCCAAAACTAATGCATAGAGATATTATATAATACTCTTCCTCATCTCTCCTTAATATCTTAGGTTCCCATGTAGAGGTTACACATGTCAATGAACACTTGAAAATTATTCTTAGGTTGAGAACCCTTCATTTTGGGCACACGAGAGATCTCAAAACACTTTTTATTTCCTTAATATTCAAACATTGACCTCAAAATTGGTCAAGACACCTAGGAAAACCTACCACATCACTAAAAATGACCACATTATCATTATTATCTTTAAATCTAAATCTCATACCACATTTGGCCATGCTCTTTCTCTTTGCTCTCTATGTCTTATCCTGCAAGTCACATTAGGTCTTGAAACTAGCCTTCTATCCACTATCCAAGATATAAAATCCTCATTGACAATACCTCATGACACTCATTAAGTCAAGCAGGGTATAGGACTAGTCTAGTTGCATGCTAAGTCTATAGGTCATACCCTTATAGGCTCACCTTGAGACTCTCATGAGTGGCATAATGACTCTTATGAATGATACAAAAACCTCATATAAATTATTATTCATATGTGTATCCATATCACTAGGCCACCAAGATCATACCTTCTCATAAGATCTCTTCATGTAATGACCAGTGTCATAACTAGGCTTCTCAAGTACTTGAAGCTTGACCTTGAAACACTCATTAATGATTCTAAACTTTGATCACATGAATTTAATTATCATTATATAATATAATACCTATGCACATACCTCTTCATTATCATCATGCACATGCTCATGATATGACTATGCTTATTATGAATAGGCTTTTCAAGATGCCTTGTATTCAAGGATTAGTACTCAATCATGCTTACCTTAAATTTAATCTTGACATCAACCTTAGAAGAATCATTAGGTTTCATTAAAATTATCTCTTGTCACATTTATTCCTTTTCACATTAGGCACTTCATTTGATACCTCATAGGGCATTCACCATGCATCTTCAACAGATGCACCTTCAAATAAAATGAAATCAACCTTGACATAAATGATAACACATATAAAAAAATCCCCCTTTTTCATTGATGGAAAAAAATTATTGAAAATGATCACTCTCATCTCCCCTAATTTGGTCAATCTCCCTTCTTACACATTTTCCCCTTTTGACATTAATGATAAAGGTATTCCATAACTATCATCTAGAATCACACATTATTTTAAACAAGAGTTTAAAAAATAGAATATGAATAATTAAGGCAACATGCTCCCCCTTAATCCATGTATACCTCCTTCAAAAATAATTTATATTATAATACCACTTCAATGTAGATCAAGCTCAATCAATAAACTACATAGCTTTGATCACACCCCCTCAAGCCAAGCATCCAACATGATTATAATAACTAAATGGTGTCTTCATGAAGCCTAATTAAGTTAACCCTTTTCATAGGGCACTAAAACCACATCAGTTTAAGAGATTCCTAGATATCCATGATTTCACAAGACTGGATGCCCTTCAATATCCTTTAAGGTTTGATTGGCACCATAGTACTGATCTTTTAATCAACCATTTGATCATCAATATGAGTTGAAAATAAACACTATTGAATTAATTTCAAATTTTATGTATGTTATATCACAAAAAATATTCCACTTGATCTTGTAGACCGATCATGACCCATCTTTACCATCTTTGGTTTCCATACATTCATTTATCTTTTTTCTTTCACTCTAGGGGCTTTAAACTTCTTATTTTGACTTGATGACCTTATAACTTTGTTAGGATATAATATTTAAATGTGACTTAACTTATAACAACTATAAAAAACCAAATTATCCATATGATTTAACTGATGTGAACTATGACTCTATCCATAGTCCCTTAAGTACTCTTTCTTGGAGGGTCTTTTACACTCTCTTGCTCTATGACCAAACTGACTACATACAAAATAGTAACCATTAAATAAATTATCATACCTTATAGAATTAGGTTGTTTGATAAGTATTTTCATGTTGAACTTATTTTATTCAATATCCTTCTCTTTAACTTGAGATTCCATGTTTTGGTCTTCTTTGAAACCAAGACCCATCTTGTCACTTTCAGACTTTTGATTACTCAAGATATCATCTAGAGCCTCAGTTCTCTTTTCAAAATTCACATATATCTTCACCTTGCTAGATGCTTGATTCAACTCAAATTTAAATGATTTTACTTTATTTTCATACCTAATATATTCTTCCTCTTTATAAATTAGGCTTGCATTGACTACCTTCGTTTGTGCCTCAACTTGATTGACGATCTCATCATACTTCTTGGAAGTGTTACTCAACCTTTCATAAAACAATCCAATATTATCATCATAGTCCTTAACTAATGATCTTAGTTTTTGATTCTTTATCCTTTATAACTTCAACTCCTCTAAGGCACTTACCAATTATGCCTCAAGGTCTACTTGAAATTCTTCTTCATCTGATTCTATATCAACCATAAGACCTTTCCCACTTGAGCAACCCTCATTGATTCTATGGCCATGAACAAGGTTTAATTATTATCATGTTTAGGTTCATTATTACCACCATCACTATAAAATTCACTTGAGTCACTTACATTAGAAGAGTTATCTTATTTAGTATATACTCTTTTCTTGTTCTTAAATGTTACTCTCCTATATTTATACTTTCTAAATTACTTCTTATTTTTATTAGGCTTATAACCCTTATTGTCATCTCCATGATGTTCATCATGTTATTCACTATGATCATATTCAAAGTGACCAATATTTCCATAGTTAAAACATCGAAGTGACCAATCTTTCCATAGTTGAAAATTTTGAGGGTCAACATAAACTTATACTTATGTGAGATAAACCTCAATTTCCTTGAAAACATGGCTATTAGTTGATCATCATTGACATCTAAATATTCTTAATCCTTGAACTTATTGGCTTTTGATTTCTTCTCAACTTTGAAAGATGCTTCTTTCTTGGGAGGTCTTCCTTCATTTGTTATCATCTCATAGGTAATCAAGATGACATGAGCCCATCCATCTCTAGCTTGTCAAAATCTTTCATCTCTTCTACTAAAAACAACTTAGAGTCAAACTTAGGAGTTAGTGATATCAACACTTTTTGAACAATAATATATTGTTTCACTTCTCTCGATCCTCTAATGACATTGATAACTTCATCAACCCTCAATAGGTAATATGTAATGGTTTCATCTTCATTCATATTGAAGCTTCAAAACTATATTTGATGGGTCTATAACTTGGTCGTCTTCACCTTGGTGTCTCCTTAACATATAGTCTTCAATTTTTACCATATATATTTAATTGATTCATAGTGCATTACCTCCATAATCTCTACTTCTGATAAGCCGCAAAGAATGGAATTCATTGCCTTAGAGATGTATTCACTAGCTTTCATGCCTACTACATCAATTGGTGGAATAGGAAGAGCACCATATCCATCCAAAACTAACTTCCAAATATCATGACATTGAGACATCAAATATATCTTCATATTGACATTCTATAAGTCATAATTAGATCTATTAAATAATGGAGCCTTAGTAGTAAAGAAACCACCTTGAGCTTGCTGACTAGCCATCCTTGATTCTAGGATCTTCCTTTAGGTTTTTACACCTATTTCAAAAGGACCAAGATATAATATAAAATGTTGGATGAAAAAAATTGTGGGGTGAATCAGTATTTAAAACTTTCTTATCAATTTCACTTAATAAATCATCAACATATATAATAAGTAATGCATAAATAGTAAACTATACAAGCATGGAATAAGATTGCACAAGTCAACACACCCTATATGTGGGAAAACCTCAAGGGGAATAAAACCCAATAATATATATAAATGGATTATAAAACTAGAATACAAACATAAAATTTAGTGAAGCACCCACTTCACATGGAACACCAACTCCAACTAGCCAAGCACCAACTCAACTAGGCTTTAACAAGCACCCACTTACAAGGAGGCACCAACCCCTAGATAAATTATAAAAAAATTAGCCACATAATAGATTTTATAAAATTTATTACACCCTATTTATCAACCAAACTATGATGAACACTTCTTTATCTCTTCACACTCTTATCCCTCTCAAATTGCATTCTATCCTTCTTTGTTCAACTAGCCCTCTTCTTGACTTGATTATGTCAAATGATATTGATTATCATATATAAAAAATATATAAAAATTCATAAAATTATTATACAAACCTATAATGGTATAAAATACTTTCTTTTACTTACCAATGTTCTATTTCATTGCTTACTCTATTTACACTCTTAGTCCTAAAATTGCCTAGTATTTGTATAAGTCTCTTGTTCATATCCTTCTTAGTTAGCCAAACACCCTTAAATATTATGTAATCCATGAAATGGATCTTAATACATATCATATACATGTATAAAATTTTATTTGAGTCCATTTAGGTCTGACCTACCTCAATTAGGCCTTACTCATCTTTAGGTCTCATGGAGACCTAATCCCATTAGGTCTGTTTTAGGACACGTTACACTTTGTCTTCCTTGGAAAAATTATAAACTACAAAAAAAAAAAAAAAAATCATAAAAAACTCAAATATATCCCTTATAATCTAATCTATGCTTAATAACACTTTTTATCTCAAACCACTATTTAGAGCACACCATTAGTACTATTCATATTAGGCCTATGCATACTCAAAAAGTCTATTTTAAATAACTAAAGTATATACATGATTCTAAAAAAAACATGGAAAAAAATCACATATGAATAATATATATGACTTAAATTACATTATTATATTATTTAGACTTCACATCTGGGGGTACAAGTATTCAAACTTTTCTCTATAAGTAGCCCACTTAGAACTATCAACTAGCCTCAAAACATAGTCATAGAAACTTTATCTTAAACACTTAAAATAATAATTAATATGACCTATGACATTTTAAATATATTATTTTACATATATATATATTACTCTCAAGTATAAATATCAAAATTTCTAATGTCTAATATTGGTCTTGTAGACCAATTTGTTGACCTTCTCTCTCATAGTCCTTACTCATCCAACCAAGCCATTTTGGCATCAATGTTCCAACCTATTATAATAAATTAAAATATTATGAAAATAATGTATAGGTAATTAAATTAAAAAAAAAAAACACCATGTACATTACATAATTCATCTTAGGGAAAAGAGCCTCCAACTCATCACTGCAACTTACTTACCCAGATCTACCAGTTTACCTTCAAACATAGTCATGGTGATAATGAATTATAACCCCCTTTTGATCACTTTCAGAGTTTTCAAAGAAATTTGGATGATATTATGAAAATATTATACCATTATAATATATATATATATATGGTCAAAATAAAATATTAGTCATGTAAACCAATCTCATGAACTTGCACCTTCACTATCTCATCTGCACTAGACATGCCAAATTATGAGAATTTTTTTTATCATAATATATATATATATATATATATATATATATAAATATATATATATATAAATTTTAATATGTATTAAAATTATTTAACAACATCTACATGTAATTATATTCATCCCTAGTCCATGATATCACATCCCTAATCAACTTCTCACTTATGCCTAGTTTTCTTACTATTTACATCATTAGGTCTGTTAATGACTGGTCAACTTGTATGAATAGTTTATCAAAAATAAGTAATAAAAACTGATCATAAACCACCATGGATGTCAAATAAAATTCTCAATATTTTCCCTCCATTCATTTATCAACTTTGAATTGGTCAAATTTGAGTGTTATAATAAATATTTGAGAAACAAGGCCTTTCTTTTAGGGTCCACTTATTCACCTAAAAAAATCACACCTAGAGGTTATTTGGAGAGTTTAATAGAACCTAAAATCACTTAAATATCCATATCAATCCATTCTGATCACTTTAGAACAAAATCTTTCACATTGTGTCATTGTTAGGGTTTTAGAGAGGGTTAACACTATTCTGGGGTTAATGATTGTTCATAAAGGATTGTCCCTCATTTCCAAAACTAATGGTTGGAGATATTATATATTACCATTAATTATATATAATAAATCTATTAGGTTCCCATGTAGAGGTTATACACTGCAATGAATAATTGAAAGTTCTTCTCGAGTTGAGAACCCTTCATTCTATGCACATGAGAGACATCAAAACACTTTTTATTGCCTTAATATTCAAAATTTAACCTAAAAATTGGTAAAAAAACTTTTTAAAACCTATCACAACACTTAAAATTCTTAAATTCTCATTCTTATCTTTAATACCTCATTTGGCCATGCTCTCTCTCTTTGCTCCCTAGGCCTTGACTTGCAAGTCATATTAGGTTTTGAAACTGACCTTCTAGCCACTATCCAATCTATAAACACCTCATATAAATGTCATAAAACATATTAACATTATTAATAACTAAATACATTCTTAATATACCTTGACAATACCTCATGGCACCTAATTAAGTTAGGTATGTTCTATAACTAGTCTAGTTACATGTTAGGTCTGTAGGTCCTACCCTTATAGGCTCACACTGAAACTATCATAAGTGATACATAAATATTATGCATTATATAAAAATATCATATATCCTATTATTCCTTTTTGTATCAATCTCACCATGCCACCAAGCTCATACAATCTTACAAGGTCTCTTCATACAATGACTAGTGTCATGACTAGGCTCCTCAAGTACTTGAAGATTGACCTTGAAACACTCCTTGATGATTATAAAAATTTATCACATAAATTTAATTTTACTTATAAAATATAATACCTCTATAAATTCCTCTTAATTCTCATCATTCACATGCTTATGATATGACTATGCTTGTTATGACTAGGTTTCTCAAGACACCTTGTATTCAAAGACTAGTATTCAATCATGCTTACCTTGACCTCAATATTGAAATAAACCTCAAAAGAATCATTAGGTTTCCTTAAAATTATCTCTAAATATAGATACATCAGGTTTAATTCAAATTATCTCTTGTCACATGGCTTCCTTGTCACATTAGGCACACAAGCTCATACCTCACAGGCCATTCACCATACATCTTCACTAGATGCACCTTAACATCAAATGACAATAACCTTGACATAAAATTAAATGAAATTTAAATAAATTAAAACACTTCTTAATAAATATCACACATGATGAAAATATGCCTAGAATAATCATTGTTCCTTCATTGGTAATAATCTATTCTTATACACTTATTGCACCCATAAAATTTGCTATTCTAATAACAAAGTCTTGTAATTATAACATGCTAGATAATTTAATTAAATAAATGTAATTATCTTACCAAAAAAATTAAAAGGTGATGAAGTGATATTATTATAACACCTTAATGAACATGTAATTTTAATTGCAAACTAATATAATAATTTAAGCATTATTAAACCAACATTTACCATGTGCATAGTCCTCTTACCTTCATAGTCAACACCATCAAGGGAGTATAACCATTGGTTTAGTATAGTAAAAAAAGTTTCTCATGAGGGTCCTTAAATGTAATCTGAAGCATATTTTTTTAGCCTTGTCTAAACCTTGAGGGCACTCATCTATTTGGAGAAATTTAATCATGTCTTGATTCTAACTCTTAGGAAGTGGAGGTACAACTGATTATTGATCATCCTATAATAATAATACAAACCTTTTAGCTTATTTTGGGTCTGATTATAACTATTCACACAACCCTTTTCCTCTTACCAATTTGGCCAAATTGATTTTCACACCATATTTCATGAGTTTGGTTATCCAACCAACTCTCTTCTCATTCAAATCCTTGCTTAGAAGAAATTATTTGACACCTAGGTGTGACACCATCAACTGAATTTAATTGTTATAGACCAAGTGTCTAAAATTATTAAGACTTATTATAAAAAAAAGTACTTGTTTTTCCATGAAAGTGTCCTTTACCTCATAGTCCTTCAAGACTTGACTGAAAAAAGCTATTGGTTATTCCAATCCTTCACTATTATACTATACCAAGATTGTTGAGATAGTATCATCACTTCTATATGTATACATGATGAAGTCTTAAAAAAAAAGGATTTATGAGAGTGGGATCTTGGTCTATGGATTGCTTAATTTATTAAAATCTATGTTTTCCTTTTTTGAACTAGTGAAAAGTCTAATTTTTCTTCAACATAGAAATTAGAGGTTTTACAAAATTGGAAAAATCAAGAATAAACCTCCTAACAAAGTTTATCCTTCCTAAAAAGCTTTGCATCCCCTTATTATGACTTAGTAAGGATAGATACATGATTACATTTACCCTCTTAGGATCTATTGTAAGTCTTCTTTTGGAGACAATATAGCCCAAAAGATTACCTTTATAGATTGAAAAATGCACTTCTTTGGATTGAGTGAGACTTCAAATTGTTTACACCTATCAAAAACTTGTTTAAGATGAGACAAATTATCATTAACATGTTTATAAAATATTTTAACGTCATCTAGATAAACTAGGACTATATAATTAATAAACCCTTGAAATGTCATATCCATATCCATTTTAAAATGTTGTACTAACATCAGACAACCTAATTGGCATCTTCATATATGTATAAGTATGCCATTTTTGGTAAATATATCTTCTAATTATCTATCACTTGGAATAATATTTTATTATACCTTGAATATCCATTTGGAAGTGAAAAACACCCTAAACATGATACTATTTTCAAAATTTTCTCCATGGAGGGAAGTGGGTAGTGATCCTTGAAAGAAGCCCTATTGAGATGTCTAAAGTAAAGAATCCCTATTGAGATCTCTAAAGTATACACACAACCTTATATCTCCATTAGTATTTATAAAAGGCGCCAAGTTTACCACCCAATAATAATGCTCGATGGGAAATTTTATGTTAGCTATTATTATCTTGGCCAACTCATTTCTCATTAGAGTTCTATTTTAGGATTTATAGGCCTTTGATTCTACCTAACTGGCTTGGAATTTGGGTCTAATTCAACTATATTTTGAGCCAAATTAGGATCAAAACATTTAAGGTATTTATATTTCCATGAAAATATGTCATCATACTCACTAAAAACTCAACACATGCATGCTTATTAGCTTTAGTACATACCTTTCCCAGCTTGAAAAGGTAGTCTTTGCTGATTGAAATTTGTTCATAATCATTATGCCTGATAGTCATATTCATATTCTCCTATTTGTCCTGATAATTTTTTAAAAATTATCTAAAGGGTGACTAAGCCTTTTATAATCTTTTTGGTATTCAATTGGATGATTTTGTCCTCATAATATTGTTGCAGTTTAGTCAAATTTTTGGTAGAAAACTCAACTTCCTCTTGAAGAAAATTGATTATTTATTTCTCATTTAAAAACCTTTTCTAGTTGGTAATATTATTAGGTACAACATGCATTACAAATACCTTGATATGCTACTAAATTTTCTCCTTTATGTCATTTGGAATATCAAATTGGGTACTCATAGTAGCCAATCTATTTGAATGTTTATTCTTCTCTCTGAGACAACTTGTATGTTAAATATTTTAAAGTCCTATATAAGGTCCTAAACTCTATGTTTTTAACAATTTAATAATTTATTATTATTTATATGATACCCTATAACATTATTTATAACCAACTCACTTTGACCAAAGACTTGTAATAAATTTATTCATCTCTTCTTATCCCATTGGAGTTCACGTATAAGTATTTCATATTTAGTTGAGTTATTAATACAAATAAATTAAAATATAAAAGTACTTATCTTTCATGGGGGATAAAAATATTATCGTATATCCTAATCCAACTTTTCTTTGCATCCATCTAATAAAATTTGCCAGATTCCATTAGCATGCTCATTAGGCTTGTCAAGATTTAAGATTATAATATATTCTTAATGCATGAAATAAGTACCTAAATCAGTTTTCTCAATGAGATTATAGGGTTCATATTCATGATATATAGTTACCCATTCATAAATTATAATATAAATAATTCCCTTAATAAGTGTGGATGGTTAATGGTCTAGGATAATCTCTTCTTGACCAAGAACTGTGCAATTAACACTAGAAACATTTAGAATATATGGATATATGTGATATTTGGTAACTAATTCAAATTTAATAGTGACTTTAGTGTCATATATTATCCTAAAAAACATTTAAGATAATTATGATGAAAATTATCCTCTAATATTAGTTATGAAGTCTCTAGATATACATAGTACAAAGTAGGGTGGGAGGTTGAGAATGAAAACATATTGATAGATTAATAAATTAATACATGCATACAATGTGAGGCTTAATCATTTGGTCATACCAACTATTTTTATGGATGTACCATATAATTATACTACTCCTTTAGTGGTTATTTCATACTTAAAGCCTAACTTAACATCAACTTGCTTAGGCATCACAAAAATACTTGTACTTGAGTTTATCATAAAATTGTGAACCAATAATCACCAATGACAAAATAAATGTAGAAAGGTAGAGGTTTGTCATTTACACTTTATTTTAATTCCTTATGATGAGATATATTAGTGAGGAATTATCTTGATTCATTTTCTTTCCCACTTGAAATATTGAGATTGGACAATACTTCTTGTAACAAATCCTTTTCGCTTGGAAAAATTAATATCTCTCACATAGAAATGTTGACATTAGTCTTCTTCATTTGCTTAATGATGTTGAAGGGAAAATTTACAACCTTTGGTTGTATTTTGAGAGAAACAACACCTTGTACTTGAGTGGATTGAAGTTGATATTTAGGATGAACCTCATTTCATGTGGTCTATTCTTTTAATTTTCTTGAACCTTTGAATCTAAATTAGACCTTATGGATCCTTAGAACATTGAACAAAATAAAATAAGACATACTATCTATATTTTCACTTTAAATTACCCTTTTATTGGACCTTGTGTTAGCTACTATAGAATTAGTGGCCTTATTTATGTTCCACACTTGATTTACCCCACAATAATCATCCTATTTCCAATTCAAAAGTGTAGTATCATGCTGTATTTTTTCTTTAGATGACTCTCCTTATGATGGTGTTTTAGCTTGTGTCTCTTGAGGAATTAATACACTTTAGACCATCAATTATTGGTTGAGAACACCATTAGGACATGTAGTTTGGTTATGATCTTGGTTACAAGGATAACACCACCCATAATCTTAAAAGAGGTTATTTTGAACTGGAAAAATTGATTTTGAAGAACTAGGAGTAGCTAGATTTTGAGAACTTACTATACTTACATGGGAAAATTGTCCTTGCACCTAAAACTTACCTTGAAAAGGTTTCCTATAAGGTTTATAAGGCTAATAAAGAGGATGGTAAGGAGGTAGTAAGTCTTATGTCACTGAGCTTGCTACCTCTTCAACATGACTAGTTCATTACTAAATGTCTAAGGTAGACTTTTCACTACTTGTAAATCATTTGATGGGATAGAGGAGTTGTCTCTTGACTATATGGTTGGTTTGTTGGCACATAAATATGTGCTAATGTAGGTTATGTATGTGGTGTAAGACGTGGTAAATATAGAAATACTGGTATGAGAGGTCTTGTATCAATCTTTCCAACTTATATAAGGTATTTTTCAGCCCTAATGGAAATCTTATATACATCAAGAAGAATTTTACCCTAATAAGTTGGATCATCACAGTAATATCACTATATAATGCTCTTATATAGTAGAGGAAAGCATTATTAGGAGTGAACTTAACTAGAGCTAAGATTTTATCCCAATTTTTTTGGATCTTGAAGTTGAAATCACTCATGATATCTTATGGATCCCTCTTAATAGAGGTTGGTTGTTCAACTAATGACAAATGGTCACTTTTGTCTCCAAATTTCTTGTATAAATCCTCTCATAATTCATCCCATGAATTGATATAATTAGGTTTTAATATTATATGCCATTGAAGAGACTTGTCCTGAAATGAGGAAGCTATAATCCTAATAACAACATTATCCTGAGTAATATGGTGTATTGAATAGATGTTGGCAATATCCTTGATGTGCCCTATAGGTGTGGTTGTATTATCTCAAGTTAAATAATGAATACTCTTGAGGGATGCAACATGTATATCATCATATTGGGAAAGATTTAGTGTGCTTCCTCTATTGAAAGGAATAAATACCTAATTTCTAGGGATAACCATATGAAAAATATGAGGTAAAACTTAGCTATTTTGAGGGGATTTAGTATCATAAGGGAGGCTAATGTATGGATCAAACCTTTAAAACCTCTTTGTTTTAATTTAATGCAATGGTAACTCAATAAAATTAGTGTCCCTACCTTTGTAATATTCCCTTGTTTTTACTTTTGGCATGTAACTTTGATACTAGTCTGAACCAAGATCCCTTGAAAGCTTAACAAAGTTGCCAAGTGTTTTATAGATGTGTTCAATGCCTAAAAATTACAAAGAGTAACACCAAACCCTTATAAAATCTTTTAAAAAAATCTCACCAGACATGCCAAAATATAGATCTCACTTGGATCTTTCATTCATTCATTCAATCAACTAATCCAATGGAAATAATGGGATCATCCCTAAGGTGTGGGACCTTGTATCCTGTAGATGAACCTCTAAAGAAGGAAAAATCCTACCTAAACTAGGTGCACCTTATTTAAGATCATTTATAGGCCTAAAACTATATTAAAGAGACTTATCTACATCTAAGACTATGATTTTGTCAAGGAAAAGGGGCATAAGTTGAATTAAAACTAAAAAAGGTGATGCACGAATAGTCTATATATCTCCTCCACTCACCTATAAAAACACAAGAGAACCTATAAGGATTAAAAATTCTTATACATAATATTTAAATTGAAACTCTCTTCCATAATTGTTTTGTATAGAGGTATGAGACCTAAAATAGAACTAGGAGGGGTCATCATCTACCTTAAAGAAAGATGTAATGGTGAGTTTACACATGTATTTCTTACATAAGTCAAATAATACACAATATAAAACATGTAAAAGATGGTGTTATTACATAGAGGTGAATAGAATTGGATAAAAATTCAAGAAAAAATAACTTTGTATAAGAATATATCAATAATTCATGAACAACACAAGTACTTGAAGAAGGCAAGTTTAGTATTTTATTGATTCTAAGGGATTAAGTTGGCATTAAAAATATCCAAAAGAGTATATTCTTGTCATACCCAAGAGGATGGATCATGAACAAGTAATTTCTAATCTTATATATAATAAAATGAGCTAAGAGAGAAGAGAGAATTAGAAGACCTCATAAATGTTGTTGTTAATTCATCAATCCATCCCATACAAGAGAAGATATAAGAAAAAATGGGGTCATTAAGCCCTCTCTAATGCATTAAACATCTCCCTTGAGGATATTCAATAAAGTTTGGCATAGTAGTGGGGGTGAAGACCATTTTTCTCTCCTTGACCTTTGGAAGGTTTGTGCATGTAGGGTTTGTTTAACTGGGTTTGTAAAACATGGATCTCCTATCCTATTTGCCTGAACTCATCCATATCTTCATGTATTCATGTTGGATCTTGTTGAATGGTTGAATTGGAAGTGGATTTCAAATGCCCATATAAAATTATGGGTTGAATTACCATGACTGCCATTATATTGAGGGTGTTACACATTTCTAAGGGTAGTTTTGAATGCCTCCATGCACCTTTCATGATCCTCATGATCATTTACTTAATCTTTAATAGTGATAGATAGGATATAAAAGTATGAACTAACTAAAATTTGTCTTGAAATTCAAGTAAAGGCCTCTTAAATAGGTTGAGAAGTTGATGTATAATATTACTTGCCCATAAAATCTCTTAGAGAAGCCAAGAAACATGTATTTTCATACTTGAAAACCTCATCTTGTACCCTACAAACTTGCCACTTACCTTTTACAACCTTAAAAGACTCTTAGAAACCTATATTAGATCTATAAGATAGGTTTTGAGGCTATAAAACTCCATATATTTAATTTTTAGGCCTCATAGATTATTTCTAGGTGTTAACATCCTTGTTCTCCATAATTCTTCTTCATATAGTCTTCCAAAACTTGCCAAGAACCTTGAAACATTTTCAAACCTATCAACTGGGCCTGTAAGTGAGGTTTTTTGGGCCAAAATATTCTTATCAAAGCATTATTTCTTTGAAGAACAAGATTTTGAAAACCTACAATTATAGGATATTTCCTAATCTTGATACTTTTGTTAATAGCTTAAACATTGCTCCAAAGCCTGCCTACAACCTTCTATAGACTACATACATTTTTTCTAAGTTCTCTTTCTTGGTATAGGTCATATAATATTTCAAGGTATGTGTAAACCAAAAAACTATTTTGGAGGAGATTTTAAGATTGTCTCTTTGTCTTGAGGTCTGCATATATACTTAAGAACCCTTATCTTCTTCAATAATCTCATGATAGTCCTTATTATAGAACTACAACCTTGAGAAGATTAGAACTGTTACTCCATAGTTTTAGACTTGTGGATTGGTCTTGAGACCCATGGAAACATCTTTGTTTCTTTATTTAGCATGAGAGGCATGTTTGGAATCATGTGAAGAGGCCTTGAGAGCATATGGTAGTCCATTTAAATATGTTTTAAAGGCATTTCCCTATATAGATTTCCTAAAAAACTATATATTACCTTAGGATTTATTCAAAATATCAAAACCCATCATTGTATGCCTATTAAACAACATCGTAGGACTATTATAGATCTTGACCAAGCTTGAAATAGTTTTTGATAGCCTTAGAACTTATTAAAGAGTCTTCTTATCTTGGAATTCTCATAATGTCTTGAAGTCTAATCTAATTCTGACATATAGGCCATTATAAGAGATTAAATAATCATGCTTCTACTTATTAAACAAGATTATATGCCTCCTATGTCCTTGATCATGCTTGATTCCTCTTGAAACATTTGGTAGACTTTTGGAAGAACTTTTGGCATGCTTAGAATTCACCTTTATTTTTTTATACATGAAGATATTACTCAAGACTTGTAACTTGTTCTCTTTTACCCATGGGGTTATCAAGACACCCTAATTAGTCTATTTTAGGATTTATTCCATCCTTGAACATGATTGAAAACATAAAATCTTGACCTGTAAGCCCTTTAAGAGGATTTGAGGACAAGTTTTCATATTGATCAAATAAGAACCCTCCTGGAGCCTGTAATTCTTGAATATTTATTCAAACTTTCTCTACAAAAGACCTTAAACAATACTTTAAAGTCCCAAAACATTAGATAAGTATCATAACTAAATAGTTACTATTTGGAATGCCTTACAAGATGGTTTCACTTATTATAAGCATGAATGAAACCCTTCCTAAACCTTCTCTCTATGAAATTTAGTGATAATTATACAAAACCTTCATGTAGCATGTTGGTTTTACCTTATCATGTCCATAGGATCATTATGAGGCTTGAGGCCCATTGGAACTATGACCCTTGGTTGTCAGCTTGTGAGGAACTTGGAAACTTGAGAAATATCTATATATCTTCGTTTACCATGAAGAACATGTTTGGACATGCTTAAGACAATGATTGAAACATGTATGAAAAACTTTCTTGAAAAATTATTGAACTCATGAGGTCATAAAACATGATGCAAGCCTATAGTTTCTTGTAGGAATTATTGTTGATCCAAGGGAGAACAAGGTCATTTGAGAACCTCACTTTGTAGTCTTAAAACTTCAAAAACAATCTTAAAATTATTGTAACATATAGGCATATTAGGCTACCTTAAGGATGTGATATTTTACCATTAGAGCATGTTCATCCTATATACTTACACACAAACTTTGTAAAATTGCTTGTACCCATCAGTGTCCCTTGGAACATGGTGAAAACCTCTTTTTTTACTTGAAGACATTATAAAAGACATGAAGGAATATTGTATCCTTGACCATGCTTAAAATTTTATGAAACTAGCTTGATTAATATAGAAACATTATTGAAACCATGTTGAAACTCCTCATGAAGACCTGCATGTTTTCTTGAAGACTCATAGGAACCCTCAAGATATGTTTCTCACTTTACACAACTCTTAAGGGGACCTAAAAATTTTTAGAATGATCTTAAGGTTTTAAATATTCAAGAATGCCTTATTTTTAGGGTTTTGTATCTCAAGAACATATTGAAATACTCCCTAAGCTTGATGAAGCTTTGAATCTCTTCTAAAACCCATTTGATGTGATGGCAGGTCTATAGGCCATGTTTTGAGGTTTTGTCAACTTGTAATTGATTAGGTCATGAAGAGGCCATTTAAAAAATTTGAAATATTTAAAATATTCATATAACCTTGTAAACTAGCATGCAAATTTACATTTATCCTCTATTATAGTTAAAAGACTTTGAAAACCTAAAGGTTATGATCATAGGAATCTTCCAAGAGGCCTATAGGGGTTTTGTATGTGTTTTATCCATACTCAAACCTGATATAATAATTCATAAGTCTATCAATCCATACATGTTTTTAAGCTTAAGAACTTTCCTTGGGATAGTTTCTCAATTATGTCCCCTTCTAAACACCATTCTAGGACCTGTAGGGGTTTAAGAACCTTTGGAAACCTTGTAAATTATCTACAACTTGATTGTTGAGTCATAGAATTGTAGATGCAGATTTATTGCTCAAAAACACCACTTATAAGTCTAAAACTTCATTACCATCCTCACAAAAACTTAGCATGGGCCTTTGAGTTAGTTTATAATCTTTTTAGGCATAAAAAGCATCCAAAAAGGGAAAATACAGTCCTAAGTTTTTAAGGAGGTTTAGTTATGCCTTCCATATTTTTCAATAAATGATATTTTTTCATCCTTAAAAATATAAATATCTCTGAGAGGGTCCTTAAAATCCTCATAATACTCCCTAAGACTTGTTCCAAACCATGCACCTATAGGATAAAGATGGAACATGAATGTTTCTCATAGGAAACCCTTGCAACTTTATGCACTCAGGTTTGCAGGCCTGTAGGTTGAATCCATGTGATTTATTGGTTGTTGATATATATAAGGATCATCATGAAATATTTTATGACCTATAAAAACCATTTTTAATCTATTAAAGAGCCATGCATAACTATAAATAAGAAATAACGTGACTATCATTATTTGAAAACCCTTCAAACATGTTTTGTCTTGATTTTATAGCTACAAAACTAATTTCTACCTCTTTCAGCCTCTTGAACATTGATGAATAGTTATTTTGATCATGTATACCTTCAATTTATGTTTTATATGCTTTACAAGAGTGTAAAAACACATTGAAACCTGCCACTCATTTTTTTGGCCTACAACGTAAGTTTTTCTATTGAATACCTTAAAAACAAGGATGATGTGCATTATCTCTTCAAAAAGACTCTATCCTCTCTTCTTTTTGCTCTTAAAAAGGTCATGTAGACCCTTTAAATACATATAAACTCATATTTCATATGGAAAACCCTATCTACACCTACAAATCTTGTATTTATTATTTTTTTCAAAGCTTGAATTTTCTCAAAAATCTTAAGGCATTTGAAGACTTGCATTAGATTTTGGAGATGATTAAATTACCTATGTTATTTGATCCTTATATCTTTAATAGGGGCCTATAATCTTGTGTTTTTAATCTCAAAGACTTGAGGGAGCTTAGAGACTATGATGGTGACCCTGTATTCATTGATTTGGTCTTGAGAATCTGCCCATTTGTAAACTCCTTGAAATGATGATGTTTAATCCATTTCACCCTCAAGAACTCTCCATACATGATTGAAATATCTTAAAATAATGAACAATAGTTTGAATACAATCTTGAGGATTGGTAATGGTTTAGTCATGGTTTGGTGCACTTTTCCCTTATTGAAATGCTTGAAATAGTTAAAGAGAGAGAAAGAGGAAGGAAACACTTAGTCAAATGCACTTATAGGCCATATGTATATATTTTAAGGTCTTATGAATAATTTTAAATCTTCAAGTGGCTTAAGACCTTGTTAAATGGATAAGATAAACATTAGATTTGCTTTGGCTAAGTCAAATAGATTTGGACTAGATGTTTAACTTGGATAATGTTTGACATTTAATTTGATCATGGGTGTTGGACTTATTTGACTCAAGATGTTGGACTTGTTTGACTCAACATGTTTACTTTTGGATGTTTGACTTAGTTTGATCTAGTTGGATTTTGACATGGTTGACTCTACATTTTTGACTTAATATGTTTGAATTATGATTGTTTGACTTTGAATGTTGGACTTGGAAATTTGAATTTGAATGTTAGAATTTAAATGTTTTGCCTTGATTGGACTTGGTTTGAATTTTTAATTTTATTGTTTTTGACTCTTGAACTTGATTTGGTTTACTTTGGAATATTTGACATACTTTAACATAGGATGTTTGAATTTATTTGACTTTGGGCATTTGACTTAACTTGTATCGATTATATTTTTGGATTTTTGATATTTGATTTGAGATAATGCTTTAGGTTACAAAAAATATTAGTCTCAAAAAGAATTAATAAAGAACACACAATCAACACAAGCCTATGATAGTAGTGATGAGTGTAGAAACAATATGTAAGCCACATATCTACATCAAAAAAAGTAGGAATATGTTAATATATAAACCCTCACTTTAAATGGTATGTCATGAATATATTCAATAATGTTATTTTACCTACACTACAAACTATTTATGATTAAAATCTATTAAGCTAGGTTTTATAAGGTGATCTAGGGGCATCCTCGATATACCTTTCAGTAGAGTGAGGTCCAAGTCTATGGAAGAGGGAGATTAACAATTCAAACAAAAGGGTATAGTCCCATGTACTCACTCCATATATAAGATTTAAATGGAGTTTTAATAAAAAATATTTCCTCAGGAATGATTTCTAGGGATTGAGTATTGGAGGATGGAACCCCATCACTTTATGACACACTTAAAACATGTACTGATTAGATAAATACAACATGATCCTTCCCAATTTATATACTCTAATGGAACATGGGGTTGGTTTGAACATTTGGGGATTAAGTCCCTATTACCAAGCCCTAATAAGATGGAAATTAAAGAACTAGGTATTAATGATCCTCAAGATTACCTTATTAGTGCAAGAGTAGAACATATATAACATAGTTTAGGATAAGGGATATAAAAAAGGCAATCAAATCATTTCTGATCCTCAAGGTTTCTTTATCAGTGTAAGAGGAGTATACATGATCGATATTAACATATACATATGAAATAATAAGAAAAATAAGTAAAATTATATTTAGTGTACCAAACCAAAATATGTGTTTATTTTAATCACTAAACCAATTGTGTGTGTGTGTGTTTTATTTGATTTGATGTCTTTGTAACCATTATATAAGAATATAATTTAGTAGTTTGTTTTGAATATTTTTGGGTAGTGTGTATCTATAGGGAAATAAATCAATAGTTTAACCAAAATGGAGCTAGGGAATAGGGGTTTGGGGGTGGCATCCCCCAATGATGGTGAGGGTTAGTACCTCATGGGGTCTGGGGGTAGTTCCCCTATCAATAGCTTTATCATAGTATAGGGTGGGCTTAATGTGTAGTATCCTCAACGCTAAATTAAATTTAGACTTGGTGTATCATTTGAAAAATGAAGTTACAAACAAAAATATGTGGAAAACTATCAAAATGTGAAATCACCAAAACACAAGGTAATCTCATTGATACATAGGTTAAAATCATTTATATGTCGGTTAAAATCATCAATACATAGGGAGAACTTGATAATAACCAAAAAATAGAGAAAAATAGGTTGATTACAATCTCACTGATACACAGGTTGAACTAATTGATATAAAGGGCAATACTACTAATGCAAAAATAATCCCACTAATGACTAAATAAACATAGAAAATATATAGGGTGGGACCATTGATGCATAGGAAAATCCCATTGATATGTAATGTAAACCCGTTGATGACCAAAAAACACATAAAATGGACAAGGCAAAACTTCTAATATGTAGGGTGATCCTGCCAATATGTAGTGCCAACCCACTAATTGATAGAAAAAATAGAAAATAGGAAAGGTGAAAATATTGATATGTAGAGTGATCCCACTATTTTCATGGGTGAAACTTGTTAGAGGTACAATCACAAAGAGAGGTGGGTGAATCAGTGAGCCTAGGTAGTCCAAATTCAATTTTAATTCTTTCAAGCTCTTAATCAATTACCATAACATTCATAAATCATAAAAATCATTCATATCAATGAATAAGAGAGATAATACAAGATCAAGCACATATCACATGACATATGTGGGAAACCCTCTTGGGAGAGAAAACCCACTGGAACCTATAATTAGACTACTATCATATAATAAAAATAACCAATTTAGACTAGCTATAACTAATCAAGGAATTACCATCCCTTATTTTAGTGAGACTATAATCCCATAAGGAGATACTACATGTATCTAGCTAAGCTAACACAACAACTAGACCTTTATCAAGTTTCACCTTACAAGGAGGCTAAAACGCCCAGATGTTGACCAACCATAACAACTATGAACACAACATCTCCTAAACATTGATTACCTATCAATTTGATGGAGATACAAATTATATCAGATCTCTTCAACTCTGCACACTCAATGAATCCAAAACCACTTTTTGGATCATCCTCGACCTCTTTGCTCATCCTCAACCTACAAGAACACTATTTTGACTTTAGAAACATGAACCATAGGTCATATAAATATTCCTCAATCTGATCTACTCATCTACTAGGAACTCTATCTCTCCTTCACTCCATGACTCTCACATACAACTCTCTTTAATCTATCTCAAGTCTTGTATAGATCTCTTATAAGTCTTACTTCAGTCTACCACTAGTATTGACACCATCTCGTTTGGTTTCACTATTTATAGAGAATTATTGAATTATCAAGTAAAAAATCTTTCCTTGTGAGCCAAAATACATGCCTTCACCCTTATATCATCTTATATGGGTCACACTTAATCACAACACACTTTCAAATAAGCTTAAGTCACCTTTTAGGTCCTATGAAGACCCATTTACCTCTTTGACACTTTTATGAAAAAAATAAGAGCATAATACCACTTACAAAGTCATGTAACCAATCTAAATTACCCCTTTGACATCCTCAAATGATCATAGTCACTAATACATTCTTTTGCTAGAGCACAATTTGCTCAAACAACATTCTATGCATAATGTCACCATGAATGAACACACAGTCAACTCATTAACCATTTTTCATACTCAATATAAATTGATCTCACATCCAAAATTCATATAGATAATCCTCATGGATTTTAAAGCAATCCCTAATAGCTAAGTAATCATGAAACATTGAAATAGTATCAATACAAGCTCAAATTTCCTTCTCAAGTTACTTTTAGAACATGCATGACCACATAGTCAACTTTGAACCTTAATAAATTTTCTTGTACACACATTAAAATATTCAAATTTATATTTATAGATGAAACTTGGAGTTCTATACAAATTTTCTTTTTATACCATGAGAAAATTTTGCATAGATTGAAATATATGGCCCAAACACTGAGCACTAGTTATTCCTTTATTAAATTCAAATATTTGAATTCAAATGATCACAGTTAAACTTCAGACACTATGCTATCATCTCGTGTCCTTACAACTTAGATAAACTATATACCATTGATATTTTTTGACCTTTAACTCATAGTGCATCAATTCCAAATGTTAAAATTTGAAAAATTGACCTCATCTCATGCAATATTACAACATTGACCAAACACGCACCATCAATCTCTATAAATTAGTTTGGTCCTTACCTTACAACACTCGCTATTAGATATTACTCAGAACCCCTATGATAATGACACTTGGCACCTTTGCATACCTTCTAAGCACTTTGACCTCTTTGACTTAATGTGCACCACTGATCTCAATTAGTACAAAATCCCATGAACCATTAGATCTCCATTTGGTCTTGAACTTTAACTTATGCAAAAATGACTATGGAAACCATTGTAATTTGCATGGAAGGAAAAATTTGGACCTTAATAATTTTTTCTATGCTAAGACATATGATCTAAAATTTAGAAAATATTAACTTCTCACATAGGATAATCCAACCATGTGTCAAACTTCTCCTAAAACCTTTTCACGTGGAAGATATAACTCCATTAATCTACTCACTCAAATTTCTCTACCATAGAGCCAACTATGCCAAGAACTGTCTAGAAGGCCAACTTTGCACATGCATATATTTTCATGCACTTCATTGCATGATCTAAAAATTATCACAAAACAACTAATCATAAAACTAAACAAACCCATATGAACATTTTTCCCTCATACCTTTACATGTGCAAAATATAAAAACATCAAAATGCCTACTCAACTTTTCTTGTCATATTAGAAATTTAGCTATGGGAAAACATTGTCAAACTGATTGGGAGCCCAACTTTGCACTTGCATATATTTTGAAATTCTTAGTCACATTACCTAAAATTTAGTGCATAGCAACTAGGGACTAATGTGATCACAACCATATGAATAAATCCCCTTGAATCATCCACATGAGGTAATGGCAACATCAACAAACTACCTACTTAGATTTTTTGCCACTAAACCCAAAATGTCTAGATGAAAACAATGATCAACCAAATGAAATATACTCATGCACACAAGCACTCTAATCATAGAAAACCTCTATAGGACCCATTACATATTATCAATACTCCATACTCATCCTTGAACAACTCTAGCCATGTCAGAACTGAAGATTAACCAAGCTTCCTTCAAGCATACTAGGAAAAGCACATTGCACACTTTGTCATTGTCACTTAGACTATCAAGGCACTTCATACACTCACCTAAACACCTCCATGACATCATTTATAATACTCCAACAAAACTATCATTGAATAGGTAAAACTTTCCAAACACCTAGAAACAAAAAATTGGATGAATTTTGACAAATTTTAACTTAAACTGGCTCATATTTGTCCTAAGTTTGACCCCTACTCATATGCAATCACAAACACAACTTTAAGTAATGTAATTTGACAATGGTTTTGTGGGTTGAAAGTCCCACTAGGCATTCCAATTGTATACACACAATAAATTTGTTAGCATAATTTAAGTTTTAAAAAATGAATAAAAACACAAATGAAATGCTAAACAAACTTACAAATGAGTACTTAGATTGAACTAAGAGGGATTAGGGGATAAGTACCTTCATTTACAAAAAAACAAATATGATTATATTGACATGGAGACTTGATCAAGAGATGTGGAATGTAGTTGTAATTTCATGAACAACATATGGAGATTTAAACAACATTTCCCATTGTAAATTGATGTTTGGGTTTAATGATTAGATGAATTGATTTAAGCTTAGATGATGGTTTTGAAAACACTTAATTGTATGATTTAGATTGTAGAAATGGGATGAGAGGCCTTTCATTTATAGGTTTTATGAATCGTTTTAGACCATTGGAGGGATCTCAAGATTAAGGGTGGAGTATTGATCCTCCTCCTCATAATGATAGAATTTGGAGGAGTTCATATAAGGAGTTAAAGTGTGTAAGGTTTTGGATTTATGAATAATGGAGATGAATTTTCTTGGAAGAATAATTTATTGCATGGTATTTTATTACTATTTCCTTGGATAAAAGGACTTTGACTTGGGATTTTCTACAAGACTTTTGAATTTTAAATTAGTAAGTAGATTGGATGACATCATGGATTTGAAATGGAAAATATGTTTATTTAATTTATTAAAAATATGAAATGTGCATGGGTTATAGTATAAAACAATTAAGATGATTAGTAAAGGTCTTATTATTGGTGGGATAGGTAAAGTCATGGATGAAATTGATAAATGTGAGCAGGGGATAATAGTGATCAATAATAACTATCATTTATGATTTCACACTTGGGTGCTTTGAATTGCTCTTTTATACCAACTTTCTTCCATGAAACACATGCCTTCGTTATTTTATGTTGGAAACATCCTAAATTGTATAATGGTTATAACACATCTAAAATCACTTTACAATTCTAATATAGTCAAATTTTGATCCAATAATATGTCATTTTGACTAGTTTGATTAATTTGTGTACCAATTTCCAAGATTTGCACCAAAATTGATTAATCATGTTTAAAGCTAATTAATTTGAATCAGGAGGTTAAGTGGATTTTACATGAAAGTTATTTATTATTTTATTAATGAAAATTGATTATGAATATTTTTATCATTAGGTGACATCATCTATGGGGTGGCATCCACAAGCCATGAGTGCGACAAATATTTAATTAATCCCTCCCATACCTCTCTATCCCAAATATTTATGAGGGAATTTATTGATTTTAGCCTCCAAAATTGAATGGATTCTTAGCCACACATATTTATATTGATATGGATAGTTTAGGCTCATTCTGATCATTTGAAAAAATCTATAAATTAGAAGGCCTCACACTCAAAAAAATGTTCTCTCAAGCCAAAGTTATAATGCACAAATGATTTAGAAACTCTCTCAAGCCAAAGTTATCATGCACAAATAATTTAAAAATCTATCTTGGTGTAAACGTATAATGAACAAATGATTTTATAATCCATTTTCAATTAGTGTTATTATGATAAATTATTGAGGAAGTTTCACAAAGCAAAAGCCATAAAGCCAATGATGCCGAGAGGAGGTGGAGATTTGACAAAGCTCTATTGACAAAGATATTTGAAGCATAAGCTGAGAAACCCACTTCAACAAGCCATCTCAGAGACACAAGGAAGGTAAAAGGATTTGTATTTTATGTTTTAGTTGTGTTTTCACCTTAGTTTTATTATTATTCTCCCCCTTGAGATAGGCTTAAAGTGTTAGTTCATTAGTGTGTTTTGTTTTAGATTTGATTTCCTCTACTAATATGATACTAATCTCCCCTTATCAAATTCATATGTTCAAAAATATCATGCCCAATGGGATTGCACCCCATGAATTTGATTAAATAACACCTAAAATCATACTAATAATCAATTTCATTTATAATCTTAGAGTTTGAGGCCAAAGTGGGTGAAAATTTTGAGTAAAAAGCCATTTTTTGGAAGTAGCAATTTTGTTACTATGGACTTATGATTTTATTCTCTGGATTACAAAACCAAAAGTCACATAGTCATGAGTTTTCTCTTTGTAAATCAAGGATTTACTTTCTGGACTATAATATCATAACTCACATAGAGGTGATATTATAATATTGTGACTATGCAGTCACAATATTGCAATACCACAACTCTGCAATTGTTGTTTTGTGAAAATCACAATGTAGTGAGTTGTAATATTACATGACCATTAACAATTTTGTGAATTAACCACTAGTGGTCATTCAATTTTTTTTTGGTTAAACTATAAAAATTTAACTTGAAAAATCATGTTTTTACACTAAGAGTTGTAGTTTTGCAGTATGGAGTTACAGTTTTACATTGTATAGACCCGAGAGTTAGTAAGCCATCTTTTAGAGCTTGGTTTGGGGTCATATAGACTCCATTTTGAAAATTTTTTTAAACCACATGTTTTCTCCTAAATTTTTATAATATTCTATCATTTTATCTTTGAATTACATAGGTTTTTCACAAAATCTTTAAATAGGAGTTTGAAGTTTTTTAATGTTTCTAAATCATTATTTTTTGGTTTCATTGAATTACGTTTTCTTTATCTAATAATCCTATTGTAGGTTTTGTTGAGATTTTGTGCTAACATTGAGATAAATAATGTTTGTGGGTTGTGTTTATTTTGCCTTTGGGTTTATAGGTAATCAATCTTGATCCTTATCAACCAGTATCAGTTATTTTCAAACATCATTTGCTAAAAATAGTAAAGTGCTTCAAATCAAGGGGTTATAATCTAGAATTTATAGGTTGAAGGGTTGATTTAAAGACAAATTTGCATGTTTTTTACTAATCACACATATCATTTTGGAATTTAAAAAGAATTAGTCAAATTTGAAACATTTCAGTTAGGATCTAAAACAAACTTGTTAACTCTTACACATTTGGACTTAAGTGCTTAAAATGAACATGGCTATGTTTCTTTGCTTATTTTGTGTTTATGCAAGTTTTTTCAAATTGGTTATGAAAATTAATCCAAACATTTCAATTGGTGCCTAAAAAATAACCTAATCAAGTCTAAACTTGTTTCAACCTTGTTCACATCATCTTTTGGGTATCTAAAAAGAACTTAGTTAATTTTTTATCCCTTAGATGATTTTAAAAGTTTGTACAAGTTTATAATCAAATCTAAGGAGCCAAAATTGATAACACATTTCATTTTGGTGCTTTAAAATGAACTTAACATCATATTAGTTTACATGATTTTGAGTAATTTCATTTTTATGAAAGTTGTTTGTTGATTTTTTGTTTAGTAAAAAGGAATTTGTGCATGTATTCTCTCCCCCCATCCTCTATAGGGAACTTACGGGATAAAAAACACCATATTCATTGAAAACATGTGCCTTAGTCCAAAGACATAAAATAGATGTTTTCAAGGCTCTCCCCAAGATCACAAGGCTTGGGTGATGTTAAAACAACCATAAAGCCCTTTTACTTAGTTTTTATTTTATGCATCTTGGTTTGTGAAGGGGACTTCATTACCTACCATAATTTTTATAGGGAATATTTGACTTGAGGCTTCATGTCTTAGCATCATCTTCAACCCATTTCCATGGGGGGTATATAAATTGGGATCCCCTCACTAGAATGGTGGTTTGAGTAATTAAACCATCTCTACTAGTAGAGGCTAAACTTGAGATGTATGATTATTTTAGACATTACACTATACTAAGTAAGTAATGGATGTAGTGGTTGTGAAAAGGACTAGACTTTTTGATAATAAGACATTTGTTGTAGACCCAAACAACATGTTTTATTCTCTTGTGTGCATATGTGAAAGTGTGTACATAAGGAATCAATCTAGATGATTGAAAACCAATTAGTTTTAGTCAACCCCACTTTACCACACCTTGATAGGATCGAGGATGTTATGATTACTTGTATTTGGTCACTTAGATTTTTCTTGCTTGGTGTTTTAAGACTAAAACTTATATGTTTGTTTTTAAACACATAAAAACAAGTTTTTATATGCCATTTGTTTTTCAAAGATGTGTTATGTTGGCCATTTTCCAACACACCTGTGACTTAATTTTTTTTCTAAACTTGTTTGTATGTGTGTTACTTGATCGAAATGGGTACCATTATGATGCCCAAATAATTATCAAGTTTATGTCATTTAGTCTTTGAAATAAAACATTGATCACATCATTAAAGAGTGATAAACATTATTACACTACTCAAATTGTTTGAAGAATTGTTTACCTTGTATCCAAAACCAACGTTTCAAACTAATCACATGTGCCATTTTGAGCTTTTGTTTTATGCCATTATGTAGTCCAATCTTGTCTAGCTTTTTTGGTCAATAAAATCCTAGTCTTCAAACATTAAGTTTTCAATTAAATTTATTATAAGTTTGAATTCAAACATTAATTAGTTTATATTTAGGCCTCACTTCATAGGTGATGATACATAGATCTTTCCCTTTTGGGTTGTGTAACTTCAGTTAATTGATTATCCAAATTTTAATACTATTGCTTGTTTGTTCAAAGAGATTTTTTTCCATTGATTGTTTATTCACAAAGCCTATCCTCATCATTGTGTGTGCCTTTATTTAGGAGAACATAGCCTTTCTCCAAGGTGATTTTTGCATTTTGGCCTATACCAATTGATCATGTTTATCTTTGATTCCATATGCTAGGTCCATGTTAGAGTTGTTCCAAACTTGTTAGATTAAATCACATCCTATCATCCTTGTTTCAAATCTTAGATTTTGATGCCATTTGGCCAAAAGTCTTAGCATATCCTATTTGATCCTAGATTTTGACTCCACATTCAGATAAAAGACCTAGAAAATATTTTTTCTTTCTAGTTTAGACTTTGTTTGGAACACTTTGGCCTAGACTTTGACATGCCAATTTTTAATTAGACACTTGACCTTTTATGTGTATGGCATTAACCTTAGACATTTGACATTAGACTATTTTATGCCAAGTTATAGCATAAACCATTTTGAAGATACAACTCCATGTTTAAATAATTGTTTGGAGATACAAATACACCCATTTTTGACCAAGCTAGATCATGTTTGAACCCCTTTATCTTTTTAGACATAGTTTTTTAAAGTTTTTAGAACACTAATCCTTTTTGTTTTGGATATTTATTCATTGATGTAGATGTGTCTAGCTACACTTATGGTGGATCCATATAAAATCCAAGTTATGATGCAATGGCAACATAAAATATGACTAGAAACCCCTATGGGGATAAAGAGTTTTATTATTCTCCCTACAATACTCCATATGGGGAACACAGTCGAGAACCATCTTAAAATCCAACTCAAAACTCCAATGAGGATGATATGGTTGGTGAGGAGGAATTTGGCACAAACCTATACAATGATAGTGTTATTTATGAGATGGATTTTTATCCACCTTACAATAATCAACCTAGGGAATAAAGTCAAAAACATGCTTACATTCCAAATCAAGACCCTTATTGGGATGATATAGTTTATGAGAAGGACTTAGATGCTTTGGATTGTGTGAGATATGAAGTTACACAACACCCTAAAATATCTATTCTAGGACCTTATCCTTTGGCTTGTGTGAGTAATCAGGCTTCATAACATCATACCATTTCTATACCAAGACCTAATCCTTTGGCTTGTGTGAGAAAGCAAGCTTCACACCACCCTATTTTTATCATCTCAAGACTTCATCCTTTATATCATGTGAGAAATAAAGCTCCAAATCACCCACCCATTATCCAACCACCATCCAAACCTCAACCAATCCAACCTAATCCCCAACTAGTCCAATTAATACCTCAACCGAGCCAATCACTCAATAACTAAGATGTGTTATAAACTGGTATTTTATAACTCATTAAAATCCAAGGCCAATAAAACTAACCAATTTTAGATTATTTTATTGAACCAACCATATGTGATAGTTTAACTTATGATGAATCACTTATTGATCATATACTAGTTGTTGAGGACTCACTCTAACGAGACAATCTTTATTGAGTCACTTTTTAATGATTATAACTACCTTATGCAAATCATTACCTTAATCATATGCCTATTTTTCAAGAGCCTCCCATTGATAATCCAGTATCTATGGAGTTGTCTTTTGACCCTTTTCCCATCATGGAGTCTAATTTTGATAATCCAGTCTTTGTGGATCCCATCATGCCATCACAAGACATTACTTATCCAAAACCACAATTAACAAAACATCTTTATAGTATCATCCACATTAGATGAATAATTAGAATTAGATTCAATTTCTATTCTTGAATCAACATCAGATTTAACATCAAATGAAGAATTAATGTCAATATTAGCATTAAATTCAGAGTCCCTTGAGTTAAAACTAGATTTAGAAACATAATATATTCATGGCTATTACAACATTGGTTACCCATGCCTCAAAGATCAAATTGAATACATTTGTGATCCTTATAAAGTTTTTGAGGATGATTTCTTTAGCATCAACACAAGTTCTCCTAGTATCTTCTATGATTATTATGCCACTTCATCCCATTCCATTACCACCAACCAACATAGCCATTTTATTAACCTTACATCTCTCACAAGTGTTGATTGGGACCATCAGAATCACACCTTGTTGAACTACATCTATGGCAACATAGTAGTTGAAGAGAAAGGAGGCCAAGACCAAATTTATGTAGAAGAAGAATACTCTCCTAGTGAAACCTTTTCAAAGGCACTAGGGAAAAATCAAATTTCAAACTCAACATCTTCTAGTGAAATCTTTTTGGAGGTGCTAGAATATAATCAAATTCAAAAGTCAATAATCCTTAGTGAAACTTTCTTAGAGGTGCTATGGGACAATCAAGACAACTTTGTTAGTATAAACCTCTTTGAGGTCCCAATAGCTAAAAATTAAAGTTATTCACTACTTAATAAAACATTATCAAAGATCAAATCAAAATATCTTCTTATATATAGCCTAATTAGATGGTAGCTACTCTTAGGACCAAAGAATAGAAGAATCTAGTGGTCTTATCAAGAGAATATTTGGAAGTATTCATCCCCACCATAACTAAATTTATGTTGAATCTAGAATCAACAACATTGTGTGTGCCTAAAAATATTGATATTCATTTATTACCCAAACATTATACACCATTCCATTTCCAAATCAAAACTATTAACTAAAATTTATCCATATTTCCCATCCATGACCGAGCTTTATTTTATAGAGGCTATAAAGATATCTTGTCTCAATGTTTGAAGGAATCATAATCAATGACCAACAAAGATCATAATGACATTATTGGAATCTATATCTATAGCTATTTATTGATAGAGTAGCTATTCAAATGAAGTATGGGTTAGAAATTAACATGATTGAGCATTATCTCTATATTAATTATTGATCAAGATGTGCATCTCCAAATTAGTAGGAAAAATAAAATCAAAACCATACTAAAGACAAAAATATAAAAAACCAACAAGCATCCTTAACCAAACACATACCATTTCCATTGTTACATATCCTTTTTCCATTGTCATATACCCAATCAATCACTTTCTCACTTGGGGGCAACCCTCTTACCATTTTATCTAATGTATCAAAACCCATCATTATCCTAAGAAAGATCATACCGTCTTCTCATACCTTTCCTATCTAGACCAAAGCCTATTTTAAGCCATCCTAACCAATCTTATTTTGATCTTGGTTCTTACCACACCTTTTTTTTGGGGGATTCTGATCCAATTTCACTAATATATCAAATACATGTTTTAATGATAGCTTTTGAAATTAGTGTGATAATTTATCTGGCAAGATATCTTTCATCTTCAATTATATATAAAGTTTGTTTATGTGGGCTTGATTATATCACCTGTAGGGGCAAATCAGTGTTAACTAATCTTGCTACAAATTATAACCTCCTAGGGGAAAATTAGGATCATTTATCTAATCCATTATACCCTAGTTATAACCACCTATGGGAAAACTATGGGAAACACTTGTTTACCATACATTACCACATCACCTTGCCATTATTGTTTTCATTTGACTAGTCATTTGCTAGTTTTTAGAACTTGTTAGGACCTAGTTATTTTTTCCCCACCTTTTGTGTGGATGGAATTGCTATGACTTGAGGTCATTTTAGGACTATATAGGCCATGTTTAATTCATGTTGTGGTCACCACAGTCCCCATTTCCATGCATTGTCACCATTTTTCAAGAAACCTAAGCTAATGCTATCTCTATTTTATGAGTATGTATCTTGTCATTCTCTAACAAGTTCAGATACCTCAAAATATGAAAAAAATTTAAATATTTCAAAATAAAAAAACATTTGTCCTGCTTAAGCTTAGTCAATTATCCTCAATCTTCCCTATTGGGGCAAGGTCATTATTAGGATGATTTATTTTAGTTTTTTCTTTAAGATTTCTATTTATTTATTTGTGTACTTTATATTTGTTTATTTAATTATTCACTTTCCTATTTATTTGCTTTCAGTATTATTGCCTCAACTTAGTCTATATGTGTTTATTGGGTGATTCCTTATGCAAATTATTCTTGAGTCCATTCATATTCATACATCAACATTAGCATCATGGTTTCTATCATTGGTGCATTGTTTTCAATTATTTATTGGATTGAGAGTCAGTATTTATGCACATTAATTGTTAGTTCTTAGGGTTTTATTTCATGAGGCCTATCATCATGTACTATAACAAAAATTATCCATAGGAGGTTATGTAAGCAATAGGGCATCAGAAGTTTCTCCTTAACACCTTGCCAAAACCATCCCACCTTGATCAAATCAACCCAATTGACCATTCTAGTTGTATCATTGTTAATTAGGACAAGCATCTCCTCATTATCAAGTATAAATAAATCATTCACACTAATCAATATTATTATTCTAGTTCATCTCTTTCATAATTTTTTGCATTCTCACATGACTGGTTGTTTGTGGCTTATTCAATCATTATACCATCACATTTATGTTTGCACCTACTCATCTTTAATCTGTATTGTAGGTTATATCCTTAAGTTATTATTAGTAATCCACCTTACCTAGGTCAGAACAAAACATATAAATCATCATTATCTAATCCAAGTCATCTTAATGATTATAAATACCTATGGACAAATCATTATTTTTGAGTTTTATTCTTGATTATAACTACCTTTGGGCAAATCAGTTCTTTTTAAAATCAATGCATGCAAGCATTTTTCATTTGAATTACTCTCAACCATGGGTTAATCCCTCCATTATTATTGATTATTTTCAAAGGACCATCCATCCACATATGTTACGGCCACTCCCTTGAGGGGGAATCATCATAGGCTTTTCAAAAACCATTTGGATCTTTTTCTTCAATCATCATCTTCTTTTTAACATACAGGCATTTTCTCATTATTTGAAAAGACATTACTATGTTTATAGCTTGTAATGCCTTCCCAAATAGGGGCAAACTGTAGACACCTAAAACTGGCCACCAATGACCTCCAACCAAACTTTAGACCAATTTATAATAAATATCACAATTTGGCCTAAAATTACTAAAATGCACTAAATGGTTTGAACTTGTCATATACAAGTGCCAATTTTGGCCAATGTATCCCTAAATGAGGTAATGAATTTCATGTGATACCTAAATTTGATTAGATTATTTTGAGTTAAAATGATGATTTCACACTTGGGTACTCTAGATTTCTCTTTTCTACCAATTTTATTACATGATACGTGTGCCTTTGTTATTTTGTGTCAGCAACATCCTAAATGGGATAATGGTTTTAATGAATCTAAAATCACCTTCTAATTCTAATCCAATCAAATTTTGATCCAATAATATAATATTTTGACTAGTTTTATTAATTTATGCACCAATTTCCAAGATTTGCACCAAAATTGATTAATCATGTTTAAATATAATTAATTTTAATCAAGAGCTTAAGTGGATTTTCTATGGATGTTATTAGTTATTTAATTAATGGAAATTGATTATGAATATTTTCATCATCAGGTGACATTCTCTATGGGGTGGCATCCATGAGCAATAAGTGCCACAAATATCTGATTAATCCCTCCCATGCCTCTCTATCCCAAACATTTATGAGGGCATTTATTGATTTTAGTCTCTAAAATTGCATAGATTCTTAGCCACACATATTCATCTTGATATAGAAGGTTCATGTTCATTAGGATCATTTTAAAAAATCTATAAATAGAAGGCCTCACACTCATAAAAAAATCTCTCTCAAGCCAAAGTTATCATGCACAAATAATTTAAAAAGTTATCTTAGTGTAAACTTATTATTTACTAATGATTTTAAAATCCATTTTATATTAGTGTTATTATTCTAAATTATTGAGGAAGCTTCACAAAGACAAATCCATAAAGCCAATGATGCCAAGAGGAGGTGGAGAATAGACAAAGCTCCATTGACAAAGACCTTTGAAGCATAAGTTGAGAAAGCCACTTCAACAAGCCATCTTGGAGACACAAGAAAGGCAAAAGGATTTGTATTTTATGTTTTAGTTGTGTTTTCACCTTAGTTTTGTTATTATTCTCCCACTTGATATAGGCTTTAGGTGTTATTTCATTATTGTGTTTTGTTTTGGATTTGATTTTCTCTACTAAAACAATACTAATCTCCCCTTATCAGATTCCTATGTTCAGAATATTTTTTTTTTATGATTTTAGAAAATAGGAATATTCAAAATCCATAGAATTATTGATTAGGGGAAGATTATTTTATTAATTTAGATTAATTATCTAATGGAATATGATGTGAATTTTTAAAGATTGGTAATGGTTGTGAAAGAAGGGATTAATTGTTTGGGGGGTAATTAATAGTGATTATGATAGAGATATTAGTGTAGATAGAATACTAATTAAAATCAAAACAATGTATCTAATTTTAGGTGTCTACAACAAGAACTAAGCTTTGCCATTAATGTTGTGCTAGGAATCTCTAGTAAGATTTATAATAATTGACCTAGTGACTAGCTATTTTTTAAAACTCACAATATGGATCATCTAACCATCATCTAGGTATGGAATAATACTAGGGCCTAACTAGTACCATATCAAATAGATCAACACCATGTAAAAATTTAAGAGTATCGTGACTAGGTATTTTAACTACATCTGTAGGAAAATGTCTCAGTGCAGGTCAGAGTAATGTTGAAAATATATTGAGAGGAATAATGATTGAAGCATAAAAAATTATGGTGATCTAATATGTTCCTATCATGGCATGATCAAATAAAATACTCCAAAGAGGCTCATAAGTAATTAAAGTATAATATGAGGATGTTGGTACTGGCTCCATATCAAACCTATGAAAAGCAATTAAAGGATAAATAATTTTATGTGTAGTAGAAGGAGAAGGAATGATACCAATTAGATGAATACTATGTAAGTGTAAAGTAGACTCATAAGAATTTTTTAAGGAATATCAATAGTGAAAGAATTTTGTATCTTTGGCTTAGGCATAAATAGCTAAAAAAGGGTCATCTAGGTAATATCCATATTCATAATTAGGTGTGTGAAGATAAATATGGAAGACATTAACCACTCTATCACTTGAGGGAGAGTGGGGAATCAAAATTTTAGGCATAACTATCGAAGTGGGAAACTCATTAGTTAATTTATTATGATAATGATGTTAAAAATAAGGGGGTAATTGAGTGATAATGCTAGAAAGGAAATATAAGGTCTAGATATTATGATTTATCTAATCAAACTCTTCATCATAAAAATTTAAGAGATTAGGTGGAATATTTCACAAAAGTTTAGGTGTACATTATATCCATGGTTAGAATTGATGGGATAGTTGAAATGTTGATATTTATGAAATGGGATGCTAGGTAAGGATTCAAGGGTGATACACCCTTAGAATATAATGCATTTAGGGATATAAGTGGATGAATTATGGATTACATACCTTTTATATTATATTATTAAATTTTTATATGTTCTTATTATGGTTGACTTATGGAATAACCAAGGCTAGGTAGAGTATATATAAGAGGTAGTGGTTAGTATTTTATCATCATATTTTGAATTTTGATCTTATTGTATTATTGTGGAGGTTTCCCCCTCAAAGTTGATTGATCATATTTATTAAGTATTATGCTATTTTTTTAACTATTATTTTGGATATGATTTTTCTACTCTTAATTATATGATAAATTATTCCATTATTTTGAAACATCTAAGTAATTTCATTACAAGTGGTATCAAAGCATTAATTTGGTCCAATTTCTATGACATTTTTTTTTAGATTTGTTTTTGTGGTAATTAAAATAATTTAAGGATAAAAAAACATAACTTGTGATCTAAGAAGAATTAATTTTTTCATCACTACAACATTGTTGAGTTTTTTTTTGCTAAAAAAAGTCTGGAACTTTTTTTACACCCTTGTACAAATTAAAAATAATTAGATTTATCTCAATGATATTATAAAAAAGGTATAATATTTTGGTACACCTTTTTTAGGCCAAAAATAATTCATCCTAATGTTTATGCATGGTTATTCCTAACACTCACAAATGAAGGAAAGATCAAGACACTCTAGAAACTCTTCACAAGGATGAAATGGATTCTAAAACTTTAGATCCATCAATTTTTTAGGTAGTTCAACAAATTCAATTAGATATACAAAGCATGATAAGGAAGGATGATATTGATATAATAAAAGGGGAAATGGATTATATTAATAATCAATTATAAACTTTGAGTGATCATTGACCACTATTGTAGCTCATCTTCTAAAAAATAATCCTCCATCACTTCAGTTGAGTTCTCCCAATCTGAATAATCACAACTCTAATACTAATTTGAATCAAATGCTTTCAAAAGTGGAAGTGCACAATTTTTATGGTAAAGATCCACTCACTTGAATCAATAAAATATAAAATTTATTTGATCTACATTAGACCCCATGTGCACAAAAGGTGATCATGACATCTATCTATTTAGAACCTTAGTAATTCATTTGGTATATGTGGGTGTGTGATCAAAATAAAAATAAGGGTAATCCTATTATGTGGCTGGTGTTTATTGAGGATATGTAGATACACTATCGTAATGACATCTCAAAAAACAAATTTGGTTAGTTAGAAAAGTTGTGATAAACAATTATTGTTAATGATTATATTCAACAATTTTAGAATATATCATTAGGTGTGGATGACATCAATGAGAAAAACATGACCTACCTATTATTTTGGGGGCTCAAGGATTGAATAAAATATGAGGTTTATATGCTTAATCTAGTTTCATATTTAACACCATACTATGCACACACCATGTAGAGGGAAAATATTTCATCAAAATAAGGGCCTTTATTGATGACCATGAATGAAATTTTAAAACACCTTCATTTATGTAACTTAAAATATTGACCCCTCAAAAAACCGAAGAGAAGCATGCCAAAGGGTTATGTTTTAGATGTGACAAAAAGTGGAGTAAAGGACATAAATGTGATAAAAATAAGTTTTTCTATAATGAAGTATCTAATGAATATGAAGAATATGATGATGCCTCAGGTGAGGGTATGGAAGAGCTAAAGGAGGAATCTAAATGTTCTCACCCTATTATTTCCTATCATGCCATTTCAAATATAAGTACCGCTAAAAATATTAATGTGGTGGGATCCATAAAGAAACAAAGGTTGATAGTGTTTATTGGCTCAGGAAGCACACATAATTTCATCAACAATAAGTTGGCTACTCATTTGAACTATTTTATTTATCTAGCCCCAAAATTTCAAGTCATGATTTTAGATGGTGGCACAATCAAATATTATAGAAAATGCTATACTATTAATATTTCCATGAGGGACTACCTTAATAAATATCCCATGTTTTATATTCCCATGGGTGGGGATAACATTGTTTTGGGAGTATAATGTCTCATAACTTCAGGAATAATAGAGATGAATTTCCAAGAACTATTCATGAACTTTCATTCTAAAGGTAGGACATTTAAACTAAGGGATTACATGAAAAGTCTCCCCAATAGGTTAGTTCACATAATACTATTCAAAAATGGCCTAAATGATTAGAAGCATGATTTTTTTCCATAAAATTTTAACCAACAAATTGTCTACACATCTTGATTTATAAATGATTCTTGATGACACCCAACAGTTTTTTGGCATAAATCCAAAAGTCCTACCACCAAAAAATTAACATGATCATGCCATATGACTGATTCAAAGTAGTATACCACCAAACATCAGATCTTACAAGTATCCATATGACCAAAAAGTGAAATTGAAAAGATGGTACATGAGATGCTGGAGGCAGGTGTTATCCAACATAGCCAAAGTGAATATTCATTCATAATTATCTAGGTATTATATATTTATAACCTTAACAATTCATTTGGTATATGTAGTTTTATGATCAAAATAAAAATAAGGGTTCTCTTATTATGTGGTTGGTATTTATTAAGGAGATGTAGATGCACTACCACAATGACATCTCAATAAAAAAAATTGGTTAGTTAGAAAAGTTGTGACAAATAATTTTTATTAAGGATTATATTCAACATTTCTATAATATATCCTTATGTGTGGATGAAATCAATGGGAAAAATATGACATACCTATTATTTGGGGGGCTCAAGGATATAATACAATGTGAGGTTCACATGTTTAATATATTTTTCATATTTGACACCATGCCATGCACATGAAAGGTAGAGGAAAAATATTTCATCAAAATAAGGGCCTTTACTCATGGCCATGAATGCAATTTCAAAACACCTTCATTTTTGTAACCTAAAAGATTGACCCCTCAACAAATTGAAGAGAAGCATGCCAAAGGGTTGTGTTTTGAATGTGACAACAAGTGGAGTAAAAGACATAAATATGCTAAAAATAATTTTTTATATAATGAAGGAGCTAATGAAGATGAAGAATATGATGAGGCCTCAGGCGAGGGTACAAAAGAGCTAAAGGAGAAATCTAAAGGTTCTCATCATACTCTCTCCTATCATTCCATTCCAACTATAAGTACCCCTCAAACTTTTAAGGTGGTGGGATACCTTAAGAAATAAAAGGTGATAGTGTTAATTAACTCAAGAAGCACACATAATTTCATCAACAATAAATTGGCTACTCAATTAAATTGATTTATTTATCCAACCCCAAAATTTCAAGTAATGGTTATAGATGGTGGCACAATCAATTGGATAGTATTAATATTTCCATTGGGGATTCCTTATTAAATATCCCATGTTTTATATTCCATGAGTGGGTATAACATTTTTTTGGGAGTAAAATGGCTCATAACTTTAGAAATAATAGAGATGAATTTCCAAGAATTATTCATGCACTTTCATTCTAAAGGTAGGATATTTGAACTTATGGATTACATGAAAAGTCTCCCAAATAGGTTAGTTCACATAATATTATGAAGATTATTAAAAAATGGGATAAATGATTATTTTCCATAAAATTTTAACCAAAAAATGTGTCTACACATCCTAATTTACAAATGATTCTTGATGACCACCCAACAATTTTTTGGCATAATTCCAAAAGGCCTACCACCAAACAATGAACATGATCATGCCATATGACTAATTAAAATTAGTACACAACCAAACATCAAATCATATAGGTATCCATATGCCCCAAAAAGTAAAATTGAAAAGATGGTACATGAGATGCTAAAGGTAGGTATTATCCAACATAGACAAAGTGAATATTCATTACCAATGGTTATGGTGTAGAATAAGGATTAAACTTGGAGGATGTGTCATGGATATAGATAACTCAATAAGTACACAATAAAAGATAAGTTCCATGTTATAATAATTTATGATATTTTAATTAAATTATATGGTGTTGTTTATTTTACCAAACTAGATATTTGTTCTGGGTATCACCAAATTCATAGTAGAGATGAGGATATTACTAAAATAGCTTTGATAAATCACAAAGGCCATTATGATTTTATGGTCATGCCTCTCACAAATACACCATTTACATTTCAGAGTTTGATGAATACTATTTTAAAGCATTTTTTTAAGAATTTTGTGTTGGCATTTTTTAATGACATCCTAATATATAACAAAACTTGGGAAGAACATTTAAACATGTAAAATAGGTACTCTAATTTTAGAACAACATCAATTTTATGTGAAACCTTTAAAATGTGATTTTTATTCCATGAGGTGGAGTAATTGGGATATATTGTTTCACATTAAGGAGTCAAGTTCAACCCTAAGAATATCAAAGCTATGATGGAGTGGAAAGTGCTAAAGACCCTCAAGAACCTTTGTGGATTTTTAGTGCTAATAGGTTACAATCACATATTTGTAAAAATAATTGGCAACATAAAAACTCCATTCATATACTTCTTAATAAAAAATTAATTCCATTGGATTGAAACAAATACCAAGGAATTTGAGAAGCTGAAAGAAGCAATGTGTATCACTCCATTTTTGATGACCCCTAATTTTTACAAAATATTTGTTGTTGAATATGATGCATTAGGATATGAAATTGTGGTATTAATCATGAAATAAAGGATAAAAATTAAATTTTATATTCATCAAATCAAGGGGGAAAACAATCTCAAAAAATATATGAGAAAGAGATGATGGCTATTCTTCATGTAGTCAAGTAATGGAGACCTTATTTGATGGGTAGACACTTTCAGGTAAAGATTGATCATGATAGTCTAAAATATTATTTTAAATAATGATTGTAATCAAAATAACACAAAAAATGGATTAATAAAATGTTGGATATGACTTTGAAATATTTTATAATAAAAGTTAAGATAATGTGGCAGTAGATGCACTTTCCAAGGTGGATGAATTAATTAAGGTATTATTATAGGCATCAATCATGTGGCAAGTAGATTAGTTATAATAAATAATAACAAGATGGGAGAATGATAGGGATGAATAGGTCTTGTTTAGATTTTTTTATCATGGTTTAGGTGTTTTTAAAAAAAATTAGTGGAAAGGGAACACATTATGGAATAAACATAGATTATACCTATGTAAGGATGTTGTCCTCAAACACAAGATTATTTAGGAGCTTAATGCATCTCCAATAGGGGACACTCATGATTTTTTAATACATATCATCAAATCAAGGAATTTTTTTTTAGAAGGACTCAAGGGGGTAACACAAAAATTTGTGGTGGAATGCATGGTTTGTCAATAGAACAAAGGAGAAATAATTAAGGCACTAGGTCTTCTACAACCATTATTCATCCCTAGCCAACGGTGGGAGGAAGGTTCCATGGATTTCATTATAGGGTTACCAAGGTCTAAAGGTAAAAATTTCATCATGTTAGTTGTGAATGGAATCATAAAATATGCTCATTTTTTTATTATCATAACCATTTATATCGAGTATTGTAGCTATTACTTGTCTCAATATAATTCAAAAGTTTCATGATAATATAAAAATCATTATAAGTGATCATGATCCTATCTTCACCAGTAACTTTTAGAATCAATTATTTACATGTTTGGGTACTTAGTTGATTCTTATCTCATATTCTAATCTACAATATGATCGGAAAATATAGGTTGTCAACAAATTCATAGAAGGGTACCTATGTTATTTTGCATTAGATAAACATGAACATTGGGTCCATTAGCTTCCATTAGTAGAATGGTGGTGCAACACTTCCTTCAATACCTCTTCTATAATTTATCCCTTTGTGTCACTTTATGGCTATCATTATCAATACATCACTTCATATTTGAAGGTGTAACCCAAGGTTCAATCTATTGAGGAACACATTCAACATCAACAAGAGGTACTAACTAATTTAAGGGATAATTTTATAATGGAATAAAATAAAATGAAGTAATAAGTTGATCAACACCATAATGAGAGGAATGTTGATATTGGTGATTGGGTATTTATGCACTTGCATCCATATAATTGGATGTCTTTTAAGCAAAAAAATGATAAAAAAATTATATTAAGTATTATGTCCCTTATTATATCTTGAAAAATAATGGTAGTGTGTCATACAAGATAGAGCTACCCCAATCCACTCACATACATCCTATATTTCATGTATCTTTCTTTAAAAATGTCATTATATAGAGAGTTTATACCTAGAACAAATTAATCAAACTAGATGAATAATGCATAGTAATTTTAGAACCTAAGGATATCCTTCACAAACACACAAAAAAGATATGAATAAGAGAGATTAAGTAGCATTTGATCAAGTGGAAGAGTATTAATAGTGAAGATGTAGCATGGGAGGAAGAACCTTTCTTACAACAAAACCCACAATTGATTCAATGTTCAGGGAAACATTATTTTTAAGAGGGGGACATTTTATTCCCTTAACCTATAGTGAATCTATGATATGTGTGACTAAATTATGGTTTACATAACTTTCATATTATCTTATTAAATTTTTCTATGTTCTTAGTGTATACACCCCATTAAGGCCACAACTAGATTTTGATCAGACTTTAGATTGATTTCTACCAAACATTGAAAATTAAGCTTAGTAATCACTAAACATCTCAATTTTGTTCATGAATCTATTTTTAATGCTCATAATCATGTTGGGTCATCCCTATTTATGGTATTATATCATACATAATAATAACCTCTCACAAATTCATTCCCAGTCACCTTGTAATCTAAGAACTGGTAAATTGGCCTATGGACCCATTAAGTGGGGCACTTGAGAAATTCTTAAAAAACTAAAATGATAATAAAAATTAATCTATTAATTAAAATATATTAAATTATTAGCTAAATTATCCATTTGAAATTAATGAATATATAAAAATAGAAATTCAAAAATTCAAAATATCAAGATTCTTCATCATTGCCTTTTATGAGTTTTAAATCTCTCATAAATATCTTAAAATATCTAATTTGAGAGCCATGCTTATTAATTGAAAATCATAATTACATGTACCTTCCTTAACTCAACTAGATTTAACTTTAACTCACTTAGGCTTAATTTGAACTCATTCCATATTTAAACCATAACCTGACTCAACTTGAGTAAGAGTTAACTTTGGAGGTTATAAATACAAGGCCTTACCTATTGATCAACAATCTCTTTTGGTGTAAGGTTATTATGCTCAAATAGGTGCAAAATCTCTTTTGGTGTAAATTTATTATGTTCAAATAGGTGTTAAAGGTACAATCACTAGGGGTGAATTAGTGATGCAAGATATTTTAAAATTCAATTATAATCATTTCAAACTCTTAATCAATGACCATAAAAATTCATAAAGCATACAAGATGTTCATAATAATGAATAAAAAAAGATGATTCAAGATCACACACATAACACAAGATCTACATGACAAACCCTCTTGGGGAATAAAACCCAGTCTCAAGCCTATAAACACATGGATTACTAGTCCTATAAGATGATCATAAACATGAGACCTTTTAGTGAACCACCCACTTCACAAGAATCACCCACATCACCCACTTTTTCTAGATATTGAGCACCCACACAATAGCTTATGAAATCCATAACTCCATAACTCTAATTTCATTCAATCTAATTAGAGAAATAATGTATAACACTTCTCTTTCAATTCTTCACACACACTCAAACTTTATCATATAAGTAATGCATACAAATACCCCTTTTGTATCACTCTAGGTTTCTTCACTCATCCTCAATCTAATCAATACTTTATTCCATCCAATAATCACACTCTCTCTAATCTCTTTCCTTCCTATCTATCTTCTTCTCTCTCAACACATCCACATCCCAATATTGAAACCATTGTCTTGGTCTCCACTCTTTATAGAGTTTTCATGAATATTAACTTCTAAGTCATCCATACCACTCACCTTAACCCTTAAGATATATATCATGCTAAAACATAGCTCAATACCATCCTTCCAGGTCAATAATAGCATCTACAGATCACACTTAAGTAGCCATGACTTTCAATTAGGCCTCTATAGCACTTATAGGTCTCGTGAAGACCTATTGCCCCTTTAACACTTCATAAATCAAACAAAGAACACAAGATCACTTTAAAATACATGGGTCCACTCTATATGACCTAAGACATCTTTAAATGAATGCTCTTTCCAAAACACTCTACTAATAAATCACAAATTACTTAAACAATAATCTATACACAGTAACACCGTAAATGAACAAATAATCAACTATGAAGTTCCATATCTACACTTTTATAAACATTCATACCTTATAATAAAATTTTATGGATGCACTTTAAAGTCATATTAGACTTTTCTTTTTATACCATCATTAAATTCATCTTGGATCAAAAGATATAGCTCAAAAACTATAGATTGGTTTTCCCTCATTAATTTGAATATTAAAATTCCAATGGTCACTGTGTAAATATTAAATATCAAACACTTTGACATCATCTCATGATCCCTAGTAAATTTAAAAAAACACACACTATATATCTCCTTAGAATTATCCTGGTCTTTAGCTCACAATGATCACCATTGATATGAGATCCTCACTTTTATGATTGTGCCACTTGACAACTCTATGTGCCTTTTATGCACCCTATACCATTCAGTCAATGTGTTTATGCCACTTGGAATTTTCACATGAAATATGAGAAATATATTGAATTTTTTACTTAATACACTCTATTGGATTATAATTTCATGATCATGTGCTCACCATTGATATCTATTTGACAAGTTTTATGTTAATTGTAGAACTATTGCTCAAACTCCATGATTGTGACACATGTCACTAGCGCATGTAATCTTGACTATTTGACTTTTAATTATGCCATTAGATCCTAATGATAAGATCATGTGATATATTAGATCCTTATCTAGTTATAATAAATTATTCCCATTAGATCTATGATTTGATTAAATGCTTACTGTAGATCTTTGATAATGCAAATTTGGCTAAGTATGGGAACTTAGTAAATTTTGTCTAAGAAGCCAACTTTGCACCTTAATAAATTTTGATACACTCCATGTACAAACATGAAATTTGAACAATATGATCTTCTCACATAGGTTATGTTGACCATTTTTTGCCCAACAGGCCAAAAATCAGTCCCCTTCTATCCTTGCTATTCTAGGCCATTTCATTTTTTGATTTTGCATGAATCTATCCATTTCTATAGACTCTGTAGGTTTTCTACGAACTCTATAGGTCTATTTCTATAGACTCTGTAGAGCTTGGATTTCTATGGACTTAGCAAAGAGGTTTTCTATGGACTCTGCAGGTCCATTTCTATGGACTCTACAAGAGAATTTTTTATACAGACTCTGCAGGTTAGTCTTTTGGCGCATGAAGGATCAGTTCAGAGAGTGTTGGGTTTTACAAGGCTTCTTCAAGCTCTTGTCTAAATAAAATAATGAGGAAGGTTGGCATCATTAAACCATTGAACCATTAAACTAGTTTAATGCCCTGGTTCAATACCTTGGTTTAATCGGTCTTAGTTCATCGCCTAGTTCAATTTAGATGGTTCAACACTTTAGATTGGTTCAACACATTAGTTCAATACCTAGTTCAATCGCTTAGTTCAATAGTCCTTGGTTCAATTGATAGGTTCATCGCTTGGTTCAAACACAAAGTTCAATGCAAGGTTCATCAGTAAGTTTAATCAAATGGTTCATCACTTGGTTCAACCACTAGGTTTAATGCTCAGTTCAAAGGCTCAGTGCGTAGTGTTGAACTATTAAACCAGTTTAACTGATTGGTTCAATAGTTGGTTCAAGTGGGAAAATTTTAAAGGCTTAGTTCAACAAAGGCTCAGTTCATAGTGTTGAATCATTGAACCAATTTTGGTTTAATTGGTCGATTTAACAGCTTGGTTCAAGAGGGCATCCTAAAGCTGAAGGGCAAGTGCCCTTGTGGAGGGCAAGGAGCACTTCAAAGGTAGCCAGAGGATTTAAAAGACATGAAAAGACTTAAGGCTTTGAATTATTTCAGACTTTTTGTCTAAATGAATTCCTTCAGACAAATTTTTTTAAGGAATTCAGAGGAAGGCCACCAAGACAAGGAAAAACCAAAGAACTTGAAAGAAAAGGATCCAAGGAATAACAAAGACTGGGACAATTCTTGCAGACTTTTTATCTGTGGGAAAAAGCCTGAAGCAAAAAAATTACAAAAAAGACCCATGTAAAAAAAGGCTGAGGCATGGAGGTTGAAGGAAAGTCCAAGGGTGACAAGCCTGAGGATGTCAAAATTAAGCACGACAAACTAGTCATTGGGTCCAGCAATGACGGGTGTGCAAACATCAAATTTAAGACAGTGAAATAGCCATTTGCTTTTGAATAGCCTGAGCGCCAACCATGAAAAGAGCCCAAGGAACATAGTGACTTGCCAGAAGATCACCCTCAAGGGTTGAAGGAGTAGAAAGAGACAAAAGTAGGATGAGATAAGGTGCATAAAGAGACAAAGCAGTTCAAGTGGCAAAGAGGAGGTGATTTATTGCCAGATGAGCAATGCAGCCTGTTTCCTCCAATTGGTATTTATGAGGGGACAAACTATAGTCTATTTTTAGGAAAGAGGCATGACCATGTTTTTACATTAATGTGGAATGCCAAAGTCAAAGTAGGAGCTGACAATCAGATGGCTTCCTCTTCCCAAGGTTCAGAATGCACATGGGCCACTTGAAAAAGGAGTGCCAAAATCTTTCCCAAAAAGTGCCAAGTTCTCTTCCTCTTTCTATATATTGTAAAAATTCTCATTTGATAAGCATCCACTCTCTTAGCCTTAAGGCAAAACCCTGCCCAAAAATCTCTCGGGCTTGTAAGGAAAAGCTCTACCAAATTTTTACCTTGAACTGGGACTTAGCATTTTTACCTCTATCTGGACTTGCACTTTAAAGTATATGTCTATTTTCTCCTTTGTGTTAAGTCATTATCTTTCATGCTTTCCACAGATCAATTTTAGTATGTCCAGTGCAGTGTGAAGTCTCTTTTCTATAAGTCTACCAAAAGTGTCTACAAGGGAGTGTAGGTGCCTGTGAATAGGCTGCCATAAGTGTGTCTGAGGATGCCTCTGGTAGTTTCTTTCTCCCTGTATTTCCATAGACCCCTAGCTGACTATTAAAAAAGAGCTTCCCACTTTAGATGAATTGTATGGGTGCTTCTTCTTGGTAAAAAGTGTGTATTTGAGCTGGGTGGGTCACACTTTTTTGGTGTATCACCTTTTCATTTTTAGGCTTAGGTTCTATTTTCAGCATCTCTCTCTCCCTTTTCATCCCCCCTTTTTTCATTTTATTTGTTAGCAGTAGGAGAAACCAAGGCCTAAAAGATACATCAGAGGGATCTAGCCCTTATCTAGAGACTCTCCCCTTTAGCTTCACCAGTCCCATAGGCAAGAGGGGAGTTTCCATTGTTGTGTGTGGAAAGGCAGGAGCTCGGCCTCCTGCCCTGAGTGTAATCCACTATGTCAACAGTTTTTTGGCATGCCCAGTGGGACCAACAAAGATTGGTTTTTTCCAAAGAGTTAAAGAATTTTTGGTGTGTTCTTCAACCAACCAACCTTTGGAGGCTTTTACATCAACACCAATGGTGACTCTGAGTTAAATCAACTAGTTAAGTAGTTCTGGTGCCATCAAGAAACAATATTTTGGTATGTATAATTCTATCATTCAGAGCCATGGACTCTATTTTCCTTGGCTAGCCTAGCTATGATCCTTACTAGCCTTATGTTGATCCTTATCAGGTCTAATATGACCAGTATCAACCCTATCATGATCTATATCAACCTTATGCCCAGTCTTCTCAATGTGTCATTTCTCCTACTCAACCTAGTCTCTTTGCCAATCAACCCGTTTCCACTTTCAAATGAGCACTGCTAGGATACAAAAAGTATGTAATAGATATTGACACTAGAAGGGGATGTAGCCAAGAAATTCTTGATCATGTCATCCATCAAGTGATAAATGCACTGGATCAGGTTAAGAGTGAATGGGCTCCTATTGAAAGAGCCAATTGGCAAAGGCTTACAAGTGAGATGCTAGATGTGAGTGGTATGATTGCATCTTTGGAAGAGAAGCTGAGTATTTATGAGAGGTAGCCTTACCAAGTCTATCAACGTGCATACTTGCTGCCCCAAGTATCATATCAGTCATACACAGCCCCTGCTTATAAGCCAAGTCAAACCTGTCAAAGTCCTTTCCCCAATCATGTTGAGGATATTTTTGAAATAGAAATTCTTGTATTTAAGGCTAATCTTGATAGACAAATTAAATTGGCAAATCTTCAAATGTAGTAGTCCATTTTGGCAGTAAGGGAAGTGGAATCTAAACCCTCACTACTCTTTCACATTGTGACCCCATCACCCAAAAGGAGATGCCTAGTCTGAATATCTTGAGCTGGAATAAAGTGGTTGAGTCATGGAATAGCAAGGAGGAGAAAGACATTTTCCAAGAGTGTGAGGTACAAAATAAGGTTAGTCCTTTTTAAGTCCCTCCCACCCTTCCTCAGGAAGCTTCTTGCATTTCATGGCAACCTTCATGCACTCCCAATCTCTATAATGATTCCTATGAGATCCAAGAGGTATAAAATGAGGATAATCTGGCTAAGCAGATTGAGGAATTAGAGGCTAAGATGAGACTGCTTGGAGAAAGAGATATGGAGTTTTCAAACCTTGTAGAGGAGCCGATGCCAAAAGACACCCCTTCCACCAATCCACAAGTTAATTTCAATATTGATGAAGTGTTATCAAAGTGGAGGGATGAAAATAAAGAAGTTTTGGACCAAGGTCTACCCCCTCCTATTCTAGAGAAAACTCCCTCTTGTGTGCCAAATCCTTTCTATCAAATGGCACTTGCTCATTCTGACTCATCTGATGCATCAATTGATCATGCCTCTAATCCTATATGCCTAGCTTTCTAGCATGCCTCTTTTTAGATAGATCTTCCTGTACATGAGCACACCCTCCCAAATCTCCCCCAACCTCCTCAAGTCTTTCAACATGATCTCTAAATTTTAAGCTAGAAGAAGGAACATCATGAACCAGATCAGGACCTTGAAGAGAATAAAGTTGCTGCCTATTCATAAGAGCAAGATTCTAATCCCAAGATTATATGTTGGAAGAAAACAGTGGAATCTTGGCACAAAAAGGAAGAGGAGGAGAAAGGTTTTGCTCAAAACCTTAAAGAAGATGAGACTTCTCCTACTCTTGATGATGATTGTGACCTCTAGGAAAGGATCTTCTAGGAAGATATAGATAGGTGGATTGTAGAGTTGGAGTCTAGAGCATGTTTCCTCAGTGAACGTGTGATTGATGTTTTAGACCAAATAGTATTTTCCATTTCTAAATACACTCCATCCACACACCTCCAAGAAAGCTATCAGGCCTTGCCTAATATAGATTATGCTTAGACTACAACTGACCAGGGAGACTTCATGAGTACAGATGAGGAGGAGATCACCATTAATGTTATGGAGGAGCATGGACAATCTCTTGTTCATGTTTTGAATGATTCATTTGATGTCATTGGGGCAGGCTGCACTATTCTTCAAGGAGGCTATGAGCTGGATAAGAGTGGAGAAGGAAACATTGGGACTCAAATAATTATGCAAAGGGGTTGCCGGCTTTCAGATTTATCCCTTCAAGAGGTCGGTGAATCTGAAGATACTTTCTTTGAAATCATCAAGGAGGATGGTCATACCATGGAACCTGAGCATGAGGTAGAGGAGAACAAGCCAGTCAATGATACATATCAAAGGGCTTATGGTGATGAGCCAACAACCATTAATTTCTTGGTGAAATTCACCATCATGAAGGACCAACATTCAACAAGCTTCTAGGAACAAACATAATACATATATGTTGGAAGCATGTTCAAATCTAATCTACTCAAATATTAGCCAATCCAAGTGATAGGCAAGAGGAACAAGTCACCAAATCTCCTTTTTATTCAGCCACTTGTTTGGCACCATAAGTCTTCTTGCTAGGGAGGGGACTTAAGAAGTTTTCCCTTTGATTCAGGAGGGAAGCAAATGTACCTGGTTAGTTGTATATAGTAGTTTACTTTCAGTTTCTTTTCCTGCTTTTCCTAAGTGTAGCTTGCAAAGGTAGTTTTTTTAGCCTTGTGTGTGTTTTCCTTTATGTGTGGGGTATAAAGCTTCATGTTTGATTCTCAGATCTTTGGGGCTATTGATGACCTTTCTTCAAAGCTGTAGCTGACTCCATGCCCAATGGACTACATGGCAACTAGTCTTTAAGCATAACAAGCATGCTTCCCCTAGGAGTCACCAATTTGTTGACCATTTTTTGACCAATAGGCCAAAAATTGGTCCCCTTCTATCCCTGCTATTCTAGGCCATTTCATTTTTTGATTTTACATGAATCTGTCCATTTCTACATACTCTACAGGTTTTATACAGACTTTGCAAGTCCATTTCTATGAACTCTGTAGGTCTATTTCTATGGACTCTATAGAGATTAGATTTTTATGGACTCAACAAAGAGGTTTTCTATGGACTTTTCAGGTCCATTTCTATGGACTCTATAGGAGAAGTTTTTCTATAGACTCTGCATGTTAGTCTTTTGGCACATGAAGGATCAGTTCAGAGAGTTTTAGGTTTTACAAGGCTTCTTTGGGATCTTATCTAAAGAAAATCATGAGGAAGGTTGGCATCATTGAACCAGTTCAATGCCTTGGTTCAATCGGTCTTGGTTCATCACCTGGTTTAATTTAGTTGGTTCAACACTTCAGATTGGTTTAAAACATTGGTTCAATGCCTAGTTCAATCACTTGGTTCAAACACAAAGTTCAATGCAAGGTTCATCAGTAGGTTCAATAAAATGGTTCATCACTAGGTTCAATGATCAGTTCAAAGGCTCATCACGTAGTGTTAAACCATTGAACCGGTTCAATAGATTGGTTCAATGGTTGGTTCAAGTAGGAAAAGTTCAAAGGCTTAGTTCAATAAAGGCTTGGTGCGCAGTGTTGAAATATTGAACCATTAAACTATTGAACCAATTTTGGTTCAATCGGTCAGTCCAATGGCTTGGTTTAAGAGGGCATCCTAAAGTTGAAGGACAAGTTCCCTTGCGGAGGGCAATTCTGAGTTTAAAATCCCTTACGGAGGGCAAGGAGCACTTTGAAGGCCACTGAAGGATTTAAAAGATGTGAAAAGACTTAAGGCTTTGAATTCTTTCAGAATTTTTGTCTGAAGGAATTCCTTCAGACAAAAAGTCTAAAGGAATTTAGAGGAAGGCTACCAGCACAAGGAAAAGCCAAAGAACCTGAAAGAAAAGGAACCAAGGAATAACAAAGACCAGGACAATTCTTGTAGACTTTTTGTCTATGGGAAAAAGATCAAAGCAAAAAATTCACATCAAAGATTCATGGGTCAAAAGGCTGAAGCATGGAGGTTGAAGGAAAGTCCAAGGGTGATGGGCCCAAGGATGTCAAAATTAAGCACAGTGAACTAGCCGTTGGGTCTAGCGATGACGGGTACATGAACTTCAAATTTAAGATGATGAAATAGCTATTTGCTTTTGAATTGCCTGAGTGCCAACCATGAAAAGAGCCCAAGGAATGCAATGACCCACTAGAAGATCACCCTCGAGGGTTGAATGAGTAGAAAGAGACAAAATTAGGATGACATAAGGTGCATAAAGAGACAAAGTAGTTTAAGTGTCAAAGAGGAGGCAAGTTATTGCCAGATGAGCGGTGCGACCTATTTCCTCTAATTGGTATTTATGAGGGGACAAACTGTAGTATATCTATAAGAAAGAGGCATGGCCATGTTTTTACATTAATGTGGAATGCCAAAGTTAAAGTAGGAGTTGACAATCAGATGGCTTCCTCTTCCCAAGGTTCAGAATGCACATGGGCCACTTGAAAAAGGAGCACCAAAATCTTTCCCAGGAAGTGCCAAGTTCTCTTCCTCTTTCTATATATTGTAAAAATTCTCATTTGAGAAGCATCCACTCTCTTAGCCTTAAGGAAAAACTCTGCCCAAAAATCTCTCAAGCTTGTAAGGCAGAGCTCTGCCAGTTTTTTACCTTGAACCAGGATTTAGCATTTTTACCTCTATCTGGACTTGCACTTTAAAGTATATGTCTATTTCTCCTTTGTGTTAAGTCATTTTCTTTCATGCTTTCCATAGATTGATTACAATATGTCTAGTGCAGTGTGAAGTCTCCTTTCTATAGGTTTTCCACAAGTGTCTACAAGGGAGTGTAAGTGCCTGTGAATAGGCTGCCATAAGTGTGTCTGAGGATGCCTCTGGTAGTTTCTTTCTCCCTGTATTTCCATAGACCCCTAGCTGACTATTACAAAAGAGCTTCCCACTTTAAATGAAGTGTATGGGTGCTTCTTCTTGGTAAAAAGTGTATATTTGAGCTGGGTGGGTCACACTTTTTTGGTGTATCACCTTTTCATTTTTAGGCTTAGGTTCTATTTTCAGCATCTCTCTCTCCCTTTTCATCCCCCCCTTTTTTAATTTTATTTGTTTGCCAATCCCAGAGGCGAGAGGGGAGTTTCCATTGTTGTGTGTGGAAAGGTAGGAGCTCAGCTTCCTACCCTGGGTCCAATCCATTGTGTCAACAGGTTAATCTATGCATGTATCAATTTGATCTTAAAACCTTCACATGTGTGAAATATTATGCCATTAAACTGCTTACTCAGCCTTATCTATCAAGATGACTATGTGAGTTGAGACATTCATATGATTTTTATGTTTAATTCCATTCACTTACATAAACACTATAAACACTCATATAATCCCATAAGGTCTATTAAAAATGTACATATCATTAATAACATCCATAAATTGCCTCACTAAGTAAAACACTCTCAAAACCATCAATATTATCACTTTGTCATTAATGCACTAGTACCACATGCTCTCTTTGACATAAATGACAACCAAACATCAATGAATATGATAAAAAAATCTCCCCCTTTATCATTGCTTAAAAAACAACTTCATAATGACTTCTTATTCATTTAAACTTCTTCATTCTGATCTTTCTCCCCATGAAAAAGGGTCTCTTCCTCAACATGCCAACAATCATTCCTCAACATTATGTGTGCATTCAAATACTTATGTAGATTCCCAAGATACATACATAATTTCAATAATATGAATCAATTTATCCCTCTTTGATATGCACTAATTTGAACTTGGACTTCTTTTATCCTTAGACTTGATAAACTACTCACATAGCTTAGAAAACTCCCTCTAACATTATGCACATCTCTTCAAGCCTCTCAAGTTAACTGAGTTAGCTCCCCCTTAACCAAACATATCTTGAATATTATCAAATTGAAGAGAACATACCTTTTTACTGATTAACATTTTAATCATTACCTAGAGCACACACACTTACTTCTATACATGAAATATATCTCCTAAGAATCATAGGTAGAGACACCCACTTATCATAGAGGGACTAAAGATCCCAAAATTTAGGAGACTCCCATATCTCCATGATTTTACTTGAATTATAGTCCATTATCTTTATATTGACTTTGAATGAGTTCTCAACCTTACTCCTTTCTTTTAACTCAGGGTCCTACTTGATTTCCTTGTCTATTTGGGTAGATAAGGCTTGTTCCTTAATACTTAAACTTGTTCCTTATTTTGTCATGGCAAATAATCAATTTTGAGCCTATTTTTTATTTACCTCCTTAGGCCTTCATTCATTATGTCTCCTTCTCTTTGTGATAGGATTGACAATTTCTAAAGTAGAATACTGATCATTCTTTTAGAACCTTGCTATGTGACCTCTCTGATGACATTTGAAACAAATGAGATTTATCATATTATACATACCTTGTGTTTGATCTATATGATGATTCCTTGAGGTTTTAGGAATTTTTTCATGTACCTAGTCATTTGATCTCCTGATGAAGATATTACAAAACCTTGCAATATGACCAAACCCTTGACACTTGTAGCACAAGATGTCATTATTTCCTTGTGAACTTGTTGATTATCTTGAGTGATGATGTTATTCATGATTGATATTGTCTTGCTCGTAATTCCATGAAAATTCATTCTTTGAGTATATTTTATAATATTTTTACCTATGACCAAACTGATTACAAGAGTAACAATGACTATTGAAATTTGCATACCTCATAACATTTGGTTATCTGATATGATTTGTCTTCATTCTGCCAATACCTTCATTCCTTGAATATTGATTGATCTTTAAAGTCTGATTGTCCTTATTTACATTATCCTTCATCTTGTCTTGAGTTACATGTTTTTTTTCTTATTTGTATCCAAGACCATTTTTATCACTTACATGGTTTTGGATAATCAAAATATTATCAAGATCATTTGAGCTCTTCAAATTTCAAAAATGACTTCACCTTACAATATGTCTCATCTAATTTAGCTTTCAATGACTCAATTTTAATCACATATGTTAATCACTCATATTTTTTGGATTTTAGGCTTGTAGTCATAATTTATAATTAACTATTGAGATGCTTGATAGTAACTTCATGCTTCCTAGTGTCATCATTCATTCTTGCCTCAAACACACTAAATTTCTCTTAATAGTCCTTATTTGTGACATCATATTCTTGTTATTTTTCTTCTCAATATTTATATCTTCAAGAGCATTCATCAATTCATCCTCATTATCTAAGTCATCAGTTGCATCCTTGTTTGTCATGAGATCATCTCTTTTAGAGATAACTATTTCTAACTTCTGAACTGTTTCAAGCTTGCTCATATATATATTTTAATTTAATTTGTAAACACTCCATTTCTGATTGATATATGATACACTCTTCATACTTACACTTTACCTCTTCATTAAGAATACAAACCTAAGTTTCAAGCTGTTGCATGATCTCTTCATGCTCCTTGACTTCATTACTCAACCTTCTTTCAAAAAGTCCAATTTTTTACTCATAAGATTTGATTGAAGAAAATTATTTTATATTATTTATTTATAGTAGCTTCATTTATTATATATATATATATATATCTTCAAGAGTGACTTTATCATCTTCTTCCTCTGAGCTATCTCTACCAAAGAAATCTCTACTTAAAGAACAATCACCTTCATCATCACTAAAAGCTATTAACAATGTTTCCTTATCCTCATTATGAAAAAAAATCATCACTATCAAATGTGTTTACTTCTTATTTTATAGATGATTTACTATCTTATTCATGGTAAAGGCTCTAACTACCTTTTAATGATTCCTTCTTTCCATCTTTCTTACCAAAAAACTTTCTATACTTGTTAGGACCTTTAGATTTCTTGTGTTCAACCTCATGTGATTCCTTATAAGCTTCTTTATGTTCAAACTTGTCTAAACCTAGACAATTAGATAAAAAATGACTAACTTTGTCACATGAAAAAAATTTAAAAGGAATTTTTCCTTCATACTTACCTGATTCTACATTCAATTTTCTTGCAATCATGGCTTCAAGTTGATCATTATTAAGATCAAAATCTTCAAGACTTAAAATTTTTTCTTGGCTTTTGTATCCTTGATCACCTTGAAGGCTACTTACTTATTAAGAGGTCTATCCTCATCAAATTTCATCTCATAGGTAGTAAGGATGCCATGTAGTTCATCCATCTTAAATGGAGTGAGATCACGACTTTCTTCTACAATAGAAACTTATGAATTAAACTTGAGTGTAAGAGTAATCAATACCCTCTATACTATAGTAGCTTCATCAATCACCTCTCCAAGACCTCTGATCATGTTTACTACCTCACAAACCCTTAGAAGCTAGGATTCCACAATACCTTCTTCCTTCATTTTGAGACCATTAAATTACCTTTGGTAGGTCTGCAATTTATCTATTTTTACCTTTGAGTTTCCTTCATATATAGTCTATAATTTGTCCCAAATTTCCTTGGTAGACTTGTAATGGATCACTTTGATAAAATTATCCTTGGATAGATAATGAATGATAGCATTCATAGATTTAGAATTATTCTCACTCAACTTCTTATTAGTAACACTAGTTGGAGGAGTAATTGGTGTAGTATAACCATCTATGATAGATTGTCAAGTATCAAACCCTGGAGACATGATGTATGTCCTCATCCTTGCACTCTAAAAAAAATAATTTGACTCATTAAATAATGGTGATTACTTTGTAGATAAAATATACTTCTATTGAATTTCTATGTTGTAACTTAGATCACCTTAAAGTGGTTAAAATTGTCATGAAGGTCCTGATCTAATACCAATTGTTAGAGGTACAATCACTGAGAGGTGGGGTGAATCAGTGATGCAAGATATTTCAAAATTAAATTTTAATCCTTTCAAACTCTTAATAAATGACCATAATCATTCATAAATAATACAAGATATTCATAATAATGAATAAGAAAGATGATGTACGATCACACACATAACACAAAATCTACGTGAGAAAACATCTTTGGGAATAAAAATCACTCTCAAGCCTATAAACACATGAACTACTTATCCTATAAGATGATCAAAAACATAAGACATTTTAGTGAATCAACCCCTTAACAAGGATCACCCATCCCTAATTATGAACAAGCATCTACTTGTCTTAGATGTTGATCACCCATACAACATCTTAATAAATACATACTCTATAACTTTTATTGCATTGAATCTAATTAGAGAAACAATGTATAACACTTATATTTCAACTATTCAAACACACTCAAACTTGATCATACAATAAATGCATCTAAACACCCTTTTTGGATCACTCTAGGCTTATTCTCTCATCCTCAATCTACTCTATAATTTAATCTATCTATTGAGCACTCTCTCTCTGATCTCTTTCCTTCATCTCTATCTTTTTCTCTCTCAACACATCCACATCTCAGTCTTAAAACCATTACCTTGGTCTCCAATTTTTATAGAGTCTTCATGAATATCAACTTCTAGGTTAGCCATAATACTTCCCTTAACCCTTAAGACTTATATCATACTGACACGTATCTAAATACCATACTCATAGGTCATCCATAGAATCTATGGGTCATGATTAAGTAGTTACACCTTTCAATTAGACCTTAATAGCACTTATAGGTCTCATGGAGACCTATTACCCCTTTAGAACTTCATCAAGAAAAATAAGAACACAAGATCACTTTAAAATACTGGGTCCACTCTATATGACCTCTAAGACATCTTCAAATGAATACTCTCACCAAAACACTCTTTTGCTAAAGCACAAATTACTTAAACAATAATATGTACATAGTAACACCGTGAACAAACAAATAATAAACTATGAATCTCCATATCTACACTTTTAAAAACATTCAAACCTTATAATAAGCTTTTCTAGATGTGCCTTGAAGTCCTCTTCAACTTTTATTTTTACACCATCATTCAATTCATCCTGGATCAAAAGATATATCTTAAAAACTATAGACTAGTTTTCCCTCATTTAATTTGAATATTCAAATACCAACAATCACTGGGTAAATATTAAACATCAGATACTTTGACATCATCTCATACTCCCTATAAAATTTGAAAAAATACACACCATTGATATTCTTAGAAGTATCTTGGTCTTTACCTTGCAATGCTCATCATTATTCTTAGATCATCACCTCCATGATTGTGCCACTTGGTATCTCTGCATGCCTCCTACACACCCTGTACCATTCAATCAATGTGCTTTCACCACTTGGTAGTTCTACATGAAATATGAGCACTCTATTGACTTTTTTACTCAATATTATCCATTGGATCATAACTTCATGATCACGTGCTCACCATTGATCTCTATCTAATAGGTTTCATTCTCATCATAGATATGTTTCTCAAACTTTATGATTGTGACATATATCACTATCACATGCAATCTTGACTATTTAAATTTAAGCCATGCCATTGGATCCTAATAATAAGATCACACACACTCTATTTTATCTTTATCTATTCATAATAAATGCTCATAATTAGATATATGATCTAATTAAACACTCACTTTAGTTTTTTGATAATGCAAATTTGGCTAAGTATGGGAACTTAACAAATTCTATTTGAGAATCCAACTTTTCACCTTAATAAATTTTGATACACTCCATTTTCAGACCTAAAAGTTGAACCGTATTATCTTTTAACATAGGGGAATCCATCTATGTATCAATTTGATCTTGAAACCTTCACATGTGTGAAATATGATACCATCAAACTACTTACTTGGCCTTATTTTTCAAGATGACTACTTGGCTTAGACATTCATATGAATATTTTGATGAATTTAATTCACTTCCATAATCACTATAAAAACTCATAACATCCCATAGGTTATCTTCAACATTTCCATATCATCAATAACATCCATCAATTGCCACACTAAGTCAAACGCTCTCTAAACCATCAATTTGTTCACTTTATCATTAATGCACTAATACCACATTCTCTCTTTGAAATCAATGACAACCAAACATCAATGACTATGCTCAATAATAAGTGTAAAAGATATTTTTATGTAAATGTATTATACTCAAATAGATGCAAAAAACCTTTTATAGTAGTGTTAACATGCCAAATTCATAAGCCAAACTAAGTCAATCAACCAAACCAAGGTGCCAAGGAGAGGTGAAGCAAATAGAGCTTCATTGATAAATATTTATTGAGCATAGATATGATCAAACCACTTCAAAAAAATATTTTAGAGCTACAAATAAGGTAAAAGGATTATTTATTTTGTTTTCTAGTTGTGTTTTCATTATATGCTTGTTACCTATTCTCTCCCTAGTGTCTAGGCTAGAGGTGTTAGTGTTTAATGTGTTTATTTTATTGATTAACACTATAATAATCCCCCATCTATGTATTCCTTGTTCATACTTAATATAGTCAGCCTATGGAATAACCATGACTAGGTAGAGTATATATAAGAGGCAGTGGTTAGTCTTTTATCATCATATTTTAAATTTTTCCCTTATTACGTTTTTGTGGAGGTTTCCCCCTCAAAGCATCTCAATAATAATTATGAAGTATTCTAATATTTTTTTAATTATTTTTGTGGATCTAATTACTCTAATCTTAATTCTATGATATATTATTCCATTATTGGGAAACATCTAAGTGATTTCATTACAAAGGGTAGGTATTTTAAAGACACCACATTCTTGGAATTATTTAAAATTCTAAGGATTAGTATCACCTAAAATACTATATATAACATCATTATTAGGAAATTTGACACACTCACATGCATAAGAGACAATGGATCTTATGTGATGCATCTAGGGTCAGCAAAGTAAAATGTTATAGGATAATGGAAATTTTAAAACCATGACCTTAAATATAATTATGATGGGATGGACCATGATAAGGAGAAAACATAACCAAGAGGAGGAATTTATATCATATCATAGACTTGAAATGTGATTTGGGTAGATTTAAGGTTGCATTAAAAGTATCTAAGACTTTTGATGAATTCAAGGAAAAAAACATAAGTTTATGACCCTTCATCAATCAAGCCATACTTGACTTAAATGTCACCAATTTATAAATTAATGAATATATGAGGATCATCTACATGAAGTAATATTTAATCACGGATCATGGAATTAATAGGGAATTTAAGTGAGAGAGAGGCATTCCAAGTTTTGTCAACTTGAATGGACATTTGTTCATACTATTGAAGGATATTATCCTTAGACATGGGCAAGGTAGCTTCTCACCCCATAAGTGGAGGTTAAGGGATGTTAATTTCGAATAAAATTTATATAAATAAATTTTGGTGATGAGGGGAAGTATTCATGAGTTTGAGGAAAGGAATTTGAGAGGGGAGTAAAGAAAGTTCTATAATAGGGTCCCACTCATCATATCCTAAGGGAATGGAACTAGACTGAGATAAAGGTGCATAATGTTGAAGTAAATAAATTAGGGGAGAAATTAAAATGAAATAAAAGTAAGTAAAAAAATAACTATGTGGTTTTGGATCAATTTATGTAGTTTATTTGGGAAGAACAAATTGTGTCAATGTGGTCAATGCAGTTTATTTCATAGGAGAACTAGAAATTGCGTACATCAAGCTAGTGAATGCAGTAGTCTAAGAGGAAGTAGTGGTTAATGATTTAATTAAGTTAGTAAATAAGTATTTTTTGGATTTGGAACCAAAACAAATTGCTTTGATTTGGCTGCTATAGTAATATTTGGTCTAGGAATAGTGAATTGTATTAATCTGGCTGATGCAATAGTTAGAGATGGGTCAAAATAAACATATATATTGAGTTGGCCAATACAATGAAATAAGGCATTATAAAATGTATTGAGGTGTTTAATATAATTGGAATAATTATTAGGTAAGGTGATTACATCAACCTAGTCAATTTATCCATACGAACTAAGTGAGTAGTGGTTTTCATGTACTCAACATCTATAAAATGAGATGGATATGTGCCTTGAATGATTTTATAAGTGGGAAAATTAGTATAAGTAGAATATGGATAAGAATCAATGTAAGATACTAAAAGCCTCATGTTTTTCAATTTTACCACGTTTTCATCATTGGTAAAAGAGTGAGGGTCAATTAAAGCTTCAACAACATTGGAGGTAGGAGATTGAGTAGTAGTATTTTGATGGTTTGAGAATGGATCTTTATATATTGAAATGTGAACATTAACGTGATTGAGAGCATCATGTTTTAATTTTGAGTTATGGGATTTAGATACCTTGTTATAGGCCTTTTAACATTATTAGATCATAGTTTTGTGATAAAAGTTGGGACCAAAGAGAAAAGTTCCTAAGTTTCCTATAGGTTGTATGAGAATGTCCCCAAATTATGTGATACCAACAAAACATTTTGGGATCATACCAATGTTTGGTAAGGTTGGAAGGATCAAGTTATCTATCTAAAGTTATAGAAATATGTTTTTGGATTTCGTTTGGGGAAAGAGGCTTATGAACATCAACATTATCTATGTATGATGATGTAGAGGAAGGAGGCAACTAGAAGGGAATTATTGTAAAATATTTGGAAAGATTCACTTTGTTAGAGCTTTCAAGAAGAATAACATGGATAGTGTGTGTGTAATTTTAAGTGTTTTTAATACCATATTTGGTAGAAAGTTTGTTTTTAGAATTCATAATTATGCAATTTACCAATGTAGGTTAGGAAGGATCAAATTGTATTATGAGGAAATATTTGTGTTTAACTTGATCAAGGGTTTCTTCAAAAGATTCTATAGAGAGAGTCATAACTTTATATTAGAGTTTAAGATGAAGAGTGTTATAAACAAGTGGAATAGGTTATATTTTGACATGATGTGTTCAACATTTTTAGATAAGACTTTCTAATGCCTAATGAAGACTAGGGAAGTTCTAGATTTTGCTTATTTGAAATTAATGAAATGGGCTAAACTATTTTTAGGAAGATGATTAGTTTAAAATTCTTGAACTAATGTGATAACTAAGTATTATAATATAGAGATAGTGTTAGACTTAAGTTTATTATACCAATATAGAGCATTACTTGAGAAGGTTTTGGTTAAAAATTTTCTAGTTTCAAAGGTGTTTAATTTAATCCAATATTTTTAAAGGTTATCAAAATATTTCAAATGTAAATCAAAATCAATGGATCCATTATAAGTAATAGTAGGAGTGATACCACATATGTTTATGTTTGTAATTTGAAAAGTTTGAACATGATTGATTAATTTGTGTATACACACAATATTTTTATTAAATTTAAGACTTACTAACACTTTATCTCTTGCAAGAACCTATCAAATTTCAATCTCTATAAGTGTATGCCTGAAAGGGTACACGGGGAAAGGGGTGGGATGAACATTGCTATTTCAAAATATTGTTGTCTTTATGACATTCATACCAATTTTCCAACTCCATTAAAATGTATATCCATTTAGCTTTTATAATGCTTCCTTAAAATCTTGGAATCTTGAAATATGGAAAAGTTTGAAATACTAAAACCCTAAAATGTGGCTAAGTCTGAAATCTAATAAGACCTTCCAAAACCTATAATTTGAATTATAAATCCTAGAGGTCCTAAAACACTCTCAAACATCCTCAAAGTATAAATACATAATATAAATTAAAGTATAATAAATTCTTATACTTCTTATTTTAATCCCCTACGTATGCCAACAATATTCTTTTACCATCTACAGGACTAAGTTGACCCCAGTTGACTATGTTATGAGAGTTTAATAATTAAAAATACAAAGCTGATTGAGCTGACCATGTATTTGAATTAATAAAAGCATGTTAAGGGTCTAGGTTGGCCTTGGCCAACCTATTCTAAGACCTAACTTATTTTTAACAATTAATGACATAGAGTTGATTGGGCCAACCTTATTGGCTAAACTTTTGGAAGGGTTTAAAGATAGATCCATCTATATATACACATCCATTTCCATCATTTATAAACAAAGAAAAGAATAATAATAATATATTATGTATTTTCTTATCCACCATTCTACTTGAAGAGCATACCTTAGGGTTTCAATAATTTATTTAGAGATATAAATCTTGTCTTATGGTGAGGTCTTTAGATGCATAGAGGAGTTAGTTATCCTAGAGTTAACTTATCCTTGTTATCCCTACATACCACAACAACCTATTGTGAATTCACCTTGTCCAGGGGAGATATTGAGGCTTAGTGGGTTCATCTTCAAAAGTAAGTATTCCTAACTTTATTCCTCCTTTGTAAGATTAGATATATTTGAATTTATAATTCTCTCCCATGCATTAGGATTTCTTATAAATTGATGTGAGTATAGATATTCTATGCATGCTTACTTTTTATGTTTATTACCTCAAATTTGTGTCATAACCTTTGGGGAGCACTATATTAGACTTTAATTTCCTTTGATTTTACTTAGTGAATATGAAAACATAGAACCTAGCTATAATTATAAAATGGTGTTGTTTGAATAGAGGCTTTAGAACCCTCTCTAGTGATGTTATTATGGTAAGAGACCCTTTGGATAGGTCTAGTAGATCCATCTTGGTCATGACCCAAAATATCTAGTGTATCAACAATAAGAAGTGTAAGTAGGATTTATCTTCTCTGAGATAAGATTGATCAATAGATTAGTTACATTTCCCTTTGGTAAAAAATGGGGGTTATGGAATGAGATTACCATGTTAATCTCTAAGGGGTGGTAAGGGAGAGGGGGAATTTTGGGGGTTTCACTCCCTGTTGAGACTATAGAAGATGATTTTGCAATTTTAAGATTTGATTTTGCATTTGCATCATTTGATTGACATTTTTAGTTTGGAATGTAACCATTTGATTCATATATTGCAATAATATTTGATTAGTATTAAGATCATTTTGGCTAGAAGAGGTAGATTGAGATGCACTAATGGTAGAATTATCATGAGTGTTAACATGATCACTTTGAGTAGGCCCACTAAAGGAAATACTAACCATGTTAGTAGAAATACTAAGCATGATGGAGGAAGAAGGAAGGGAGGAAGTCATCTATTTACTTTCCCCAAATCCTATATAAAATCTGTGTAGTTGAAGGGGGATATCCTATGTGAGGTCCAATCATGAGGTTATATATTATTACATGTTCCTTTACCTTATGCTAAGGATGTTTATTAATGAAAATGATAATTTTTATAGTATATTCAAGATAGCTCTCATCTTCTACAATAGGCATGTGTGGGGGATAATTAAGTGGATCAATAGGTTGGGAAGTAATGAGTGAATCATAGTTTTTAGTTCTAGTAGTCACATGATAATTGATTTTATCTTAGTTTTAGATGATGTTAATGTTATCACCCAAATTTGTAACCTTGGAAGATTATTCAAGCCTTAAAAATTTAAGGTAATATGGAGACAATCCTAGGATATAGATGGCCTAATATATGGATTGAATCTTTAGGTTGTAGGGCTAGCTCTCCTTGATGTATCACTAAGGCTGATTCACTAATATATTAAATTGCTATGAAAAGAGAGAGTAACCTACTATAATGGAGGTGATGTACCAAAATAATTGATCACTAATAATTTAATACATGTGCACATCAATCATGAGAATAACCTAACCACACACTATTCCTAATCTATGTCTTCACATTAACAATTTATTGTGGATGTTGTGATAGATGTTTGAGATAGGAAGACTAATAAAGAGGTCATATAATAACACCAATGATTAAGAAACTCACTCAACCTTTACACTTAATTTTTACACTTCACATGACCTTTAAATAAGTCTTAAAACTAAATATGAGTATTAGAAAAGGATAAAATGATAAGGAAGACTAAAAAAACATTTGACAGGATCAACTAGTCATACACACATACTAAATATAATCAAAGGAGGAGGTAAAACTAGTAATTTATCATTTATCAAAGGCATAAAAATGGGTAGGGCTTTGCCATACTTAGGTAGAGGATGAATACAAAGCTAAACAAGGCTACTTAAATAAAGAAATGAGAGTAGAGGAGAGAGAGAGAGGCATAGAAGGGAGTAATTTACAAGTGTCAAGTGAGAGATACAATCAAGAAAGGAGTTGGAAGATAGTTTTATAATATATAAAAGTGTTACTCTCTTGAAGATTCTTCTTATTCTAAATGGTGTAAGAGTTTCATTCCTTTGCTTGACACCCTTGCTTCTTATTCAAACTACCCTTCTCTTAGATTATGAGGTGACAAGTGGTACTCTTCATCATCAAGTCATGTTTAAATTATATATTACCTTATTATTAACACTTTAAATCAGTTTTAGAACCTCATAATACTGACATTGCATTGATGATTACACCTTTTAGGTGTCTTGAAGCCCATTTGTCTTATTATGCCTCTCCTTACTCAAGAGCATAAAAACATGAGTTAATATTTATGAATGAAATAAATATTCATGAAATTTATCTTTTAGTCATAATATACTTGAAAAAACTCATTTGGATGCATCAAACACTCTCTAATGCTTCATCTTGCACCTTAAGCTCTCATTTGTCTCTAATTCCTTATAGCCCTATAAACACACAAAGATCCTTATGTATGATAATGTATGAATTATATTGGAAAAATAATAATTTATTTGAGTACACATTATGCCTTTATATCTCTATACCAAATTTCATGACTAGACCCTGAGTGGAAGTACATTTATTCACCTTTTTTCTCTCTCCAATTAGGCCTCAATTATACCTCTAGGCCTATGAACTAAGTTTTGGATCTAATATTCTCCCATATGTTTCAAAAAAAAAATAAATGGTTGGTTAAACTTTAATAACCCATTACCATGATCCATACCAAATTTAGGTTTCTGAAACCTTGTGTAGATAGGAGAATCATGGAAAGGCAAAAAAACCTAGTCTTTCATAAGCATTCTTTACACTGCATTCAACAATCAGAACTATAAGAATATTTATATGGTCATATGGATATATTTTTGGAATTGAGGAGATATAATCCATCTAAATACATCCTCCCCAATTTTTTTCATTTGTCCATGAGGTCAAATACCCTGTTTTGAGCCCAAATACTTATAAAACATAAAATTTAATGAGTAAATATAGGTGTACGTACAAGAAAATGTCATGGTGATGGTAATAATAGAGTGAGGAATAATTTTTATGTGTATTAAATGGTAATATATTTCATATTGGGTGTTTATAAACACTTTCTCTCTTATCGGTTCAATTTTGGGCTTATTGACAGCCTGTGAATGCCTTGCACTCTTAAGGATTATTCATAGAACTCAGGCCCTAGATGAACATCCAAATTCCATAAATCATTAGTGTATATGGGTTACCTATTATTAATAAAATATTGAGTCACCATGTATCACTTCATGTAATATATGAAGACTCTTGGGCTAATAGATTGTAATTGTGAGGTCTAGAAGATAAATTTAGGCTTGATCAACTATCATGGAGTTTGGTTTAAGTTTAAAATGACCTATTTATGTATTTAAAACCTCATGGGAGGTTATTAAACATTTTAAAACATTTTTACCCCCCTTAAATGGCTAACAATATACACAATCCTCTTATGTTGGTTTTTGATCAAGCCTACAAGATTGACCCTAGAAGACTGTTATGACAACTTTTCTACATTTCAAAGCATGAAAGATTTATAAAAACCTTTAATAAATTATGAGCATGATATACACCCTAATTTCTAATCCAGGTTATCAAATTCACTTCTCATTGCATCCTTCTTTTGAAATCTACCCAAGACATAATTATTTTCACCAAAAGTCTCTTGGTTGTAGGTGCACATTTAGGTGTTACAATGAAATTTTAAAACAAGAACCTATTCAAAAAATTATTTATCACATTTTAAAGAGTTTTAAAACCTAAATTAAATTCATATTTTCATGATTTATTTGAGAAGATACACACAGTCTTGTGTATGACCCTTTTAGGATTATTTGATCAAATTAGCTCTCTTATTCTCTACACTACCAAGAGTCACCTTGTGAGTTATTTGACACTATGAGAGAGTGTTTTTGTAGATATATGATGATTCTCATACTTTCCATGACTTATATCAAGAACTCCAAATTTTAATTCTTTTTACTATATGTTTTTTTACTTCACACTGCCTAAAAACAAGACTGAATGTAGGTTTATATTAGGTGTTTAGATTGCATTTTGGAAATATACCTTATATTTATGGGATTTAGAATTTTTTTGATTCCTAAAAAATATTTAAGGTATATTAAAAATTGTTTAAAATTTTTTTTATATCAATCCACATTCTCACCTCTAATGCATGTCTTGCATATTCTTTCTTAATGCTCTCACACAATCCTGATTATAAGTTATTGATTGAGTGACTGTAAGCTTGAGATGAATTATAATTATATAAATATTATGAGGTTTTAAATAACTTATTATTATTCATATATTCCATGTATCCTATTTATCCATATATAACCAAAAACCTAATGCACAACATTACATCTTAACTCTCAATGTTTGAAAGTGAGTTTGCATCTCTAATTGGCTTGTAGGTAGCATTCTAGGGTTGTGTAGAGTCTTAAATGAGTCATGAGATTATATAATGTAATATAACCTACATTTTTATCACCATAAATTCTAAAAACCTAGACTTCACTCTACACTTCTATTCATCCAAAACTTGTAAATCTTCTTGAATTCATATGCAAGCCTGTGTTACCATTTAAGCCCCTTAGGCATTGGGTTCTGAGACCATATTTTATCTATTTGTATTTAAATTATCCAAGGGTATAGATATTAAATTTATATCACCATTTATTTTCTCAAAATCCATATTTTGATACATAATACAATGCATTCCTCATTTGACTAGACATGCATGTGTTGTACTTATTTTAGGTCTACTTGGACTTATTGGTTGGGTGATCTTATAATAGGTGTATAATGACATATTTAGTCTCCATTTGACCTACATATATTTTCAAGTGTTTTTTAAAGTTTCCATATCTCATTTCCCCTTTAATATCATCATCATTAGACGCAAAATTCATTACATCTCATTGAGACATACAGGTGTGCAGACTTATAGGTTTGCATTTTCAATGCATGAAAACTTTTCATGATTCATGTTATGATGTTATAAAACTTGATAAAATTTATTAATATCCTAGTAAAATTAAAATGAGGTAATGGCCCTCATATGAACTTGATAATGTAAGATAAGACCTCTTCAAACCATCATTGTCCAGGTAGCCTACACCTAGTCCTTGAAGTGAGTTATGATGTGACCTTTTGGAAGGATAATATGGAGTGATAAGATTATTTGAAGGAATTGAATGAATTTATAGTATGGTGAAAAAAATTCAAAATTTATGCATTTTAACCTTAATAAAACCTTCAATCCTTAAGTATAGACCTATAACCTATCTTTATGAAGATCTCTTCCTCAATCTCCAATGCCACACATGCAAAACTTTGTAAATTAAAGTGTGATATGGTTTTTTATACCTTTTGGGATATTTTAAAATTTATATCATGCCAAAAATTTTATTTAAACTACCATTCCAAGGATAAAAATGAGCCTATGGGGTTTTTGTAGGGTTTAAGACCACCCTACCTTATTAACGATTGTTCATAAAGGAGGTGATACCAATATTATAAATACAAACATGGATTTTAAGGTCACTATGACCCCCTCCTCTATTAAAAATTTAAGGCCCCAAATCTCCTTTGTGTTGTATGAAATGAGCATCCAAAATTGGCCTTTGTGATCTTGTCAAGGGAGTGAAGGAGGAAAGGAAACATATTTTGAATTTTTGAGACCTGTACCTACACTTAAAGCATGGATTTTAATTTTATAAGGCAAAGATACGCTTTTAAGATATTTTTGCTTTAATATGGACTCCCCAATTCTATACAAGTGCTTGAAACTACCCTTTTTGGAGGTTAAACCTATAAAAATGATATGATATGACATTCCTAACATATATGGAAGTTATATAACTAATTATAAATATTTTAAAAATGTGATTGTATGGTAATTTAATATTTTAGTCTTTGACATGTATTGGACTTAGTTAAATGCACTTTTATTTGCATAAATCTTTACCTTAAACTTTGTAAAACAACCTTAATCTCTCCAAACAAGTATTAAATGTGTATTCAAGGTAATTAATGCAGGATATGAATTTTATAGACAAATAAGGTTATATTAAACCTTTTGGATCCACCTTTTCATACCATGGTGAAGATAGACTAACATAAGACCAACATAAAATATTACCTTAACTTTTGCTAACAAGACCTCAAAATACCATTTTGAGACTTCAAAAGTCATGGAATGAGATATGAACAAGGTTTTTAAGACATGACCATCAAGTTTTTTTGTTATAATGGTTGATATTTTGACTTGGGGGTCAAAAATGGTCAACAAATTGGTGATTTATAGGGGTAACATGGCTATAATGCTTATTAGACCAATAACCTTGTCCTTACATTAGAAAATGGAGTCACTTTCACTCAAAATAAAACATGATCAGACCTTGAAAAATAAAATAAAATTGAATTGAACTCTAAACACACATAAAACAAGAACAACACATAAAGTGAAAAAATTGAGACAACACACATGTTCTAGTTAAGCACTTAAGGAAAATAAGACACAACAAAACAACTAGTATTTAAAAATAACTTGAAAATTTTACTCATGGATAAAAATTAAAATATATTCAAAATATTCCTCCATGAGATGGGTAATGATATGGGTCAATTTGTTCCTTGGACAGGATTCTTGGTGGAGTAGTCTTCTTGCTTGCCAACTCATTTGTCATGCTCTCAAGTAAACTATTAACAACAACCATGTTTTCAATGAATATGATATCTTATTGGGATCCAATATTTACATCATACAACTCTTTAGTTTTGAAAACAATCTCCCAAGTGATCACATCTTGACTTGTAGGGGCAGCAGTAACTTGAACTCCTAGTGGTTCCTTGAGAAAGATATTTAGTCTTGAAAGGCTTCTTGAGAACTTTAACTTTACTTTTTAAGAAGGGAAATAGCCTTACCAACATATTCATTCCATATTGTATGAGAGGTATGTTCTTTAATGGATTAAAAATTATTTCAAATGTCTAAATACTAATGCCATAGGTCCTCATAATCTTTATGATTGGTTTTGTGAAGTGGGACCAATTGAGCACCTTCATCATCTTCCTTAGGAGTCTTATGACTACCAAGAATTTCAAACTCTTCCATGTGATCATGTTTTAGATTAACATTTTTTCTCTCAATCTCTAATTCTTGCTCATTGGAAGCCATTTCAAGTTCATTCAAGACCTTACCATGTTCAGTTGAGATGTCTTCTACTTCAAGATCAGCTATGACTTCAACAAGATTAGATGAAATTAGACCTCCCTCTTGAAGAATTGTATCAAGGACATATTATATAACTTCATCCATTTCCTTAGGTTTTACTCTTTCATCAAGCTCACATTCTTACTCATTTCTAAAAACTGAATTACCTTTTTCTTACCCAAGTGGAGTACCAATGAATATCTCTTCCTCATACACACTTGAATTATCTTCATCATCTGCAACTACAACTTGATATTCTTAATTTACCTCCCATAGGATTGGTTCCTCCTAAGGAATGGATATGGTGATAGGGTGATGAATATGCTCATTATTTGGCTTGGGAATTGAGGGAGCATTCTTACAATTTGAGATCTTGGGGATGGTGGACTCTTCTAGGAATTTTTGGAGAGAGAAAAAAATTAGTTTTGCTATGAGTGTTTCATTATTTTAAACAAAAACTTCATTATTTTCTTGAATTACCTCTTGATTCTTATTTAAAACTAAAACTTGATTTCCAAACTTCTCAACTTGGGCCTATTTCTTGTCTTGTATGCCTTCTTGGATATACCTCCAAGATGGAAAAGATTTAGGTTATTGAGGAGGGGGAAATGGGGCTTGAATAATCACAAGGTCCTCTTTGGTTTCAATTTCTAAATATAGGCTTGATTTAAGCTCTATGATTTTTAATTAAAAGGATTTCATTTGCTTGTCTATACTCTCTTAGCATAGATCTTCTTGAGGATGTTTAATGACTTTATGATAATAAGGAGCATAAGAGGGTTAATAAGGGATACAAGATATCTCTCGAAACACCTTATCTAGCTCATTTTGTTTTCTTTCCAAAATCTCCATCTTCTCTAATATAAATGTACACAAATAACTCCTTTCTAATGGATCACTAGAGAGTATATATGTATCTTGAAAAATCCCAATCACTTTCTCATATTGATAAGTTTAATAAACCCTTCATGTACATGCTAGTATCTTTTTCTCCATCTAATACATTCCATCTCTCACATGCATCATCATAGCCATATGGGGGAGGTGTAGGCTGATCATAGTATTGACATGTCTCATAAGGAGGATATGGGTGATACTCTTGACATTAAGGAGGGTAATAAGCTTGATAATACTATTGAGGTGTATAGATGGTGTCATAAAAGGGGAAAGTGGGATAGTTATAGAACTGATATGAATCATCATACTACTCATAAGGATCAATACACTACTAGTATGGCTCATTATAAGATTGATAAGTCTAATTATAAGGTTGATAGGGATCATGGTGAGGCTAATAAGGAGTACCATATACTTGATATGCCTCATCAATTTGAATAAAATTGAAATCTAATTCAAATTCAACCATAATAATCTCATCAAGATAGTGAATTGAAGATAGAACTTACTTTGAATAAGTGCCTAGGCTACTAGAACTAGTTGATTGAGGTCATAGTCACAATTTATGTTTTTTAATGCCTTCAAAGGATGATATTTAGAAGGAAAAAACTAACAATCCTTCAACCATTTTGGAACATGTCCCATCAGGAGTGCCAAAACTATTATCACCCAAATTTTCACCCTTGGAAGACTATTCAATCCTTCCAAATTTGAGGTAATATGGAGAAAATCCTAGTTTTTGGGTGGCCTAATAGGTGGATTGAATCTTTAGGTTATAGGGATATCTCCCCTTGATGTATCACTTAGGCTCATTTAATAATCTATCAATTTGTTATAAAAAGAGAGATAAACCTATTATAATGGAGGGGATGCATAAAAACAATTGACCACTACCAACCCATTGTATGTGCACATCAACAATGAGACTAACCTGAACACACACTACTCCTAATCTGAATCTACACAAACACTTTATTATGGATGTTGTGATAGATATTTAGGATAGGAGGACTAATATAGAATTCATGGGAATGTCACTAATGAGTAGTCAACTCACTCAACATTCACACTTCACTTGGATACTTCACATGAACTATAAAGAAGCCTTAAAACTACATATGAGTAATAAAAGAGGAAAACATACCAAAGAAGACTAAGAAAAACACTTGACAAGATCAACTAGTCATACACACATACTAAATATAGTCAAAGAACGAGGTAAAAATATTATTTTATCATTGATTAAAGACATAAAAATGGGTAGGGATTCACCATACATAGGTGGAGGATGAATACAAAGCCAAATGAGGTTGCTTAAATAGATAAATGAGAGCATAAGAGAGAGAGAGAGGCATAAAAGGGAGAAATTGAAAAGTGTCAAGTGAGAGATACAATAAATAAAGGATTCCAAGGGTAGTTTTATAAGATCTCAAAGGAAAATTTTTTCTCTCATGAATGTTTTTATTATTCTAAATGGTGTAGGAGTTTCATTCCTTTGCTTGAAACCTCTTGCTTCTTCTTCAAACTACCCTTCTCTTAGCTTAGGAGGTAATAAGTGGCACTCTTCATCATCAAGTCATGTTAAAATAATATCTACCCTTGTTATTAACACTTTTCATTAGTTTTAGAACCTCCTAATACTAACATTGCAATGACAATTACACCTCTTAGGTGTCTTAAATCCCATTTATCTTATTATGCCTCTCCTTACACAAGAACCTCAAAACATGAGTTCATATTTATAAATGTAATAAATATTCATGAAAGGTATATATTAATCATAAAAAAATTTAAAAAACTCATTTGGATGCATCAAAAAATCTATAATGCTTCATCTTGCACCTTAAGCTCTCACTTGCCTTTAATTCCTTGTAGCCTTGAAAACACACAAAACTCCTTATGTAGGATAATGTACAGATGATATTGGAAAAATAAGCATGGATTTGAGTACCTAGTATTCCATTACATATTTTTTCCAAATTTAATAACCACAACTTAAGTTTAAGTAAATTTATTCACCTATTTTCTCTATCCAATTAGGCCTTTAGGCCTAGGAATTGAGTTTTGGATCTAATATTATCCCACACATATGAAACAAAAAATAAGTGTTTGATTAAATTTTCATACCCCATTACCATGATCCATGACAAATTTAGTATTCTTACAACTTGTGTAGATATGATAACCATGGAATGCTAAAAAAACCTAGTCTTTTACAAGCATTCTTTACACTACCTTCAAAAATCAGACCTGTAGGAGTACTTTGAGGGTTATATGCATAGATTTTTAGACTTGAGGAGATATAAAACACATAAATCCATCCTACCCAATTTTTTTCATATTTACATGAGGTCAAATATCATATTTTAAACCCAAATCCTTACAAAAACATAACATTTAATGAGTTTGTATAAGTGTAGGTACAATAAAATGTCATGTTGATGGTTCTTTTAGAGTGAAAAATGAGGTTCAAGTATTTTCAAGGGTTATCGAGTTCATATTAGGTTTTTATAAACACTTTTTCTATCATAAATTTAATTATAGCCTTCTTGGTAGCCTATGAGTGCCTTGCACTCTTAAGGATTGTTTATAGTGTTAGCAACCCAAGTTGCACCCTACTGAAGTAGACTAATTAGATCTAATTTAAACATGGACTAACATTAGAATGGTTTAAGGATATGGGATACCTATATCTAGACCATTAATCTAGTTTTTGAGGATATATCATTTTAATATATGAATTTTTTATCAATTATTAAACCTACTTGATTTGGGGATGAAAAGAGTAAGGGATATTACTAAAAAGGAAATCTAAGCTATTAATGGTGATGCAACTGAATGATAAATGATCCTATGTAAACCTTGAACTTGGGCACACATCTGAATCAAAATGGAACAATTTTTTAATAATACTTCTTTAGAACAATCCTAAACATAAGTGTTTCAGATGAAGGTTTGATATAGGGTCTTCAAATTGAAAGACGAGGAATGAAGGTATTTAAAAACACTAAATACTAACATTATTCAACACAATTTCTATTCTTAAACACTTAAAGTGACCTATAGAGGATGAAATCATAGTATTAGATGAATAAAGGAATTAAAAAAGGAGATATTTATCACACTTATATGAAAGTCAATAATCAAAAGTATGCACTACAATGATGAATGAATCTATAACATATTCTCTTTATTGACTTTAGGTGTAAGTTACAATTTTAGTATAGTTTCTCTATACCAACCTTAGGGATCCTAAAAAATGGCCTAACATCCTAAATATATATCCCATGTGGAATATAGGAGAGAATAAGAATTCAACTAATGATTAACTCATATACAATCTTTAGTTACAGTTTGCAAACAATAGTCCTTAAGACTTCTCTTTGTGTCTAGTGGATTGCATGATCTTTTCATGATCTATATGGAATTGAAAATAAGGTGGTGGGAATTATTTATCTTATCCAAGATACTTATATATAATTTTAAGTCATTATTTGGCTAGATAACTCTTGTGGAGGTGAGTTAACTCATAAATTAGAACTCAAGATGAGTTATGCATGTGAATGGATCAGTTAAAAACCAATTAACTCATCACAAGGACTAGTTAAGCATGTATATAACATAAAGGATTAGTTGGCCATGATTTGTATCAAATTTATTATGTTACAACTCCACATTATTTCTCATATACCATCTTTTACACCATTCTTACTTCACTTGATTAAGTAAATAGGTCAACTAGGTCAAATAAGGCCTAGTATCCTAACTCTTTGTGATTGATGTCCATTATAACCTGCATAAAACCTTGAAAAAATGAAAATATGGTTAATTAAAGACATTAAAAAATTCATTATATCATTAAATGAGTCCTCCTTAGAAAGCAACACCTATAAAATGGTCAAACTAGTTGACTAGTTCAACTTGTCCTAAATGTTTGTAGACTGGTTATTTTAAAGAAGCTCACAAGGGAAAATTAAATCATATTTATGATCATATAATGATTTTATGATGAATAAAAAGTGTTATTATTTACTCAAAATGATTAGAATTTCTTTATACTACCTTATACCCCTCTTTTAGTGATTTTTTCTCTCAAAATCCTATTTTATACCATGTTCATACAACAAATGATCATGAAAAGGAAGATATTTGAGTGTAATTGATTATATAAGTGGTATTTAGGATGTTTCAATGAGTTTGGATGCATAATTATTCAATTTTACACAAATATGTATATAGTAGGGTTTTACAAGGATTTTAGAGTGCTCTGGGTTCTTAATGATTTTTCATAAAAATTGGGCCTTGAATTTTTGAACCAATGCCAAAAAATATTAGTGTATTAGTCCCTATAACTTTCCAAAAGTCCTCATCTTCCCATGAAAAAGGTGTGTACCATGGTGAGTACATGAATTCAACTCTCAGAGTGGAAAACATGATTTCTAGGCAGTGTTTGGTCTTTTTTGGCTAGGATGATCACTTTTATGCTTCTCCTATGGCTAAAAAATGACATACATCTCTCTTAGAACCTGATTATGATTTTCATGGTGATTTTAAGTACCCTCATGATCATGATTTGACTCATGTTACCCATTCTTGATGGTTTTGTCTTTTGATGTCAAGGACGCCATAGGTGTATGCATATCATTCTTCAATATTTGAATTTATGATGATTTTAAAGGATCTTATATAGTGTGTTCGCCATTAATAACATGTATATGATGTTATGGAGTCATGGTATGGAATTGATAAATCCATTATTCTTCACCCTATTTGAAAATAGATCCTTGATTTTACTTGTAGATATATCTACTTATGGAAGTGACCAAAATAACCCCTATCAATGGTTTTGGAAGTGTTTTTGAGGGAGTTTAAGACCCTATCTTGGTTTTCAAACTCATTGAATATGTAATTAACCTTCATTCCTTTTCCTTAAAGCTCAAAATTAACTTATTTGTCCTAGTCCATATAGTAAAGGTACTACACATTCCAAATAACAGATCATAAAGGTGATTATGGGAGTTTATAAGACCTTAAATTTCATTTCATATCTCGAACTCATCAACTAGATTCAAAATTTAGATTTTTCTCCATTGGGTGGTTATGAGGGTTGTGAAAGGGTTTTAGTGGTCCATACCTTCTTAATGATTATTAAAAGCATATATAACATTTATGGAAAACCACTTTACATGAATATGGAGTAAATTTACCCCCTCATAAACCATGATTATCATTATCTCCCATGCAAAAAGTGCATTAAGATGTCTATGTGGTGAAAATGTGCTTTAAATGGTTGTCAAGAACTACATGTGCAATAAAGAAGTTTGAGGGATCTAAAAATACAATATTAATTATTTTTATCTTCTCCAAGACCTTATTAAAGGTTTAAATTACCCTCCACATTATCTCAATGTTCATAAAATGAATAAAAATCCCTTGAAAGAGTTCAAAAGGATGACTATGTCTTTCAAGGGTTTTAGGCCTGTCTATTTGTTTTAGAACTCAATGGCATGGTTTTAATATAATTTAGAGTGTGATAAATATTAAAAGGTTTTTTAATATTTAACATCACCCTATTATTCTCATAAAACACTCTAATGATGTTGAAACTCTTTGACACATCTGTAAACACTTCAAGAAGTCTACCTACTTGTTTTTTGACTGTAAATAGACATGGGGTTGACTATGTCAAAAAAATAAATATTTATAATCCTAAAGTGACCTATCTAGAAGCATATATATTTATAATGTCTAATTAGTATTATCTCCACCACTTTTCACAGTTGGATCATGCATATAGTGGCATGTAGGTGGAGTTTCCTAAAATTTACTAGTAGGATGTCTATGTTTCAAGTCTTGAGACCAAGTTTTTATTATTTTAACCTATAATTTAACTTTATTATGATGAATATTATTTTAATATTACATAAAAATAAATATTTAAATTTTTATGATTCATTTATCAACTTGGTCTTATATATCCAATAAAAAACATGTATCTTCGAAGGAGATCAAAGTGACATGACTATCACAAACTACTATAGGTATGAATTTATGAGTAATGGAAGTGTTTTGAAATTATATTATCATCCTTTGGTTTTTTAAAGGCAATAAATTCATTTTAAACCTCTCTCTTATCTCTTATTTGAGCATATTCACTCTTCTTGCATTGTTCTCAGACTTCACAAATAATCTTATTTCGTACAGGCTTGTGTACCTTCATTTTCATGAGTTGGCAGTGATTTCATGATCTTGAACAAGGATTTATAAATTATAATTAATTAATTGTCTTGAATAAGTAACTTTATTATTATCCTCCTTTACTATAATGGTCTTGAGTTTTCACCTTGGTAATATGTGATTGTGTCAATGAAAAAGTCATGTGTATGGTTGTAAGTGAACATTTTCATGAAATTGACCTTGAATGTAGCTTGTTTGGATCCCCATATTCATCATATTTATGATTTAATATCTTGTATATATCTTTAAAAATTAATTTAAACATGAAACTCTATCATATACCACTGTGCCCTCATCCTTCATGAGCTTGGTGATATGCTTATTTACTTATGGTTGTAGGTGGAGTTTATGAGATGTATGACTTAGTATTGTGTACCATTGGAGATTAAAGGGTTTAATATAAATAATCACACTATTTAAATACTATTAAAACATTTCATAAACATTATTTAACCCAATGAACATATCAAGAACTCACCGTCTCAATTTTTGACATAATAAGTACATGTTTGTAAGAATATTTTAACCCAATTGTAGGTGGTGATTTCATGGGAATGTATGTTGAAGTGAGTTTGGTTATAATTTAGGTTTTTAAATTGATTCAAAAATTATATCCATATATTTATAAAACTATCTCCATACCACCATTCCTTCTTCTTGAAAATAGACTTCTCTCTTACAATATACTTGATTGTGCATTAGTTCAGGTCCCTATATGGACTATGTCAAATGAAATGATAGAAAATAGCCTAAGATATATGTTATGAATTTAACATTAATTATTTAAATTATACTAATTTGAGTTCCAAAATATTTCTTGAATATTTAATTTCTTGAAAATCTCTCTCATAGCTTTGCCCACTCCTTGGGCTTATTACTATGTGCTTGAAAATCTTGAGTGTAGGTTACCTTCTTTTAAGAATCTTGACCTTAGATCAACCCAATGATATTATTTGATTTTTATTTTGAATGTATCCAAGTGAAAAATTTGATATATTAAGATCCATTAATTTCAATATTTCTATTAAGGTCTCTTGATTCTATTTAGCATTGCTATAGGTGACTGTATATGTTCCATTTGTATGGATTATGTGTGGGTTTTAGACTTTGAGAAGCTTCAAAAATAGTCTCTATGAACTTTTCATTCATCCATGAAAAATTTAGAATATATCTTGGGTAAATACATTCTTTAAGATATATTATAACACCTCTTTTATTTTCACTTCCATTAGAATCCCTTGACTGTGTTTCTTGATGGTTGTAGGTGATCATTCTTGATTATTTAGCAGTGTTAGTAAGGCAACACAACCCTACTCTTATGACCATAATTCTACATATAGTCTTTGAATCCTTATGGAAATGAATCCATGAGATGAATATTAGTTTAAGGTGGTATTAATTGAATGGATTGTGGGAACATTGAATGGAGGTGAAAATGGAGCCTTATTACAGTGAGAAATGGCAATGAAATATTGTGTGACGGGCTATACCAAAATAAAGGTGAAAATAGACATGAGGAGTATATTTCAAGACCATATAAAAGATATAAATAAAGAATAAAAACCATATCAACAAGATAAAACAATTTGGAGACATTTTAAGGAGATATATAGTGCTAAAATGAAACCTAAGAGTTTGCTAAGATCCTTAACCAATGCTAAGAAACCTTAAAAATTGCTAAACAATGACTCCTTGAGAACTTTTGATATCCATTAATGGATTCATTTCTTTGAATATTATAATAAACCTTTGAGAATATTTCATGAGGAACACATGAACATGAAGGAAACCCCCTCAAACAAGAATCCAAAAAAACTTGTTGTTCCTTCTCTTTCCTAGAATGTACAAACTCTCTTTACATGATTATATACTACAGATTTGTATTGTTATGCCTTCATTAGATATTAATGACATCTAAACGTGTGGAAAATAATTTTAGGAATTCATGGAAAGGTGAATAATGTTTCTAAGAATCTCCACAATCTTGAAATTTTCTCCCATGATGCCCTATGAAGAGAAAACTCAGAAAATTGACTGCCTACTTGGATGAAGGAGAGATAGTGGGTGCCTTGACTTAAAAGAGATGGTTAATTAAGGAGAGAAGACCAATTACACACACACACACACACACACACACACACACACACACACACAATACCTCTAAGAATATTTTTCTATCCAAAATTTTATACCTTGTTTTTATCTCTCATGGTCATACCACCTGCAAACTTGAAGGGCTCTCACTATGTGCAAAGAAGCTAGATGACTGGATGGAACTAGTTTTATGCTTGTATTGGATATTTTTTACCTTAAATTTCTTCTAGAACACCTTTCATGTCCTCATATCCATTATTTAGGCCTCTAATATACATAATGAGTTGTATACCATGTATTTTCATATGAAAACATATAAAAAACTCATTTTATTGCATGTTATTCAAAATTAAGGCTTATCACCACTAATTTAAGGAAATAATAGGAATACCACGAGTCAAAAATCATGTTAGTCAAGAGTTAAACCTTTTAACACCTTTATGTGGAAGACAATTAGCATGTGTAAGATCATAGAAGGCCTTTACTAAGTTTAAATATGCATGAAATAACATTTTTAAAGTATGAAACTTTATGAATAAATTAAAGTCATGTATATGAATGTGTTCAAAGGTATTGTGAATAATTTATAGCCTTTTTACACCATATTTCACATTTAAAGACTAAAAACTATCTTTTTAGGCAATATAAACATATTTTTATAAAATAAAATTGCCATTGAATGTCATAAAAGCATATCCTAGCCTCCCAAAAGGTTAAAATAGAATTTTTATGCATTTTGATCACATTTTCAAAGTTTATATCTTGTTTCATACCTTACATATACCAAATTATGATAGAAAATCTCATAATAAGTCATCAATTTCCCTTTGTTCACAATCTTTATTAGATCACTTTCAAATCATAAAACCAATTGAAACTCTTTCAAAACCTTATAATGACACTTGAAACTATTTAAATGATACTAAAACCACTCTCTCTTCACTTTATTGTTAAGAACATTATGATGGCCAAGAAAAGTTTTCAATTATAGGGGTTGGTATTTGGCCTTAACAGGCCAAATTGCCAACACATAGAGCTTAGGTCTTGGATGAACATCTAAATTCCATGAATAATTAGTTTATAGGGGTTAAAAATCTTGATCCAACATATGTATCTTCATGAAATATGTGATAAATTTTAGGAGACTCTCTGACTGGTATAATAAAACTGTGAGGTCTATAAGAGAAATTAAGGCTTGATAAGTTATCCTAGAGTTTGATTTAAGTTTAAAATGACATATTTAGGTATGAAACATCTCATGGGAGGTTATACAACACTGTCAAACATTTTTACCCCCCTCAAATGGCTAATAACATACATAATCCTATAATGAGGTTTTGTGATCAACCCTACAAAACTAACCCTAGAATACTGTTATGACAACTTTTCTTCATTTAAAAGCATGAAAATATTTAGAAACACATTTAATGGATTATTAACATTCCATAAACCTAAATTTACAATCCAAGTTATCAAATTCACTTCTCATTGCAACATTCTTCTCAAATCTACCTGAGACATAATTGTTTGCACCAAAAGTCTCTTGGATATAGGTGCACATTTAGGTGTTAGAATATAATTTTTGAATGAAAAAATATTAAATAGGATATATATATATATATATATATATATATATATATATATATATATATATATATATATATATATATATATATATATATATATATATATATAACATTTTAAAGAGTATTCAAAGCTCAATTCACTTCATAATTTCATGATTTATTTGAGAAGATACACATATTCTTGTGTATGACCCTTTTAGGCTTATTTGATCAAATAACCCTCTTGTTCTCTATAATGCCACCAGTCACCTTGTGATCTATTTAAAACTATAAGAGAGTTTTTTATATAGATATATGATTCTTATAAAATTTTACATGACTTATTTCAATAACTCCTAACTTCACTTATTTTCACTATATGCTCTTCTACTTCACACTGCCTAGAAACATGTTCGACTGTAGGTTTTCATTAGGTGTTTATATTGAATTTTGAAAATATACCTTATATTTATGGGATTTATAAAATTTTAGATTCATGAAAAATATTTAAGGTATATTTAAACTATTTTTAACCTCTCTGACTATTAATAAAAATTATCACCTCTAATGCATGTCTTACATATTCTTTCTCAATGCTCTCACACAGACTAGACTGTAGGTTATGGGCTGAGTGATGGTGAGCTTGAGATGAATTATAATTATAAAAATATTATGATGTTTTAAATACATTATTATTATTTAATTTATCCTATTTATCTATATATAACCCAAACTCTAATGCATAACATTATATCTTGACTCTCAATGTCTGAAAGTGAGTTTGCATTTTTAGTTGGCATGTAAGTAGAACTCTAGGGTTGTATAGAGTATGAAGTAATTAAATTATATAGGTTAATAAAAAATAAATTTTTATCACCATAAATTATACAAAAAATTCAATACTTTACACTTCTATTCATCCAAAACTTGCAAATCTTCTTGAAATCGTACATAGGACTGTGTTACCATTTAAACACCTTAGGCATTGGGTTATGGGAATTTTTTTTATCAATTTATATTAAAATTATAAAAGGGTATATAAATTAAATTTATCTCACCATTTTGGTTATAAAAATACATATTTTGATACAAAATTCAATGCATTCCTCATTTGACTAGACATGCATGTGTGTACTTATTTTAGGTCTACTTGGACTTATTGGTTGGGTGATCTTAAAATAGGTTTCAATTGACATTATTAATATAAATTTTACATGAAAAAATTTTAAATTATTTTTTTAGGTTTCCATATCTCATTTTACCTTGAATATCATCATCATTTGATGCATAATTCATTACATCTCATATGAAAATGAGACGCAAAGGTTTACAAACTTGTAGATCTGCATTTTCAATGCATGAAACATTTTTATGATGCATGTTTTAATGTTATAAAAATTTATAAAGTTTATTCATAGAATAATAAAATTAACATGAGGTCATGACCCTCATATGACCCTAATAATTTGTGATAAGACCTCTTCAAACCATTGTTGTGCAAGTAACCTGCACCTAATCCTTGAAGTGAGTTATGATGTGAAAATTTGGAAGGATAGTATGGAGTGATTAGATTATTTGAGGGAATTTAATGAATTCATAATATTTTTAACACATTAAAAATATCATTTTGGTGTATTAGACCATGCATAAAACCTTCAATTCTTAAGTACAAACCTGTAACATGTCCTTATAAATCTCTCTTGCTCGATCTCCAATGCCACATGTACAAAACTTGGTGTATGAAAGTTTGAGATGGTATAACATAAATATAAGGATACTTTAAAATATATCATTCTTCCAAATTTCTTTAAACTACCATTCTAAGGATAAAAATGAGCATGTGGGGTTTATGTAGGGTTTAAGACCACCCTTCCTTCTTAATTATTATTCATAAATGAGGGAAAAAAATTAAAAACTATGGAAGTAAATTTGAAGTTAATTATTAACCATTTCTTTGGCAAAAATATTAGGTCCCAACTCTTCTTGTGTTGTATGGAATGAGCATCCAAAATTGGCCTTTGTGAGCTTGCTAAGGGAGCGATGGAGGAAAGGAAACATATTTTGCATTTATTATACCTATACCTACACTATAATCATGGATTTGAATTTTATAAGGTAAATAGACACTTTTAAGACGTTTTCACCTAAAGATGGACTCCCCAAGTCTGTACAAGTGCCTACAACTTCCCTTTTTATAGGTTAAACCTATAAAACTAATATGATCTAACATTCCTAACATATATGGAAATTAGATAACTCCTTAAAAATCTTGGAAATTTTTTATTTTACGTAAATTTCATATTATTGGCTTTGAAATGTGTTAGAGTTAGTTATATGCACTTTTCCCTGCATAAAGCTTTACCTTAAACTTTGTAAAACAACCTTAATCTCTCCAAACAAGTATTAAATGTTTATGTAAGGTAATGAAGGAATGTGATGAATTTTATAGACAACTAAGGGCATATGGAACCTTTTGGATTCATATTTTCATACCATGGTGAATATAGACTAGCATAAGATCGACATAAAATATTGCCTTAATTTTGTCAAATTAACCTTAAATTTTTCTAACAAGACCTCAAAAGACCATTTTAAGACTTGAAAAGGCATGTAATTAATTATGAAAAAGGTTTTAAAGACATGAAAATTAAGTTTTTTTATTTATATAAGTTTACCTTTTTACCCATGGGTAAAAAATGGTCAACCAATTAGTGATTCATAGGGGTAGCATGCCTATAATGCTTACTAGACTAGTAGCCTTGTCCTTACATTAGGAAATGGAGTCAATTACTAGACCTAATCAAGCCATGGTCAATAAAATACAACTGAATTGACTTAAAAACATACACAAAACAAGAATAATACACAAAACAAAGGAAATAAGACAACACACATGTGTTAGCTAAGCACTTAGGGAAAACAAGACACAATAAAGCAACTAGTATATACAATTAACCTAAACATTTTCCTCCTAGATAAAAATTAAAATCCATTCAAACTCTCCCTCCATGAGAGAGGTAATGATATGGATCAATTTATTCCTTGGACATGATACTTGGTGGAGTAGTCGTCTTACTCGCCAACTAATTTGTCATGCTCTCAAGTGAACTATCGACAATAAACATATTTCCAATGAAGATTAAATCATATTGGGATATAATATTTACCTCATGTAAATCTTTATTTTTGAAAATAGTCTCCAAATTATCACATATTGACTTGTAGGGGCATAAATAACTTGAATTCCTAGTGGCTCTTTGACAAGGCATGCTTGGCCTTGAAAGGCTTCTTGAGAACTTTCAATTTACTTTCTAGGAATGGTAGTAGCCTTACCAACATCTTAATTCCATCATATATGAGAGTTAGGTCCTTTAATGAATTTAAACTCATTACAAATGTCTAAATACTACCTATATAGGTCATCATCATCTTCATCCTTGATTTTGTGAAGTGGGACCAATTGAACACCTTCATCATCTTCCTTAGGAGTCATAAGACTGATAAGAATTCCATACTATTCCATGTGATAATTTTTTAGCTACAAGTTTTCTCTCTCAAGCTCTACTTCTTACTCATAATAATCCATCTCAAGTTCATTCAATACCTCACCTTATGATGTTAAGATGTCTTATACTTTAAGATCAACTATAACATCAACAAGATTAGATTCAATTAGACCTCCCTCTTGAATCATGCTATCAAGGCCATCTTATAGAATTTCATCCATTACCTCAGCTTGTACTCTTTCCTCAAGCTCACATTATTACTCATTTCTAAAAAGTGAATAGACTTTTTCTTCCCCAAGTGAAATACCAATAAATATTTCTCCTCATACACACTTGAGTTATATTCATCATCTACAAATATAGCTTGATCTTCTCCATTTACCTCCCATAGGATAGGTTCCTCCTTAAGAAGGGAGATGGTGGGAGGGTGATAAATATTCTCATAAGTTGGCCTAAGATTTTAGGGAGTATTCTTGTCATTTGAGATCTTGGGAATGGTGGAATATTCTAGTAATTCATAGAGAGAGATAAAATTTAATTGTGATATGAGTGTTTTATTATTTTAAAAAATCACTTCATTATTTTTTTGAATTCTCTCTTGAGGTTTATTTAAAACTATAACTTGATTTCTAATCTTCTCAACTAGGACCTATTTTTTATCTTGTATGGCTTCTTAGATAGGCCTCCAAGATGGAAAATATTTAGGTTCTTGAGGAGGGGGAAATGGGGCTTGAATAAGCACAAGGTCCTCTTTGGTTTTAATTTCTAAATCTAGTCTTGATTCAATCTCTACGATTTTTAATTTCAAGGACTTAATTTTCTTGTCTTTACTCTCTCAAAATAACTATTCTTGAGGATGTTTAATGACTTCATGAGAATAAGGATCACAATAAGGTTGATAAGGGACACAAGAGGGCTCTTGAAACACCTGATCTAGCTCACTTTATTATCTTTCCCAAATTTCCATCTTCTCTAATATAAATGTATAGAAATCACTCCTCTCTAATGGATCACTAGAGGATATAGATGCAACTTGAAAAACCCCAATAATTTTCTCAAATTGAGAAGTTGAACAAACCTTTATTACACATGCTAGTATCTTTTTCACCATCGCATCCATTCCATATTGATAATCTTGGGAAAATAGTGGAGTAGGGGGAGGAGGATATCATGATTGAAGACAAGGTTGTTCATATGGATCATCATAAGCACATGGGGGAGGTGTAGGCTAATCATAAAATTGACATGGCTCACAAGGAGGATAAGGCTGATGATCTTGACAGTAAGGAAGGTAATAAGCTTGATAAGGTTACTGAAGTATATAATTAGAGTCATATGAGGGGAGAGTGGGATAGTCACTGGACTGATATGAATCATCATACTACTAAAAAGGATCAATAAATTGCTAGTATGGCTCATTATAGGAATAATAAGGCTCATTATAAAGATGATAGGATCATGGTGAGGCTGATAACTAATACCATAGACTTTAAATGCCTCATTAATTTGAATTGATTATAAATCTACTTTAAATTTATCCATAACAACCTTATCAATATAGTGAATTGAAGACAAAACTTACTTTGAACAAGTACTTGGGCTACTAGGACTAGTTGATTGAGCTCGGTATCACCATTGATGTTTTTGAATGCTTGTAAATGATGATATGTGAAAGTAAAACACCAATAATAATTTAAAAATTTTATAACATGCCCCACTGGGCATGCCAAAATTATTATCACCCAAATTTTCACCCTTGTAATATTGTTCAATCCTTCCAAATTTTGGTAACGTGGACATAATATTTTATTGTGGGTGGCCTAATAGGTGGATTAAATATCTAGGTTATAGGGATATATACCCTTGATGTATAAATTAGGCTCATTCAATAATCTATAAACTTATTAGGAAAAGATAGAGAAACATACTCTAATGGAGGTGATGTACCAAAACAATTAACCACTACCAACTAAATACATGTGCACATCAACCATGAGACTAACTTGAACACACACTACTCCTAATATTCCTCTCCACATAAACACTTCATTGTTGAGGTTGTGATTTGGGATAATAGGACTAATAAATAGGTAATAAAATGACACTAATGAGTAGATAACTCACTCAACCTTCACACTTCACTTGGATGCTTCACATGACCTGTAAATAAGCCTTCAAACTACATATGAGTGTTAAAAAAGGACAACATGCCAAGAAAGACTAAGCAAAACACTTGATAAGATCAACTATTCATACAAACATACTAAATACAATCAAAGGATGAGGTAAAATTAGTATTTTAGCATTGATTAAAGGCATACAAATGGGTAAGGCTTTGTCATACCTAAGTGGAAGATGAATAAAAAGCCAAACAAGGATAATTAAATAGAGAAATGAGAGTAGAGGAGAGAGAGAGGAATATAAGGGATAAATTAACAAGTGTAAAGTGAGAGTTACAATCAAAAAAGGATTTGGAGGGTAGTTTTAGAAGATCTCAAATGATAAATGTTTCTCTCTTGAAGATGCTTCTTCTTACAAACAGTGTAGGAGTTTCATTCCTTTGCTTGACACCTCTTGCTTCTTATTCAAACTCATCTTTGATTGTATTATGAGGTAAAAAGTGTAACTCTTAAACATAAATTCATGTTTAACTGATATTTTCCTTTGTTCTTGACACTTTTCATCAATTTTAGAACCTCCTAATACTGATATTGGAATGATGATTATACATTTTAGGTGTTTTGAAACCTATTTGTCTTACTATGCCTATCCTTGCTCAAGATCCTCAAAAATTGAGTTAATATTTATGAATTAAATACATATTCATGAAAGGTCTCTCTTAGTTATAACAAACTTGAAACAACTCCTTTAGATGCGTCAAACACTCTCCAATGCTTCATATTTCACCTTAAGCTCTCACTTGCCTCTAATTCTTTGTAGCCTTGAAAATACACAAAAATACTTATGTAGGATAATGTAAAAATTAAATTAGAAAAATAAACATGTATTTGAGTACCTAGTATTACCATATATCTCTTTACCAAATTTAATAACCAGACCCTGAGTGGAATTACATTTATTCATTTGTTTTGACTCTCCAATTAGGCCTCAATTAGGCATCTAGGCCTAGGAATTGAGTTTTGTCTCTAATATTATCCCACACATGTGAAAAAAAATAAGAGTTTTATTCAATTTTCCTACCCCATTACCATGCTCCATTCTATATTTGGGCTTTTGAAACCTTGTGTAGATAGGATAACCATTGAATGGCCAAAAAACCTAGTCTTTCACAAGCATTATTTACACTACCTTCAACAATCACACCTATAGGAGAACTTACATGGTAATATGTATATATATTAGACTTTATTAGATATAATATACCTCAACCCATCCTCCCAAATGGTTTTCATCTATCCATGAGGTCAAATACCCTATTTGGAGCCTAAATCCTTATAAAAACATAGTATTTAATGAGTCCATACATATGTAGGTATAAGTAAATGTAATAGTGATGGTCATCATAGAGTGAGTAATGAGATTAAATTGTTTTAAAGGGTCATATAATTCATTTTATTCATTTATAAACACTTTCTCTCTCATCAAGTCAATTCTAGCCTTCTTAATAGCCTGTGAGTGCCTTGTACTCTTAAGGATTGTTCATAGAGCTTAGGCCTTGGATGAACATCAAAGTTACATGAATAATTAGTGTATATGGGTTTTTCATTATTTTTAAAATATTTATCCACCATCATCTCTTCATGAAATATATGAGCAAGTTTAGGAGACTCTCAGGCTGACAGACTGTAACTATGAGGTCTAGAACATAAATTTAGGCTTGATCAGTTGTCTTAGAGTTTGGTTTAGTTTTAAAATGACCTATATAGGTCTTTAAAAACTTATGGGAGGTTATAAAACACTATAATACATTTTTAACCCCATAAAATGGCTAAGAACATACACATTTCTCTTATGTGGGTTTATGATCAACCCTAGAAAACTAACCCTAGAAGATTGTTATGGAAACTTTTCTTCATTTAAAAGCATGAAATTTTTTATAAATGACTTTAATGGATTTTTATAATTATATACACACTAATTTACATTAAAATTTATCAACTTCACTTCTTATTGTATCATTTTGTGATCTAGGAATTTGACTCAAGAGAGGATCGTTAGTATTATGTTAGTTCCAAAATAAAAACAAAATGAAAGAAACACACTAACATAACATCTCTAGTCCTACTCAATAGTGGGAGATTAGTGAGGGAAAAACATTTGAAAACACAAATAAAAATAGAAATAAAGAGAAATATGAACACAAAACACCAATTTCTTACCAAATCCTTGATTGCTCCAAAAGGCTCCTTCTTTGGCTTACTTGGATTGTGCTTCAAGAGATCTTCAATGGAATGTGGCTACCTTAATCTCCTCTTGGAACCTTTATCTTTGGATTGGATTGGATAAAAAATTTGGAATTATAACACTAATTTCAATAGCTTTTGGAATTATTTGTGCATTATAACTTTACATTATCTAAGAAAAAATTCAATAGGCAAGGACTCCTATTTATAGATTTTTGCAAATGGATAGAATCAACATAAAATATACATCTCAATATGGAGATGTTTGGATAAGGATTAATTCAATTATGCTATTAAAATTCATAAATAGGCTCATCAATATTTGGGATAGAGGGGCATTGAATAGGCATGGAGATTCTTAATGAGGCATGGGAGGCATGAATCCTGATATTTGTGGCATTTATGGCCTAGGTATGTCTTCCCAAGAAATGATGTCACTTTGATGATGAATATATTCAATATTAATTTGAAAAAATAAGAATTCAAAAATATCTATGGAAAATTAACTTAAAACCTTGATTTGGTTTAATTAGTCTTAAGCATGATTAGGCAATTTGGTGTAAATCTTAGCTCTTTAGTGCACAAATTAATCAAATTGGTCAAAATGTCCTATTATTGGCTCAAAATTTGACTGGATTAGAATTGGAAATTTATTTTATATGTATTTGATCCATTATCCAATTTAGGATATTTTTAATACAAAATAACAATGGCATATGTCTCATGTAAGAGATTTGATAGAAAAGAGCAATCCAGACTACCTAGGTGTAGAATTGGCATTTTGACCCCAAATGATCTGATCAAAATTAGCTACTTAATAAATTGAATTAACTTATTTAGTGACACTCTATCCAAAATTGACACTTGAATATAATAGTTTCAGATCATTTAGCATGTTTTAGTGTTTTAGGCCAAATTGTGCACTTTGGTAAAAATTGGTCAAAAAACTGGTTAGAGGTTATCAATGGCCATATTTAGGTGTCTACATTTTACCCTTTTTTGAGAATGAATTGTAATATATAATCATATTAACATCTTTTCAAAGAATGAAAAGGTCTTTTATATCAAAAATAAGATGATGATTGAAGAACAAAGCTCTAAATGGTGTTTGAGAAGCCTATGATGATGCCCCCTCAAGGGAGTGGTTGTCACATTTTTTAATGGATGATCCCTAAAAAAGAATCAATAATAATGGTGGAATTAACCTATGGTTGAGATTAATCCAAATGATAAAATGCTTACATGCATTGATTTAAAAAGATTATTGATTTGCCCAAGGTAGTTATAATAAAAAATAAAAGTCAAAAATAATGATTTGCCCATAGGTGGTTATAATCATTAAGATAACTTAAATTGGCTAAAGATGATTGTGCCCTAGTTAGGACTGACTAGAAATCATAACTCAAGGATAGAACCTATTGCATAGAGTAAAGATGAGTAGGTACAAAGTAATGAAAGAGATGAATAGAAGAATAAGATTTCATTAATAGAAAAGATTCAATTGTAACCACCAATGAGGAGATGCTCATTCTTATTAGAAATGATACAACTATAATGGTCAATGGGTTGATTCGATTAATGGTGGAGGGATTGACCAAGGTGACAAGGAGCAAATTCTATAGCTCCATTCATTATAGACATTCTTAAAGTTGATTTTTGCTATAGTATGTGATGGTAGGCATCATGATAGAACACCATGAAGACTATCCCAAAATATGCATAAATATTGACTCTTGATCTAATAAACACTTGTAAACAAAGCATCAATGATAAAAACCACGATGAAAATGTTAATTTATGAATATGGATGGACTTAAGAGTAATGTGTGCAAGGAATCACCCAATGCATATATAAACTGAGTTGAGGCAATAGTGTTGAAAACAAATAAACAAAAAAGCAAGCAAGCAAACAAACAAATATAAAAACAAACAAACAAATAGAAATCTTGAAAATAAAATAAAAATAAAGCATCCTAATAATGACCATGCCCCAGTAGGGTGGATCAAGGATAACTGACCAGGTGTAGACAAGATAAATGTTTTTGGATTTTTGAAATGTTATGGATGTTTTTGGATTTTTGAGGTATCTTAACTTGTTAGAGAATGACAAGATACCTAGTTGTAAAATGGTGAGATTGTTTTGCTTAGGTTGGTCATAAAATATTGAGAACATATGAAAATGGGGGATAAGGTAACCTAAAAATGAATTTAGCATGACCTACATAGTCCTAAAATAGCCTCAATTCAAATTAATTCCATCCACACAAAAGGTGGGGAAAAACCAACTAGGTCCCAACAAGTTCTCAAATCTAGCAAATGGCTAGTCAAATGAAAATAGTGATGGCAAGGTGATGCAAAAATACATAGTAAATAGGTTTTTACCCTAGATCACCCATAGGTAATTATAACTAGGATATAATAGAATATGTTAATGGTACTAATTTACCCATAGGTAGTTATAATTAGTAGCAAGATTGGTGAGACATTGATTTTCCCATAGGCAGTTATAATCAGGGTCACATAAACAAACATGATAAGATGGAAAATGAAAGATATATTTCTAGATCAATTTTAATACTAATTTCATAAATTATCATTATAAACACAAATTTGATTGATTATTGAAACTTGGTTAGAATCCCCTCGCAAAAAGTGTAGGAAGAACCAAAGGAACCAAGATCAAAATAAGATTGGATAGGATGACTAAAAATAGGTTTTGGTCTAGATAGGAATGGTATGGTAAAACAAAATGGTCTACTTAAGGATAATGATGGTTTAATAAATTATATAAAATGGTAAGAGGGTTGCCCCCAAGTGATAGGGTGAATGGCTAGGTATGCGACAATGGTAAATGAAATGGTATAATACATGTTTTTAGCTTGGGTAATTGTTGGTTTTTGGATTCTAGATGTGTTTGGACTAGGTATGGTAAAATGGCATATGATTTTGTTATTCCTACTAAAGTGGAGATGCATGTCCTAATCAGTAAATGATACAAATAGAATAATCAATCATGTTAATTTGTACCCCATACCTCATTTGAATAGCTACTTTATCAAGAACTAGCTACATATATTAATGTTGAGAATGTTGTGATATTCATTGGTCATTGATTTTGATTCCTTCAAATGTTAAGACAAGGAATTTTTGTAGCCTCTTAAAAGGAAAGTGTAGTCATGGATGGTAGGTTTTATTGTTAAATGAAATGGAAAATGATAATGGAATGGGTAATGGTTGGGAAGTAAATGAAGATTGAGACTTTGTCACATGTAATGTTACTGATGCTAGATTTGACATAACTTTGGATATGGTGGGGCCAAAGACTTATGAATATTATCTCAATAGGATCACCATATTTTTTTATTATTTGATCATGAGAGTAACTACCATCTGATTAGGTTGTAGATAGGAAGCTATTTTGATTTGATCTTTTATAATGTCTTAATCATGCAGTGAAGAAATTTTGTGCTCAACTATTGGTGCCTCGATGAGGTTTTCACCAATGAATCTATCTTGATTGTCCCATAACATCTATGGAAATGTTTCACTAATGAACATTGGCTTTTGACTTTAATTATCTTCTAGCATTTTTGAAAAAATTTCACTAGAAGAAGCTGAGTTTGAACTTTGCTTGTCTTCTAGTGCCTCTAAAAGGTTTCACTAGGTAAGTGTTCTTTTGCAATATGAATGTGGCCTTGGCCTTCTTGCTCTTCTTTAACTTTTATGCCACCATGGATGCAGTTCAATAAAGTGTGATTATGTCAATCCCAATCGACACTTATGGGAGATGGAATGTCAATAATATGGATATTTTGGTTGATGGTAATGGTCTATGAAATGGGGAGATGTTGGATAATCCTCATAGAATATACTAGGATAACTCATGTTGAAGCTGAAGTATTCATCCTCAAAAATTGTAGAAGGATCACAAATGTATTCAAATTAATCTATGAGGCATGCATAACAAATATTATAATAGTCATGAATGTATTCTATTTTTAAATTGAATTCTGACTCAATAGACTCTGAATCTGATGTTGAGACTAATGTTGATTTTGATTCTGATGCTAAATCTAATATTGGTTTAATAATAGAACCTAACTCTAACTCTAATTTTTCATCTGATGGGTACTCTATTATAATGATTTCTTGTTGAATGTTTGGTTTTGGATAAGTAACGACCTATGATGGCATAATGGGCTCTATAAACACTGGCTTATCAAAGTGAGACTCCTCCATAATGGGAAAAAAGTCAAGAAATAACTCTTTAGAGATTGGTTTGTCAATAAGAGGCTCTTGAAAAATAGGCATATGGTCAAGGTAATGATTTTCCCAAAGGTGGTTATAATTATTAAGTAATAACTTAATAAATATTGGCTCATCAAAATGAGACTCCTCGACAATTGGTATAGGATTAATAGGTGATTCATCACAAGTTGACTTATCACAAGTGGTTGGTTAAACAAAAATATCTTGGATTGGTTGGTTTTCTTGGCCTTAGTTTTCAATGAGTTAAAAAATACCAATTTTAAACATAACTTAGTCTTCAAATGATTGGATGGATTGAGGTTTTGATTGGATTGGTATCAGATGAGGAATGGCCTATGGTTGGATAATGGTAGGGCATTAGGGAGCATGATTTCTCATATGAGCCAAAGGATGAAGTCCTAAAATGGTAAAAATAGGGTAGTGCAGAGCTTTATTGCTCACATAAGACAAAGGATAAGGTCCTAGAATGATGAAGGGGCATTATGGATCTTGATTAATTACACAAGCTAAAGAATCTAAATCCTAATAAACCATATCATCCCAATCTTAAGTTGGATCATAAGCTGGTTCTTGACTATGTTTTGTGTACTAATTATCATAAAGAGGGTATGGATCTATATCCCAAGCAACATTATATATAGTTTGTTCTTGAAAAAATTCATCCTCATAAAGCATATCATCCCAATTGGTAATATGATTTGGATTTTGTGGATTTTGACTATTTTCCCCTTATGGAGTATTGTAGGGAGAATAATAAAACTCTTGAGAAAATCTTTCTCTATAGGGGTTCCTAGTTTGATTTTATGTAGCCATTCTATCATGAGTTGGATTGTATGTGAATCCACCATAAGTGTAGCTAGACATATCTGCATAAATGATGAAATCTTGAAAATAAAAGGCTTAGAGTTGTGTAAACTCTGAAAAACTATGTCCAAAGGACAAATGGTTTAAACTAGGTCTAACTTGGTTGAAGGTGGATCTATATCTCCAAATAATGATTTGATCATGGAGCTGTATCTCCAAAATAGTTTATGCTAAATCTTGGTATAAAATAATCTAGCTTCAAATGCAATACACATAAAAGGTTAAGCATCTGAATAAAAACTGACATGTCAAAAGTCTAGGTCAAAGTGTTCCAAACAAGGTCTAAACTAGGAAAGGGAAAAGAGTTTCTAGGTCTTTTGTCCAAATTTGGAGTCAAAATCTAGGCTCAAACAGGCTATGATAGGACTTTTATCCAAACTATGTCAAAATCTAGGCTTGAAACAAAGGCACAATGTGATTTTGATTTAATCTAACAAGTTTGGAAACAACTTTAACATAGACTCAACACATGAAATCAAACATAAACATGATCAATTGGAATAAACCATAAGGAAAAAGTCTCTTGGAGAAAGGCTATATTCTCCAAAACAAAGGCACAAACAATGATGAGGATAGGCATTAAACAAACAAAATTAATCAATAGTATTCAAATTTTGGTAATCAATTAACTAAAGTTATGCAACCAAAAATAAAGAGATCTGTGTATCAGCTCCACAAATTGAGGCCTCAATAGAAATCAATTAATGTTTGAATCCAAACTTAACAAGGTTAATTAAAAACTCAACATTGTAAAATAGGATTTGAACAAACAAGTAGACAACTTTGGACAACATGATGGAGCATAAACAAGGTCCAAATGTTTGATGTGACATGGTTTAAAACAAACAATTTTTAGTGTAGTGGTACACAAGTCTTGAAACAAATTGAACATCCTAGTGACATAAGCATGTTCGAATGATGTGATCAATGTTATGTTTCAAAGACTCAAAGGTAAAATGGTTTGACATGATTTTTTTAGCATAACACTAACCTTCTCAACTCAAATACATGGTTTTGACATGGTTATAAATAAATAATCAAGTTTTAGTCTCAAAACATACCAAGCAAGAATGACCAAAATACACTAAGTATAATCATCTAGATCCTAGCAAGGGTATGACAATGTGGGGTTGACTAAACTAGCAAGTTTTTGAATGTTTATAGGGGAGTAAATTACACAATGAATTTCATGTCATGATGTAAGATAAAATCATATAATTGGGTGTTCGTGGCACTTGACTTGTTTCAAAAAGGTCTTACCCTTTTTTCAACCACTACATCCATCAATTGCTCAATGTAGTGTGATGTCTAAAGTGTGGATATGTCTAGTGTACAACTCTAACACTAGAAGGTGGTTTAACCACTCAAACCTTTTATCTTATTGGGAGTGGTTAAATTTAGTGCCAAGAGATGAAACCCCAAGTCAAAGATTCCCTAAATAACTTACAGGAGGTAATGAAGTCCCCTTCACAAGCCAAGTTTTGCATAAAAATAAATGACTAATAGAAATACTTTAGGGTCATTTTTAAGATCACCCAAAATATTATGATTTTTTGGGGAGTGCTTTAGATGGAATTATTTATATGCATGTTTATAATAAGGATGGCACTTTTAATTACAAAAGTTCCCTAAAGGGGATGGATGGAAGAGCATACACGCAATGTCCTTCTTTTTTCCAATCAAACATTAAGTTAAGCAACTATTGAATAAAAAACTTTGACAAATGTGTTAAATTTTAAGCACCAAATTAAATATTAGGTGGTGTCATTTTGACCCCTTGGTCTTAAGTTGTAACTTTGAAAGCACAATTTTTCAAAACATTTACCTAAGCATCTAAATTTTCCATTAAGCACCAAAACAAAGTTCCTAGTCCATTTTAAACTTTCAAATAAGGTCTAAAAAGCATGTCTTAAAAAATTTCAAGATTGATCCTACAATAAAAAAATTTGTATGTCCTTTAGATTTGAAGAAAATTTAAGTTTGGAATAATGTCAACGGTTATCTATCTACCCAAAGGCATCACCCCAAAAGTAAATGTGTTAGATTAGAAACATTTAAATAGATTTTCAATTATTTATAAAAAATATATGCAACTTGAATCTAAACTAAGATAAAATTTTGAAAATTTAGGAGAAAAAAATCTGGTTTTAAAAAAAATCATCAAAAAAAGAGTTCGTATGACCCCAAACCAAGCATTTTAAAATGGCCTATTAGCTCATAGGTTTGTGTTTTTAAGAAAAACATAGTGACCATCGATGGTTATACCTGACCATCGATAGTTTTAAATGATTTTCAATGGTTTAAATGACCATTGGTGGTTTACTTAATGATTTGTGGTTCCTATGACCATCGAGGGTTACCTGTGTAAACCCATGAAGATAATAATCTAGCCAAACCAAATTAGAAAATCACTTAGAAAGAGTTTTAAGCATCCAAATTGAAATTTTAAAGTTACCTCATGATGTCCTTCATATGTGGGATGCATCTTGTCCTACTAGGAGTGCCATTATGTGATCTAGGAATTTTACTCAAGAGGGGATGGTTAGTATCGTGTTAGTTCCAAAATGAAAACAAAATGAAAGAAACACACTAACATAACATCTCTAGGCCTAGTCACTAGGGGAACTTAGCGAGGGAAAACCATTTGAAAACACAACTAAAAATGGAAATAAATGAGAAATATGAGCACAAAACACCAATTTATTACCAAATCCTTGATTGCTCCAAAAGGCTCTTTCTTTGGCTTGTTCGGATTGTGCTTCAAGAGATCTTATTCAATGGAGTGTGGCTACCTTCATTTCCTCTTGACACCTTTGGCTTTGGCTTGGCTTGGCTCAACAATTTGGAATTATAACACTAATTTAAGTGGATTTTAGAATTATTTGTGCATTATAACTTTGCATTATCCAAGCTTAAAATTCAATAGGCAAGGATTCCTATTTATAGATTTTTGTGAATGACTAGAATCAACCTGAACCGTCCATCTCAAGATGGAGATGTGTGTCTAAGGATTAATTCAATTATGAAATTAAAATTCATAAATAGGCTCATAAATATTTTGGATAGATGGGCATTGAATAGGTATGGAGGGTCTTAATGAGGCATGAGAGGCATGAATCCTTATATTTGTGGCATTTATGGCCTAGGGATGTCTTCCCAAGAAATGATGTCACTTTGATGATGCAGATATTCAATATTCATTTCTAAAAATAAGTATTCAAAAAGATTCATAGAAAATTAACTTAAGAATTTGATTTGGTTTAATTATCTTTAAGAATGATTAGGAAATTTGGTGCAAATATTGGCTCTTTAGTGCACAAATTAATCAAATTGGTCAAAATATCTTGTTATTGGCTCAAAATTTGACTAGATTGGAATTGGAAGTCAATGTTAGATGTATTAGATCCATTATCCCATATAAGATGTTGTCAACACAAAATAACAAAGGCACATGTCTTGTGCAATAGATTTTATAGAAAAGAGCAATCTAGAGAACCTAGATGTGGAATTGGCATTTTGACCTGAAATGATCTGATCAAAGTTATCTACTTAATAAATTACATTGCCCCATTTAGTGATAGTCTGACCAAAATCAACACTTAAATATAAAAATTTCACATCATTTAACATTTTTTAGTGTTTTTAGGCCAAATTATGCACTTTGGTAGAAATTGGTCAAACACCTAGTTGGAGGTCATTAGTGGCTAGATTTAGGTGTCTACACCTTCTCAAATCTGCCTAAGATATAATTATTTGCACCAAAAGTCTCTTAGCTATAGGTGAATATTTAGGTGTTAGACTAATTTTTTTAAATGGGAACCTTTTCAATAGGGTCTATAACACCTTTGAAATATTCTTCAAACCTTAATTCAATTATAGTTTCATGTTTTCTTTGAGAAGATATGTACAATCTTGTGTATGGCCCTTTTAGTCTTGTTTGATCAAATTAGTTCTCTGGTTCTTTATACTACCACCAGTCACCTTGTGAGATATTTAACACTATAAGATAATGTTTTTTATAAATATATAATGCTTATCATAATTTACATGAATTTTCTCAAGAAATCTTGATGTCAATTATTTTCATTATATGTTCTTGTAATTCACACTGCCTAGAAAAAATCCTGACTATAAGTTTGCATTAGGTGTTTAGATTGAATTTGTAAATATACCTTATCTTTATGGGATTTAACAACTTTGATATTCATAAAATATATTTAATATATATTCAAACTCCTTTAACCTCTCTTCCTATCAATCAACATTCTCACCTCTAATGCATGTCTTGCATATTCCTTCTCAATGCTCTCACACAAGCTTGACTGTAGGTTATGAGATGAGTGACTATAAGCTTGAAATGAAATACTGATATATAAATATTTTTATATTTTCAATACCTTATTAGTCTTAATGGCTTCCATATATCCTATTTATCCATCTGTAACCCAAACTCTAATGCACAACATTGTATCTTGACTCTTAATGTCTAAAAGTGAGTTTGCATCTCTAGTTGGCCTATAGGTAGCATTATATGGATGTATAGAGTCTTAAATTAGTCATGATATTATACAAGGACATAAAACATACATTTTTATCACCGTAAATTATACAAACTTTTTAAAACTTCACTGTACACTTCTATTCATCTAAAACTTGCAAATCTTCTTGAATTTATACATAGGCCTGTGTTACCATTTAAGGCCCTTAGGCATTGGGTTATGAGACCACAGTTTATACATTTATCTTAAAATTATCTAAGGTTATATATATGAAATTTATATAACCATTTAGGTTCTCAAACTCCATATTTTGATACACAATTCAATGCATTCTAAATTTGACTAGATAGGCCTATGTGTACTTATTCTAGGTCTACTTGGACTTCTTGGTTGGGTGATCTTAGAATAGGTTTGCAATACCACATTTAACCTCCATTTAACCTGAAAAATATTTTCATGTGTTTATTCAGGTTTCCATCTCTCATTTTTACCTTGAATATCATCATCATCTGATGCATAATTCATTACATCTCATATGAAAATGAGACCTATAGGTCTACAAACCTGTAGGCCTGCATGAAACCTTTTCATGATGCATGTTTTGATGTTATAAAACTTGAGAATGTTTTCTGTTATCCTAATAACATTACCATGAATTCATGACCCTAATATGACCATGATAATGAAATATAAGACCTCTTTAAACCATTGTTGTGCAAGTAGCCTGCACTCAGTCTTTAAAGTGAGTTACGATGTGGCCATTGATAAAATTTGACCCCAAGGCAAATTTGGGCCAACCAATTTTTTTTTTAAATTTTTTATAAGATTCCAATTTTTATTATATGGTTTTATGTTGGTCTATTTTCTTACTAATCCTCTCCCTAGTCCTTGTTGAGGTCTACCCCTTATGCACTAGGCTAGTCAACTTGAGTCAAAGGTTGGTCAACCCTAGTCAAAGGTAGTCAAAGGGTAAAATTGTGTTGAAAATATACTAAGGTGGTCCTTAATATGTTTTAATATGATTATAGGTCATTAATTGGTCATAGGTCAGGTCTCATGTGGAAAAGGGGGATTTTGGTTATTTTTAGCCCATTTAATGACTTATATAGATTTTTATGCAAGAAAATTTGACACCCAGGTGATTTTCAACATATATCATGTTATAATAATGTAAATAATAGTTATCTGTTAGGAAATAATTAGTTATGTTTAGTGGATGATAATTTTCCCTTAAAAATAAGATCTTTTGGGCACTTGTACAGACTTCCCAAGTCCACCATCAACTAAAAACATGGGAAGAGTAACTCTTCACCTCCTCACAAGTCATAAATTCATTTGTTTTTCATTTTTTACACAAAAAAATTCATTTTCAACTCATTTTTCTCCCTTTTCCCCTTGGCATGCAAAGGAAGGTCAACTTCAAGTGCTCACTATGGGCCACATAGTTTGAGTTGGAGGAAATTCTCTTGGGGGTGGATAGTTATCTTAGTATACTTCACATACATAACAAGAAGTTGAAATTTGGTGGCTCATCCTTTATTAATAATCATAAACACTCTAGATAATTTTTTATGCCTATTTAACCATGAAGGGGTCTCTTTGTGAATTTGTTTCAACTTTTCTTGCTTTGGATTGATGAAATGGTTTGTTATAGGCGCTTCCACATGGTTTTCAAGATGTTATTATGATTATTTGGGTATTTTAAGTTTAAAATACTTAGTAAATCCTCCTTTAGGCTTGTATATGATTTCCAATGGCCCAATGTACATTGGTAGTCAATTCAGTTGCTTGTGAATGGTTCTCCACATTAGAAAAAAGGCTTTAGTGATATTTTGATAATGCTATTGATGTTGGTTATGTATACAAGAGTTGAAAAGTGTTTGTGGCATTTGTAATGCCTAAACTATGCATAATTGTTCATTTCCTAGCTTTTTATAGTCACCTTGCACTTGAGCTCATAGAGGTTCTATGGATGTGAGAGAGTTGGAGAAACATGGTGGAGTCCATTTAGAGCTTTATCAATCCCCAAGAGTCATGGTTTATATGACATGAAGATCTATGATGCATACAATAAATTTTAACTCCAAGAGAAGTCATTTCCATTTTTGGGCTCTCAGTCCCCAAATGCTCCAAAAAAACCTATAGCCAAAGCAAATTGTGCACCTATAGCTAGGGGTTTGGTCACAATATAGAATAGGGTGTTTTTGATAACCAATTGAAGCATCCAAGTGAATGAAGTGACATAATATTATTCCAAGAACATAAGAAAAAGTTTTATACCCCTTGAATGGGATAGATACTCATCAAGATGTACCTACAAGGGTAGGACTAGGAACATGATTCTATAACCTAATATGAGGAATTGGTTGAAATCAAGATAAAAGGGTCTTTTAAGCTCAAATGAAGCATTTATATGAGTTATATGAAGGAAATTATATGATATAGAGATCAACAAATACATATTACACATTTTTTTTATGATTAATGCCTTACCATGAAACATACATGCCTAGAAATAGGCATCTACAGTCAGAGCTAAGGGTTTAGTCTCAATCAGGAATAAAGGTCTTTTGAGGCCAATTAAAACATTAAAATGTATGGGATGAACATAATGTATTTATAAGATATAAAAGTAAAGTTTTTATGTAATTTTGAGACTAAAAACTCACCTTGGACATCTACAGGCACAACAAAAGGATGCACTTATAGTTATGTAGGAAATTGAAACACAATTCGCTCATGGGAGTGCATAAGTAGTTTTTTGAACAAGAATGAGAAGTGATGGTTTATGATAACTCAAATTGATAAAATTTTCCTTTTAAACTTCATTCCCATAATCCTTAACAAACCTAATGGGCCTATTAATATTGTCTCAGTCCTACAGGCAGGGTCCTATTTAGGGCTTAAGCAAGTGTAGGTTGACTACTCCAAGAGGAAGAAAATGTCTCAAATATGATAGGATGATTAAATAACATTAAATAAAGGTTTTTAAATACCTATAAAATCCTTCCATTCATATAGGACCCTTTCATCTATGCAAAATTTATCCATGTCTATACAGTTAGGCTAAGCATACAGTTAGGCTAAGAGGACCTTGTTTCAAGGGGTAAGTGGAGTTTTTCACTAATCAAGCAAGTTTTCCAAGGGATTAAAAATATTTATGAGATTTGGATGAAGATGATAAACATGTTTTAGTAGAATTTTAGCATGGAAATATCATGGAAATAACAACTACATGGAGGTTTGAGCAAAAAATACATAGAAAAATAGGGTTTTAGACCCCTTTTTGACAAATTTGAGTTGGTTACACCCCTTGTACAAAGAATATTACCAAACCATTTGTAAAAGTGATCATAAGGAAATTTTGGATCTCCCTAGTTATTAATTTTTATCATTCAAGTATGATTAATACCCTCTTTTTTGTCTCAAAGGTAGGTCGCTCTTTGTATGCAAGAAAATGGTAGTTTTTTGGGAAAAGTGAAGAATGGAGGGCTTGTGCTTAGTTAGAATACTCAAGGAGGTTTATGAAATTGGGGGACATATGGGAGAACATGATAAACCATATTAGAGGGTTTTAATTACAATGATATGGTATAGACAAGGAGGTTTGTAGGAAAATATAGTAGGAAAACATGCAAACCCAACCCAAATTAGATGTCACTTCAAGTTTTAGCCTTCTCCAGGTATTTTAATCTTTTGTGTGATTCCTACAGGGGTAAATGTGATGTGTTAATGCTATTGGAATGAATTTATGGTGATAATTATTATATTTTGGTTCACAAATCACAAATAGGCCTATTGGCAAGGCATAAATCTTGTTCCAAAACATGGGTAACTTCTATTTTTGGCTCTTGTTGAGCTCTCAAAATGATTTGAAAATGTTGGTAGGTTAGTATAAAATGTGAATAATATTTTTTTTTGGCTAAAAAACTCCAAAAGAATCCATTTCCAACTCCAAACACACTTAAACCCTCTAAAAGAGCATCAAAGCCATTTGAAGGTCAACTTCCATCACTCATATCTTTCATGGATTTTTTCATGGGACCATGAGCCATTTAGATAAGTTAGAAGGGGGTTTTAAGAATCCAAAAATATAATTTTTACATGGTTTAAATGATAGAAATTTATGAGCAAAGGTTAAGAGTCCAAGTCACTCAAAACCCTTATAAGGACCCGATTTGGAAAGGGAAGCTATTTGAACATATAAATGATAGGGAATGGCCATGAAAACAATTGGAATTTTTATAGGAATCTCATAGCATCCCACATGTGTTTTTTGTATAGAACTATGTATATTAGAGGAAAACTAGGCTTGTTTTCACTATTTTGAGTGGTGTGCAAGCTAAAAAAGGAGTTAGAAGATGAAACAAACTTTGAAAGGAGGATTTACAATTGTGATAACTCCAAAAATTCATTTCATCTCATGAATAAAAGTCTAAGTGTCTCAACTAGACTCTCACTTTTAGCCAGTCCAGTGAGCTAAACTAGTGAACATTTAGGAAAGTGGTGAAAAGCAATTAGGGAGACCTTTTAAAAGGTTTTTTTTATTAAAATTGATTATAGGAAAACATTTGACCAATGTCATTCCCTCTTTTACATAGATAAATTATTAAAATTTTAAGTTTTGAATGCCAAGTGGAGAAGGTGCATGGAAGAGAGCCCTTTTGAAACTGCCAGTGATGATTTTGCATGTCCACAAGAATAGGGATGGTTAGGGATCAATCCAATGCATGTGGAGACTTGTTGGTAACTGCTATTTATTAGAATAATTATACCTAACCATATGCAAGGAAAAGGGTAGTTTTGGAAGGAAAATCATATAAGTAGTTTCTTATACCAAACTTGTAGGTTTTGTGCCACTTTTCACTATCTTTATGAGTTGTTTGGACAAGTACACCATGACATGGTATAACTTGCCCACCTCTCTTATATATGCAATTATAATTGATTATCACATGTGGAAACATGTACTTATGCCTATTCATCTTCTCTTTTCTCTACATTCCTCCAATTTCTATAAATTTAAGCCATTTTGGCTATTGTAAAGGATTCCAACTCTTGGTATGGCGAAACCCTGCCAAAATTGTACCTTGATTTATACTTAAGCTAATGACAAGTAAGATAGTTATACTTTAAGTCTATTTGAAATATGTGTTGAAGTGATCCATTTTAAAATTCAAGTATAAATTTAGTTCATTTTGTTTCATTAAATCCTTGAATGTGTTGTTGCAAATGACTTCTCTCATAACAAGTTTCATAAAGTGTGTGCTACTGCAATAGAATTTTAAAGTGTGTATGAGTTTAGTAGTGTCATATCTGACCTTTCCTTCACTTGACTTAATTTTTTTAGTTTTTATTTGTGTTCATGAGAAAAAATCATGCTAGGGAGCTCTATCAATGGTGTGAGGTTAGTTTGATTGTCTTGGTTCATTATAAAAATCCCAAGTGTATGAATGAAAACAACTCTTGGTGTATCACCTCCTAGTTTAGGTTTGATTTATGTATCATTCTCTCCCTTTCCATTCATGTTAGATAGTTTTAGTATCATAAGCACATGAATTCGTATCTAGGGAGCTAGACCTCATAATCTAGAGATTCATCTCTCTTATAAGTTCAGCCACAACTTGAGAGATGATTCAATGTTACATCAAATTGTAAGAGTTTCATAGAGTGTCCTAGGGTGCACAATTTGATGACAATAGTTATGGCACAATTGGTGGGAAAAGGTCCAAATAGTGGGAATATTTTTGGTGTGTGTTCTCTATTATCATCTTTTGGAAGCATCAAAGTAAGCACTAATGGTGACTCCAAATTAATTTCTAGTTGTAAGCAACCTAGGTATCTATTGATGAAGATTTTGATCAATTATTGTCTTCTCATGTGACTTATGAATTTTATATGGATGGATATGAGGATAATACTTACCATACACCTCCCTATCAACCTCTTAAAGACCCTTTCTACCCTTCTCAACATCCCTATTAGGAATATCATTCCCCCTATGAGTCATGGTAGTACTATGGTTAACCTATTTCCTTTCCAAATGAGTATGACATTGTTGACCATCCATATGACCCATATTCACATCAACCTTGTGATGAGGATTCAAGCAACACCATTAGTTAGGAAGAAAAATATGAAGCTTTTAAAACCTTGCTTGAAGAAGTTAAACAACCCAGTCACTTTGTCTAAGCTTACTACACCTCTCATTCTCAAAATGTGTTGGCAGTTATGCCAAAGTTTCTAGAATTGGAAAAGCATATGAGTGTGCTAGATAAGTGTTATGATGAAACTATTGGTGATATTATGGATTGGTTAAGGGTTTTAGTTGGGTTGTTTATGGACGTGTGGGGGTATTTTGAAGAAGAAAATCAATATGCCATTAGTGAAGGATTGTCTATGGAAAAAAAGGCTTTTTAATGGTGGATTGATAGGTTAAATAAATGGGAAACTTAAGAGGATATGGAATAAGTTGTAGCTATAAAAGAATATCCAAAAACTATGAAGAGCCTCAAGAATATGATGAAAAATTGTATGAAAAATATCTCCTTCCTATTGCTAATACTATCTTACCTCTCCCTTACGAGCCGATTCAAGAGGTTTCACCTATCTCCATGCCCATCCATGACCACCACACTCCATCCCAAACCCATAGACCTATATATCGCTCTTCCACCATCTTTATCCTTAAATAAGAAAATCTTTTAAGGGAAGAATCAAAGGAGGAAAAAAATAAGTTTGTAATAGAGAAAGAGGATGACACAAGTGATGAGGAAGAAGAATTTATCATTGGAACTCCACTTGGGGCTATAAATCTTAACTCACCCTTCTTGAACCAAGAGAAAGAAGACTCCATGTATGATCATGAAGTTATATATGACCATCTCAAGCATGAAGTGGAGTGAACTATCAAGGATGAAGGTCAAGTCACTCCTCAAGAAGTTACAATATTGAAAGAGTCTCATGAAACCAAGGTAGAAGACTTAGTTCTTGGAGATGATTCCATACCTCTATCTAATTTTAAACCACCCTTAAATGCATTGAAACATGAAGAACATCAACTTGATGACCTCATATGTCAAGAAGAGAAACCCAATATCATTGAGAATATAATGGAAAACAAGAATGAAATCCTTTTTGAATCACCATTGGAGGCCAAAGCTCAAGAATCTTATGATAAACTTGAATTTGTTGAGTTGTAAGAGAAGCTCATTTCTATGGTTAATCTATTTGGAGCTGCTTATTTCTTATTGAGCATCATGAAAAAGATAGAGGCATTGATGACAAAGATAAAGAGGTTGCATGCCTCATTCATCCCTCTATGTCATGAATCCAAGAAGGTTTCAAGATACCCATTTGATCCAAGAGGAAGTATTCATATCAGGTTTGTTAGTGTTCGAGTATGTTTTTTTTAGTTTGTCTTATGTTTCCTAAGTGCTTCATAACATGAGTGTATCTCTTTTCCTTTCCTTTGTTTGGTGTGTGTGTGTGTGTGTGTGTGTGTGTGTGTGTGTGTGTGTGTGTGTGTGTGTGTGTGTGTGTTTGATTTTGTGTTTGTGGGTCAACCAAATTATGTTATTTAAGTCAAAGGTATTCTTAATTTAATTTGAGTGTTTATATGCATGACTCCATGCCCAATGGAGGTGTAAGACAATTGGTCCTAGGCATAGCAAACATGCCACCCCTGGGAATCACTAATAATGTTGAAAAAATTTTACCCTAAGTAAAATTTAGGCCAAACCCTAATATTTTTAATTTTTTAGAATATTCCCATGTGTCTTATAGGGTATTATGTTGGTCTATTGTCTTACTAATCCTTTCCCTAGTCCTGGTTAAGGTCCACCCCTTATGCACTAGGCTAGTCAACTTGAGTCAAAGGTTAGTCAACCTTGGTCAAAGGTAGTAAAAGGGTAAAATTGTGTTGAAAATATCATAATGTGGTCTTTAATATGTTTTAATATTCTTACAAGTCATGAATTGGTCATAGGTCTAGTCTCATGTTGAAAAGGGGGGTTTTTGGTTATTTTTAGCCCATTTAATGGCTTGTATAGATTTTTATGAAGAAAATTTGACACATAAGTGAGTATAAACGTGTATAATATTATAATCATGTTATTAATAGTTATTTTTCAGGAAATAAGTAGTTATGTTTAGTGGATGTTAGTTTTCCCTCAAAATAGGAGCTTTTAAGCACTTGTACGAACTTCCCAAGTCCACCATCAGCTAAAAACGTGGGAAGAGTAACTATTCACCTCCCCAAAGGTCATAACCACATTTTTTTCATTTTTACACAAAAAAATTCATCTAAAACTCATTTTTGTCCCTTTTCCTCTTGGCTTGCAAAGGAAGGTCAACTTCAAGTGCTCACTATGGGCCGTATAGTTTGAGTTGGAGGAAATGATCTTAGGGGTAGATATTTCTCTAATTATAATTCAGATACATAAAAATAATTTGTAATTTGGTGGATCCTCCTTTATGAATGATCATTAACACTCTAGATAGCTTTTTATGCCTACTCAACCATGAAGGGGTCTCTTTGTGAATCTGTTTCAACTTTTATTGCTTTGGATTGATGGAATGGTTTGTTTTAGGTGATTACACATGTTTTTAAAGATTTTATTATGCTTATTTGGATGTTGGAAGTTTCAAATACCTAGGAAATCCTCTTTTAGGCTTGTATATGTTTGTCAATGGCCCAGTTTACATTGGCAATCAATTCAGTTACTTGTGAATGGTTTTCCATATTGGAATAGGGTATTTAGTATTTTTTTTGATAATTATATTGATGTTGGTTATGTATATTATAGTTTAGAAGTGTTTTTTGCATTTTGAAGGCCTAATCTATATACAATCATTCATTGCCTAGCTTGTTATAATCACCTTGCACTTGAGCTCATGGAGGCTATACATATGTGAGAGAGTTGGATAAACATGGTGGAGTCCATTTTTAGCTTTATTACTCTTTAAGAGTCATTATTTTAATGATGTGAAGGTATAGGATGCATATAATCAAGTTTCACTCCAAGAGAAGTCATTTCTACTTTTGGGTTCATAGTCCCCAAATACAAAAAATAGAGGTCTAAGGTTTTTATGGATTATTGTTTCATATGATAAAGAATGATTTCACCAATTTTATTGTTTTGGATTTGTATTCCTATATATATATATTACAAATATGAAAAATTTAGGAGCTAAACAGTAAGTGGAAGGTGAATTTTGAGCCCCTCCAAGTTGCCAAGAAATCATTGAAATTAGATAGTGATATCTATAGGATTCCTAATAAGCACTTGCCCTACAAGACAATTTACTAGTCATAGACCTATTATTTCGAGAGGTAAAATTTCAAATTATCTCAAAAATCAATCCTAAGCACTCATTAAATGAAAGAGGTAATGGCTATATGGAGTGACCTCTTAGGCCTATCCTTTATCCGTACACAGGGCATGATAGGCAATGTTTAAGAATTGGCATAAGAAAGTAGTGTTTAAAGTTCCTAAGATGGAGATAAGTCTTAGTGTGGGGCCTCAAAAAACTAAATTAAATATCATCAAGCCTCACACACTCCTAAATATGATCCAAATGCTCCAAAATAACCTATAACCAAATCAAATTATGTACCTATAGCCAGGGGTTTGGTCACAGTCAAGAATAGGGTGCTTTTGATGACCAAGTAAAGCATACAAGTGAATTAAGTGACATAATATGACTCCAAGAACATAATAAATTTTTTTATACCCCTTTAATGGGATAGATACTCATCAAGATTCACCTACAATGGTAGGACTGGGAACATGCATCTACAACCTAATATGAGGAATTAGTTGCAATCAAGGTAAAAGGGTCTTTTGAGCTCAAATGAAGCATGTAGATGATTTATATGAAGGAAATGAGATGATATATATATATATATATATATATATATATATATATATATATATATATATATATATATATATATATATATATATCACCAAAGACATTTTACACATTTTTTAGGCTTTAATGCTTTAACATGAAACCTATAGGCCTAGAAATAGGCATCTATAATCAGAGCTAAGGGTTTAGTCTCAGTCAAGAAAAAAGGTATTTTGAGGAAAATTAAAACATTAAAATGGATGGGATGAAAAAAATGGATTGATAATAGAGAAAATTAAAGTTTATATGGAATTTTGAGACTAAAAACTCACCTTGGACATCTACAAGCCGAGAAAAATAATGCACTTATAGTCATGTAGGAAATTGAAACACAGTTTGCTCATGGGAGTGCATAAGTAGTTTTTTGAAAAAGAAGGAGAAGTGAGGGTTTATGGTCTATATAATGTATAAAATTATCCTTTTAAACTTAAATCCCATAATCTTTAACAAACCTAATGGGCCTATTAATATTATCTTAGTCCTACATGTAGGGTCCTATTTAGGGCTTAAGCAAGTGTAGGTTGACTACTCCAAGAGGAAGAGAAGGTCTCAAATATGATAAGATGATCAAATAAAATTAAATAAATGTTTTTCATGACTAAAAAATCCTTATATACACATATGATCCTTTCACCTATGTAAAAGTTGTCCTTGTCTATACAGTTAGGCTAAGAGGACCTTGTTTCAAGGGGTAAGTAGAGTTTTTCACTAATCAAGAAAGTTTTCCAAGGACTTCCAAAGATTAATTAGATTTTTATGAATATGATAATAATTTTTTAGTAGAATTTTATCATGGAAATATCATGTATATAAGAGCTACATGGAGGTTTGAGCAAAAAAATAGAAAAATAGGGTTTTAGACCCCTTTTTTGACAAATTTGAGTTGGTTAGACCCATTGGACAAAGAATCTAGACAAAATATTTGGTAAAAGTGATCATCAGGAAATTTTGGATATCCATATATATTAATTTTTATCATTAAATAAATCCTAATTCCTTCTATTTTGTCTCAGAGGTAGGTCACTCCTTGTATGCAAAAAATTGGTAGTTTTTTGGGAAAATTAATGAATGGAGGGCTTGTGCTTAGTTTGACCAGTCAAGGAGGTTTTTAAAATTAGGGGAAATATGAGATAACATGATAAAACAGATTATAAGGTTTTAATTAAAAGGAGATGATCTAGACAAGGAGGTTTGCAAGAAAACCTAGTAGGAAAACATGCAAACCCAACCCAAATGAGATGTCACTTCAAGTTATAGCCTTCTCTAGGTATTATAATATTTTATGTGAAAAATAAAGGGTAAAATATGATTTTTTAATTCTATTTTAATTAATTTATGGTGATAATTATCATCTTTTGGTTCATAAAACACAAACAGGCCTATTGGCAAGGCATAACTCCTGTTCCAAAATAGGGGTAACTTCAATTTTTGGCTCTTGTTGAGATCTAAAAATGATTTTAAAATGTTTTTAGGTTAGTATAATAGGTGATTAATATTTTTTTGGCTAATAAACTCCACAATAATCCATTTCTAACTCTAGACATACTAAAACCCTCTCAAAGAGCATGAAAGCCATTCAAATGTCAACTTCCATCACTCATATCTTTCATGGATGTTTGCATGGGACCATAATCCATTTAGATAAGTTTTAAGGTGGTATTAAGAGGACAAAAATGTAATTTTTATATGGTTTAAATGACAGACCTTTATGAATAAAGGTTAAGATTTTAGGTCACTCAAAAACTTGCAAGACATTTATAAGGACCTGATTGGGAAAGGGAAGCTATTTGAGAATCTAAATGATAGGTAATGACCATGAAACACACTATAAGTTGTAGAGGAATCTCAAAGGATCCCATAAATTTCTTTTATTTATACAAAAAAATATGGATCAAAGGAAAACTAGGATTATTTTGACTATTTTGAGTGGTGTGCAAGATACAAGAGGAGTTAGAAGATGAAAAAATATTTGAAAGGAATATTCAAACTTGAGATAACTAAAAATAATAATTTAATTTCATGAATAAACATATAAATTCCCCAAATATACTCTCACTTTTAGCCATTCTAGTGAGCCAGACTAGTAAACATTTAGGAAAGTGGTGAAAAGCAATTAGGAAGACCTTTTAAAGGTTTTTTATTGAAAATGATGATAAAATAACCTTTGAAAAGTTCCATTACCTCTTTTTCATGTATCAGTTATGAAAATTTGAAGTTTTTAATGCCAAGTAGAGAAGGTGCATGGAAGAGAGCCCTTTTGAAATTACCAGTGATGATTTTGCATGTCCACAAGAATAGGGATGGTTAGGGATCAATTCAATTCATGTGGAGACTTTTTGGTAGCCCCTATTTCTCAAACCAATCGTTAGACCTAACCATATGCAGGGATAAGGGTATTTTTGGAAGGCAAATCATATAGGTAGTTTTTTATGCAAAACTTATAGGTTTTGTGCCACTTTTCAATATCTTTATGATTTGTTTAGACAAGTATACCTTCATGACATGGTATATCTCACCCCAAATCTCTTCTATATGTAATTATAACTGATTATCACATGTGGACACATGTCCTTTTTCCTCTTCATCTTCTCTTTTTTCTCTCTTCCTCCAAGTTCTATAAATGTAAGACATTTTAGCTATTATAAAGGATTCCAACTCTTGGTATGGTGAAACCCTACCAAAATTGTACCTTGATTTATACTTAAGCTAATGAGAAGTAAGCTAGTTATATTCTAAGTGCATTTTCACTATGTGTTGAAGTGATCCATCTTGAAAGTCAAGTATAAATTTAGTTCATCTTGTTTCATGCAATCTTTGAATGTGTTGTTGAAAATAACTTATCTCCTAATAGGTTTCATGAAGTGTATGCTAATACAATAGTGTTTTGAACTGTGTATGAGTTTGGTAGTGTCATATTTGACCTTAACTTTCCTTTCCTTCATTTGTTGAGTTTTTATTTACCTTCATGAGAAACACTCATGCTAGGGAGCTCCATTAATGGTGTGAAGCTATTTTTATTGTCTTAGTTCATTATAACTATCCCAAGTGTATGAATGGAAGCAAATCTTGGTGTATCACCTCTTAGTTTAGGTTTGTTTTATATATCTTTCTCTCTCTTTTGACCCATGTTAGGCAATTTTAGTATCATAAGCACATCAAGTAATATATATTTAGCTATCCCTCATAATCTAGAGATTCATCTCTCTTATAATTTCACCCACAAATTGAGAGATGATTCAATGTTGCATCAAATTATAGGAGTTTTATAGAGTGTCCTAGGGTGCACAATTTGATGACACCAGTGACCTTTTAGAAGGATAGTATGGAGTGATTAGATTATTTGAGGACCTTTAATTAATTTATAATATGGTTAACACATTTAAAAATAATTTTTATATAGTAGACCATATATAAAATCTTAAAGCCTTAAGTGCAAACCTACAACCTATCTTTATAAAGATCTCTTACTCAATCTCCAATGCCACACATGCCAAAATTGATGGATGAAAGTGTGAGAAGGTTTTGAATACCACTTATGATCCTTTAAAATTTATCTCATGCTTATAACTTGATATAAAATACCATTCTAGGGAGACAAATGATCATGTGGGGTTTATTTAGGGTTTAAGAGCACCCTAACTTCTTAATGATTATTTATAAACGAGGGGCCACAAATCTAAAAACTATGGCCATGTATTTGAAGTTAATTATTACCTAATCGTATATTAAAAAAATTATGTCCCAAATCTCCTTGTGTTATATTAAATGAACATCCAAAATTGATGTTGTGAGCTTGCCAAGGGAGTGATGGAGGAAAGGAAGCATATTTTGCATTTATGAGATATGCACCTACACTCCAATCATGGATTTAAATTATATAATTAAAAGATATATTTTTAGATGTTTTCACCTTAGGATGGTCTCCCTAAGTATGTACAAGTGCCTAAAATACCTTTTTTGGAGGTTAAACCTACAAAACTGATATGATTTGACATTCTTGACATATATGGCAATTAGATAAATCCTTCACAAGATTGGAAAAAGGTGATTGTATGGACATTTAATCTTGTGGTATTTGATGTGTGTTGGAGTTATATGCACTTTTCCTTGCATAAAACTTTACCTTAAACTTTATAAAATAACCTTAATCTCTCTAAACAAGTATGAAATATTAATGCAAGGTAATGAAGGCATGATATGACTTTGATAGACAACTAAGGGACTATGCAACCTTTTGGATCCACCTTTTCATACCATGGTGAAGATAAACTAGCATAAGACCAATGTAAAATATTAAATTAATTTTCAAATTAACCTTAAATTTTGATAACAAGACCTCAAAAGACCATTTTAAGACTTCAAAAGGAATGGAATAAGCTATGAACAAGGTTGTTAAGACATGATAAGCAAGTTTTTTTTCTATAGGGGTTGACCTTTTGACCTAGGGGTAAAAAATGGTCAACATTTAAAATAATACTTAGGATATTTGTGTGAATTAGTTAAGTCTATCATGTCATTTTATGTTCTCTATTTGAAATTATAAAAAATATAATACATGATGGAAGGTGAACATATAAATTGAAATAAGATAGATGATGTAGTTAAGCTACAAAAACATACTATATCGACTAAATCAATGTAGTTAGGAAGTAAAACATTGATAATTATAACCATATCATAATTTGATGCATAAGGATGAGACATAAATAATTTATTGAACTAGTTGATATAGCCTATTAGGAAGGCTAGAAAAGACATACTGTATAAAAATGTCCAATGTAGTTTTATCTTGGAAAAGTGAAAATAAAAAGAAATAGATTATACCAAGATATTTGATGCAATCTTTCAATTAAATAATAATAAACAAACTATATCCATCTAATTAATGTAGTTTCAAAAGTAAATGAATGTAGGATGTGAAATACAAAGGGCTATATCATTTTGGTCGATGTAGTCTAAACACACAAATAATTGTATCGACACTCAATAATGTAGTAAAAACACAAAATACATATATATATAAATTTTGGTTTATTCACTCTATAATACAACATAAAATAACAAGCCATAAATTGTAAATCTAATTATTTTTCCTAACTATATTTCTAAAACAAAGATTGAGTATATGTACTAAAAATAATTATTTGATACTCTATATTATCATGGATACTTGTTCATCCATTAGATAGTGTTGGAAAAATGTTTTAAAGCACTAAATATATAGGTATAATCATACTTATATCTCATTAAAACTTTATTTGAGAGTAAGGTAAAAGTAACTTATTAGGGACAACTATATACCAGTGTACCATAAAATTAAATGGATGGATTACTTCCCAAGGTTTAATAAAAAGGCAATCCTAGGAATTTTCTATATACCATGAGGAGAGTGAAAACTAAACTCTATGTTTAGTTTTGTACTATGGCTAGGAGTATTGGGTCAAGCCCCTCATGTGATGATGTCTATAAATATAACACTATGTATCCCTTCATGATAGTAGCTAAGTAGTTTGAAAACTACCAAAACATAATTTTTAGGGATATACAAACAAATAAATCAATACCAAAAACTAATTTGTATAATTCAATGAATTAAAATAATTAGGTAGTCAACTTGAAATTAATTTTTTAATTAAGATTTTAAATCAATTTTTTTTTTAAAATTTATTTATTTAAATTAATGCTTGAAAGGTAAACAAAAAGAAATATATTAGTGCTATCCAATGTAGTTGTACACAAATTATAGAACTATATCAAACTAATCAATAAAATTTTTGCACAAAAAATTACTAGTAAGGGCAAAACTATATTGAGCTAATCAATGTAGTTTACCAAAAAATATATGAAGGTAAAAATGTATCAAATTTAGATGATATAGTTAGTTGAAAAGGGTTGAAATTATAGATTGGAAACATAACTATATCAAACTATTTGAATTAATTTTATATGAAGGGAAATTAATACAAAAATGTATTAGGTTGGCCAATGTAGTTGGCTAGGATAAATATGAGGATAAAACTATTTCATGCTATTTGATACATTTGACTACAAAAGATGAAAATACAAAATTATATCAATCTATTTGATATAATTTATTAAGGGAGAAAATCATAATAAATTTGTGTCAACCCATTCAACATATTTTGTTGAAGATAAGATTGTTAAATAAATGTATCGATATGTATGAAATAGTTGAATAAAGAGGTGAAGGAAATGGTAAACTTCATGTTAGGTTTACTAGAATGTATCTAATGAGTTAGAATCAACTGACAACTATCTTATCTCTAAATATATAGACTCAATGAAGGTAAATCAAAGAGAACCCAATGATACTTAATGATTCTAGATGTGACCAAATGGATCCACAGACCTAGCAAGAGGAACACCTAATATTATTTAGCCTAATTTACACAAATTTAACACTTATAAATCACACTTAACAATAAATATAAAGCTAATATTATATTATGTAATTAAAATCATATATTTTATGTATGATACTGAGAGATACATATATATAGATCAATGAGCTTCTACAAATAATGAGTTAAGGCTAACCCATCCAAATAATATCTCCTAATATATTGCATTCAAAACTTAAAAATATCTCTAAGAGATATCTCAACATACTCCTATCTATGTGAGTTAAAAATCTATTAAATTATTTTCTCACATGCAACAATATAATTATCTCACACAAATATAAATGTGAGCTCTAAACTATAATATTCCTAACATTCCCCCCTTAGTGCGAACATGGTAAAAAAAAAATTACACTTTCAACTTCAGCATGCCTAATTCTTATGGCATGTTTGATTCTTATGGCTCATTATCTTGATTTAAATGAAAGGCACTTATCATTATCCTTCCATGGTTTTCCATAGGTATTCAATAAACATGTATATGAATAGGAACATACTCAAGTGTTAAACTCATTAGGTTTTCTAGATTACCACTAACCTTTTCAAGGTCCATGAACTGCATTACACTATTGTTTTTTATTTCTAAAACATCTTTACATTAGGGGATTAAATAGTATTCTCTGTCACTTATTACTTATTTGAACAAGAATACTAATTTTTTCTTATTTCAAAACATGTAAAAATGCTAAAAAAATGAAAATAAAAAATAAGGACTAAGTCCTCATCATCTCTAATGTAGACACTATACACAATCATTTCCAATTGATTACACACAACATATAGGATCTTCTCTGCCATTAATAAATGTCCTTAGCATAGATGCTTCTATGTAATTTATTCACCATAATCCAATAATTGGCCCCATTGCTAGTTATTGATGAGAGGTCACCATTTGACCTCCAACCTCCATTTCCTCCTTCCTCTTGCTTTTCCTACTTATAAAATATGATTTTGAGGTTCAATAATATTATCCATCATAATTTAGACATCACTTACAAGTGATAATATGTCTGTGAGGAAATTATTTTTTCACACTTTAAAAATTTGACATAAAAAATTAAAATAATTACTAAATGCAAATATATTAGACAAAAATGACCCAATAATACCAATAAAAAACACAAAAATTATAATGAAAACTATATGAATGTCATTCTGGTTTAACTAACCATATGACATAAAATGTGTAAATTTTTAAAATGATATTGAAAATATATTAAACATGACAAAATTTTGACTTACTTACTAGAACTTAATCTATTGATCATAACTTTTATATACAACTATAAAAATACTCGTTATTATTAAAAAACTTAATTTTTAAAATGACACATAACTATCTTGAAAACACATGAAACAAAATAACCTTAAAAATATAAAGACTTAACATATATTGGCCATAAATATGGACAATAAATAAATAATATATTAAGCACATAAATGTGGATTTACACATTATGTTGAAACTTGGCATGTAAATGTTGAAGTGCACTGGGGGCATGGAAGAGTTTGATATGGGTTTAAAAAATGATGAAATATGAAAACTAAGAAAGATCTAAACACTATGGACAATAAAGAAATAAAAACTCCACCAATGTTGATTGAAAACACAAATATAGTTCTGGATTAAATATCTATGCATGAAATCTTAAAATATCAATTATATTGATTCAACACATCAGTATCAAAGGATCTAATGAAAATGTGAGATGATGATAATAAAATGAGAACACAAAACAATTCAAATATATAGATAGATAAAATGCATTCCTAGTGATAAATTTCAATGAAATAATTAGAACTAGCATTTATGCATATGGAAAATAACAAAGAATGTGTATATATGCATGATGAGATCAAAGTTTTTTGGGACATTGAAGATATATAGACAACATAATAGATGCCTACTACATTAAAAATTAAATGTGACATAGGTAGATATGATGTGACTTGGTTGTTAGGTATATCAATAGAAGTGTACACTCACGAATGGATATTGAGATCTTAAGACTACCATGATTTATGATACATGAGAGAATATATTAAATAGGCCCATGAGTTATGATTACACATGTCTTCAATTCCTAATACTATGGTTTCTTCAACCTTTGAAACCACACCTTAATCTTTCCAAAATGAACTTTAAGCACACCAAAGAAACCTAAAAACTCACTCTCTCACATTAAATTCTTTTATCTAAGAATTCCTAAGTTTGGTTCAATAGTGAAAATTATGGAAGTACACCTTTTTACCATTATATTCATCCATAACACATCCAAATCCAACTTTGATTTAATACTAAATGATATTATTTACCCTAATTTACACAAATTTAACACATATAAATCACACTCAGTAATAAGTATAATGCTAATATTATATTCTTTAATTCAAATCATATGAACCATATACAATAGTAAGAAATACACACACACACACACACACACACACACACACACACACACACACACACACACACACACACACACACACACACACACACACATATATCAATGAGATTCTATAGACAAGGAGTCAATATTAAACCAATCCCAATAATATTTCCTAATATATCCCACTCAAACCTTAAGACTCTCTCTAAGAGATATCTCAACATAATCCTATCTATGTGAGTTACAACTCTCTTAAATTATTTTATCACACACAATAATATAATTATCTCACACAAATATAAATGTGAACAATAAAATATAATATTCCTAATAACATATACAACACAACCTTTAGGTCAATAACACAATGAAATAGATCTTACTAGATCTCTATTTTTAAGTTGTCTAATATTGAAAATAATCAATGTAAGGGGTAAAGGTTATAAAAATATAAAAAATGGTAAGGATCCATGGTAACCAAATAGGGGCCTAGGCTACCTAAGGTGTACATTAGAGAAAACTTAAACAAAGAGATATACATTTAATAACCACACAATTATGCAACTTCTATCTAATAAATGAAAGAGTTAGGGTTAGAATATACTTATCTTGAAGAAGACCCATCAAGCCTCAATCTACCCCTTGGATAATGGTGATTTACAAGAGATTGTTGTGGTTGTAAATATATCAAACAATGAATCAATATTTAGGATAAAAAGACTTTTCGTAATGAATCTCCAAGACTCCAAAGAGAATCTTTCTTTCAAGACAAGATCTTAAGCAATAACTCTTCTAAGTGTATATCTAGGGTAGAAGTGTGGCCAATAATAATACAAGATGAATGTATCTTTCTATTAGAATGAAATTTTGACTTATATTTATAGTGGTTAATATCCCTAACCCATCTCAAAAGTTAATTTGATGTTATTTTCCATTTGATATGTAGTTTAAAATAGGCTAACAGATCTCTAACTACATTGGTCAAGCTGATATAATTACAAATATCATGCTGATACATTCAAAATTACATAGATTGGGTAGATGTAGTAGGAAAGTAACATGTGCCATTATAAGACTACATCATACTAGGCTGATATAGTAGGAAATATAGGTCATGATATAGATGGACAATGTAAGATGGAAGAAAATTACTTAAGTGATAAATTTTAAGGAATATAGAATGGATATAATAATGATAAATAGGAATTAATATCTCTCACAAAGCACCAAAATCCTGCCCACCCATTTATTAGTGTACCTTTTGAGGCATGAACTTAAGGAGATTGAAGCTCAATAGGTTATTGTAAGAGAAAGTGTCAGTAAATGATAAAAGTGGAAAATATTATGTGTATACAAAAATAGCTAGAAAAAAGTTTGAGGTTATCTCGTAAAATTTTACTATTGAAAATAATTCTCTTAGTGTGGGTTTTCATTGGAAATTAAACCATGACTTCTCAATGTTTAAGTCATATTAGGTTATTATTGGAGACTCAAGTTTCACCCTAGTAGAAATCAAAAGCATTCAAGTCCTACTTTCATACCTGGTCTAATATGGGAATGACACTATGCTATAGGTTGTGATCATAGGATTGCAATAAGGGGAGATTAGTATGGTGTTAGTAAATGAAATTAAAATCCCAAACAAAACACACTAATGCTAACACCTTAAGCCTATCTCAAGGGGAAACATAATAACAAAACCAAATGAGAAACACAACTAAAATGCAAAATACAAAGAAATATTTCACTTTCCTTAGATGCTCCAAATATCTTGTTGAAGTGGCTTGTGTGGCTTATGCTCAATGAGTCTTCATCAAAGGAGGATTGTTTTTCTCCTCTTCTCCTTGGCACCTTTGTGAGAGTTTTATCTTGGATTGGCTCTAAAATTTGGAATTATAAAACTAATTTCATGATGCCTTGAAATGATTTGTGCATTATAGTTTTATACTATCCAAGCTTAAAAATCAATAGGCAAGGCCTCCTATTTATAGATTTTGTAAAATGATCAGAATGAACCTCAACCATCCATATTAAGATTAAGATGTGTGGATAAGGATCCATTCAATTTTGGAGGCCAAATTCAATAAATTCCCTCATAAATTTTTTGGTATAGAGAGGAATTAAAGAGTCATAGAAGGCATTAATGAGGCATGGAAGGGCTTGATCAAATATTATATGCATCTATGACCTAGGGATGTCTTTCCAAGAAATGATGTCACTTGATGATGTAAAAAATCATAATCAATTTCCAAAAATAAATATTTCACAAGTTTCATAGAAAATTAACTTAAGCTATTTATTTATATTAATTATCCTTATAAATGATTAGTCAACTTTGATGCAAATCTTGGAAATTGGTGCACAAATTAATCAAATTGGTTAGAATGATGTATTATTGGCTCAAAATTTAACTAGATTAGAATTAGGATATGATGTTATATGAATTGGATCCATTATCCTATGTATGATGTTGTCAACACAAAATAACAAAGACACACATCTCATGTAATAAATTTGGTACAAAAGAGCAAACTAGACCATCTAGGTGTGAAAATGTCACTTTGACTCGAAATGATCTAATCAAAGTTAGTTGTCTCATAAATTTAATTGCATCATTTAATGATACTCTAGCCAAAATTGGCACTTTTATATGGCAAATTTAACTCATTTAATATGTTTTAGTAATTTTAGGCCAAATTATGATGCTTTGATAGAAATTGGTCAAAATCTTGGTTGGAGGTTATTGGCAGCCAATTTTAGGTGTCTATAGTTTGCCCCTATTTGGGAAGGCATTGCAAGATATAGGCATAGTAACATATTATCAAAAAATGAAAAGGTCCTGCCTACCTATAACTTCACTAGCAATGGATAAACTATTTGATTCCCCATCAAGGGAATGGTTGGCACAAGTAGGTCGACAAGTGGTCCCTAAAAATAAAGAAGTAGAATAAGGGGACCAAACATATGAAGATGATGGGGTGAGAACATAATAAGTTTTAAAAATTAGTCAAAATCACTGATAATATAAGTGGGACAATATACAATGATTTACCCAAAGGTAGTTATAAGCATTGTACCCTGATAGTGGAAATGTGGTATGATAACATAATGATTTTCCCAATGATGGTTACAATAATTGAGAAGATGGAGCTACCCTAGTTAGGATAGACAAAATAAGATAAAAACATGCCCCTATTTAGGAAAAAAGAAAATAAATTTGGTGAGAACATAATGATTTGCCTAAAGGCAATTATAATCATTAAGAAATGCAGGTGGGATGGTATACAATGATTTTCCCATAAGCGGTTATAATCATTGGACCTTGATTATGGAAAACATGATTGATTGGCTAATGATGGTAAATATGATGTGGGTAACTTGATATAGAGGATAAAGATGAATTGGGATAACTTGCTAGTAGGGAGATGCTCATTTGAACTAACAAAGGTTGAAATTATTTCATTTGTTAATTAATCTATTTGAAATATGATTGGGATGTTGTTGATGTTGGTGCCAAGGAGATGTTGATGCTGCCATTGATGAGTAGATGTCCTGAAGCTGATTTTTTCTGTATCACCTGATGTTAAGCCTCATGATAGAACACCATGAGAACTAGGAAAAAATATGCATAAGGATTGACTCCTAAAATCCAATTTTCAAGAGAAAATAATGCACCAATGATAAAAACCATGATGATAATGTAAACTTATGAATATGGATGGATACAAGTATAAATTCACAAGGAATCACCTAATGAATTTCCATAGACTAAATCAAGGCAATAGTGTTGAAAGTAAACAAATAGGCACACAAATAAAAAACAAACAAATAAGTTAAGAAACAAACAATAGTTAATCCTAATGGTTTTTATAAATAACATGACTTATACCTATATGATGGACATTGACCCTAGAAAATAGGCAATGACTTAGCAAACAAATATGATTGGGAGAAAAGAAGAAAAGGAAAGGGGTAGATGATCTATCTCGATATGAACTAGGCAAGAAGATGTTGCCTACATAGTTATATGGATTTAATATCTAACAAAACTTCAAGCCAAATGTATTTATCGTAGGAAATGGGAAGAAAATGATAAGTAAAGAAAAACAAAACATAATGGATGTGATAGAAGAATAGGAATGGTATTAAAAAATGATGAGTTTATGGGAGAAAAGGCCAAAAAGGATGGGTAAACTAAATGAGAAGTGATTTTATTGTGACTTAGTAAGGGTTCCCAAAATCTTTAAGGCAAAGAAGTGGTTAATGTTTTTGGTTTTTTCTAATGATTTGACAAATGTTTTTGGAATTTTTTAGGTATCTCAACTTAATCAAGAAGGACAAGACACTAAATGGTTCAAGCTCATAAAATGGTGAGAGAGTTAATTAGATTGCTAAAAAAAAAACAAGAGTGTGGCTTAAGTTTCTCATAAAATGGTGAGATCATGGTAGAAATGGTGACTGAGATGAACTCAACAAGTATCAAACGTTACCTACGTATTCTTAGGATGGGACCTCAAATCATTGTAGTTATACCTTATAATGGAGGAATTTGACTAGTGTAGTATCCAATTAAAAAAAATAGGCATAGTTGGTGTAAAGGGATAGTATGACATAAGAAATGGATAGTTGGTATGTCAAGTCATGATAAATAAGTGTTGCCCCTAGTTTACCCATAGGTGGTTATAACTAAGATACATTGTCATAGAAAAATGATACTAATTTTCCCATAGCTAATTATAATTAGTAAAAAGATTAGTAAGATAATGATTTACCCCTAGTTAGTTATAATCAGGCACACTTGGTAGAGATAATGGAACAAGAAATGAAGGATGCCATTGCCAAACTATTGTCTTACTACTTCAAAATACTACCTCTATCTAGAATGTGTGAAACAACTGATAAATCTAAATTTGAATCCTTTTGAGGACTATGAATGGAACTAAATGGAATGAAACTAAGGTCATAGGGCTAGGTAGGGTGGGTAAAAACTTGGTTAATGGGAAAGGTACGATAGAATGGATACATGTTAGGAAGTATTGATAGGTTAGTAGGATGATAAGATGGTAAAATGGTATGGTACAAAGACTAATATTGATAAAATGTTACAACTTGAAATGGTCCTTATAAATATTGCACCAATTTACTCAAGCATAGTACCACTTAAGGTGGATAATGTTCATCGACTCATCAAGTTCATGTGCATCTAGTGTGGCAAGCCTATATGTTCCTATTTTATAGTTTGTCATAATGATGAAAGGACCAACCTAGTTAGGTTTGAAATTACCTGTGTGCTTCTTCTCAACCATGGTATTATTTTGGTTTTATTTAAAAACAAGATAACCAAGTTTAAATTCTCTATGATTTACATGCCAATTGTAGTGACCTTGAAGTTGGTTCTGATAGGCTTGAAGATTATTCATCTTATCTATGAATTTATCATCAAGTAACTCTAGTTCTTGTAGGCAAGCTACTCGATAGTCAGTGTCATCCAAGACATGATTGAAATAGATGCGTAGATAAGGTAACTCAACCTTGATGGAAAGAATGGATTCAGTACCATAACCAAATGAGTATTGAGTGGCTCCTGTGGGTGTAGGGTGATTGGTATGGTATGCCCGAAGGGTATAGAATATCTAAAGGTGCTAAGCATGATTGAAATCATTGATAATATTTTTGATAATGTTGACAATATTTTTATTTGATATTTTGGCCTGACCATTACCTTGAGGTTAATATTCTATGAAAAAGTTTTATGTGATGTTATATTTAGTACATAGCTTCTTGACATCCTTATTCTTAAATGATCCTCCATTATCAGATATAATGTTAAAGGGGATATCATAGCAACAAATGAGATGGTTGAAAATAAACATGGAAATTTTCTTTCCAGTCATGTAAGTGAGGGGTATAGCTTCAACCCACTTAGTGAAATATTCAGTGGTGGTAAGGATATGTTTATGGCCATTACATGAAGTGGGATTGATCTTCCTAATGAGGTTGAGGGCCCATGTAACAAATGGACATGGTGTCAACCTTGGTTTAAGAGTCTTGGTAGGGGTATAAATTAGATTGGCATGTCATTAACACTTGTCAAACTTCTTTACATATACAACTACATCCATCATGGGCCTATAATAACTAGTACATAGGATATTTTTGGATAGGACTTCCTTATTGATGTGGGTTCCACATACTCTATGAAATTCCCATAATGCTAGTGTAGATTACACCAAAGTTAAATAATGAATTAGAGTTCCATCAAAACCATAGTGGTAAATGGTTGACCAAAGTAAGCTATAATGAGTGTTTTGGTGGATGAAGGCTTTGCATTGCTTTTGAGATAGGTTAAGTGCCATAATTTGGTCATGAAGGTAATTGTAGAGGTCTAAATACTAGATAGAGATAGGACCAACAATATCATAAATCATCATGATGGTTGAAGGTTCATGAGTTGGTGCTAACAAAATTTCAACAAGGAACTGATACTCTTTAGCTGTGTCTTTTTGTCAAAATAGAGATCCAATAGTGGCCATATCATCTACAATTCTATTACTTACCCTTGGTATGTGTTCAAATTGTATATCAATAATTTTCCATTTGAGAGTGTCGACCATGGCCTTATATGTAACTAGCTTGTCATCTTTGGTCTGAAAATGGTCTATAACCTAATTTATGATTAACTAAGAATCACCATAAATCTTGAGATGAGAGATGTTTTATTGTACTACTTGGTGAAACCTTAAAATAAGTTTTTCATATTCAGACATGTTGGTACAAGGAAAGATGATCTTAAATTATTTAGGGATTAGATACCCCTATGGTGTAATTAATAAAAGGCTTGCCCTTAGTCTATATGTTGTGAATGACTCATCAAAATATAGATTCCAGTGCTTCTCCTCAAAATGTGTGTCAATGATGGTTATTATGGATTCATCAAGAAATGGGAATATCAATGGCTCTATATCAATAAGGGGTGATTCAATAAGTTAATCTACAAGAACTTTCCCCTTAATGGATTTTTGGTTTATGTAGTCAATTCCAAACTCAATTAGAAGCATTATCTATTTGGCCATGTAACCTTGTAAAGCTATTTTAGATAGTAGATACTTGAGCATATCTACTTTTGAAATAACCATGGTTTTATTTTTTTACATGTAATGGCACAATTTTTGAGCTATAAAGAACATGGCTAAACAAATTTTTTATATGGGTGTATAATTATGTTCATACATAACCAATGTACATATTAAATAGTACACAACAAGCTCATTTCCATTATCATCATGTTAAGCCAAAAGTGCCCCCAAAGAATTGTTAGTAACTGATAAATATAACAAGAATGGCTTTCTGGGCATAGGTGGCAATAAAATAGGTGGATTTCATAAATAGTCCTTTATCTTCTAAAAATATATCTAATAGTGATTATCCTAGTGAAAAGTGACTCGCCTCTTTAGAAGATGTGTAAAAGGATGGATTTTGTCAACTAATTGTGATATGAAGCATTGGATAGATTAGTTGTTGCCCTGTAAACTATAAAAATACTTGAAATTAGTTGGTGGTGGCATCTCTATTATGGCCTAGACTTTGTCTAGATCGACTTTAATGAATCGATGAAACACAATGAAGATAAGCAATTTTCTTGATGTGACTCCAAAGACACACTTATTAGGATTAAGTCTAAATTTGTACTTATGTAGTCATTTAAATATTCTATGTAACACTGCTAGATGATTGATCATAGTTTTTGATTTGCCAGGAATGTCATCAACATAGTCTTCAACAATGTCATGCATCATATTGTCAAATATGATAGTAATGGCTCTGTGATAGGTGGCCCCTACATTATTAAGACCAAATGGCATAACTTGGTAACAAAATGTTCCCCATGGAGTGATGAACACTATCTTGTGTTGGTATTTTGGTGCTATTTTTATCTAGTTGTACCCTAAAAAGATGTCCATTAATGAAATCATTTCATAACCCACTATGGAGTCGACTATCATGTCAATGTTTGGAAATGGAAAGTCATCCTTAGGACCTCAATGTTTTAATGATTCAAATTTAGCTAAGGGTGTTCACCCACTCTCTAAAATAATATTGAGGATCCAACTTGATTTATGGTCCTAAACAAAACATTATCTGTAAGGTTGAGAAAATCACAAAAAGCCTCATCATTTTAGAACTCATCAATTGACACATTGGAATCTTGTTGGTCCCAGTCTATCAATGGGGGATAATAAAATGGTAGTGGGTTGTGATGAATGATTGGTATAAGGGTATAAATGGAATGAGTATAGAATAGGTTAGTCTTAATTAGGTTATTGAAAAGGCTATGATCAGACTCTGCTTCACTATCAACATCCTCATCACTAGTTGATGGTAATAAAACATGATTTAGTTATATGGGGTCACTCCTAAGTGGTTTAAATCCAAGTCTATAAGGCCATTTGTATTTGGTCATGGAAATTGGCTCTATTACTCGTTGGTTTGGTCGGTGGCCTCTTCTGGTATAGTCATGATTTTTCAAGATCCTATTGGGAATATGATACTTGGCATTCTTGTAAAAATTAGCTTGCTTGTCATTATATAGCCATGATTCATCCCCTTCAAGAGGGTCCTACTCTAGAATAGATGATGGTATAAATGTTATGAATCCTTTACCTTTGCCTTTTTGTTTCCATTCTGGATGAAGTGGCTTAGATTCAGGTCTTCCAAAGGACTTTGGGTTCTATGGAAGGTTTACGATGTGAAAGCTATCATGGGTCAAATACTCTCTAGGGCCATTGGATGAGATGGTATAATGATTAGATATCCCAAAAGGTAGTATGTGGGAAAGGGAACAAAGAGAATAAAGATCAATGTAGTTGTCTTTTGGTGAGTCAAGGAGTATTACTTTTCCCTTATCTTTCTTGGCCACTGGATTCATGCTGAAATGATAGTTATAACTCTTGAAATTGGCCTTTAGGTGTTTATAGTGCTCATATGGATAAAAATCACCTGGTATACAAAATTCCATCCCTAAATGGGAGAAATTGATACATTAGTGCAATATCAATAGAAATGCATAAATTTCATGTAACCAAGGTCTACCGAAAACCATATTGTATGCTAAATCAAGATCTAGCACATGGAAAAGTGTATCATGGGTTAAAATCCTAAGGATAATTGGCAAACAAATGGCGCCTTGTGATTATTGTTCCTCATTGTCATAAGATTTTATGGTTATGGTCTCTACTTGAAGATCTATTATTATGTACCCAAGAAGCTTGATGAGCTTTAGAGATACTATGTTTAGACTTGATCCATTGTCTATAAGGAAATGTTTCACTTTATGTCACTTTATGCAAACTTCAATGTATAAAGGATTGTTATGAAGTGGGCCAAGGGATGACATATCACTTTGGTTGAAAGTGATTTGTTGGGCTGAAGTGAGGTGTCTAACCAAATCTTGGAATTTATTAGGGGATATGTCACTTGCAATAATGGATTGGATCAAGAATTCATTCAAAATGTCATTACAGATTGTTGACATATGTAAAAAATCTAAAATGGATATTTGTGTGGGTGTCTTTTATAATTATTCCACAATGTCAAATTTCTTCTCTTGGTAAGTGTTAAATGGCTCATTCTATGGTTGAATGGTTGGTTAGGTGATGGGTGAAGTGGTAGATGGTTACGGGCCTAGAATGGTAATCTTTGACCTCCAAGTTATGATTACACAATTGGGATTAAACATATGACCATAATTTATAACAAATGTTGGTGATGGTAGGGGAATAGATATGATAAGTCTCAGTTACTAGTGCACTTGTGCATGGTCATGAAGCAATGACAAGTTATCGATATAGGGTACAAAATTAGTAATCATTACTTGATGGTATGCCTATATATAGTCCCAAGTTAAGGAAGGATTATCAAAGTGAGTCAGTGGATTGGCATTATTTAACAAAGGTCTTGATTGATTAGTATTCAGTCTTAGATTGATGGAGATGGTGTTAACGTGACCTCCTATAATATGACCTACAACCTTATTGTGGTCATGTACAACTGCATGTTAGGTCCATTGGTTTTTATCGTTCTAACCTTAGTTTTACCCATTACTTGAATATTTTTGGTTTTATTGTTAGTTAATTTATTAATTCTATTGATTTTTCATTGGTTGTTAAAATTTTTGTTTTTGGTGTTGCACTGACTATTGTCATTATTTTTGTTGTGGTGGTTCATGTTTATGTTGGGGAAAGGGGGTTTGATAGATTCCAAGGGTCTAATTAGAAGTGGAAGTACCACATCTAATGTTATCTCTTTATTTTCCAACATATTCTAAATCAAATATTTAATTTTCATGCACCAATGCAAATTATGTCTATTAACTTGATGATATTCATAGAATTTATTTTGGTGGTACCAAATTAGATAAGGAATGCCTTGAGGATAATGTTTTGATATAGAATAACTAATTAGATTAACAATGATGAGATTATAAAAAATAGATTCAATAGGCTCTCCAAGGTCACTAAAAATTCAATGAGTAGGCATTATTCTCTTTGGAGGAGGAGCTTACAATGGCAAAAGTTTTTGCATTTGTTATGCGGGCCTAGGCTGCTATGCTTACTGTGTTTACTGAAAAGGTTGTGGGTTAAGAGTAATTTGTACATGTTATTTGGGATAAGTAGATGGTATTTTCACCATTTAGACATGATGTCACTCAGTTACTCCATTTCCTACAACATATTTATTTTGGTTGAATTGCCTTGATCTTTCATTGTTATTGGCTTGTGTTGATTGCAACACTTGCACTTACACTTGATGCTAGTTTTGGCCATTTCCTAAATTTGTACCTTGATTCTAATTTGATGAGGTAAGATTGATGATCCCTTTGTTAATAAGGTATTGCTCAATCAACAAAACTTCATCAATGATCTCCTTAAAGGTATGTGCACACTACAGTTCTAGATGATAGGATATCTCACTATGAAAATTTATGGCAAACACAATGGATACTTGTTTATATAGTAAACTATGGGTGAATAAGCTTGAAAGGGATCTCCATCATTGTAGATAACTTGAAAATCTCTCTCCAGCCTTTTTCTTGGCTTGTGTCAAGTTGACCAATGAAATATCATGTTTGAGATTGCATGAAAAGTAATACACAATTTTTTAAAAAAGATCATCAAAATTTAATACCAAATTATTGGGTAACTTTAAGAACCACTCCAAGGATTCTCTTACTAGACTCCTTCAGATCAACAAAAGGTATATGTTGCTATATGCCACTAGATAACATACAACAAATAACTCAATGAAATGAGCCTTGGGGTCACCTTTCCCCTTATATTTGTCAAAATTTGGTGGTTCATATCTTAGAAGAAATGATATTTGAAAATAATCCATGTTGAATGGATAAGAACACATGTCATCCAACTTAAAAAATTTAGTATGTTTCCCATCTTAGATGGCAGTAATTACATCCTTCATCTATTACAATTCTTGGGCTAGGAAACTAGAGGAAATATTGGCTTGAGGCAAAACATTGGCCTAGATGGATGGTTGGGTGGTCATAAGTGGAGCACTTTGACTGGGGTATGATGGAGGTATTTATTGGGGTATGTTGGTTTGATTGGGATATTGCATTTGTGGTTTTGTAATATTATGGTTAGGGTTGGATATGTATTGTGGGCATGTCATTTGTGAACATAGGATTGCAAAAAGGGAGATTGGTATTGTGTTAGTGAATGAATCAGAATCACAAACAAAACACACTAATGTTAACATCTTAAGCCTATCTCAAGGGGGAAGCATAATAACAAAACCAAATGAGAAACATAACTAAAATTTAAAAGAAAAATAAATCCTTCACCTTCTTTGTATGCTCCAAATATCTTTTTAAAGTGCCTTTCTCAGCTTGTGCTCAATGAGTCATCATCAAAGGAGGCTTGGCTATCTCCTCTTCTCTTTGGCACCTTTGTGATGGTTTTGGCTTAGCTTGGATCAATAATTTGGCATTATAAAACTAATTGAATGATGCTTTGTAATGATTTGTGCATTATAAATTTACACTATCCAAGCTTGAAAATCAATAGGTAAGACTTTATATTTATAGATTTTGCAAAATGATAATAATGAACCTGAACCTTCCATCTCAAGATGAAGATGTGTGGCTAAGGATCCATTCAATTTTAGACACAAAATTAAATAAATTCCCTCATAAACATTTGGGATAGAGAGGAATTAAAGAGGCATGGGAGGGCTTGATCAAATATTTTATGCATTTATGGCCTAGGGATGTCTTTACAAGAAATGATGTCACTTGATGATGTAGAAACTCATAATCAATTTCCAAAAAGAAATATTCCACAAGTTACATGGAAAATTAACTTAAACTGTTGTTTTAGATTAATCATCCTTAAACATAATTAGTTAACTTTGATGCAAATCTCAACAATTGGTGCAAAAATTAATCAAATTGATTATAATGTCATATTATTGGTTCAAAATTTGATAGGATTAGAATTAGGATGTGATGTTAGATGCATTGGATCTATTATCTCATTTAGGATGTTGTCAACACAAAATAATAGAGGCACATGTCTTGTGTAATAAATTTGGTATAAAAGATCAATCTAAAGCACCTAGGTGTTAAAATGTCACTTTGAATCAAAATGATCTGATCAAAGTTAGTTATCTCATAAATTCCATTACATAATTTAATGATACTCTAGACAAAATTGGCACTTGTATATGATAAATTCAACTCATTTAATGTGTTTTAGTGTTTTTAGGCCAAATTGTGATGCTTTGATAGAAATTGGTCAAAATCTTGGTTGGAGGTTATTGGTGGCTAGTTTTAGGTGTCTACATGGGTTACCTATATTTGGATTAGAACTATAGGGTTTTTAACAAGGCTAACTCCTTAGATAGGATAATTTTGGTTCTAACTTTATAAAACCTAAGGAAGTTGGGATGAAAAGAGTAAATAAGTTGCATAAAATAAGACCTATTCTAACATGTGGTGATGCACCATGAGTTTGTCATATCCACTCATAAGCTTCAAACCTTAACACACTAATGGAATAAAACTAATATAGTGATTTATATGGTTTCTAAGAAATAATATTTCACATAGAGGTCAGTTTGATGTACTAAGACTTGAGGACAATGAAGATAAGGTCTAGTTGAAGACACTTATAGATAGCATTCCATCCTATCCTTGAGATATCAATGTTATGACACACTATATGACCTATGAAGAATATTGATATCATTTAGATTGAGCTTACACTGGAAAAGGAAAGATTAGACCACTTTACATATAAAGCAAACACATCATACTAAGCACAGATTGACAAACACTATAGAATGTATTTCTCAATACTCCAAAAGGTGCATAATACAATTTTGGTAGAGTCTAGTCATACCAACCTAAGGGATGAAAATCAAGGCTTAGAAGCATAGATATATAGAATAATGGAATGAGATATGAGAAGCTTTTTGGCATTTAAGGGGTCATTATTTTTCTCAAATCCAATCCCAATAGTAGTTACAATCACCCTACATTTCTATTACTTCAAAGTGCTCAATTGGTCATGGTCACCACAATAAATGGTTACAAAAGTCACTCATTCCTTCTCCCACTTCTTTCTACATTGATTCTATTTTTGGTTACAATGGTAGGATCAAGTCATTTTCAAGTTGAGTGTTGATGTTGATATAGTTATAATAACTAGATCAATCTATTATGCTCCTATTCTAGTACTAGTTACCCATTACTAGTTCATTTATCATGATAAAGTGAAAAAAAGGGTCATAATCACCTCATTGGCTTTGACAAAAAACCTTGATGTGCCTATCTCTATGGCCTTGTTTTAGAACCTAAAACTAGGTCCACCATAGAGAAAACCAATTTATATTGGTTTTAATATTGATACTTTTGCTTGTCAAACTTTACCCTATATTAGGTCTACAAGTCCATTTTAATCTTTCATTGAGTCTTAAAGGTGACCGTCAACCCTGTAAAGTTAATTATAGTTCCTCCTAGATCATAATTGAGCTTGGCACCTTTTTGTATTAACTTACCTTAGTCAAAAACTTGCATCTTTAACTTTTATTGAAAGTCCTAGGCTTGACTTTGCTTGATTAACTATCAAAATATGACTCAGATCATTGACCTATTAACTTCCTCTCTTACTAGAAATCTTAAGTTTCATGAATTCATACTGATCATTGATCTTGAACTTGAGCTAACATGGTCTTGACACTTGGCACCTTCATATTTACACTCAGGATCCACTAACCCTTTGAATTGATTGCATAAAATCAATCTCCTTGGTATGATTACATGTAATCCATTGATATTTTGGGGACCCATTGACATTGTAAAATCATCCTAATACTATTGGATCTATATGTATGGCTCAATGCCAACTATTGGATCTACTTAGATTTAAACCCCCATGGATACTTTATGGATCTTAAATTTGACATTCATGTGAATGTCATTTTACATCCCCATGGATGTATTTGACATCTTGTAGACCATAAAATTTAATATCTAATGTATTTTTGTAGTGGCATAAATTTGACATCTATGTGAACAAATCCCATTAGTTAACCAACTTTGAAGATTTATATCTTGACGCACAAGAGTCATGGAGGGACCAAATTTGCTAGAGATGTTCCTAAGACCAAAAGCATTATGCCCACTTGATCTATTGGTTCTAAGAGATTTCTAAGTGTGTTTATAAAATGTTCAAGTGATCTCACCTATTTTATTTTTCATGATGCCCTGATGAAGATATGGTTCATTTGGTTAAGTATGGGAAAACACTATCAAATTGTCTAGGAGCCCAACTTTGAACATGCACAAATTTTGTCATGCTTCATCACATGACCTAAAACTTAGCACATATGCTGGGACTATATTGAATAAAAAAATATGATTTTTTTCTATTGAAACTACCATATATGTGAGATATAGCACCATAAAACTACTCCCTTGGATCTATTTTATATTCTTTGCAAATTGGCTAATTATGGAAACTTAAGGAATTTTACCTAAAAGGCTAACTTTGAACACTCATATCTTCTTCTGCACTTAGATGCATGGCCTAAAAATTGGCATGTATTAACTTGGGACTAATGTGATCACAAAAATATGACTAATTCTATCTAACTCATCCACATATGGAAATGGTAACGTCATAAATTGCTTACTCAAAATTTCTACCACTAAACCTAAGTTCTTTGATAAACACAATGAACAACTAGATGAATACCATGCACTTCCATACTCATTCTAATCACTCTTGACATCCCATGGGGTATCTACAACTCTATTCCTATCCTTAGAAATTGACAAAATACACTTTAAGTGAAATTAAAGTGTTTAAAAATATTTGCAAGCTACATGATCCCTTAGTCCACTCATTCCATCCAAAACTTGTTCAACTATTGCTCTATTTTTTTATCTTTAGGACATTGTACTACATCTAGGTATAATATTGGTATGTGGGCCAAATTGACAACATTTTTGGCGATTCAACTAGCTTGACCAGCCTATTAGACATGGGACCTAAACACTTTCATGACAACGTGAATCAATAAATAAGCATGGGATAATGACTCTCTAGACTAAATGTCACTCTTGACACCTCAAAGACTTATATTAGGAATAAAACATAGAAAAATAAGAAAATAAAAAAACCTAACACTAAGAACACACCTAACAACTAAGGACAAATGAGGGAAGGAACAAAATAACAAGATACTACTTATAGACTTATATAGAGAACTTATTTGGATGCAAAAACTAACTACTATAAAATTGAACTAAACTTTGAATTCATCCCCCATGGATCAAATGATAATGCTCTCTGATCATTGTGACACCCTAATTTGAAGTTTTTTTATGATGATTAGTGTGAAAATAGACCCTGACCAATGTGTGACAACCTTCATCTACAACTATCACTCTCTTGGTCACTTGGACAAGTGGATTGACCATATGAATTCATCCCTATGTGCATGGGTTGAGTATGAGGGTCAAGAATCCAATCATACTCATCCCAAATCTTTTTGTCTTGCATCACTAACATCATTTCCTCTTTGGTCAGGGGTTGCAACTAATTTTGCTCCTTGGATTTGAGGTTATCAATTTCCCAAACATCCTTGGTAAGTCCCTTCTCATGCTCTAGTTGATGTAGTGATGGGGTATCTAGGTGCATGTATAAGTCCTCTAAGTCATCCCAAAAGGACATATTATCATAGCCAATGAAAAAATCACAAGACTGACTTTCATATCTACCATCTACCTATAAGACATTAGTCTAGTTACCCACCTCTTTCACTTGAACAAGGTCATCACAAGGCTTTTGATAAACTAAATTTTTCTCATCTTCTTCATCAACAGAGAGAGGTGATAATTCATGAATCCACTCAATAATAATCTCTTTTTGAAATGACACTTCTAAGGCTGCACTTTTTTCCTTATCTAAAACATTATCATGTTGTTCAACTTCATCATTCAAATTTTCCTTGCTAAGTTTCTTAATCTCACCCAAAAATTATAGACATAAGTGCTTGAATTGGTCATCCAATGGATTATTGAACTCAATATCAATAGAATTATTATGAATTCTACCATCTAATTTATCTCTTAAGAACAAAATCATCCTGCATTTCACTTACCTCGGCTCCATCATTAAGACATTACAACTACCCTTTATCACCCAATTTTTGCTCTTGCTTACTTTATAATCTATTAGAGTGCACAAGGGTCCTAATTTGAATCTCTTATTCATAGACACTAGAATTATCCTCTCCAACATCCTTTGGAAACTTATTTTCAACCATGATACTATCAATCTTTTAAAGAACTGCCCCTTCATCCACCAACTTTGATAATTTGTCTATCATACTTAGATGGTCATATTCTAATTTTGAAGCATTTGATTGCTTTTGAAGAGGTGAGAGGGTGGGTGGGAAATAGACATCATTAGGATACTTTTGGGATTGAGGGGGGATGTGTAAATGGGTAATAGGTATTTGAGTATTAGAATATGAAGAACCAATAACAAATTTTAAACCTATGTCTCCTTCACTATCCTCTTTTTCAAGGGTGGGCATGATGAAATTATGATCCATTATATATGAAGGTTTCCATTTGGGTATAAATTTAGGTTCTTTGGAATGTATAGGATCTTGATCATAAGTGGATTGATTTAGAGAAGGAAGGTGAAGGAAATATACCTTTTTGGTGATTAGAGGAAGAGACTATATGTAGAACTTAAAGAGTACTCAGACTTGATTTTCATCTCCACACCATGTTCAAGGTTTCACACTATATGAGAAAAATATTTGAACACGTACCCTCCAAAATTTATAATGAATTCATTACCTAAAAATAAGTCAAAATGAGGCAATAAATTTTATACAATAAAGTCTTGCACAATTAAAAGTTTGGGCTAGGCATGGAAAGTGAGTTGGAGATTTATAACAATACCAAATACTCTCATGGAAGACCCATTCCATTACAAATCAAAGTCAAAAATAGGTTCATGCCTTATTTTCAAAGTTTCTACTACCAATTTAAGAAAAATTGAAAAATATTCCTTATTGTTAAGTGAACTTTTACGGACCATAAAATATCCCATGACTAGAGAGACTAGAAAAGGAGATGGGATGACCAACTAAGCTAACTATGGCTAGTTTATAGGGGTGTTTTTGTGAGGGATAAGAGCATGTAATTCAACATTTTTTTATAATTTGATACTCTCTTGAAACCTATCTATTTCTCCTCATAGTTTATCAATCTCAAAGTGTAGATAATTAGTATTTGGTGCAAGTGGATTGTAAGGGGAAACAGGTTGATAATACGACTAATTATGAGGATGAAGAGGTTTCCATGGAGGTGGATGATCTTAGTAATTTGGAGGATATGGATTATATGGTTAGGAAGGATCAATGTATGGGTCATATGGGTTATGGTAAGGTGGTTATATGGGTAGAGGGTAAAATCCTACCTCATAGTCTACCATGGCTCATTATGAACATGTATATCAAGTCAAAACCATGACTAAAACCTTCTTACCTTTACAACCATGACACCACTAGTATCTCTAAACTTGAGGTTGATTGTAAACCTTTAAAATATACTTGAATTTACCCAAGATGACTGTAGATGATGTTGTTTATGTCTTTAGCTCCCAAATGTTCTCTAATGTCTTCAGAGCATGCTCCAAGGCACTTGAAAGTAGTCTCATCAGATGTGATAGAACTATTAGAGATCTAGATTGCACCCTAGTTAAAAGCATAAATGTTCAAGTCCTACTCTCAAACCTGGTCCAACATGGGAATAACCCTAGGTTGTGGGTTACTTATATTTGGGTCAAACCTATAGGGGTTTTAATAGGGCTAGATCTTTAGATATTATAATTTTGGATCTAAATTTATAAAACCTAAGAAATTTGGGATGAAAAGAGTAAATAAGTTGCATAAAATAATACCCATTCTAACATGTGGTGATGCACCATGAATTTATCATATTTACTCATAAGCTTGAACCCTTAACACACTAATGGACCATGAAAAAAACTAATACAATGCTTTTTATGATTTCTAAGAAACAATATTTCACATAGAGGTAATTTTGATGTAATAAGACTAGAGGAAAATGAATATAAGGTCTGGTAGAAGACACTTATAGACAACATTCCATCCTATCCTTGAGATATCAATTCTATGACACACTATATAACTTATAAAGAATATTTTTAGCATTCAGGTTGAGCTTAGACCTACAAAGGGAAGAATAGACCACTTTAGATATCAAGAAAACACAACATACTAAGCATTGATTAATAAACACTATAGAATTTATTTCTCATTACTCCAAGAGGTGCAAAATAAAATTTTGGTAGAGTGTAGTCATACTAGCTTAAGGGATGAAAATGAAGGCTTAAAAGCCTAAAAATATAGAAGAATGGAATGAGAAAGAGAGGAAGTTTTTTGGTGCTGAAGGGGTCATTATTGAGATCAAATCCACTCCCAATAGTATTTACAACTACCTTGCACTTATATCCCTTTGATCCCTCTTTTAGGCATGTCCAAACTCTGCCAAGATGGATCTTGTAACTGTAACCTCTTGAGATGAATGCAATATTACTTTTAGATTTTGTTGTTCTAGTTTAGTGTGTACATGTAAATTTATTTGCATATGTGGTAGATATTTTGTCCCTTGTCAATTCTTGATCTCACTTAGTTACTAGTTGATGTTGTTATATAGGTCATGTTTATTATTTAGATATCTCTTGATTGGAGCCTACATGTGGATACTTTGACTGGTTATTGTCTTACATTAGACCTCTCCATCACTTACCTTAGTTTTTGATTATTTGGTGAGTGTAGTCATATAAAATGTCTAAATTGGTAGCTTGAGTGTGGCTTATGACACTCAGTCCATAAGACCTTTTATGCTCTCATGACCCTTCCAAACACCTTTTTGCTTATAGTCGATCACTTGTAGACTTTTGAGACCTAATACTAGCTCAACCAGGCTTTGTTTCCCATGCTAATTCCATCCCCCTAGGTCTTGAGCCTATATGATAGGATCACTTGAGTTGGGATATAGTGCTATACCCTAATTTGTCTATTTTTGTCACTTCTATACAATCATATTTTGAGCCAAATGATCATTTCATTTCAATTCCTATTCTTCATTATGTCAACCTAGTCTGAGTACATTTAACCCATGACCAATATATCTCTATAAAATCCCATTAAAAGTTCATTTAGAATGGGTTAGAAAATATTACAAATCAATAAAGAATACAATCAAAACCATTGAGACCAATTTTTCTATTCTCTTCATACAACCATCCAATATAGCTACAAGCATACTCAAATCCTCACACCAGTCCCTAGCTAACTCAAGCACTCTTAGTTTGGCATTTTTTCATCTACATAACACTATTTAACAAAGCACATCAAGTGGGATAACTACATATGGCTTGATCCCTCTTTGAAGAATTGATATGTAAGCAACTTACCCACACAAGGGGTGTGGATACACGTTTAGTGCATCTTACACACACTACCCCCACCCACTCTCCCCCCCGGTCCTCTTTCTCAAGTTTTATTCAAGCATAATGAAGGTGTAGAGTTCAATATTAAATCAGATATACAAGGAGATACATCAAAATTAAATATTCAAAATTTCATAAGTAGGATCACATAGGGATAATATATAAAACCCATAAATCTTAGATCTTTGTGACTAGTTTGGATAATAGTGGTAAGACCTAGACTATAACACCAGAACCTAAAGTGTCCTATTTTTAGTGCTCCTATCCTTTCACTAAATGAAATATAGATCTATGTTCAAGACACTAGTCCAATCTTGCACAACTAGTTTTAACCTCTATCTCAGCTATCTTAGTCTAGTTTTAAGCTAAGTTACATTTATCCTCTTTCATTACTATTTTTAGAAAACTAGGAAAGCCAAATAAATTATACAAATCAATACTATAATTATTGAAATATTATTTATTGATTTATTATTCTAAACCCTTAACTAAATTAGGAATAAAACTCCAATATTGCAAAAATAGTTAAATCATTTGGTGAACCTGACTTACTTCATTTGCACACAAAAAACATAGAAACCCTAGGGTAAATTCCTTGTTGATTTTTTAAACATATTTTAAATGAAAAATTCACATATTATTTTTTAAAATTCCATAGTAAATTTTAAAATCATTTATTCCAAACCCTAGTTGAATCTATTAAGTCTTTTTATGCACAAAAACCATAGAGACCCTAGGGAAAATTTCTTGATAATTTTAGATTTTTTTTTTTTCATTTTTTTACCTGTATATTTAAATAAAAAAATTACATTAATTTTTAAAATTTCATAGTAATTAAAAAAAATCATTATCTTCCAAACCCTAGTTGTATATACTATGTCCCTTTAAATAATTTTTTTTTAAATTTTTTCTAATTTTTCACATGCATATTTAAATAAAAAATTTACATTGATTTTTAAAATACCTTAGTAATTTTTAAAAATATAATTTTTCAAAACCCTAGTTTCATATACTAGGTCCCATTACTTTTGAGGTATCACCTTACATCTAAAATTAGATTTCACATAAAAATAAAAGTGGATCTCATTTATTTAAAAACATATCTTACATTTCTTGTAAATAATGAGACCATACTCAGTCCTATCATGTACATGAATGATGAAGTTTACCACATGTTAATACAAAGCTTCATTATTTGCATTTCATGCTTACTTTTTATAATATGGGATGATATTAAGAAATTCAATGCTAAACATGTTAAGATACCTCTTGCCTTACCTCCCTTAGAGCCTTTATCCCATACCAAGTCATGTTGTATGGTCTATTTTACTCTTCCCTAGGTCACTACCTATTGTTAGAGATCCCAATTGACACCATTTGTCCCTCCACCTCCTCAACCTATCAATTATTTATGCTCTCCTCTTGTAGATACTACATGGTAATAGCTATGCTACCACCCTCACCTAGTCAGGATCCCTACCACCCTCATTTGGTAATTCCTCCCCCACCTAGTCAGGATCCCTAACACCCTCCTATTCCTTCCCATCCTAGGCCCAACCCACTCACACAAGTAGATCCACATAAGCCATATGATATTATTGATTAGTTAAGAAACACACCATCTATGATTTCCATGTTAAAATTTCTTTAGAAAGCTAATTTGTTTAAGGACATTATTTATTAAGTACTCACTCAGACCTCTATGCCCATTGATTTAGAGATTTCTTATTTTACATTAGTGGTCAACACATAAAAAACTATAGAATATGTTATTTATTTTGATCATGAGGACATGCCATCATAGACAGTTATTGATCAAAATTTACCATTATTCATATAAGCTCAAGTCAAAATAGGCATAATTAAGAGAGTTCTAGTTGATAGTGGTTCCAAAATTAATATATATAATATTACATTTTCACAAACCATGGGTGTAGATATGTAATTAGTGAAAAAATCATATAATAATATTAGAGGGTTTGATGATATACCATGATAAACATTGGGTACCATTACTTTGGATATAATGGTAGGGCTCAAAACCCTCTCTTCCTAGTTCTAGGTCATGCCAAGTCCTCTTCATGATAATATTTTTCTTGGATGAACTTGACTACAAGATATGGGGATAGTTCCTTCTACTCTTCATCGATGTGTTAACTTTCTCCAAGAAGGATACCTATACACATGCTAAGTAGATAACCATCCATTTAAGTATTATCAAATTACAGAGTCATTTTAGACTATTTCACTAGATAGGACACCTCATATCATAATTGAGTCACCACCTCATCACATTTATCTTGATTAGATACATACATATGAGGTAGGAGAGACTAGCACATCTTGCACTCCTCCATTTATAGTTATGTCCTCAGCTCTAGATACTCAACCAATCATAGTAGCTTTAGTCATTATAGATACTCCATCAGTCATAGTTCTTACACCTATTAAAATTATACAATCACCAAAATTAGTTCTAGTAGTACCAGTTGATTTTATAGATACAACTCCTCTGATACTTATAAATAATCTCATAAAACTACCATCTTCCACTACTACAGTTGATGAGACTCTCATATCACAGTTACACCTTGTGGTAAATTTTGAGTTACCATATATACATGATGTTGATATAGATTCCCAAGATACTTTAGATGATGATACGATACTCACACTCACAAATGACTATTTGTGTGGATTGAGTTTTACACCAGTTGGCCCAAGAAAGTAGCAAGATGACTTTAGAGCTCTCATTACACATCCTACATTACTCTTAGAATCTCACACTATGCTCTTAGGATACACTCCATATTTATGACCACAAATAGATCAATTTTCACATATAGTTCACATTGTTACCTTTATGGATATAGAGCTAGTCATTTAGATTTAGGAAGGTAGACATAACATCAACCACAAATTATACTACTTATGTTACTTGATCATGGATTAATCACACTACCTATAGTATGACATACATATATTATTAATTTATCATGGTAATATTATTTCCCACTTTATATTTTTCATAGGATCATAGACCATGATACAAAATCATGTACAACTTTTAGTAGAGACTGGATAAACTATAGGTTTAGGGTATTTTTAAGATTACATCACCACCAATACTAGCTTCACCACTTCCATTGAAGCCATCTACTACCAGAGATAAATATCCCTAAGGAGACTCAACATCTTCACCACCATAGCAACCTTTAGTTCATCATCGATAAGATGACACCATTTTGAGTGATAGATCTCTGACTACACAAAGAGCATAGATATTACTAAGACCTAAGGATATAACCACCATGCATCTAGAATTTATGATATATGATGATACTTATGATGATGACCTTGAGGAATTTGATAATGGCCATAATCCTTTCCTCCATATTCATTCCCAGTGAGCTCCATCTTTGGATCCTTTACCCCCTCTAGCCTAGTCTTTTACATCATTATGTATATATTTCTTATTCAAAATTACTTGTATATACTTTCTTTCAATTACTTGTACATAGTTTCTTTTTGCTTAATTGTACATAGTTTTTAAATATTTATTGTACATAATCTCCTAATACTTTATTATACATAGCTTGTACCAAAAATACAAAAAAAATTCAAATATGAAAAATACATAAAACATTCAAATATGTCAAAATACCAAAAAAAATCAATTGTATGCATTATCCATGCTTTACATTTCTACTACCATGCTAGACTTACATTTATTTATATGTTTTATTATTTGTAAATTTATCTACATTACCATGCTTCACTTGATCTTCTTTGAGTGTGTGTAGTGACATCCGGATCCTTGATTTCTTCAATCTACCCATTAAGGGGGCATCCTACTTTTACATTCAAAACATACATCAATATATCTACTCCCTAGGGGAATCTTCTACATGACTATACCATCTAGGTTATGTCATTCCTACACCACACACTCTATTTATCATGTTGATATACATTACTTACTAGCTTATATAGATTACTCTATCGACACTCACTAGTATATATCACTTGTGTATTTATTAGTATCTACCTAGTCTTGTACTACATGTCTTTCATACTTTTACTTATTTATTTGATTAGTTAGATGTGATTGTATTTACAACATATTTACATGCCTTCCTTTCTTATTTTGCATATCTAGATGTGATTGAATTTCTTAATTCCTATTTTGTCTCTTTTATGTGCCTTAGGACATTTACCAATGTCCTTTGCTTCTATTCTTGTGTGTTCCTTAGGACATTTCCCAATGTCCTTTGCTTGTTCTCTTCTATATGATTGTGGCCCTCATTCCAACCTTGCTTATTCTCAAATTTTATGTGTATGTGGGCATTTGAACATGCCTTATATGATTACTTTCTAGTTTGAGTGACATGTGCCCATGTCCCTTGTTTGTTTGGCCCCTCAAAAACACTTGTATGCTTAATTATTAACTTGAGTGCTTATTGTATGATTTCTTCTCAACTATTTGCAATGCTATGGTTCACATATTGCATTATCTAGCTTTATTGGATGCTATGATGGAGATAATTATCCATCCCTTCTTGAAAACTAATAAATAACAACTAACATTTCCAATATTAGTTTAGTATATTACACATGCTATTACATTTTTATATTTATCTAGGCATACCCTTGTTGATGTAACAATCTTCAACACAAACTATGCTATATCTTGAGACGTCTTTTCAATTATCATTTCTATATGATGTGTTTCATAACATAACACACTTTTAGGGATCTTTATTCTAAGGGAAGTCATTATAGGGTCTTCATTCCTACCCTCAAAAGAGAGGGAAACAAATAAGGGTTTTGTCATAGAGATCAGAGCTCTTACTGGTCAAAAAATTAGTTTTCAAAACACTCAGAATAGTAACTAGAACCCAAATTAGGCATAAAAAACCAAGAAAATAGTGATGATTATAAAATAGTCATCAAATTCAATATAAGACAACATCACCAAACATGGAAATAGTGTCAGATAGTAGGGTGTCATGTTTTTGGTACTCCTATCCAAATAGCAAAAAATCTATATTTTCCATAAATAGGTAGAAAGGTAAGCTTAGCTATAGTTTTATTAGGTATAGACTAGTTTAGATATAATAGTTTTTCTTAGAGAATCTAGATATAGGGGGAATAATGCATGACATGATGGCTCTCACTTCTAATTTTAGATTGGGTAGTTGGTATAACTTCTAGATCAGAATCTATGTTATACACATATGACTTCTTTTCTTTCTGAGTTTAGTATATTATCTAGGCATTCTCAGTAGTTACATGCCTTATTCCATATATAGGTGATTGGAACCATTTTGGAGTGGCTTTCATACAAGCCTAATATCCACATTCCCAAGCGGTTTCCACATAAGCCTAGTTTTTATTTTCATAGTGGATTTCATACAAGCCTAATCTCTTCCTTCTAGAGTGGCCAAGAATGGCCTAGTTTCTAACACACATTTAACTAACCACACCACATTGTCAAATTATAGAGCATTCATGGGCTTCAAGATCCATCTCATATGACATACATTCATATCAGTATTAGTTCATAGCTTCACTTATTGGGAAATGATGGAGCCAAAGGATTAACTAGCCTTTATATTCTTGAGATACCTACTTAAAGGGATTGGACATGTAATCCAACCATTGATTAACATACACATGATTACATAACTTCACTTAATAATTGATGAATCCAAAGGGACATCCTTTACATTCTTGAGCCACTCTTAAATAATTGAGAACTTATCTTTGTTCATGATATTATTTTTGGTACAACACATATCTAACATCACTCATCACCACTCATCATCATAATAGGTTTTTTATTGGTTTACATACTTGGTGAGGTATATTTATTCCTTTCTCTTCCTCTCTCTTACCTAGATTTTGTACATTATTATTTTAAATATATCATATCTAGTAAATATTGATCTAATATTTGTTTTCCTCTTATAGATTTACACTTTACAATGTGATCTCTCCATACACACTTAGCATCACATAGATTCATGAGCTTCACTCTTATAGGTAAGTTTAGCTACACTTTCTACTTTTCCTTTATCCTCGTATTTCACTTTACTACATCACTAGAATAAAAGGTGGGGGGGAAAATGTAATCATATAAAATGTCCAAATTGGTAGCTTGAGTGTGGATAGTGACACCCAATCCATAGGACCTTCTTGTATTCTCTCATGACCCTTCCATACACCTTTTTGCTTATAAACAATCATCAATAGACTTTTTAGACCTGATTCTAGCTCAACGAAGCTCTATTTCCCATGTTAATTCCATCCCCATAGGTCTTGAGCCTATAAGATAGGATTAATAAGGTTGGACTATAGCATCAGACCCTAGAGTGTCCCATTTTTTATTCTCTTGTCTAATGACATTTCGATCCCAAATGATCATTTCCTTCCTATTCCTATTATTTATTATGTTATCCTAGCATGAATACATTTAACCCATGACCAATAGATCTCTATAAAATCCCATTCAAAGTTAATTTATAATGGGTTGGAAAATATTACAAAGCAAGCAAGAACACAAGCAAATTCACTAAGGCAAATTTACCTATTGTCTATATACAACCATCTAATACAGTTACAAGCATACTCAAATCCTCATACCAATCCCTGGCTAACTTAAGCACTCTTAGTTTGGCATTTTTTCATCTTCATAACACTATTTCACAAAGCACATCAAGTGGGAGAAATACATATGGCTTGATCCCTCTTTGGATTATTGGTATGTAGGTAGTATGCCCACACAAGGGGTGTGTATACATGTTTAGTGCATCTTACACAAACTAACCCCCCCTCCCCCCTATTTCTCAAGTTTTATTCAAGTATAATTAATATCTAGATTTAGATATCAAATCAAATCTACAATGAACTCTATCAACATTAAAGATTCAAAATTTCATAGGCAATCTCACACAAGGATAGCAAATACAACCCATAAAACTTATATTTCCATGACTAGTTTGGACAACAATAGTATGACCTAGACTATAGCACCAAACCTTGAAGTGTCTTATTTTTAGTGCTCCTATCCTTACATTGAATGAAATCTATATCTAGGTTCACAATACTATCCTAATCATGCATAGCCAATTTCAGCCTCTATCTCAGCCATCTTAGTCTAGTTTTAAGCTAAGTTGCATTTTTCCTCTTTCATTACTATTTTTGAAAAGCTATGAAAGTCAAATAAATTATAAAAATTAGTACTATAATTATTTAAATATTATTTACTAATTTATTGTTCTAGACCCTTAACTAAATTAGGAATAAAACTCCAATATTACCAAAATAGTTAAATCAGTGAGCCTCTATAGGAAATAGTGATGTACAACAAATATTTGGAGTCATATATCTAGTCTTTGATTTATTTGATTAGTGTTTATGAGTTAAAATAGAGTGTATTAACCATATTTTAGGTGCATCACCATTTTTAGATTAGGTTTCCTTTTTAAGTTATCTCTCTTTCCCTTTTCCCTGGTCATTAGTAGGTTTTAGTAGTGGAAATGAGCTAAAATGATGCATCAAAGGAGCTTGTCTCATTAATAATCCTAGAGGCCCAACCCCATTATAGGGTACCCACATCCTAAGGTAAATCCCATGTTGAGATAAGTTTGGAAGTAGAACCTAAATTTTTTTGCTTCTAGCTAGGGTGTAATCTAGATCTTTAACAATTATTTTATAGATGAAGTAACTCAAACCAATGGGAAAATGAATTCCATCTACATTATTGATGTTACATTTATTATGAACTTCATTTAACTCCATTAAAAGTTTAAAAAAATATTTTTTTCACTTACATACCTTGGAAATCTATATGGCGTACCTTCAAACCCTCCATCCCTAAGATACAAACCTTTGAAATTGAATGGAATAAATTCCATGTTTCTTGATGAGGGAAACAACTTCATTCAAAATCTATGTTGCTATATTACTTTAAAAGGATCTTAATATCAACTTAGTAAATGCATTATTTATCCCCATGAAGTGTTTCTTTCTTATCTCATTGGTTATTTGAGGAAGTTTATCATATATAAATATCTATTGAGTATCTTATCATTCTACATTTGGGCCCAACCATAGTCTAGAATATACCATTAAATAGACTAGATATGCAATCATGTAGAATGATTGTGTAGACTCAAGTTTTATGATTTATTCATGGATATTATCAATGATGATCTCTCCCCAATCAGTGAAATTAATTTCCAAAAAAAATCATGTTGATATACATACACATCTATTTGGAAAATGTTTAAGTGTCAAAAAGACCCAAAACTCTATTTAATAGAGTTATAACATCTTATAGTTCTTCATGGAATTATGATCTATACAAAAACTTGGGGAGTTTATAATGTCCTCTCTTATTATTATCCAACCAAGATTGATTGATCATGTTTAAACACTTGTCATTATGTTTAAGCCATAAATTTCATGTAATACCTTTATTTATTTCAAATTTTACATCATGAGTTGCAATACCAAATGTTTTCTTCATTAAATGATTATATAATTTTACCATCACCACATCATCCAAAAATTTGATTTCTCTCTTCTATGGCTCATAGTAATCTACACATGAATGTACCAAATATTCACATTGAATAGATGTTGGGAACACAATGACATTGCAAGACCACTATCCAAAATGTGTTGTTACAAATATGTTCATTTGCCATCCTCCATTCTATCCAAAAATTATTGAATGCTTATGTGACCATTTCGATATCAATGCTTTGTAATATGTTTTTTTCTAGGGTGGAAATATGCCCATGACCCATATATTTTAATTTCATTTTGGAAGATGTGGTTATGTAAAATGTAATATAAATTTTATGTAAAATGTAATATAAATTGATAATATTAGGTTTATGATATTAATATTAGGAGATGAAAAATATTGCGTGGATTTTAATTTTGGACTGCGGTGGTCATAAAAATATCAAAAATTCTTTTGTAAATTTATGTTAGTTTTTGTTTGAGTAAACCAGAACTCTTGGGTACCTAAAACACCTAAAATACCTAAATTAAAATAATTTACATAATAAAGAATGTATATTTATAGACAAGGTTTCAAATTTATTAGAGGGCTAAGGCATTTAGGTTGGTAAGGAAGAATTGAATAAACACTAGTGAAAAATGAAGAAAATGAAAGGGGAAAAGGTATAAATAGTTAAACAATAAATGACAAGATGAAAGGGCATGAAAAGTGAATGAAATGGCATGAAATGGAGACAAAATGGAAGTGAATGGGTGAGAGCAAATAAATATTGTAAGGATGGAAAAAGTAAAATTTAATAAAAAATGAAGCAACATGAGGTTATTCACATGATAGAGCACTGCAATAGAGAAATCTAGCATTTTTTGTATAAATAGACTCTGATGTTGACTTATATCAGTTGTTTTTTAATTTTTGGTTTAAAACTATCACCTCGAGTTTTGATCAAGATTTTCAAGGGTCGACAAAACTTTTTATAATATTATTTTGAAAAACCATAAAGTTATTCTTAGTTTTTTAAAGTTTTGGGTAATATGGGTATTCGAGGCACTTCCTTTAGTTCCCTACAGACTTAAAATCTCCAATTTTTTAATTTAATTTAAAACTAAGACTTTGGTGAAGACTCAGTTGGTACTTTCAAGTGGCACTCATGGTATCACCTTTTTAGATTTTTTAGAGAAGAAGGAACTGATGACACTTAGTGAAATTTAGGACTTTTAGAGTCTTGAGGCACCAATGAAACACTATAGTTATATCCAAAACTTTATGGAATAGAGGGAAAAAAGATCTATCCTAAATTTCATGACTCTAAGGAACCTAGACCTAATTCAAAGGTTTAGGGGTTTTAGGTATTTAGGGAACCAAAGGAAGTTCCTAAGGTGATAAAAAGTTAAAGAAATTATAAATAGGTTTTGGGACTTGAAATTTATGCAAACTATTTATAATTAAATTGTCTCTTCAACCTAGTCTACATACTAATGCAAAAATTAGGAAGATTTAGGGCATATAATTTTTTTATGACAACACCTTCCCATTTTTTATGTTACTATTAATAGGATTTACCTAGTCTCTACCTAAACTAAATATCATTCTAAAAATCTCCTAATCTTAGATCATTGCTCCTATTTTTTGGATAGGTCTGCATTACCTTATTCTATTCTACCACTACAAACCTATCCACTTAGGTTGGACCTATTCACATGCCCTTTAATATATATTTCCTATATTTAATTTCTTCACATGGGTTAAACCATATGTTCCATATGTTTATTTAGAATAAATTACCCAAAGAGTCAGATATATAAGAAAATAAATCCTAAGCCTTTATATACCTAGAAATCACTTACCTATCATTACAAATACATCTACACATTGAGAGAAACTTCCCTAAATCTATCAAATATGAAATGTCTCAAAGGAAGAGGCCTTAATCTATGTTTGAATACCATTTTAAAGGTTAAATAATAGGTTAAGTGTTGAAATTTGTACATAGGATTACACTATATGCTAATATTACATAAGATTGTACACACTCAACTAGGTGGGATAACTACATGTAGTTTGACTTCCATATTAGGAGTATTAGATATGTAGGTAGTGAATAATCTAAGGGGGTGTCTAAGGTTATATCAACCCTTTCCTTTCATCCCTTTTCTAAGTCACTTTGGTAGCATTATGAAAAGCTATGGGTTGAATATAATAGAAAACATGTTATTTATGTGGGATTTGTAGACATAATGATATAAAAGAGACATTATCAAAAATACACATAATGTGAAATATTATAAAAAATCATAAAAAATACACATGACAGATGTGAACCCTAGTAGATAGGGATTTACTACACAGGGTTATAAAAGTCACAGACTTGTCTTAATAGACATAACATCTCTGTTTCTAGATTTGAAACATTCATAGGCCCATTCTAGACCATTGTTGATGAATAAATTTTTCTATAGACTTGCATAAACTAGAAACATGCTAAGTATTAAACCCCTTTAGTTTTCCATAAATAACAAGATTTAGTAAATTAGTAATACTCTACTAGTTACATTTAGATTTTTAATAGTTATTGTACAACTTAAGAGATCTAACTATTCTATTAGATTTAACCTATTAGGGTTGCATTAATCCAAAAATAAATTAAAAATCATGTACATCCTAAGGAGTACATCAAAATCAGTGTGTGCCTCATTTTAAAAATTTATAAGAGATTTTGTTTTGCATTACCATTCATACTAATACCTTGATATCACCATAATTTTAACCTAGGTTCCCCCCTGTGCACCACCCCCGGCCCCCCCCCCCCCCCCCCAACATTCCAATTCCCCATTTTAATCCTATTTTCCACTTTATACAAATTTATTCAACATCATTTCCCTGATCAATAACATCTTATAGTTCCCTCAATTTAATTGATGCCATCTATTGGGATGATGGTGTACTATTTTTGTTAAAAAAAATTATAGATCGTCGACTAGGCTAATGACATTGACTAAATATAAATTTTGAATTTTAAAGGCTAGATCCATATTTATAGGGTTATTTGTTATCATTTCTCATATAAAATACATCTAATCCACTATGTTTGTGATAAAAAACCTTAGGAAGAAGAAGAATTATGGCTAAGGTGGTTACTATTTTATTTTATTTTGAATTTGGTGGTCTAAATAAGCTTAAGTCTTTTGAATAATTAGATTTTATAAGAGTGAAAATATGATTTATTACACTTTAATATTTTTAAAAATAAGGTAATAAGGTACTTAATTTATATAGGGTTATATTTTGTGTTATACTTATGTCCTAGTTATAAAAAAGGGTATGTATTAGCTTATATTAGGATAAAAACTACTGTCACTTCTTAAAAACCTCTGGTATTGATCAAACACCTATGGTAACTAGATTTATATAATGTGTATGAGAATCATCTAGGAGATTTGTGTTAATTTATGATAAATTATATCATTACATTTATGTTTTCAAATCACTCCTATGCATCCAAATACCTTTGGCCCTACACAAATAGCTCTAATTTATTTATATTTGATTCAATCCCTAGCTTAGACACTTCAAACCAATGTGAATTTAAATAATGGGTTAACAATTTGGGTTGGAATAACCTCAAATAATCCCTAATGACTAAGTGGTGAAAAATAATGTTAATATAATTCTAAGTAATTTTTTCCTATGCCCTCCATTGGTATAAACATGAAAATAGATTTATCCTTTAGAAAATTTAGAGTTTGAATAAAAATAAGCTATATGAAAGTGTGATATAAGTGTTTCTTTGTTAATCAGTGAATGTTTATCCATAAAATGTTCTTAAGGGAGATTTATATAATGGTTTATTTACTTTGAAAATGGGAACTATTGGTGTGCACAAGTTAACCAAAAAAGATCCAAAATGGTGAAATAAAATGCCCAAAAAGGTGGTAAGTCCCAAATAAGACTTAAATGATAAACTAGAACATTTCTATTAAATACGGTTATCATAAATAATTGTCCTTATCTAAGATTACTAGAACCATCTTGAAGCTATATAAGAGTTAAATTCAAGATAAAAAAAACCAAAGATATTTATAATAAAGTCAAAAAAGATTATATAGTCAAATAAAGTAGATAATAATAAACAATACCAAAACATATGTGCCAATAAGTGCCCTATTTTCCATTAAAACTTTATATATTTAAATTCACATGAAAAACATTGTATAAACAAGGCTTATAAAAAATTTATGTGTTTAGAATCAACCCACATTTTTTATCCTAATTTTAATTAAGGCAATAAAATTAGTATAGTTAAGATATAAATTTGAAATGTAATTCAAATATTAAGATATGGCATTCAAGCAAACATTGAATATAAAATACCGAGGTTGATTCTTCTAATCTGATAAGTGGCATATGATAAATATAGTAAGTACTAAAAAAGGATGAATACATACCATTTTTGGTTGATTGTGATTGTATTAAGGAATTCAAAATAATGATAAAGTATTTGTGTAATTTATTTGGTTTATAAACTAATTATTTGTATGAATTAGGTTGGTTTTAATAATTTGGGTTAGTATTATTGGTCGATACTAACCTATTGGTCAATACTGAATTGTACAAAAGTAAGGCAAAATGACTACACAATCACCTATTCTTGTTTGTGTTTATTTTGGATTCATGATCATGAAACCCTGATGATGCATGTACCACCAAAAAATATCCTCTTTTGCATTGAGTGCTTATGAGGTATAAAAACATACAAAAATAGGGAAACTATAATAGGATGAGTTAATACTAATCACCCTTGTTTGATGATTGAATGTTGCCTACGTATATGATATTATAAGGAGGTAAATAAATCCACATGTAGTTATCCCACATAGTGTGATTGTAAAATTGTGTTCCTTTGCTATATATATAAAACTAATGATTAAAATTTGATACTTTAAAATGATTTATTTGACTTATATTTAGAGTGATTTAGACTTGGCTTGTGATTGATCCTAGTGGTAACTTTTAAATTTGGGAAGAATAGGGTAGATTTTCTCAGTTTACAATAGTGTATAGATATGTCTATATAAGTGCCAATTCTACTTTGAATGGGACCTTGATTTATTTATATGATTCCAATTGGTTAAATTCTCACACCACCAACATGCTAGGAAATGTGTCAACCCTAAGGAGAGGTTTGATTTAAAAAAATATCTATTTCTAGGAGTGGGTTAGTATCAACCATATTAGGTCAATATCGATTGGTGATATTAATTATATATATCCGAACTAACCTCTATACACATAAACTAAACTAAGAGTTTAGAGATATTTATGTAATATATTTAGCATGTTTGAAATAAACAAGATTTTTGTAGGTGCATAACAACAAAATGAAAGTATTGAATCATAATATAGCATAAAAATGTGAGAGAATGATGGATTAGGACTTTGTTTTATTAAATAAGTAATGCATGGTAAGTGTGTGTATAATTTGTCACTATCAACTATGAAATACCCTATTTTATTATTTACAAATACCCCTCCTTTTATTCTAGTAATGGAATTGCTAGAGTAAAAGGATAAAATGTAATTGAGTGTCTAAAACACAATTTGTATTTTGTATGAAGATATAATTATGTAGTTCAACCAATAATTTTTTTTATAATCGTGTGTAATCAATGTACATAGATTGACTATTTTAATCTAAAACGCAAATTTTGAAAGAACAAGGGTTAGATTATACTAGTGTGTTGGTGAAAATCATGTTGTACTTGTAAATTGTTAGAGATGATGATTCATTTATAAAGCACATGGATATTTGGGGTGATTACGACATATATATTTTTAACTATATAGGCTCTTGAGTTGGGAAAATAACATGCATCAAACCTTATGAATGTTGGGATATAAATGCAATATACTAACCTAAATAACTATGTAATAAAATGAGAGAACAATCAAGCCAAGTTCACTCAAAGAAAGCAAATCAACCACTATAGATGGATTATAGATTCAATTGTATAGTTTCTCTCAAGTTAACCCCATGTAAATAAAAATTATTATTGAAAGGGAATGAATAATTTTCATGCCCCCATCATGTACACATGTTTTCTTGTGTAGTTTCACTCAATTTAGAATAGAATAATTGATAAAAAAGAATGAAAAATTTTCATCCCCCCATCATGACCATAGATCTAATCAGTGTGAAGTGGAATGAAAACCATTTTTTATTCAAATAAAACAATATTGTGTATATGTGCATGAACAAGTATCATGCCTATGAATCTCTACAAATTAATATAGAGTTATATACATTTATATGTTGAATTTGAGAACCTATATATGTAATTTATATGTATATGGAGGCCTATGATTTTTTAATCTTATAAATTATGTACATATGCCCATGCATATACACATAAGTTTGTATGAATTTATACTCAAGTATATATAAAATGAGTGAATATGTACAACATGTGCCCTTTCAATTTGTATCAATGTGTTAATATATATCATATATCTTAACCATTATATGTCTCTAAAATTTGTACTGGGATATGATTCTCTACTCATGGAAGCTTATGTATTTATGATAATCCCAATGTAATTCCCCCTTTTGATATTAGGGATGTATCATGTAAGTCACTAATATCAAAATAATAGTTAACCACATGTCATTAATAAGGTATAATTATGTAATACCATGTGAACATGTGGAGAATATGCCATCATATTAATATATGTGTTGATCAAGGCATATATCTAACATATGTAATTTCATGACTGTAAATGCCATGTATATATAGATGTATCATTGAAACATGTATTATAAGGATCTATAAATAAAAATATGTAGTAAACATGCATGATATATATCATGAAACCATTCAATGTTAACATGTTGAATAAGTGAAATTTTTATTATCACACAAGACCACAAGACACATACAAGGTACATAAAAAGGTAAAAAAAATTAAGACCAAGGACCACATACAAAGGGACATAAAAATGTCATACAAAAAATATATATATAATTTTGAATCAAACAAGGCCCAGGGGCCACATAAAATAGTCAAGCACAAAACATCCTATCATGTAAAAGAATAGAAACATCAATGGAACATAAAAAAAGGAACTAGTCTTCACCATACATATGCATCAAAGTCACATCATATTATAATGGCATATATATGTATCACTATGTAAGATATGTGTAACTATCAAGGTATGCCTAAGAAATATAGGTAGCTCAACATGGTATACAAGTCATAGAAAAATACAACTTTAATAGTGAAACCTCTAGAATAATTTTCTCTTAGTTTTACCATGGCCACGAGGTAGATGAAAATCTAATATCTATATGTCCATGTGTCACTTGTATTTCCTACATAACACTATTATTCTTTAAAATGTACATGTGTATGAAAACAATATACCATATACAAAACATGTGATAAATAACACATGTAAATAGTGTGATCTAACAATCATATCATGCTCAGGTATTCATTTTAGATTTTTTGAATTTTTTTATTTTTTATTTTTTTGGAATATTTGAATATTGAAAAGTGAGGAAATTTTGAAATGATTATAAAAATAGAATAATGAGAGGGATTATAACAATATAAAACATGTGTGAAGGCATAGTGTGCACTATATATGATAGTATGGCTATGTGGAGGAAGTGAGAGCAAATAATATCCCATTATAATAATGGATCAAAAATATATGGGGGGTGGAGGGGATTGTGGAGGAATGAATGTAAATTTTATTTCATAATATGTAAGTCAATATTCATCTATGAATGTGTTGATGTCTTTCTCCCCTTAGACTAAAAAGAACCAACTTCTGCTTGTCATAGAGTCTAAGAGAGGGTCAATTATCATCAGGATCATAGTCAACATGTTTATGTGGTGTGATTATGTCAAATAAGTGTTTTAGTAGTTACCATTTCACCTTGTTTGAGCTTGTGTCAAGATTTCATCTTGTGTTGATTATGTCTAAGGGTCTGGAACAAATATTAGTATTGTATTTATGATCTAAAATCACTCACAATAGGATGACCTATGGTGTTACAACCCATGAATATTCTTGTGTCCTTTTAATCATGCCAAGAACATGAAAAATATGGAAAAATCAGAAATATTGGGGCTAGTATAAGGAGAGAATGATAACTTTGTTTGAAGCCTTTAGCATATTTTAAGGTTTTTTAGCAAAGGTTGAATTCAATATATACATGATATTACATTTTATATCATGTATATATTTAATTCAAGGGGAGTTAAAACTATTTGAATAGGGTTAATATGGCCCCTAGGACATCATTCAACCACCATCAAGGGTAAAAGGTTTCCAAAATTTCTTATAATCTTTGCAAAGTCATAACAAGGGTTTTTTTAAGGGTCAAACATCCTTCAATCACCAAAAAGGATACCCATATGCTTAAAAAGTGACCTTAATATTACCAACATATGTACACTTTGATTCAAAGTTTATTTGACCTCTCATTTCCCTCCTATTTTTCACCAATGGTTTCTTAAGAACTCAAACCCAAAAAAAGGTAGAGAAAAGAGTTTTTATAGGTGCTTTTAAGACTTGTACAAATTTGTACGGTCATGCCAGATTCATAAAATATTATATATATATATATATATATATATATATATATATATATATATATATATATATATATATATATATATATATATATATATATATATATATAATGGGGGATCCATTTTAGGCATTAAAAAGAATAATCCATGTCTTAAATATGCAGAGAAAGGAATAAAATGTAGTGGAATATCCATCAAGATCTTAACAAGCTCATCAGGGCCAATTTGAGTTAAATAGTACAATGTGTACAGAGAGATTTAGAGCCCAATATATTAGTCAAAGTTAAATTCCATAGTGGGCTCGAAATTAGTGGAATTTGTTTAAATATAAAATCCTTAGGCTTTATGAATAATCATGAAGACCCTTAGGATATCTTAAACCCTTTTCAAACCCCACAAGCTTGGTTATAGGAAAATTTATGAGAAGTTTAAACTCATTGTGAAATATTGAGCATGGGGAAAGATATTAAAAGTATGTTGAGTGTCATAAACTCATATAAGCATGTTATCATGGAAATTGTATGGATATATCAACACATAATCTTTCATGGTTGGTAAGTTGCAAATTTATGTGCTAGAATATATGTGTTTCATGAAGAAACAAAGCATAAAGATGATTAGTGAAGAGTTTATATGATTCCTCCATGTTTATCACATGCCCTAGATGTTCACCATTTGATCATATCAAATATCCTTCAAGTTTCCTTAGCACCCACCATGTGGGATAAAGAGAAAATCTTGAATCATAACTTAGTTTATTCTCATGGTAACCAATGTCCAGGTTATAAGTCTATGAATAGAATCTTCTTTGGGGTGATTTAATAATATGGAGGGGTTTATCTTTCAAAGGAGATAATATTTCAAATGGCCCTCAAAACTAACACCCATAAACCATATCTAAAGGACCTCATAGGTTATTTAGCATTGTTTAATGTTTTTGAGGATTCTTAGGTTTTATTTTCTCCATCAAGATGCCTAATTAAGCCAATCAAATGTAGTACCTTGATGGATACCTAGATGGAGGATGATTGGTTCTAAATAGGTGGTATTGAGTATACATGATCATTTTATATGAGGTATCACAAAAACATTTGGTTCATAATGGATACATCAAGCCATTTTCACCTTATAGTGAGCCTTGTCTCCCAAACTCAACACTTCAAAAGACTATAGATTGGGTTTTCAAGTTGGTATTAAAGTTTAAAGGAAGATGGGAAATATAATTTTTTGGAATTTTAATTTGTGATGAGTAATGAGATGCATAAATCATTTAATAATAATAGAACCTACTCACACAACAAATGGTCACTTACAACTCCATCTTAGGCTTGAAGTGTCATACTGGTCTATATAAAAACTCTTCAAGAGGATTTATAGCTTGTGAAGTAGATAAAGACATAAATTTTTCATATACCTAATTAAGAAAACACTTATTATGGGTTAATAAAACCAAATATGAAAAAATACCATAAGGTATATAGTTAAGATCCCAAACAAGCACCTACAGGCATCTTAATTTGTTCTCAAGCTTAAAGAAAGAATACCATGCATAATAGTAAGTTTGGAACTTACATGGGTAAATAAAGTATTATATATAATTGGAGGATAAATGGAAATAAATGGAAAGGTCAAGAGGATATGATCAAAACCAACTCACTATGACCCTGAAGATATAACCCATATACACCTACAAGGCTACTTAATGGCTCAGTGGACCTACAGGCTATAAGGAGAAATACCTGCTTAGTTTAAGGATATAAAGGTCATAAATAATCAAATAACATGGAAATTTTATTCTAGGGATATATCATAATCCCCATGTGATCTTATCAATTATTGAGAAAGGGTGGCAAGGTTAGAAGGCCCATTTAGGATTATTGAGTCTAGAGCCCCACATAAAGACCTATTTATGTATGGTTATGAAAGTCTATTTTATGGAAAAATATAAGGGAAACATAATATAAATAAGGTATTGACATATCTATGGGGACACTACATGATGATTCTAACTCCCTTGGCAGTGAAGAAAGAAGGAAACATAAACTACTCAGGGCATTGGCATCAATTAGCTTGAGAACTTAGTATAAGCCAATGATGGTCATAACAGGACTAAAGAGGGATAATGATAGAGAAAAAGTTATAGGATACTATGAGAATATATAAAGGGTTAAAATTTATTGGAGAAGATTCCAATAATTATTTGAGGTTATCACAAGAACTTATAGGTGGTTTGGTGCCTTGAAGACTAATTTAGGCATATAAGGCCTAAATCCCTGCATAAGTCTTCAAACTTTGAATTCCACTATTATGGAAAGATGAGTTACTTGTGTATATATAGGGATATATTATATTTTATAATTATGTTACAAGTCTTGAAATAGGTGTCATAGGTAGGAGAATATAAGGGAAGTGATAATTTGGCCTAATATCCCTCCTCGAGCTCTCTTAACATAGTCTACCAATTTGAGCTACAAGTTTGGTTGCTCATATCTTATAGGAAGAAATACATGGGGAAAAAATTCATATGTAAAGTTGAGGACCCATATGAAATGTTCATCCATGGTGGATAGATCTGGATCTCGAGGGAAATTTTATGAATAATCTTTAAGACTATAAACATGCCCAAACTACCTAGAATGAACCTGAGGGGTACCAAACTTTTCTCAGATCTCATCGAACAAGATGCATGTGACTAGGAGATATCATGGAAATTTGAGGGATTATATACACTAAGTGTTAATTTTCTTAACTTTCTAATCCATGTCTCATGCTTTATGAACCATCGTTATGATGGTAGTCCACTCTAAACCCTCTAAAAACCTAATAAAGGGCATGATATCAAATAAAATGATCCTAATGAATCTAAATTCCCTAATATACCCTAATTAAATCAATAAAACACCTGAAATTCCTATGTCTTCCCTATGCACTATGAATTTGGCATGTGTGAGGAAAAATTTGTGAGAAAATGACTTATAATGTCTAATTTTGGGACTATTTTCATGGTTTCTAGGCATGTTTGAACTTTTAAGTGGATTTGGAGGCCTATTTGACCTATACATGGATGAAATGGACTTCAAACAACCATTTTTAATTGATTTTATTAATACAAGAAATCCTAATGAGTTGACTTGAACTCAATTAGAGAAGTAACCCTCATTTACATTAAGAGAAAAGTATTATGGGTCTGCTCACATCGTGAAGAGGATTTATAGAGAAAAATCAACCTTGTATCAACATTTTTAAGACACTACCAAGATCAACACACACTTGAATATGTCTAAGTCTCATGGTATCTTGCTCACTAGAGTGGTAAATGCATTGGATAGGCTATAAATGGCATGAAGGGCGACAACTAGATGAGTAGTGGTCATGTTCAAATAAGTAACTACCTTATCATTACATGTAAAGGAGTAATGGATACATTTAAATGAGAATGAAATATTCATGGAGTCAAATATGACTATAAATATGCCATCTACCACACTTCTATACTGAAAAAGGCTCATTAAAGGCAACTATGCCACCAAGGTAATGTATGGGGAGAGTTATGGGGCTATTTCTACCAGTAATTCATATTTGTAACTGATCATTGGATGAGTGATGGTCATTATGTACTTTACACACACACACACACACACACACACACATACACACACACACACACACACACACACACACACACACACACACACACACACACACACACACACACACACACACACACACACACACACACACACACACACACACACACACACACACACACACACACACACACACACACACACAAACACACACATATTCTATAAATTGGGCTTCAAAGGCCATTATAATGATCCCTCTACTAGGTATGATAAATTTCTACCCATTTGTATCTTGTAGCCTTGAACTAATATAATGATTGATTTAGCTTTCTCCATAATGGTATCTAGTGTGTTCTATGCTTGTCTAATTTACATAAGTGGTGGATATTTTCTCCTTTTATAGGTCCTTGCCTCTCACTTAGATACTAGTGGATTATCTTATGTAGGTTACATGGCGTGCAAAGGTTATTATGCTTGTGATCATAGTTAAAACTAATTTTTAGTGTCTTTTATCATACCTTGAATGCATCACCCTAAAGTTATAGGAAGTTGGCATGGAATCTATGTGAATTTATGTGTAGGAGTCTTTTTGAGAAACTATATTATCAATTAGTCTTTGTTTTGTCCATAAGTGTTATAGAAGGATCAAGTAGAAGAGACACATCATATTGGTGCATCACCTCCTATAGATTAGAGTTTTTTTCAATTTCCTTCTATCCCTTTTCATTTAAAAAACCAATAGGATTAGTAATTTTATCATAAATGATCCATAAGGGGAGCTATCCCAAAAAATAGAGATTAACCTCACCCATTAGGCTACCCACTCCTAGAGGTGATTTCATTGTATTAACCATATGAGGAAGAATTGAAAATCCTTTACCACAAGGGTGAAATCTAGATTGATAATTTTTTTGGCACACCTAGTGGGACCAAAAATTAAATGAGCTTGGAGAGCCTAATTTAAACATTTGGTGACCTCAAGGAGCTTTAAACACCCTGGTGGCAGATTAACATCTAAGTTTCATGCCAAAGGTCATCACAAGATCTTCATCTAGGGGTAAGGAACTTGAATTTATTGAGTTGTATTTGGATTTTGATAGAAATAAGAGGTAACCTAGGTTCAATCCCTATCCCAAACCCCCTACTTCTAATCCTATTCAACATATCCCTACTACAACTCCTACACCTCTAATGGCTTGACCTAGAAACCAAACCTTTATACCCTTGAAAGGTGGCAACCCTCTAAAATTGAATGAATTTGATAATATACCTAATGATACAATCAAAATCCTCCCACACTTCATAGGATAAAACTATACCACTCGTGTTTAACACATTACATATATAGTAAATCTTTGTTTGGTGTATAATATGACTTAATAAAATGTAGCAATGAGGTTGATAGATATCTCTTGAGAAGCAAATCACTTCAATGGTATAGAGGTATATCACCTTCCTCCATATATACTTTAGATGAGTTTGGGGATTACATATGAAATAATTTTGAAGATATAAGTGACCACTTATCCCAGATAGGATCCCAACATTAGTTAAACCCACCCCATATTATGCCTTTTATTATTTGATATCCCTAAGTTATGATGTGGTAGTCACGATATAGTCAATGGGTGGGAACACATTACCTAATGCCTATGAAGTGGCAATAAGGGAATATAAGTTTCTCATTCAAGTAGGAAAAATCAAACCAAGGCCCCTCATTCCATTTTTCATAGAGATACAACCTACTGTGTCTACAATTTCCCTCATACCTACACCAACCAAAAATTGGCAAGAAGATAGTAGTTAGGCATATAGTTTGGTTAAGCTTGAAGTGTTTTTCAAGGAATAAAGAAATAAGATAGTGGACTTAGAAATGAAATAAATTATACCCCATATTCCTTACCAATATCCCTATCAATATTATCAATTCAATAGACCTTCATACCAAGCTAATCCTTAAGGTTAAGGGTAGATCACTCATGAAAATCTATATAACAACTTCAATCCTAATTCTACCAGTACTTCTAGAGAATTAGTTCCTACTCAAAATAATTATGAAAAATAAGGCCAATGGCCTATGTATTGGGTAAAATATCATGAAAAAGGTGTCATCTCAATTTAAGGTCCTAATCAAGCTTCTCTTATGTAGCATAACCAACCTCCTCCTATGCAAAATAATCAGGCTCCTCCTACACAAAAAAAAAGAAGTTCCTCTTGTGAAACATGGAGAAGTCACTTTCATGACTCAATATAAATATCCAAATCAATAAGGAATAGGTGGGGAGTAGACACAATCAAAGGCTAAATTTTTCAACTTTTAATAAGGATAAATCCATTTTGGACAATGTGTAGTCAATCATCTTGGAGGTGAAACTAAGGTGGAAAATCCTATTACATCCAATATAAGGGCTAAAAGAATGGTAGTGAGTGGTGACCTAGATGCATCAAGATTATATCCTTCATATTCTCAACCACCTCAAAAAATCAATGAGAATTATGCAACCCCTAAATCTACACCTCTCAAAAAAGGCCAAAATGAGAAAGGTCCATTCATACCTAATTTAAAACAAGCTCCAAGTACTATTGTTGATCCTAAGTTATAGTAAAATGTTATTAACCCTCATATCAAAATTATAGACTAGATGAAAAAGAATCATGTCACCATATGAATGTGGGACACATTAATTATTGTAGGGAAAAAATACCATCTTCAAGAAGAGTTGGAAAAACTTAACATCTATGACAATCAATGAAAAAAAGAAAGTGTAGTCCTAACCAGAACTAGCCAACCTAATGAACCCCAACAAACCAAGGTAAATAAACCCCCTCCCTTCTATATTTTAATCATAATAGGGGATAAATTATTACATAGCTATATGATAGATAGTGGGGTATGTACATCTATTATACCAAAGTCAATAGTAGACAAGTTGGGGTTGAAATATGAGCCTAATTATAAGGGAGTCTTAAAATTATATGGGTCTCTTACTAAAGCATTTGGTGTGATTATATACCAAATACTTATCCTATATTCTTCCCCAATTGCACCAAATCCCAAGATGTTGTCATGGTTGATCTACCTCTATATTTTACCTTATGTTTATCTAGAGACTTCACTACTAAAATAAGAGGATACTTATATTTTGATTTGTCTTATATGGTCTTGAGAACTAGTTATAGGACCAAAGTCACAATTAGGTCTAAGCCTATATCTAGGATTCATTTAGATCCTTACATGCCTAATCTATCAAATGTCAACTACACTATTATTGATGAAGATGGTCACCTTGATGATCAAGATCAAATTGAGCCATTTGAGGTCATATCAAACCTAATTATTGATGAGTGTGGGATGGATAACCATGGATATGATCCTTTAAATAGCATTGAAGAAGCATGCTTAGGGATATATTATATGAATGAGGAGGAGGCAATCACACCAACCCTTACTAATTGGATATGCTAAAGGTTCTTATGAGATTGAATCATATGATTGTGGGAAAGTTTTAGGTTTGCATTCTTTTTATATATTTTAAGAGGATTTATAAATACGAAAGTTTATTATTGATCAATGAATAAATATCACTTATTATGATGCTATTACACCAGTAGAGAAGATTACTAAATTTTATTTTGATGAATGGGCAAGGGAATGTTATGGAATTGAAATATGTGATTAGGTAGAACCATAAAATTAGAACACATATTGTATGTAAGTAAAATATATCATATTATCTAAATTGGAGGAACCTTAAAGGGAACTTGATGATGATATGTGGCAAGAGTACTTTGACATCATTTAGGAGTTTGAAAATGTAAGAAAAGTAGCTACCCCTAAGGTGTAAAATAGGGAAACATTAGAGGTTATATTAGGACAAGATAAATCAGTTATGTCAAAACATGCTATTATATTTATCTCCTTAGATCAAAATAAGGACTTAGACTAGACATATCAACAACACTTTAAAATGTTTGAAGAATTAGAAGCATCTAGCTTACCGATATAGTTTGAGGAACACCCTAAGAGTACTATGAACCTACAGATGACATGTTTCTTCCTAATTATCCTAATCTTGATGAATATTTAAGAAGTGTTGATTATTTATTAGAAGGCTATGTTAGTATGGGGGGTGTGCTTGATTCATTTGACATATTTGAAATCAAACAAACAAGATTGATAATCCAAGGAAAAAAAATAGAGTGACATCCATGACCAAAGAGCCATTATTGAAGGCTAATATGTTAGATGATAAACCTACCAAAATAGATTTTGCTTACCCCTATAAATCACATGATAACATACTTAAATGGGGTAATAGTAACTATAGATAATTCTAATTTGATCCTGGTTAGTTCATTTTCATCTATTGTCCCATATATAGTATCTTAGGTATGGCTTTCTTTTTATCTAAGTGTTATTGCACAAATACTTAGTTAGTTGCTTTATTGACTTATTTCTTTCTTAGGTGTTATTTTCCTTTTTATGGAATTATTGTGAGTGGTGAGTTTATTTCAATCCTTAAAAGCTTATAAGGTGTTAGGTCTGATTATTAGTCCAAATAGAGAGATCATCTTAATTGAGTCATGATTGTCATATGTGAGTCCTTAGCCAAAATAATGAGATATCTAGTTATTTTGACCAATAGGCAGGTCAATCCTTAGGAGTCACCAAGGATGTTTATGTCTTTCTCCCCTTAGACTCAAAATAACCAACTTCTACTTGTCATGGAATCTAAGAGTGGGTCTATTGTCATTAAGATCATAGTAAACATGTTTATGTGGTGTACTTATGTCAAATAAGTATTTTAGTAGTTACCATTTTACCTTGTTTAAGCTTGTGTCAAGATTTAATCTTGAGTTGATTATGTCTAAGAATCTACAATAAGTCTTAGTGTGGTCTTCATGATCATAAATCACTCACAATAAGATGACCTATGGTGTTGTAACCCAAGATTAGTCATGTGTCCTTTTAAGCATGCCAAGAACATGTAGAATATGGCAAAATCAAAAGGATTGGAGCTAGTATGAGGAGAGAATGATAAATTTATTTTAAGCCTTTAACATATTTTAAGGTTTCTTAACAAAAGTTTGGGTAAATTCTTCAATTGATATTAGTTTTTATATCATGTATAAATTACCTTCAATGGGTGTTCAAACCATGTGCAGAGGGTTAATATGGCACTTAGGACATCATTCAACCACCATCAAGGGTAAAAGGTTTCCAAAAGGCCTTATAATCATTGAAAAGTCATAACAAGGGTTTTTTTAAGGGTCAAACATCCTTAATTCACCAAAAAGGGTCCCCACATGCTTGAAAAGTGACCTTTCAGCTTCCCACCATCTATAACTTATGATTTAAAGTGTATTTGACTTCTCATTTCCCTCCTCTTATTCTCCCATGGTTTCTCAAGACCTCAAACCTAAAAAATGTAGAGAAAAGAGTTTTTATAAGTACTTTCAAGACTTGTATAGATTTACATGATCATGTTAGAGACATATAAGATTAGATATCTCATGGGGGATCCCTTTTAGGCATCACAAAAAATAATTCTTGACTTAAATATGCAAAGAAAGGTAGAAAAGGTAGTAGAATATCCATCGAGCTATTCAAAATCTCACAAGGGATAGTTTGAGTTAAATGGTATGGTATATATAGAGAGAGTTAAAGCCAAGTATCTTAGCCAGAGTAAGATTTCCTAGTGGGATTGCAATTAGTGGCATTAGTATTTAGATCAAATCCCTATGCATTATGAACAATAATTAAGACCCCTAGGTGGTATTAAACCCTTTACAAACCCCACAATCTTAGTTTTATAAGAATTTATAAAGTCCTAAAGTCCTCTAAGCATGTTATAATTACACTTACATGGTTATATCAACACCCAATGTTCCATGGTTTGTAGGTTGCAGGTTTATGTGCTAGATTTTTTGTATTTCATGAAGAAACATAGCACACGGATGATGAAATAATAGTTTTTATGCTTTTACCATATTCCTCACATACTCCACATGGTCACCATTTAATAATATCATATCTCCTTCAAGTTTACTCAATGTTTACCATGTAAAATAAAGATAAAAATTCTAAGCACAACTTAGTTTATTCTCATGGCAACCAATCTCTAGGTTGTAAGTCTATGAATGACTTCTTATTCAAGTTACAAGGGTGATTTAAGAATATAGAGGAGTTACTCTTTCAAAAGATAAAATATTTCACATGGAACTTAATACCAACACCCATAAACTAACTCCAAAGGAACTCATAGGCTATTTAACATAGTTTAATGTTTCTTTGCATTGTTTAAGGTTTTTGAGGATTCTTAGGTTTCATTTTCTCCATTAAGATGCTTAATTCAGCTAGTCAAATGTATTACCTTGATGGATACCCAGATGGAGGATGCTTAGGTATAAATAGGTGGTCTCAAGTATATAGGAATAGTTCATATGAGGTCTCATACAAACATCTGGTTGATAATGGATACACCAAGCCATTTTCAACTTATATTGAGCCTTGTCTCCCAAACTTAACACTTCAAAAGACTACATATTAGGTTTTCAAGTTGGTCTTAAATTTTTAATAAATATGGTAAATAAAAGTTATTATAAGGGTAATTTTTGATGATTAATTATATGCATAAATATTTTAATAATAAGATAAGCTACTCACAGAATAAATGATCACCTATAGGTCCATCTTAGGCTTGAGGTATCACACTAGTCTATATACAAACTCTCGAGAGGATTTATATCTTGTGAAGTAGATGTAGACATAAAGGTTTCATAAAACTAATTGAGTATCAAATTATCAGGGGTTAAGAAAACTAAAGATGATAAAATACCATAAGGTATACAATCAAGACCCCAAATAAGCACCTACAGGTAGCTCAATTTGTTCTCAAGATTAAAGAGAGAATACCTTGCATAATAAGAAATTTGGAACCTACACGAGTAGATAAAGTATTATAGATAATTGGAGGATAAAGGTAAATAAATGGAAATTTAAAGATGATATGATCAAAACCAACTCACCATGACCATACAAATACAACCCATATATACCTATCAGACTGCCTACTAGCTTAGTGGGCCTATAGGATAGAAGGAGAAGAACCTACTTAGTTTGAAGATAAATATGTAATATAGAATCAAATAACATGTAAATTATCTTATATGGATATATTATAAGCCCAATATAATCCTCTTAATTAGTGAGAAAGGGTGGCAAGGTTGGAAGGCTTGTTTAGGCCGATTGAGTCTAGAGCCCCACACATAGACCTATTAATGTATGGTTATGAAAGTGTGTTTGATTGAAAAGTATGAGGGAGGCATAATAAAAACAAGGTATTTAAAAATATATGGAGTAAATAAATGATTATTATAACTCCCTTGATAGTGAGGAAAGAAGGAAACACATACTACTCAAGGTATTGGCATCAACTAGCTTGATAACCTAATATAAGCTAATGATGGTCATCACATGCCTAAATAGGGATAATGATAGAGACAAAGGTATGAGACAATATGATATTAAATAATTAATTAAATTTGAATGGATAAGATTACCAAAAGTATTTGAGGTCACCACAAGCACCTACAGGTGGTCTAGTGCCTTGGAGATCAGTTTAGGCCTATAAGGCCTAAAACCCTACATAAGCCCTCAAACCTATAACTCCACTCTTATGGAAAGATGATTTACTCAAGAAGATTAATGATTATATGAGGTTTTATAATTATGGTATAGGTATTTAAATAGGTGTCACAGGTGGGATAATATAAGGGAAAAAACAATTTATCTTAATAGCCCTCCTCGAGCTCTCTCATCATAATTGACCAATTTGAGATGGAAGTTTGGATTATCATATATTGAAATAAGAATTACATGGGTAAAAATGATATTAATTAGATTTTATGAAATTTATGCACTTGTAATACATGGTTGAGGGAGATGGATTTAGGGGGCATATTTATGAACAATCTTTAAGACTACAAGCATGCCTAGACTGCCTAGAACAAACCTGAGGGGTACCAACCTTTAATCATATCTCACCAAAAAATATGAATGGTACTAGGATATATTAGGGAAATTTTATGGAGTATATTCAATCAAGGTTCATCCCATTAAATTTCCAACCCAAGGCCTATGCTTTATGAATAATCATTAAGATGGTAGGCCACTCTAAACCCTCATAAAAGACTTGATGGAAAAGAAACTACTCCTAATGACTCTAATATCCCTAAAATACCCTGATAACATTAATAAGACACCTATAGGTACTATGTGATCCATTTTCACAAATAATTTGGTAGGTGTGAGGAAAAAATTATAGGAAAATGGCTTATAATGTCTAGTTTTAGGATTATTTTCATGGTTCCTAAGCATGCTCGAACTTATAAGTGGAATGAGAGGCCTCTTGGACATATACAAGGATGAAATGGAATTCAAACAACCATTTTTGAATCCTTTTATTAATAAAAACAAGCCTAATGAGTTGACATGAACTTAATTAGAGAAGTAACCCTCATTTGCATTAAGAGAAGAGTATTATAAGTCTGTTCACATGGTAAATGTTAAATTTTTTGACTCAAAAGACAAATTTCAACCCTTATCATTCAAAAGTATTGAATTTTTGAACTTAATCTTTATTTTTATGCCTTATATTACCCTTATTTAAGAGAAAATGACTAACATAGTCCTTGAGAAACCAGACCATCATATGCATGTCATGAAGAAATGGATTAGTTAGCTCAATTTTTCATATTATAAGTATGATCAAAAATCCTTCTAGAGCTGAAAGATAAGATGGATCAATTTATTTAGTACCAAGATTATCCTTTGCAAATTTCATGTATTTATGAGTTATCTATCTCAAGATATAAGCTTTAAATATTAAACTTGCAGAGTGGGACATATGCATAGATGTCAAATTTGGACATCATAAAATAGCCATTTAAATTCAAAAGTTTCAAATATAAATTATTGACATTTGATTGTATCATATATCAATGGCACATAGGTAGTTAATAGGTCAAAACATCCCTAGAATAAGATCAATAGTTGACATTAGATCAGATCAAAAATTGAATAGTGAGAAGTAACCTGACAACATTAGTGCATCACAAAGATCTAACAAAGTGAATTTGATCATGCACCTAAGATCTAATGGTGAGAATCAAGTCAAAAATTTAGAGGATCTTGAGATCATGTAAAGGGATGACAAGTGGCATGATCATGATGAATCAAAGGATCAATGGTACATGTTTGATTAAATAATAGGAAGATCGATATCATGTATTCAATCAGATTGAGGATCCATCAGTGTGTGAAAAAGTAGATCCAATTATGTGTATTTAATCATAAGGATTTTGATCAATGGTGAGAAAGAGGTCAAAAAATTTATATATTCTAATAAATGAATGAGAAGCCAAATCAAGATCAATAACTGATATCAAAAGTTAAAGCCTTAAGACTTTAAATGGAGATCAAATATGATCAAAATCAAACTAAAAGAAATGTTTCAAAGGGAGGCCACAAAGGTAGACATGTTGGTTTCAATGAGTTTATAACCAAATCCAAAAACATGATTATGACCCTTTTCTCCACTCTCGCACATCACAAATGAACCAATAAAGAGTAATCAACATCAAAATAAGATCATAATAAATTGTTCTAGCTATTATAACTACATCGATGTATGAATTCATATTGAAATGACTTGATCTCACCATTTTAACCAAAAAGATAATTAATGCAATGAAGAGCTTGAGGTTATTAAAGTGTCCATTCATGATTTCTCATAATGGAGATTCTAGCCTCCATAACCTTTTTTCCACCCTTCCATGCCTAAATAGTCTTAATCAGATTAATATAATAAGGAACTCAAGAAGGATTTAATTCAAGTAACTATTGTGACCACTTCTGGTGGTAATCCTAGCCTTGATCATTATGACCCATTTTCCACTCTCTTACTCATCCCTTCCCCTCTCTCTCATCCCATTTTGCCATAAATTCAAGATTTGAGATCTTGATTTTGATCCCTCATGGCTGGTATGGCTAGACTCTACCATAATTTTTACTCATCCACCTCTTGGATTAATGAATATAACATTTTCAATTGTTTACCAATCTATAATTAGTGTTTTGTATTTGTTTGATATGCAAAAGTGGTTTAATATTCCATTTTTATATCTAATTTCAACCTAAGTGCTAACAAGCTTTCCTTGTAGGTCATCTAGTATGTCATAATATTGATGTCTTAGGTATAGAGTGGACTATTGACTATAAGTGATTTCAATTAGGCCTTAACCTCATTGCACTCTAGCCTAAGTCAATCAATTGACCTCTATGTGAAGTATTTTTTCTTGGAAACCATTGTAGGCACTATGTTAAGTCTATTCATAGGCCATTAATGTGTCAAGATTTCAATCTTATGAGTGGATACAATGAGTTCATGGTGCATCAACATACTTAGAGTAGGTTTTCACTCATGATATTACTTCTCTCTTTTCCTCCCAACATATTTATGTTTTAGGTGAGCACTATAATGAATAATATTATGAAATAGCCTATTTAAAAAACCTAGAGGTTTGACCCAAAATTAGGTAATCCATAACCTAGGTTCATTCCCATGTTGGACTAGGTTTGAGAGTAGGACTTAAACACTTATAATTTCAGCTAGGGTACAACCAAGTTTTCCAATAGTTATGACACACTTTATGGGACAACTTTCAAGTTCAAAAAATAATTCTCTAAAGGTATTGGAAAACATTTATAAGCTAAAGACATCAACAACATCATATGCGATCATATTGATTAGGGTTAATCATATTTGGAAGGTTTGCAATCAATCTCAAGTTCAAAGATACTAGTGGTTTCATTTTTATAGAGGTAAGAAGGTTTATATTCATGGTTTTTATTTGATACACATATTTCATAAGAAGTCATGGTAGACCATGAGGTAGGATTTTTCCCTCCACCCCCATATCCACCTTATTATAGCCCATATGACCCATACACTGATCCTTACCAACCATATAATCCATATCCTACACACCACAAATATCATCCACCATAATTTGAGCATCTTCCACCTCCATGGTAACCCCCTCATCCTCATAATCAGTCTTATTATCAACCTATTACCCCTTGTAATCCACCTGCACCAAACACTAATTATCTACACTTAGAGATTGAAAGATAGGAAAAGAAAGGGACAAGTTGTAGGAGAGTATTAGACAATAGAAAAGGGTTGAGTTACAAGATCTTATTCCTCATAGAAATAATCCTACAAACCAACCATATTTATTTAAATTGGTCACCCATCCCCTTTTCTTGCCTCCTTGGTCATAAGATATTTATTGGTCGATAATTATTTACTTAATGACAAGGTAAATATTTTAATTATTCCTAAATTGGTGGTAGACACCTTGAATCTAAGGTATGAACCTATTTTTGAATTTCAATACTAATGGAATGGGTCTCCCATGAAATTATTTGGCATTGTTAGAAATCCTCAACTCACTTTCCATGCCTACCCAAAACTTTCAATTGTGCCAGACCTTAGTATAGCAAAAGTGTTTCCTCATTTTTCCTTGTTTATAGGTAATGACTTCATGACTAAGGTTGAAGGGTAATTATTCAAATAATTATCTCATATAATTTTCAATATTGAACATGGTGTGGAGGTAAAAATCAAGTTTGAGTCACTCTCTAAGTTCCACATTTAGCCACCTCCTCCAATCACCCCAAAGGCAGACTATCTTCACCTTCCTTCTCCAAGACAATCCACTTGTGTTCAAGATTTTGTACCTACCAAAGAGCTTGAAAAAATACCCACATGGAGGCATTTATGGGTCATGGATATTAGTTTCATCATACCCAACCTTAAAAAAGAGGATGAGGAAGGAAAAATAGGTGTGAAATACATTATTAGTCCTTCATTTACTATTTCTCAAGTACCTGTTTCCCCTCTTCACATCCCCCTTCAATCCCAATAACTCCTAATAAACCATTTAATATCCATACTGGGAAGTATAAACTTTCCAAAATCAAGAATCCTAATGATATCTACTACCTACCCACCCTCTCCCCTCTTGAAAAGTAGTTAAGTGCTTCAAAATTAGAATATGATCATTCAAGCATGGTGGATAAAGTATCAAAGTTGGTAGAAGAAGGGAAATTCTTTAAAAATATGGATAATTATACAATTGTATATAAGTGCCAAGAGCACATTAGAGAGGACAATTTTCGTGTCTATGAAGAAGATATTCAAATTGGGATCCCTATGTGCTCTATTAGATCATAAGGTAAGCATGATCAGAACCTGGATGATAAAGGGAAACTACAATGTCATAATGATGGAGCTAAGGCAAATGAAACACAAGCTAATATTTTCATAAGAGACAAATTAGATGGTATCATCCATGATGATGCCATTGATATTGAAGTTAAGATTTCATTGGAAGACTAGTGTCAACATTTGTGTTTGGAGTTCTTGAATGAAATTAAATAACTTGGTAAGGCATATTTGAGTGATATAGTTGAATAGTAGGCTAATGCTTCAAATGAGGAAATTAATGAAAATAAAGGAGTGAAGAGGTAAGATGAGTTGTATATTTATTGTATTGAGGAACCACCTCTCTCTATTGATGAAGAGGATGAGAAAACTTCAACTGATCAGGAGCCTTATGATAAACTTATCAAAGTGAAGGAGGTGAGTAATAAGCTTGATGAATTACAAACATATGGTAGAAGTTTAAATGAACCTTGTGATTTGTTCATTGAAAAATATGAGATGTTATTTTGGGAGGACTTATAATACTTTTTCCTAAATATATATACCTCATATCTGCACTAGTCAATCTTGAAATGAAGGAACTTGTCAATAATGATTTTATAGACGATCATCTAGAACCCCAAGAGTAGAATCAATTGCAACCCTTGAATAAAGAGGAGATGAGTTAGTGATACAATATAGAAATATTTGTGAGGAATATGATGGGATTTTTGACCATCATACTCAACCCATGTACATAGGCATGAATACAAATGCTCATTTCACTCTTCTAGGTACTCAAGAGAGTGTTAGTTATAGGATGCAGTTGTCACACATTAGCCAGGGCCTATTTACACACAAATTATCATACAAAAACTCCAAATTAGGGTATCACAATGATTAAAAAACATTACCATTTGATCTTGGGGTAATGAATTCAAAGTTTAGGTTAGTTTTGTAGTAGTTAGTTTGTTTGTCCAAATAAGTGCTTTGCATAAGTTTATAGGTTGTGCCTTATTGTTTCAGTCCTTTCCTTTATTTGTCCTTAGTTTTTAGGCATGATATTTAGTGTTAGGATATTTATTTATTATGTATGTGTGTGTCTTGTTTCAAATACAAGTCTTTAAGGTGTCAAGAGTATAATTTAGTCCAAAGTGTCATCATCTTGTGCTTCTTTGTTGAGTCACCTTGTCATAAAAGTGTTTAGGTTCCATGACCAGTAAGATGGTCAAGCCATCAGAGTCACCATAAATTTTAAAATTTTGGCCTCAAAAGCAAAATTTCAACACTTATCATTTAAAAATATTGATGGTCTTCACTTTAGATTACTTTTGATGCCTCATAGTGCTCTTGTTTAAGATAAAATGACTAACATAGGCCTTGAGAAACTAGACCATCATATGCACATCATGAAGAAATGGACTAGTTAACCCAATTGTGCATCTTATAAGTATACTAAAAAATCCTCCCAAATCCAAAGGATCACATGGGATCAATTTATTTAGTGTTAAGATCATCCTCTAAAAATTTCATGTCTTGATGAGTTATCTATCTCAATATATAAGCTTCCAAAGTTGAACTTGTAGAGTGGGACATGTGTGCAAACATAAAATTTGGGCCTCATAAAATATCTATTTGAATTAAAAATTTCTAAATATTAATGTTCAAAATTTGATCTTATCATAGATCAATGGTATGTGGGTATTCAATAGGTCAAAAGGTCCCTAGAACAATATCAATGATTGATGTTTGATCATATCAAAGATCTAATAATGAGTGGTAACTTGATGATGTTATTAGGTCCCAAAGATCTAATAGATCACATTTGATCATTCACCTAAGAACTAATGCTGAGCATCAAATCAAAAAGTCAAAGGATCTTGAGATCAAGTGAAGGGACGAAAAGTGTCATGATCATGATAAATCAAAGGATCAATGGTGCACATTTGATCAAATAAAAGGAATATCAATGGCATGCATTTAATAAGACCAAGGATCTAATGGTGCATGAGAAAAAATATCCAATGGTGCATGTTGAATCTCAAGGATGTTGATCAATGGTGAGCTAGAGGTCAAAAAGTTAGTGTATCTTGAGGAATGAATGAGAAGCCTAGATTAAGATTAATGGTTTATATCAAAAGTTTAAGACTTGAGACTTTAAATGGAGATGAAATATGGTCAAATTCAAACAAAATAAAATACTTCAAAGGGAGGCCTTGAAGGTAGACACTTAAGATTCAATGGGTTTGTCACCAAAGCTAGTAACATTATTATGACCCTTTTCTCCACTCTTGCATGCCAAAAATGAACTAGTAAGGTTAAATCAATGCTAGGATAAGATAATAATAGATTGATCCATATATTATAACTACATAAACACTAGAATTTAGCTTGAAATGACTTGATCCCACCATTATAACTAAAAAGAGAATTAATGAAATAAGTATCTCAATGAAATTTGGGTGACCATTTATGATTGATCACAATGGAAATTTTGGCCTCCATGACTTTTAATCCACTCTTCCATGCAAAAATAGTCTCAATAGCATTAATACAATGAGGATCTTAAGAAGGATTCAATTTAGGTGGCTATTATGATTGATTCTAGAAGTAATCCTGACCTTGATCATTATGACCCATTCTCCACTCTCCCACTTGTCCATTCTTCCCTCTCTCTCTCTCTCTCATCCCATTCTAATATAAATTCAAGCTTTGAGATCTTTATTTTGATCCCTTAGGAATGGTATGACTAGATTCTATTAGAACTTGTACTCATGCACCTCTTGGATTAATGAATAGAACATTTATAGTTGTTTACCAATATAGACTTTGTGTTTTCTATTTTCTTGATATGCAAAAGTGGTTTAATCTTCCCTTTATAGGTCCAAATTCAACTTAAGTGCTAACAAGCTTTCCTTAAAGGTCATCTAGCATGTCATAATATTGATGTCTCAGGTATAGAGTGGATTGATGAATATAAGTTCCTTCAATCAAGCCTCACCCTTATTACCCTCTAGCCTAATTCAATCAAAATAACCTCTATGTGAAGAACTTTTACTTACAAAAAATTGTAAGGACTATGTTAAGTCTATTAATAGTCCACTAGTATGTCAAGAGTTCAATCCTATGAGTGGATACAATGAATTCATGGTACATCACCATAGTTAGAGTAGGGTTTCACTCATGTAACTCCTCTCTTTTCATCTCAACCTATTTAGGTCTTATGTGAGAACTATAATGAACAATTTGAGGAGCTATCCTAATTAAAACCCTATAGGTCTGACCCAAAATTAGGTAACCCTCAACCTAGGTCATTCCCATGTTGTACTAGGTTTGAGAGTAGGACTTGAGCACTTCTACCTTTAGCTAGGGTAAAAACTAGGTCTATAATAATAAAGAGGATTTATAGAGCATAATCACCCTTGTATCAACAATTTCAAGACACTACCAAGCTCAAAACATGCTTGAATATGTCTAATTATCATGGTTTCTCACTCACTAGAGTGACAAATACATTGAATGGGTTATGAATAGCATGAAGGGTAACAACTAGGTGAGTAGTGGTCATGGTAAAATAAGTAACTACCTTCTCACTACATGTCAAGGAGTAATAGATCAATTTCAAAGAGTAGGGTGTCTTCATGGAGTCAACTATGACTAGAAATAGGCCATCCACCACAGTTTTATGCCCAAAAGGGCTCATTAAAGGCCACTATGCCACCAAGGAAAAGCATGGGGAGAGTTATGGGGCTATTTATACCACTCATTCATGTTTGTAACTAATAATTGGATGAGTGATGGTCATTATGGCCTTTCCACTCCACTTCTGTCACATTCTTCCTCTATCTCTCTCTCATGTTCTATAAATTGAGATTCAAAGGCCATTATAATGATCCCTCTACTAGGTATGAGAAATGTTTACTCATTTTTTTCTTCCAACCTTGATTTAATATAAATATTGATTCAACCTTCTCCATACTAGTCTCTAGTGTGTTCTATGCTTGTTTGATTTACATAAGTGGTTAATCTTTTCTCCATTTATAGGTCCTTGTCTTTCACCTATATACTAGTGGATTGTCTTATGCAGGTTACATGGCATGTGAAGTTTCTTATGCTTGTGATCATAGTGGAAACTAATTTATAGTGTCTTTTATTAGACCTTGCACTTATCACCCTCAATTTATAGGCAGTTGGTGTGGCCTCCATGTGAAGTACTGATGTGTAGGAGTCTTTTGAAGAAAGTGTCTTAGCAATCAATTTTTGTTTTTTTCATAAGTGTTATAGAAATATAAACTATAGGAGACACAACATATTAGTACATCACCTCCTATTTCTTAGAATTCTTTTCAATTCACTTCTATCCATTTTCATTGACAAAACTAATAGGCTTAGTAATTTGATAATAGATTATGCATCAAGGGAGCTATACCCAAAACTAGAGATTCACCTCACTAATTAGGCTACCCACACCTATAGGTAATTCAGTTATATTAGTTGGATGAGGTAGTCTTAAAACTTATTTACCTAATCGGTGCAATCCAGATTAATAATAGAATGTACATATAGGGGATTCCATGAAAGATAGTGGAGTATAGTATCACTATTTTAGATTATTTGGATCATGTAGGCTATAAGGATCTAAAGGGTCATAAAGAAGAAAATTTCAAGGATTAGAATAATGGTCAAGGATAAATTATATGTAAAATACATGAGTATAACTAGGGATGTTATAAAAACGTTCATGAAGAAAATATGTATAATGATATGTTTTGCATCTAACTAAAAGAGCTCATGTGGAGGTTTTGTAGATGGTGGTATTAGTGTCTCATTTCATTGGTGCCATATATCATATATATTTTATGTAGTCATATATATATGTATATATATATATACATACATACATACATATATATATATATAGTAGTCGATCTTATTATTAATAATAGTAGTCATATTAACACACCTTCATAGAATTAATATTATAAATAGAATATAATCATCTATATTACCTATCATGATTACTATAAATACTCAACATACATATGAGAAATTCAAGCTTAACACAACACATATTTAGCTTACATATCTAGAGTCAAATTCATACCCTAATACACACACACACACACACACACACACACACACACACACACACACACACACACACACACACACACACACACACACACACACACACACGCACGCACGCACATGCACACGCACACGCACACGCACACGCACACGCACACGCACACGCACACGCACACGCGCACACACACACACACACACACACACACACACACACACACACACACACACACACACACACACACACACACACACACACACACACGCACGCACGCGCGCGCACACACACACACACACACACACACACACGTATGTATGTATTAGGGTATGAATTTGACTCTAGATATGTAAGCTAAATATGTGTTGTGTTAAGCTTGAATTTCTCATATGTATGTTGAGTATTTGTAGTAATCATGATAGGTATTATAGATGATTATAATCTATTTATAATATTAATTATATGAAGGTGTGTTAATATGACTACTATTATTATTAATAAGATCTTGTATTCTATTTCTTAATTTAAAGCATCTATTTATAGAATGTCCCACCATATAATGATAGTAATAATATGTATTGCAATCATAATTCATTTGTGTATGCATGTTTGGATAGATCTCTCATAGAGGAAGGAGTGTGAAAGTATTACACTCAACTAGCTTATTTAATGAAAAATGAGGAGTTGATGGTAATTTTGAAAATTGCCTCTTAATTGGAGCTAACACTTTGGATTGATTGGTAGGTTGTGATACTACTTGGATTGTATTATTTATTTATTTTTAATGATTTTCCTTTGGTAATGATGAATTGTAATACTTGAAAGGATAATTGTCTACCTGCCATGTATATAGATGTTCCCCAGGTGTAAATGTAAGATGCATATGTAATGTAGATGATATTGTGGTCATAATATGTATCTAAGGTTGGCATAAATATAGGTTTTAATGTGTATCACAAAGTGTGAATTGAAATAAGGAATGTAATTTCTTTGGTCCTAATATCACTTCCATTGAAATTATGCCAAGTGGTGGCCATAATCCTTGATCAGGTTTAACATTGACATGATTTGTTATGCTTAGCTATTGCATATCGATCCCTAATGCATGAAAGAATAATATGTTACAAATGTTTTTAGATGATTTAGCATCAATAATAATTTTTTTGATGAGTTTGTGAAATATAATAACTTGGATAAAAAATTCAACATATTGGCCCACTATATACTTGATACCTAAATTATTTTTAATTCTTTCTTAATGGGAATATATTAAATAGAGTAATCTTGTAGAGTGTCAGAAATATGTTTGTTAGGATATGAGATATAATCTTATTCTATAGATTTTATGAAATCAATATGTGTCTTTGAATTATTTGTTTCTAAACTTTATATGTACTCAAGACCGTATCATCCATTTTGAGTAGATGCTGAGATGGGGTAAACAATGCCTTGTGAATGTTTCCCTAATCCTTGTCTTTTATAGCCTGTTTGTTGTAAATAACTTAATCCAAAACCATATGAGGTCATATTTGTGTCCTTTATTATAGAATAAATTTCATTACTAAGTTTTTTAATATTTAGAGTCAAATATTCAATATCATTTTTAAGAGATTGAATATGTCCTTAAAACTCATGTTAGATATAGTCTTTTTCATGTCTTGGTTATTTTTAAGGTTACCCTAAATTTGGGGATGATGGTAACATGAAACTCTATAGATGAAAATTAACTATAACTTCCTTGATTAGAGGTGAAAATAATATTACAAGAATCCATAGGAAAATGGTTAAGGTTTTTGGGGTATCTAAGCATATAAAGCATACAAAACCCTAGGATACTAATGAGACAAGTGGAAAGATAACTCATAGAATAAAAAGTAGCATAAATGAGCAATAATCATGTTTGAAATATAAAACCCTAAAAGGATGAAACCCTAATGAATAACTAGTGCTAAAGGTGAAAAGATTCTTTGTGTATGGAAATGAAAAATTAGATTAATTAAGACCTAGTACAAAAAATATGAGACAATTTTTTATGTTGAGGAGATCATAAATGAAATTTAAAACCCTAGGAAAAAATATGAAACTGTAAGGGAAACCTATGATTTTTCATTTTTTGACATGTGTGTGGGTTCACCAATATATTTTAACATAATTTTGATTAAGGTGATAAGTTTAATCTAATTAAGATAGAACTTTGAAATGTAATTCATATATTAAGTTATGTCATTCAAGCATAAATTTGAATGTAAAGACTAATATTGATTCTTCTGATTTGACATGTGGAATATGATAAAATAGTAAGTAATAAAAATGGATGAATAATTAACTTTTTTGGGTGATTGTTTGACTGAGTGTATTTTGGAAGTGAAAATCAAGATAAATAAGGCCTTTGGTTTGTTCAATTTTGAGACTTATTATATGTCTGCATTAGGTGAATTCTACTAATTTAGGTTAGTATTAATAGTTGATAATGACCCATGTGGAATTATTGAACAATAACCATACATTTATTTTTTCCTGTATGTGTTTGATTTATATTCATGATCTCAAACCCTAATGATGTGTGTAAATCTAAAAATTAGTCTCCTTTACTTTAAAACCCTATGTGTGCTTATGAGGGATATAAACTTGAAAAAATGGGGAAAGTGTAATGGGATGAGCTGACCCAAATCACCCCCATTTGATGATTGACCATTACCTATGTATTTGATACTCTAAGGAGGTAAATCAAGCCACACATAGTTATCCCACCTAGTGTGATTTTTAAATTTTTCTCTTTTGCTATAAGTATGCAATTAATGATTCAAATTTGATACTTGAAAGTGATTTCATTGACTTGGATTTAGACTGATTCAAACTTGGCTTATGACTACTCCTTGTGATAGGTTTAAAATTTGGGATGAATAAGGTATATTTTCTCAATGTGCATTAATGTACATATATGTTCAAGATTAGTGCCGAGTCCCTTTTGAATGATACCTTGATTTATTTATGAGTCCAATTGGGTAATTTCTTACACCACCAAAAATCTAGGAAAACAAGTCAACCCTAAGGAAATTTTTTATTTTAGAAAATAGTTGTTATTGGGAACAGGTTAGTACTAAATATATCAAGTCAATATTGACTAATGATACTAACTATATATGGCATAGTTAGCATATATACAAGTAGATTAAACTAAGGGTCTAGAGATGTATGTGTAAGTTATTTAGTAGGTTTAAAATAGATAGTGAGATCTTGTAGGTTTATAATAATATAACTAAAGTGTTAAATCATAAGATAACATATACATGTGAGATAATGGTATATTAGGACCTTGTTTGAGTGCTCGAGTCATGCATGGTAAATGTGTGTAAATATTGTCATTGTCAATTACTGAATACTAGATTTTAATATATACACCCCTTCAATCTATTATTTAAATGTAATAAAAAATATTTGTCTAAAGGGATAAAGATAATTTAAACTTACGTTGGTGATTTTTAACTTATTTTTTTTATTTCCATAGCGCTTCTTAATGTCTTTATGTACTTGTTAGCAAATATGTGTGCAATCAGATAGATTATTATTCAAATAAAAATTATTATAGTATTAATAAAAATATATAATAATCAAATAATTACTACACATGTGATTGTGTGGTATTCTACTACTTATGGAGTATGCTCATGTTTCTTGAGGAGAGATGACATGGGTCTAAATGACCCAGTCCATATGGAGAATGTGCCTATAGTCTTGTTATCTTCTTGGCCAATTAATTGAACAATATTCAGAGCTATGCCTATAGATATGTAACCCTATACTAGGTTACTATGTAAATCTAAGTAAAAACATGATAAATTCTTAGTATGCCTTAGTAATCTCAAGTAAAGCTGAGTTATCTATATCAAACATTGTAAATGGATTTAGATTAAATCTAATTATGCTTTATTAATATTGATTATAGATAATTAATCATGAGTATGTGTGAATAAATCTAAGAAAATTTGAGTCAAATACCCTAGGTCATAATGTCATAATATATTTTTAACTATGAATCATAAACTTATAAAATGTATAAAATATGCCCCCAAGCTAGTAACATGTGTAATCTGAGTCATGTAATGTATGTGATAATATCATAAAATCTAATAAAAATCACTTGTGAACCTAGATAATGTGACAAATATGCCTCCCATATTCCCCAAATATAATAAACTATGTAATATGAGTCATGTGATCTATGTAATTATATCATAGAATCAATGATGTGTGTTTCATGAACCTAGATAATTTATTTCATATAGCCATAATATATATATATTCTATGCCAATATGAATATTTTTGTGTTAATCTGCTAGCTTGACCTAATTTAAATCATATAATCTATGTTAATTTGGTAATCTATGCAATATGTCATATATAATGTGCATTAATTTGGTAACCTTAAAAAGTCTAAATCATATATTTTGTGTCAATTTGGTAATCTATGCAATTTGATTCATTTTAAGAGTCCTAATGTATTACCCCAATTTGATAGTAATGGTGAAGTTTGTGAATCATTCATGTAAAAATACCTACTTATATACATAATGTGGTATAATGTAAATATAATCATGTGAAGTATTCATTGACATGGGGAGATATGCCATTATAAAAAAGTTTGATATTATAGTAAGCATATGTGAAATTTTATTATCTATGGTAAATGACCAAGTCATAGTTACATATGTAGTCAATTTACTATAGAGATACCGATATAATCAAGTATTAAATGTGCATTACCAATTATTAATATTGATAGTTAATTATATACTTTTTGTATTGAATTAAATTTGAATTTGAGGAGACAATCCTTTTAGCTTTGGTTGTATCAATTTACACAATGAGTAAAAAATGGTAGGTGATGAAGTCCCATAGTTTAGAATTGTATAGGTTTTTATCATATTATTATAGGCAATGTTCATTAATTTGTATCATTTTCATTTATTTCCCCTAGTCACTATGATGAAGGCCAAAGTCTATGTGATGAATATACTTAGGGGGAGGAATGTATAATATTTTTATTAAAATATAGTATTTAATAAAGTTGAAAATGTTACCATACAAAATAGCATTTCTCATGCCTTAAAATGCAACTATTAGGAGAAGAAAATGATATACAAGTCTAGAGATATCACACATACCTTATTTCTGTGGATTAATAATAAATTTAGAATTTACACTTTATAGCACAAAATTACTTGAGTATAAAATTTTAAAATCATTTGATATTAATTTTTGAGATTTGATTGTGAAAATTTTTATATGACAAGAGATGACCCCTACCAATTTGAGTAATTACAGAGTGCGTTATAAGTGAAGGAGCCTTTAACACTGGTATATTTTGAAAAATATCATTTTTTGACTATGTTTATATTTGTATTCTTTTATTTATATAAAATGTAATTATGATCCTATCAAAGGAATATTAAATTTTATGGAGTTATATAAATATTTATGGATCTATTTGTGTTCTTGTCAGTGTTGTCTGCCACATGAGTTCATTATATACCATAGGTGTGTACATAGAATGATGTTTTTATGTATTATAATTTTTTATTATTAGATTTGATTATTATTATTATTTATTATAAAAATAATCTTGTATTTTATGTAGTTATTAGGTGACATGCATGTAAAATATTTCTAATTTGGTCCTCATATTGAGGCTATACTAGACTTAGATTTGAGTGATGTAGAGAGGAAGATAAGATAGAATGTAGGTTAGGTAATTTTGGATGATTTTTAACCATGACATATGATATGAACTTGATGAAGACACCCACATAGAGGTGGGATGAATATAATTTAACTTTATGGATCTCAACAAGGTAGATGACTTTGAATTTAGAGGATGTGTGGAGGATTATGTGGTTACTAGTGGTAGGGACACATTCTACTATTTAGGATGTATATGGACATAGTCCAAAATGGTATGCCCATATATATATATATATATATATATATATATATATATATATATATATATATATATATATATATATATATATATATATATATATATATATATATATATATGAATAACCAAGACCAAAATCTCATTATAGGTTAAGTTATTCTACTATCTTATTGTTAGAGATTTTGTTAGCATATGTTTCGTGCTTGTGAAAATATTTGTGTATTTGTTTCTTCTTTCATAGTAGTGGATGGAAGTATCATTGACATTTATTATCATAAATAGTATTTTTAAGAACATTGAGGATCATGGTACCATGTATTATTGAGGTGATACCATTTTAGCTCATTTGTATAGATATTTGTATTTTTTCACCCATTAGGTTATAGTGGAGGCCTAAGGTTAGTGACTTTATTACATGTATGAGAATATGAGAACATATCCATCACTCTCCCCTTAAGTATCTGATATGTATAATGGGCACATCCCTTGATGTGATGGGTCAATATAAAAAGTGTCATTAGGATGAGTAGTATTTAGGGTTGGGTATTACTTGATTGCTTGACACTAGATTTGATTATTTGGATACCCTAATTTTTTTTTCATGGTGGCCAAAGGATGTTACACAATAATGATACATTAAATTTAAGTGTTGATTCTATGATAGATGTTTTGGAGTATATGATTAATTTTGGTATGAGTACATCACTAAGAATTCTTGTGTTATTTAGATCATGCCACAAATATCATGGGATTGGACATAGGGTAATAGATTTGGATGAAGACTTGGTGAAATAAGATAAATGAGTGTAGTAGAGGTAACACTAATTTTCTTAGGAGAGGTAATTACAATAGTTTATAGTGTTGATGAAGATGACACAGGGTTTACTAAAAGGTACACATAGTGGTGGGGATGGTATATATGGGCCTTATCATTTCCCATTGTTGAAGAGGTAGTTTATGCTGACACAAAAACATAAGCCAATGTGGATATGGTGGAGAGGGATATGTATCCACATAGGCTAATGGTCGTACCATTGATATAGGTATGTTTATGGATGGATTTGGAATGTTTTATTTTGTTACCATATTTTTTCAATCTATCACTAATATTTTGAAATTGACATGAATTTTTGTAGTGAATGAGTAATAGACTACCATTATTGAGGCTTCCATCTAAGATCTTAGAAGGTACATTACTTATGGTGCAATGTCAAGTGGGACATAAGATCAAGATAATAACATAAAATACATTCATTCCCAAACTTTTTTTATTATCCTATGATTTTTAGTACTACATATGTGATTTTTATGAGTGGGAATGATGAGTTGAGTGTAAATATAGGAAAGGTAGTAGATGCCCACATGAGTTGCTAATCCAAATCTAAGACAACATACATAGATATTTAGGATATATTAGTCATGTATGAGTATCAAAAAAGATACACAATAAATCTCAATTGATATTAAGACATGATGATAATGGGGCATCCTAATTGAGGGTGCCTCGACTTAGAGATGTAGATGAGGATAGAGATATAGAGGGTGAGGGGGATCATGGACCCATAATCGAGTGATTAATTTGATATGTATTTCAAATTTATCTTCAATCTAAACACTTGTGTTGTTATATATATATATATATATATGATCATTTATTACACTATATATGTGAACCTAAGATGGATTTTAAATGTATCATCAATGTTTATGTAATGAACTTATAATATTTTATTATGTTTCATGTTATTTCATTGTTTATGTGTTGATTAACATTTAAAATTTAATATTGTAAATGATGATATATAATTATGTGATGCATTAATGATATATAATTGAAGTGAAACACAGGTATGAGTAAACTAACTAATTATTTCATTAGAATCAAGCACATCAATTAGGATGAATCTCTAACAAACTAGATGGATGGAATAATTGTGCATTGTATTAATCCTCATACATAATTATATTATGATGATATATCTATATAATTAAAATATTAAGAATGTTCAAACTTGTATTTGCATTATATACTTTCCCATTGATATTAGCCCAAGATGTATTTCTTTCTTGATTTTTCTATGTACTATTTTTTATTTTCTCAATTATTTGCACTCTAATGTCTTGATTTTACTTTGGTATCCATGATTTTTTACTATGAGATGTAGTTGTACTCTTAGTATGAGTATTTTTTGTATTTTTTATATCTTTTTTGTATGTAATCAAACATATTTGTAAATGAAATGATATAGTCATATTATCTTTATCCAATTTTGCATCCATTTGTTGTAACCATGATTTCCCCAAAATTGCAATACCTTATGTAAAATTATGCTTCATATATAGTAATGTGTCCAATATCTTAGGCTTAAGAGTAATAAATATAGTAAAATTCCCTATTTCATCCTCATATGTAGTCATATGTTGTAATTCTCCCTCATAATTACTTAAGAAATCTAATTTTGTATTCATTAGATTATGCCTTATCATCCACAAATATGCTTGTTTTATGTTCAACCTATATAAGAGTAAGAATTACCATTGGTTCCTTTATAAGAACATCCTAATAAAGATTAGTCTATGTAGATTATTAACTATAAGGTAATATTATCTAGTTTTATCTTTTATAAAATCCTTGTTGACCATTTTTACCTTTTTAGGAATGTTTTGGGATACATCAAAATTCATAGAATGCATAGTGGAAGAATATGGAGATATTGACCTTATGGGTGTCATATTATATTTTCAAAATATAATAACACCATATTCACAAGTTGTTTCATATTATTTTTCAATGTATAATAATTGTTATCTCTATGTCCATTGATATGATTATAGTTGAAAAATGAACTTACCCCATTCATTGAAGGAAAAATACGACGTGATAGAGATTAAGAGGAAAGAACCTATCCAAAAGTTATTTAATTTTGTTTCACTATGCATACATTTTTTTATCTCTATTTCCATTGAAAAGATTATAGTTACAAAAAGATCCATACCACAAACATTGAAGGATAAGTGAAGAGTGATAGTGATTAATAGGTAACCTATTAACTTATTATAAAAAATCATAGACAAAATATCATTTTGTCTATCTTTGAAACTATCAAATCAGACTGGCTAATTTAATTTTTAAGTAGGATGACTCATGTGATTTTATGTTTAGTAAATAATTTACATTGGATCTTCCCACCTATTTATTACCTTAGTTGGTCCTTCCTCTTAATAAGGTTTTGTACTTGTACCAATTTCCTTATGTGGAACTTCCTTTTGATGAATTAATTTAGTTGTAATATGATGATCATGATTTTTTACATGTGGAAGATATTTTTCTATATATATAGTCTTAAAGAAAAGAGATTAGAAAGATTTAGATGTATGATAAAATAATATATACTTTAGAGGAAATGTGAGGCCTCTATAAAAAAATATTACTTTGAAAAATCTGTAGGTTGATATATCAATTGATGCAAATAGGATTTGAAAATATTTAATCATTAATTTTTTTAAACTTCCCTTGGTGAAGAGAAAGAAGCTTTTCATATGTGACTGATGGTACCTTATTTTAAATATATTTCATTAATAAAGTCTCTTCTAACTCAATATTTTAGTGTAAAGATCCATTATGGAGACAATGAAATAAATATAAAGCTTTACCAGTTAATATCATATGGAATGTCTATGGAATAATACTATCTTTAGTATTGTATTTTATCATAGAGGCTATGAAGCTCTTAAGGTGCAATAATTTATCAATATTTTTATCAAATAATGAAAGTGTAGGCATAGTAAATTCACAAGGTAATGGTGAATTGAGAATCTTATGCACTATGAGATTTCTATGTATAACATTAGAATCAATCCAAGCATAACATGCTTTTATTTCTAAAGAAAGATGATGTACTTTTTGTTATAAGTAACCTATAACATGGATTAAGGCCTTGACTTATTATGAAGGTGTATTTTGATCTTTAAGGGGTTCATTTAATTTTTTAAATTTATTATTAATGGTTACCATAGAGAAATTATTGGTAATATGTTAGGGGATTCACACATAAGTTATCTTACCCTCTGTATTAGACCTAAGTGTGTAAGATTCATTTCAAACATTTATATCATTGAATTTATTAGAAAAATTATCACATTCCATAAAGATATCATTGAATAATTTATAATGATTAAAAAAATTATTTTTTAGGGAATAATGAATAACATCACATTACATTTATAGAGAAAAAGGAAAGTCATCATGTTGCATTGTAATTGTATCAAATTCTATTTGATAAGAAGGTAAATCATCACATTTGTTTTTCAATAATCATGGTAACATCACACTCTATGGTACTAGAAGTATCATTGGTTTTAGAAACATCAATACAAGGCATATCATAATGAGAATAAATATGTAAATCCTATATCCATTTCCTTAATGTATCTTCATTCTTAAGTGGAATTTGAGTAGGACTAATAAGTGTATTAGTTGATTATGTGTTATTTTCTTCTTGTTCTAGTGTATGACTAGTGGAAGAATATAAATATGGAGAAAGAACAATCACTTTTATTTTAAGCTTATTGTATTTTTATTCTTATTCATGAAAATTATTCAAAGATATTACACAAACATACTAATATATCACATCATCATGATAATATATATCATTTTCATTTCCTTCACTCAAACATGCATATTCTTCATCTACATTTTTGCAAATAGTTAGCTAGTACTCACACAATGTGAGTAGTTATCATATTACAAATATTATTAGTGTGTTATTATTTGTATGTGATTTTTTTATTAAAAACTAACTTAGAATAGGTTGAGTATAGTAAGGCTTGACTCATTTTTAGGATCTCAATGCCTATATTAAATTTCCATTTAATGAATAACATTATTAAGTTTTAATGTGACATCTCTAACCAAAAATATTATTTGTTATTAGAGTAGGGTATTTATGTCATTGTTAAGATGTAGTAAAATAAAAGAAGGGGTAATTGTGTTGTCTTATTGATTCCCAAATTCATGAGATAATATTACAACCTTTGTGAAAATAGCTTAATAGTTTTTTTATGTATTTTTTTAATATGATTTAAGGCATTACATGGAATCATTGAATTACATAGAATGTTGACATCTATACTCATATTTTAGAAATAAACATATAACATATTTATAATGTTGAGTAAGCATACATCTAAATCAGTGAGCTCCTTTGGCTAAAATACCACAAGTAAAGGGCATCCACATTATTAAAAGCACCTAGGGCATGATCTTCACCTTAATCACTTGAATCTCCATGCTAGGTATCTAGAGGGATTTGTACCTTGGTGGATGGATATAATTAATCATAATCCTCACTAGTTGGAATATAACCCTTTGAGAGTTTAGATAAGAATATTTTTGAGATGAATAAATTAGTGAGAGGTAGAATTATATAAGGCATTCTTCATCTTAAATGAGATATATTCATATCAAAAAAATTGTTATTTAATTATCTATGCATAGATGTATTCTGATGTATTCCTTTGATCCACCACTATAGTAGTCTTGTTCTCACTCTAGGGTGTGTGCTCCTATTATGAAAGACTCATATATTCAAATTATTCCATTTCCAATTTATTTTTCCATATAACTATTTACAACAATCATGTATATGTTATGGTTGATATGAAAAATTGATGGCCTCTCCCAAACATATCATCCTATGAATAAATATATACATAGTTTATATCCTTTCCCATTTATTAAATAAATATCACTCACATTGATTATGTATTTGAATTTATATCTATTTTTGGGCATCTGTTCCTCTAATGTCCTCATGATTTGTAGCCAATTTATGTAATTATTTATAGTTAGAAATAATTAAATCTTGGTGTATCACATCATAGTATTGGAGCATGGTATATAAAAAATATTGGAGTGCAGCTGATCATAATTTATTTAGAGTCTTGGGTGTTTATTAAAAATGTGGTTTATAATTAAACAATTAATCAATATTATTATATAGTTTATAGTTTTCTACTAAATTAAGTAGATGTGGTTTTTAAAGTTTCATTTAATATTCTATTATTTTATTCTTTAAATTAGGTCTATAATTTAATTCAATAATCTTAGTCTAAATAAAACATGTTTGTGTTATAAGAGTCTAATAAAAATATAAATTTTGTAAAGGATGCATTAATGAGTGAACCCAACATACAAATAAATGTGTTAGTCTATTATGTGGGGGAGGAGTTTGGTATAAAAAATTACATGCAATGCTACTTAGCCTGTTAAGCTAATGGATTTGGAGTTTGGAGGAAATGGAGGAAGGAGGCATTTTTGTAACCTCAATTTTGACACTAACTTAGAGGCTGCATATTCTAGTAGTGGAAAAACATCTATGCCAAATTGACTAATTCCAATTACAGTATATAGTGGTAGTGGTAGCTTTTTATGATGTTCATGATTAGGTGGAAGTGATTATGAATAGATGTTGTAAACATAAGTTCAGTGAGAAGCCCAACACTCATTAAAGACAATGAGGACATATTCGTTAATATTTATATTTTAATTTTTATGTGTTAATATGTAATAATTGATGATTATTTCTCATTGAGTAAATAAGTGTAAATATAAGTTTTAGTCACTATTTATTCACATTGACTAAATAAGTATAAGCATAAGTGTTAGTCCTTGTTTATATGTGAATATAATTATAATTCCCTCTTTACATATATGTCTATGAACCATTGTGTACATTTACATAGATGTGGAGGATGAACAAATGTGTATGTCCTTGTTCATACTTCGATGGTTGATATGTTATTGTATGTGGAATGTCAATGTGTTCCCTATCCATTAACATCTATGACATATATGGAGGATTAAAATGTGTGTGTGTGTGTGTGTGTGTGTGTGTGTGTGTGTATTCATACTTAGATGATTTATATATTCCCATCCATGGAAGATTGATGTGTTTCCTATCAATAAGATTCTATCTCACATCATGT